>RANX01000016.1:0-582830 GCA_009805215.1 Neurospora discreta FGSC 8579
ATGGGTGAATGGCCTAGAGTATACGTGCCTCTAATATACCCCTATAGACCGAAAGACCCTAATAGTCGTAATATATTTATATATATTATTTACTATATAATATATAATATAGTATTATAATACCTTAAACCCAAAGAACCTTCTTCTAATAAAAACCAATTAATTTAACGAATTTTACGTATTTATCCGCTTTAAACAATTTAATTAGACTATTTATATGTATCTCTTCTCTAAAGATATAAATAACTTTAATAATTTATTATTCTGTTTATTTAATTAACTATTTAAATTATATATCGATATATCGGTTACGAGCAAGGATATTCTTATTAAATACCCTATCCTTAATATTTACGCTATTAGTATATAGGATATTTCTAATATTATTAATATTATTCATAATACCTAAATTATTAAATATACTAATAATCCAACCTAGTAATTTTACCGTTAATATAAGGTTAATAAACTCTACTTTTATTATATTTATAATAATAAATTCCTACTTCTTTAATTTCTATAGGATAGGTCCTAATATAAAGAATATTATATACCCTAGAATACTACACCTTATTAATATATTATTTATATATAAAATATTTATATATACTTTAAACTATAAATTTACTATCGGCAAAGACTTTCCTCCTAAAATAATACCCAAATTAAAAAAACTAATCAAATATCGTTAGAAATACTTTATAATAATAATATACCTATCTATTAATTTAATATTTCCTTTAGCTAACTTCCCAATAATATATATAATATTAAATCTCGTACCTAGCGATACCCAATTCAATAATCCAATCTATTTAATATATAGCTTTAACTCGCCTAAAAGTAGCTCACCCCTATAAATCTTAAAATTTAATAGCTACAAAGTCTTAACCGAATATAAAAATTCGTTAGAGGAATTAAATTTAATAATAATCGATTAGGTATATTATTCTTATAATATAAATATAATATATTCTTCTCTATTTCTAATAATATTAAAGTTTAAAAAGGTATATACCAAATTAATATATTTAATAGTGAAATACTTTTGTAATTAAAAATGGAAATTATTAAATAATTTTCTTATTAAATATTATAATAAAGAAATTATTAATATAATAAATAAATAAAATACTTAAACCTTTATAAATTAAAAGGTATATATCGCCTCCGATAGGAAAAAAGCCTAATTTCTTAAAAATAAATAAAACTATTTCGAATTAATATAATAAATTACAACGAAAGCTATAAAGAGCCCTAATTAACTAATAAACCAATTTATTTCAAAAACCTTTCTTAAAACTTATAAATTATTCGACGTAGTAATTACAATCGGTAGGAATAATAATATTTAAAAA
Organism: Neurospora discreta FGSC 8579; assembly: GCA_009805215.1. Taxonomy (NCBI): domain Eukaryota; kingdom Fungi; phylum Ascomycota; class Sordariomycetes; order Sordariales; family Sordariaceae; genus Neurospora; species Neurospora discreta. The sequence continues at coordinate 1,359 of RANX01000016.1, forward strand.
AATAATACTAATATTAAATTATTTACAATTTAAATTATAAATAACTATAATAACTAGGAAGAATCTTACACTAACTATATTAATTATAATAATATAAATATCCTATATTATTTAATTATTTTTATTCTTATAATTACCACACACTACCTATCTAATACGTACTAAATATTCTTTATTATCAATATTATACTTTTTATTAAAAACCTATTTTCCTAGTAAAACGGTTATATCTAAGGTTCTTTCGATTAAACAATATACTCCTTAATCTTTAAATACTTTAATTTACTTCTCTATTACTAAGAACTAATAAATCTTAAAATTATAGAGTTTCTTTACCTACTAATAATTCTTTAAAATAAAGCGGTTATTATTAATATTAATTTAAAAGTTATAAATAGCTTTTATTACTATAAGACAATATTAAATTAATCTCGTAATATATTTAGCTTTAATTACACTATAAAATAGCCTAATATTATATTTAATAATATTATTATTACTATTAATAATTAATTAAGTACCGTATTTGAAATTAGGTAATTTAATTATAATAAATCTACAAAATTTATTTTTATATACCTCTAAAATTATAAACTCTACTACTTCTTTAAAGGGTTAACTTTCCTTCGTAATTTATTAGATCGTCTATATTTATTATTATTTTATTACAAATAGCGGGGAATTTAGAATTAGATTCGTAATATCTAATTAATTTAATTTTTACTTCGTAAAAATATAATTTAATATAAAGTTTTCTTTATTAAAATTCTCGAAATCGATTAAATCGCCTTATTATTATTAATCTTCCTCCTCTTCCTCTATTAATTATATCGGCTTATCGCCGTATTAAATTAAATAAATTTCGTTTAATTAAAGAGGTAGGGAAGGCTATATCGAAGCAATCTCTCTCGGTACTAATATTACCTCTAATATTAGGTAATCTAAATTAAGGTAGAAAGGTATAAATAATACTTTCTTTTACTAATCTTTACTATTATTATTATTCTAATTAGGAATTAATTAATTTAAAAACTTAATTAGGAATAGCCAATATAAATTAATCGTAATAACCCAAACGGTTATACCGCTATTTACTACTTCTTTAATCTCTTAAATAAATTAATTTAAAAAAAATATTCTATAGAGAATAATTTTAATCGCTAAACCCTTTAACTTATCATTATCTTTAATAAACTTAACCATATTAATACAAATAATTACACTAATTTCTAAATCCTAAATTTAATAGATTCTACTATAATTATCATTAAAACCTATAAATTTACTATAGCAAGCATATTCTTAGAATTTATCTCCTTTAATACGCTTTTTTAATTTAATAAAATAATACGCCGTATAAAAGAAGGCTCTAAAATAATTAAAACAAAACTTAATTTAATCCGTTAGGAAACCTAGGATCGCTCGTATAAATACTTTATAGGGAATCTTATTATTTAGGTTAAATTTTGTTAGTATAATATTAAATATTATTACAACCGTTTAAACTACGAATAATTATAAATATTCTAATATACCTAAATTAAATATTAATACTTTAACCCTGATTATAATAATATAGCCAACTCATTCAAATTTACTATTTATCTATAATATATATACTAAGGTTTTATATAATTAAACCCCTTTATTATAGGCCTATTCTATTAATTTACTACTCTAAAATTCTATTATATTAAAACCAAATTTAGGACTTTTATCGAAACCGATAATTTTAATTTTAAATCCAATCTATAGCTCAATTTATTTCTTAAATTAAATAACAATAATATAAGCATCTCCCTTATTAATATAGAACTTTACCTAATAATAGCCAGATATATCGTAAATAAAATATACTACATATTAAATCCCTCTATATCCCGGTTTATTATATAAAATTATATCAATTCGCATAAATTAAAGCAAGGTCGTTATAATTAGGTAAATGCCTTTAGGAATATAATTTATTACCTTCGAACGCAAACATATATTATAAATATAATTATTAACATTACTAAATTTAATACCCGTTTATTCGCAAGCTCTAAAAACTTAATCCTTACCTACGTACATCATCCTCTTATATATTATTATATAATTAATTAAAATAAGTATTATATACTATAGCATAATAATTATCTAATTGAAATTATCTAATTAAAATACTAATAAAGCTACTAAATTATTAATAAATCTATATTAAATAAATACTTTACTAACCAACAAAATTTAATTCGTTTTTATATTCTATTTTATACTATAATTAAAAATAATTTAAATTAATAAAAAGTTAACCGGTATAAATAAATCGAATATAACATTAAATATACAGATTCTAACATTAATACTTATTATTATTAATATTATTAAATTAGTAATATTAATATAATATACGTAAATTATAATACTATTACTAATAGTATATTTTGAAGGATGAATTAAAGGATATAATTTAGTAAACCACTTCTAATAATTGAAAATATACAAACTACAACTAGAATTATAAATTACTAAATTCTTAATTAGATTATTTATATCGTATAGTACTTTAAAAGCCTATTAGTCTTTAGTAAAATTACAATTCGAATATTACAATTAATACAAATTAGAATATTTTAAATAAATCAATTCAACGCTAAATACTCTACGGATCGACTTCGCTATAAACTCTAATAAAAACCTAGGTTATTATTAAGGGAGGCGAAGCTGAAATTAGTATTAAAATTGGTATTATTAAATAATAAAGCCGAACTAGTAATAGTAGGGTTAGCTAACGTAATATTAATATTTCCTAACGTAGCGGTAGTACCTATATTATATTTACAAACCTCTTTCTTATTAAACTATATATCGGGTATTTTGTTAGATTTATACTACTAATAAATAGTAATTTTACTTAAACAATAGCGGCTATAAATATAGTAAATATAATCCTTTTAAATAGTATTATTATAAGTGAAATAAATAAATTTATTCTTATTCTTCTTACCTCTATTAGAATTACTACTATCGTTATTACTATTATTAGTACCGGATTTATTAAAATCCTTATCTACTTTAATAGTAGTTTTAATTTAAATAATTAAATTAAATTAACAAGCTTCTATATTACTAAAGGTAAATAGATAAACTAATAATTTATTAGTAATAAAGGTATTTTTAATTATATTATAGAGGTTGAAATACTCGATAATATTATCGATAATTAAACTACTATTAATAACTCGTTTATAAGTAAATTTATATTAATTTAGAAAATTAACTATAAAATTAAAATTAAAATAACAGAAATTTTAATACTATTTAAAGATTTTATTATATACCTTATTAATAACTTTACTAATCGTAATTTTAATAAAGTTAAAGAATATTTAAGGTCCTTATTAAATTAATTCTAATTATTAATACGAAGGGTAATCAAAATTTTATCGTCCTTAAAGGTAATATTAATAATTTTAAACGCGTAAATACAATTAAACTTCTATTTCTTATATTCGTTAGGCTTATTTTCCTTATTAAGTTTAGTTATAATTTTATAAACGTAATTATTAATTTCAACGAACTCAAATTCGATACGTAAAATACGCTCCTAATTATTAATATTATTTTCGCTATAAAGAATAATAAATAATCTACTATCAATAGTAGGTACTATAATTATAGTTATTTATATAGCAATTCGAAAGCCGGTTATTAACAATTCGAAAATCGGTTATTAATAATTCGAAGATCGGTTATTAACAATTCGAAGGTCGGTTATTAACAATTCGAAGGTCAGTTATTAATAACTCGAAAGTCGGTTATTAATAATACGAAGGTTAATTATTAATAAAGAGGTTAACTCCCGGGATAGCCAATAGGTCTCTTATCGGTTTAATCAATCGGTTGATCAATCACGATAGCTTTAGAGGGCTCATAACCTGTGCGACGCACAAGGCAACGAAATGAAGCAATTGATATATATATTAAGTTGCTAGAAAGAGAAAGAATCTGTAGGGAGGTCTGGAGGGCTAAAACTAGCTAGGGGAGGCCGTACATGGGTATGGGTGAATGGCCCAGAGTGCACGTGCCTCCAACACTTAGACTAATATACGAACATTCTTGCCGTTTGGGACAGAACATGAAGTTGTCCACCATGGACATTCGCAAATTTCACCGCTTCGCCGACGTCCAACATTCGAAAGTGGCATTACCGTACACAAAAGATCATGGTTTCTGCTTTGTGGTGCTAAGACACATCATGACCCGGAGAAGAGGCACCACAATCCAACGCGTCGAGCATGTCGGCGTCTTTGGCAAGTACTGAACTATGCCGAGCTTCATCGGCTTTTTTTTCTTTTTCTCTTTGTTACTCTCATTAATTTTCTTCTTCTTTTAGCCTCCAGTTCCATGTCCTTTGTCACCAAACGTACAAGCAGACGAGACTCCGAGCCTGCGAGCCGATATCCCTACGCGAGACAACACCAGATTGATACCTCCCATCCATGTCAGCGCGAAGTCCCGACATCATGTACGCTCGTACTCAATCACGACGTGTTCCCCATCGAATAGTCTTTTCCTCCTCCTCAGTACGTTGAAGACGTGACTTCCATCGCTACCTCTACCTCTAAATCACGACAGTCTACAGCAAAAGTCCGATCTATCCCCAAACCTTCCAGTCCACACACAACCTCACACGCCACGGTCGCCACCTAACGACAGGCTGAAACACTCGATTCTCCATAACTTACACGGCATGATATTCTACCGGCTGCGCTACAGGCTGTTACCGAACGACGTGTTGTGCTTGTCTTTTTCTTTTTCGATTTGACCCAAGATCCATCCCGTCAAGTTCTCCTTTATCCAGAACACGGGGAACGACCGTACAGTGAGGCGACAAAAGACCCCGAACCGAACTGAACCGAACCGAGGAAGAGACACAGGCGATAGCTGTCAGGGTATCGTGCATGGTCTACTACAGAGGTTCAAATTCTTGTCGAATGTACCCGAATAAGGATAAGATATACCGTCAAAGCGGCGCGAGCTTGGCTTGGATAATCATGGAGTTACCTTAGGAAAGAGGAAAGGGCTGCATTTGCCTTGACCCTGTCATCCTTGCTCCTCTTTCTTCTTGATGGCCTCCTCTGTGAATCATTCGTTTCATTCCTTTCAGTTGGGCCATTCGCAATTCTCTCTCCATTCTCGGACTCCGTACTAGGATTGCAAGTACCAGATACCGACAACTATGGAAAACCCGACCCCATTCTCGAAACGACTGCCATGGTGCCTGAGAACCTCCCGAACTGCTTCAGAACAATGTCACGCAGCAGCATGCAACCATATGCATTGCAGCTCAAGTCCGTTGAGTTCTACGCCCTTCGATACCAGGAAACCTTAAATCCGAGGTCCTCAGCCATGCTGCCGATAGGACACGCATCCAACCCCCTCCGCATCACCTACCCACCCCCTCACAGCATATAAACCCCCTCAGATGCCGCAACTTTCCAACTTTCCAACTTGCCACAGCTCGCAACTAAGCCCCCCTCCCTAAATTACCCAAGTCATACCTCCCGCGGCACCAGCACCATACAGTAGGGTACTTCCCTCCTACCCCTACGTCCAAATCCGATTTCCTCCCTTTTACATCAAATTTGTGCTCTTGCTTTCCAAACAACCAACAAAACATTACAACAAAGCTCAAGTCTTTCTCGCAGTCGCGTGCGCAAACAACATCATCAAATCCAGCCAAGTTCAATCAATCCAATCCATCAACATGTCTTCGACATCAATCAAAGACGGTACTGACTTTTTTGGCGACAGTGCGCGTTCCCATGACTGCTGCTGTGAAAAGGAGAGAGGAAGGGAAGTCAGTGGCTTGGGTGTTGTGTTTCCGAGTCTGGAAGAATCTTGGTTTCGAAATGGGGGCGCCGCTAGGATCGTCGGACGGATAACCTAGGCAGAGCCGGAGGGGTTTACTCAGGTATGGGACTGATCGAGAGGTCGGGTTGCTGTCAACGGTAGCGACGGGGGCGGATGTTTGTGGTGTTAACCCCCGACGGGGACGCCGGCGATGGCACGGGTGCTGAGATCTTTCTTGGCTTTTGGACTATGGGTGTTGAGTTCGGAAGATGGAGGTGAATACACCTCTATGGAAAAGAGAAGGACAAGAACGGCGACTTATTCTAGTGGTCTAGAGTCGTGCTTTCCAAGGTATCTTTCTGTTGCGGTCTACCCCTTTTTTTGTGTGTGTGTGTGTGTGTGTTGTTGATTTGGCATCGTTAACATTCCGTGAATAATTACCTAACGAGCTATTGGAAAAGGGTGACAGAAGGCTTCCATGCTTTCTGGCTTGGTAAATCGGTGCCTGTTGCTGAAAAGGGTAGGTCTAGGGTAGGAAACAGCTAGCTCTCCTGGGCTGTCCTCTCCGTTTCCTCCGGCGACTCGGTGCTGTAGGTCGCTGACCACTTCCCGACCCATGGTGTTATTACTAAAGACACCTCGATGTGACAGGTCATAAACGGAATAAAGATGAGAACAACATTCGATGCGCTAGTGATCCAAACGAAGAAACAATATAGTTTGATTCCTGGCAAAAATGGCAGCCTATTTCGTTGGCATATATAATCGTCCAAATTCTAGCATCGAGATCAATGGTATTTTCATACAACAAATGGAACCTGACAATAACTTGTAAAAGCAACATTTTCCTTACCCCCAAAAACGCCCCGTACGCCGATGATTCCTGTGCCTGTTCGCAATAATAACACACGTCTAAGAGAAGTGGATACCCTCCTCGTGGAAAGCTGTCATGGGTGTTAGCGAGGTTGTCCAGCAGGAAGAGAACCCTGGAAAAAGAAAAACCTACCGAGCAACAGCTTGAGGAAATCGTTCTGATCGCACTGCCTAGCTCTCTTGTCCGCCAGCCCGGTGGTCGTAAGCACCTTGTTCAACTTGGCCTTGACTATCAGGGCCACCTTGGACTTGGGGTTCTTGCTGGGTGTCTTGGCGTCCTTAGCGTTGGCGTCGTTTTGCTCCTTGAAGAAGACAGGCATGTCCTCATCCTCATCCTCCTCCATAGCCTCGTCGTCGTTGTCGTTGTTCTCTTCGTTATCGTTGTCTTCATTGTCGTCGTCGTCCATCTCGACGTCCATGGCATCATTGGTGGCGCCGGCGGCGGCAAGGTCAGCGGCGGAAGCGAGGGACTCGTCGATGGGGATGTTGTTGAGGGTGCAGTAGACTTTGTAGTTCTGGAACTGAAGTGATCAGTAAGAGTTGGAGCTTGTAAACAAATAGGAAAGAAACATACCCTTTCGCACATGTTGAGGACCTCCTTCTGGTTGAAGCCGGCATAAAGGGTCTTGTTCTTGCGGTTGAAAGCAATACGAAGAAGACCGTCGAACTCCTCAAAAGCAATGTTGGGCCGGGCCGAGCCAACAAGGGGCTCGATTCTGACAACGTCGGACTCGACCTTGGGAGGAGGCTTGAAGTTCTGCTTGCCGACCTTCATGATGTGCTTGCAAGTGGCCCAGAAGTTGACGTTGACACTCAATCTCGAGTAGAGAGCATCACCCGGCCTGGCCACCAGTCTCTTTGCGAATTCTCTCTGGAACATGAGTACGGCGACGCGGGGCGGGTTGGGCATGGCCAACATCTTGAAGATGAGAGGACTGGAAATCTGGTATGGAGTGTTGGAGATGAGGGCGTCGCATGGAGGCATTTCGGGCATCTTGATGACGTCGCCGAGGATGACTTCGAGCTTCTTGGCTAGGGGAGTGCCCTGGACACGCTTGGTGACTTCAGCACCCATACGAGGATCGAGTTCGATGGCGATGACCTTCTTTGCCTTTTCGAGGGCGCGGACGGTGATGTTACCGGTACCGGGACCGACTTCGACGACGACATCGGTGGGCTTGAGGAAGGCCTTGTCGACAATGGCATCCGAGATACCGGGGTTCTTGAGGATATGCTGGCCAAAGTCTTTGTCGAACTTGAAGATGTTGGTGTTGGTAGCCTTGCCGCCGCCGCCCCCCTTGCGATCGTAGGGGTTACCACCCCCCGACTTCTTGGACGCCTTCGCTGCCTTGGGCATGGTAGAATCGAGTCAATGCTGTCGTGGGTAGATGCGTGGAGGAAGGTAACTCAGGACGGATCGAAGTCGAGCAATAGGCTGGGATCGATAGGGGGGGGGTTCGTCGTTTCGGTCGATCTCTGTCCTAGGGTCCAAGTCACGGCAGTAGTCGCGCAATGGCTGTACTGTGAGACGGAGTTACCGCAGGCTGAAGAGAGCTTGTGCCTGCGCCGGACCCTGGCCGACATCTTTTTTTGAGTGGACCAGGCGGCAGAAAGAAAAAAATGCCCCGCAATACATGTGGCTGATAAGATAGACAGGAGCTGACCGCTTGCCCGATCGAGGTGTCATGCGGGCGGCGGCGGCCCAGCCCACTGGGAACTTCAGTGGCATCCAGGCACCTCGGCCACTTCCGACACATGATTCCCCGTCTGACGTAACAGCGGAGGCCGCCCTAAACATGTGCGGCGGGTTCAAATTGCTACCCACGACTCAAACGGCAAATCCTCCGGTCTTTCAGTGAGGGTCTTCCCCGTCATCACCTAACTGCCGTGAAAGTTGATCATCGAAGCCGACAGGTAGTGCTCTGAATTTTCATCTACAACCATCCCCCTTCTCCTAAGGTTCGAGGAACACGAATATTAGAAAGAAAGAAAAAAGAGATCCTTTTCCATCTTCTTGGTTTATACCCGGGCGTGTGACCTACCTGTTTTTCTCCTGGTTGTTGTTTGGTTCATGTGGTGATAGCTTCATCTCTCTGATATTTGACGATAATCAACTGCAACCATGTCGATACGCATCGCCCTCGAAAACCCTCCCGAGTTCTACACAAACCTGGACATCATCCGCGGCCAGGTCGTCCTCACGCTTAGTCGTCCCGAACAGATCGGAGGCATCATCGTCAAACTCGAGGGTGAAGCCAAGTCGGCCTTGGGCGTACCCGCCGATGGCTCAGGCACCGGCATCGCTCAGAGGGAGCGCACTCCAACGGGCGATGTCATCTACGAGAACCACAAGATCCTATACAAAGTCACCCAGGCCTTCCCCGACGAAAAGACCAACGCCTTGCCACAGCCCTACGTCCTAGCCGCCGGCCAACACAGATTCCCATTCCAGTTCAAGTTCCCTTTCAACAATGCTTGCGGTGATCCTGTCGCCATGGCCAAACTAGGAGGCCTTTCCGGTGCCGGTGGAATAGCGTCGGGTTCTGGCTTGTTCGGTCTCGGTGGCATTCGTGTTATGGACGGCACCAAGCAGCTGATGTACTCCCATGTAACAAAGACGCTCCCGCCCAGTTTCACCGGATTTCCGGGCCAGTGCGAGATCCGGTACTATGTCAAGGTTACCATTCAGAGACCGGGTTTCTTCAAAGAGAATTGGAGGATGCAGACCGGCTTGAAATTCCTCCCCATTGAGCCTCCAAGGCCGCCCAAGACGAACCACGAAGCCTATGCCAGACGACCATTCGCATTCCGGCCACGAAACCCGAGGACAAACGCGTCTTCCAAGAAACGGGCTTCTTTCTTCAGCGGGTGGAGCGCGAGTAGCAACGCAGGGTCATCTTCAGCCCCAACAACAACAACAACAACAACAACAACAACAACAACAACAACAACAACAACAACAACAACGACAACAGCTGATGGGAAACCTACTACTGAGCCCGAAGTGCCTCCGTCGATAGAGATGTCCGCTCGACTTCCACACCCTGCCATCATCACTTGCAACCAACCGATCCCACTTCGCCTCATTGCAAAGAAGCTTGCGGGATCGGACGCAGAGATCTTTCTGACAGCCATCCAGATTGACCTGATTGGCCAGACTGAAGTCAGATGTCACGACCTGATCAACACAGAGACTAGTCGCTGGGTGATTGTATCACGGCAGGGACTCAGCATTCCCGTTTCGAGACTCGGAGACGCTGTAGGGACAGAAGTTGTCCTGCCAGATGACATCTGGTGCAACCAACCTTTACCAAACACCATCATGCCGAGCTTTGTCACATGTAACCTCAGGTAATATCCCCTTTCCCTCCAAGCATCCCTTCAAAACTCCACTAACGCCAGCCTTCTTCACACAGCCGTGAATACCAACTCGAAGTCAAACTCGGTCTTTCCTGGGGCAAACCCCCCGCCTCTATCTCCCACACCACCACGACCTCTTCCCTCTTCGGCCGCAACAAGCACGAAGGCGCCGACCTCAACCAAGAAATCCACCTCCCGCTGCACTTCTCTTCCGTAGAAGTCTACTCCGGCATCGCCCCGCCCGCCGCCCTCATCGAGGCCATGAAGCAAGGCAAGAACAAACGTCCGCAATCCCAGCGTCCACCATCACAACCAGCGCGTCCTACCACCTCCTCCTCCGCCGAAACCGGTCCTTCCACAGCGCCACAGCAACAGCCGCCAGCCCTACCCCCACGAACCAACACCGCCCAACCACCCGCTGCTGCTGCAGGGACGGCTGCGGGAGTGGTGGTACCGCCGCCCGCAGACCCCTTATACCCACCACAATTGGCGCCAGGAGAGATGGAGCCGCCGTATGACGACGCGCCGCCGAGCTACGACGAGGCAATGGCGGAGATTATGAGTGGGCCGGTGATTCCTGATGGGGTGCCCAGGCCGGCGTATAGTGGCGTCACGAATGAGAATGAGCCGAGTACGTTGCCTGCTGCTGGGAACGAGAAGAGCTAGTGTGGGAGTGGGCGTGTGGTGGTACTAGAAGGGAGGGGAAGATAGGCCAGAGGGTGGCCAGGGAGAGTTGACAGGAAGGGAAAGAGGAGGGTGAAAATAGGAGGGGTTTTCTATCTGTTTACATGATATCCAACCTTGTGTTAAATTTAAGAGCGGCGAATATAAATAGCGCGAACGCTTTACGAGCGTGTTTATAGAGAGGTATGACACGTAATAAGATGTTGCATATTACCCTCTATCTGTTGTTCTATTGAGGCAGCTTAAGTTCTTCGTAGCACCCATACATATTTCGCAACTTTCAAGCTTGGAATAATGCGCAAACTTGAAATGCATGAATAGAATAAGATTTAGCATCTAATTAATCTATCTGAATTTTTCAATGGCCCTTTATACCATCATATCAATTGTGAACAATGTTGTATTGTTCGAATCGAAAGGCCGTTTCCATACTACTGATTCTCACTCTTCATGCACAGTCAAATATATATACGCGCCGATGGGCATCCATCCCCAACCAGCTACGACAGCTGATTAACAGTTGTATATCTTCCGTAGTATAGTGGTCAGTATGTGAGCTTGTCAAGCTTGAACATCCAGTTCGATTCGCTCGAGACCCGGGTTCAATTCCCGGCGGGAGAGACCATATTTTTTTACGCTTTTTGCATCCCGACCCACTCACTAGACATACATACCACTGTTTAAAGTTGTCTTGGTTTGGCTTGCCTTGGTTCTCAGCTCGGCCCACGCACATTCATCTATCTAGTGACTGGTTTCCCACTTTTCCTTTTCTCTTGCTTTGCTGTACATTTAATCACATTGTCACTGAATGATCTGGCTTACAACACATATTGCCGGACAGGCACCGTAATTATTGAATACTTAGAGGTACCTACAATACCTCCCTACAAGGGGTCGAGTAATTAGGCTCCAGGAAGAAAACAGAAGAAAGACAAAAACAAAAGAGAAAAAGAAAATGGAAAAACCAAGATGATGATCAGAAAAACAACAAACGGAAACGAGAAGATAAACATGGCAGGGTAGTCCTGGCAATACCCAACTCCCACGCGTGACACGCAGCCACCGGCCGACCGGTCGTCTATCCATTCATCCACCTCCTCATCCTCGGAAATCCAAGTATGGACGTCTTCGTTTCAACATAAACCGAATCCGAACACGAACTCGGCGCATCTACCCCCGTCTTCCTCGTGCCCGTGCCCGTGCCCGTGCCTGTGGTAGTCACCGATGCCGTCGTCGTCTTCGTCGAAGGCGATAGTGGGACTGGACGACGCCATTGATGAAGACTTGGACATTTGGACTTGTACGTTGGTGGTGTTGGTGGAGGTGACCGTGGATGTGGATGTGGAGGAACCAAGCAGCTGAGAGGGCCATGCGGAAAGGAAAGGAAAGGAAAGGAAAGGAAAGACGCGGTGCGGACCTAGATGATGGCGGCTACATGTTCGGGGAAGGTTACATATTTCGTACTGCATGCAGGCAGCTGCCCGTCGTGGCGCCGTCGTCGTTGTTGTTGCAGGCGTTGAACGCGGTTACCTAGGTGGCTAGCTAGGTAAGTAAGTACCAGACAGACGGGCTGTGATGTGCTTCTTTGTCCTCCTTGTCCTTGGTGGAGGAGACTGTGTGCCGGCCGGCCGGCTGATTTTGAAGTGAAGAGCGAGATGGCGAGGGGGAGGGAGGGAAAAGGAATTTTGGCGGGGTTTTGAAGGGGGTTTCGTACTACTGGTCGTTCAAGGAGCCGATGTAGTGCGACTCGCCGTACCTGTACTCAAACCAGGAGAGGATCATCTGGACGTAGAGGTGGTTAGGCAGGTTATCAATCCTGAGGGTATATCGCCAGCGGTCGAGCCAAGAGCTCGTCACCACGCCAGTTCTGGTTCTTGCTCTAGGTAGATGGACAAATTGGTGTACAATCATGAGGACATCGACATTGTAGGGCTTCCATTTAGGGTATCAAAGTAGGAAGCTCAGGGTAAGTGCCCGGTTTTGATGTCCTGATCCCCTGGGTGAGACGTCCCAAGCTGGAGGCCATCGGCATCTCCATTGGCCAAAACAAAGACACGGCTGGATACCTAAGCACCTGGATGACCGGTCGGTGAGCAAAACGTACTTGGTGGCTCTCATGATCTCGCTGTAATCATCAACCAGCGCTCCCAGTGCCTTCAGAGGGACACCAGAACCTGCGAACCTCGCTTAGGTATTCATTCTTTGATCCGTGAGGGGGGTTCATGTTATAAACTTCACAGTGGTTTTGCTCTACGCCCCGTTGCCGGCGTAGTCAAAAGAGGGGGAGAGCTTAGTTGAAGCCCAGCTGCTGAGAGGTTCTGAAGGTTAAAGGTAGCTACCTAACCGAGCGTCGTCAGCCAAATCGTCGTTGGCCATCGATGTTCAGAGCAAACGCATTAATGCCTGCGAACTTGACCGCACTGATCTATGTACAGGTAAATCAGTCGTTGACCGTAAAGTCTTGATGTTGTCCACCTCTCGAGAGATCGTTTCAATGCTTTCTGCTTTTCAATGTGGTTGTTTCAAACTTAATTGGATGTTGGGCGTCAATCATGGTCTGGCAGTTGCGGTCTAAAGGTGTCAATCAAAAGGTCAACTTACCGTGAAGCCTGTGGCTCAGCGGTTCGGGTTACGCTTCGACCAGGAACTTGAAGGTAGCGTACCCATTGTATTGGACCGATTGGAGTTTTTATCGAATGGTTCATGGAAGGAGGAGATGATGATGATGCTTCTGTGCCAAAGATATGCCGCCAAAGTAATGGCAACATGGTTTTGTTTCAGTCATCCACCCTTTTCCTGGACGGTATGCCTTCCTCCTCTCAACTCCAAGTCTTGTTGTTCACACATAGGTTCGATCTCACAAGGGAAATATTGTCTTCCATCCTAATTCCGACAAGGCACAGAGCTGCCGAAAGGTACCTGTTTAGTGTGCACGACTTTGAGAGATGCAACTGTCGACACCACCACCCAACCAAATCGATCCTATTAGATCCTTTACGTCCAGGCAGGCAGGTATTGCGTTGAGTTGCGGGAGAAAAATCAGGAGACTCTTCTAAAGGGAAAAGAGGTAATAATATCCATGTAGAGGTCCGTCTCTCTCAGTGTGTCTTGATGTGGATGATTCAACAACCATGGCCAGATAGACAAGTCTAGACTCTATCTCCCACCCCTAGACAACGAAACCATATGTAAAGACGAGCCTGGTATCCCCAAGCAGAACTGGTATCGATAAAAATGAACGACAAGACACTAGCAGTAGTAACGACGCGGTGGCGTGGTATAAATGAGAACTCGGTGCCAGTGTAAGATAACCCTCTCTTCATCGCTTCGTTGCATACATTCGATTCCATTATACCTAGCGCGTGAATCCATACCTGACCGGACATCAAGTGAACATGGAACGCCATATATTTCCCTTTTCTCTTATAACAAGAACGCCCGCTACGTGCTTCGAAACCTCGTAGATACCAGCGACAAACTCCATATACCCCATGTACCCATATCCATTACCCTAACTCCCTCATAACTATAACGAACCATGGCCGCCGCACACAGGGAAACCCCGAAAGAGGAAGACAGATGAGAGGTTTCATGACTTCCAGCTTTGGTTCCCCACGTCGTCTTCATTTAGACATCTCTAATCCCCCCATTCTACTCAGTACTCGTCTCATCCTCATGAATCTTAAACTCAAACCCGGGCCACTTCCCCGTCGCGGTGTCTGCCCACGTTACCCATGACGAGCCTATCTCCGCCGCCGAAGTCGTAGGTGTTGTTCCTGCCTTTGTCTCCGTAGTCGCCTGTATCTCCGTTTCATTCCCCGTTGCTAAAGCCGTAGGCATGACAGTAGCTGTGGTTATGGCTGCATCCATAGCCACGGTCGTGGTAGTTGAAGCCGTCCAGAGAGATACTGGCACACAAGGCTCACCTAGCTCCTGACTCCCCGCCTCAGTCGTTGCCTGGCTCGGATGTTGTGACAGTGGCAATGGCTGGCGCTCTCGCTGTAACTGCTCCGACCGAAACAGGTCCTGGATATTCAATACCAGATTCTGGCTCTTGGTGAGCGCTCGTGGGTATGGGTATTGCTGTTGATGACCTTGTTGCTGTTGCTGCTGGCTTCCGCTCCGGCTTCCGTTTCCGGAGGGGATCAACGGGCTAGGTAGTTTCGTGGTTTCCGGCGGCAGAACAGAAGAGATATTCTTGCTAGGGTATTCGCTTGGTGCTTCTGACTCATCGGATTGATTACCTTCACCATCGTTGTGATGGTAGCCGTTGTCTTGGTTGTCTTCATCAAAGTCAATGTCCAAATCTTCCTGCGTGTCGTTGAATAGACTCTGGCTATGTTGACTGAAAGGACCCATGTCTTTGTCATCTGTTTCGATTCCCTCTCTCGGAATATCCTGAGACTTCAACGGTTTTGGCTGGCCGTGGCCCTGACCCTGACCTTCGCCGTCCGTCTTGGCCCCATCTAGCTCATCGTCTTGGTCGAGTTCATCCACGTCAGCGTCGAAAGAGTCGCTGCCGCTTTCGGACGAACTGGAACTCGATTCAGGAATGGCAAGCGGTACTTGTACCGACTTGGAGCGTCTTGGGGTAGCCCCATCGTCGATCGGACAGTCCGTCATCTCGTCGTCCTCATTGCTGTCGTCGTCGCTCCCGCTGGATAGCCCTGTCATCTCTTGATCGCTGTCCGGGGCATGATCGTCCGTGAGAAGCGAGGGCCGGCGGCTGCTACCGCGGTGGAAGCCGATCTCAGACGAAGGGTGTTCGCTGTGCGGCGTGGCGTACCAACCAGGCGTAGACTTCCTATCGCTCCGGTTAGGTGGCGCTAGAGAAGGCGAGCGGCTCATAAACCGATCACGATCACGATCACGATCTTCTTGAGGCGTGGTTTGACGGGCATAGTCAAAATTTGCCGGACCCTGTCTGCGTCGTTTCTTAGTCGGCGCAGTTGGCGTTGGGAATACTTTGGTCGGTGGAGTTCGGTATTGTTCCGCTGGAACAAAAGGGCTGCCCTCCTGCACAAGGGGGGAGGATCGACGACCATAAGATCGTTCGTATAGTTTCATCACATGACGGGTGGAGGTCAGCTGTTTGTGACGACTCCCGGTCGGGGAGATGCCCGAAGGGCCAGCCGGCGAGAATGAACGTGACCGCGAAAGGGGTGTCAATGAGGCTTTGTGCTCTTTCCCTTGTGCTGCCCGCGGCGATTCTGCTCGTGTTCCGTTTGCTTTAAGGGATGATGAAACCGTGTAAAACGAACTGGTCTCAGAACGTTCGGACGATAAATGCACATGGTTATTCCGTCGGTTTGTAGTCGTAGCGTCAGTGATGGGCACTTCGTCAAGAACGTCGCTCCTAGTCCAACATTCTTCAAAAGCATCTGCCTCCGGGGTGTGATCGCTACTTGTCTCCTCAGGATCATGGTCTTCAGGGTACACTCGACTGAGCTCGCGTATCCTTTGCCATGTCCAAGCCGGCATGAGGGCGCGATTACCCATGATATAATCTTGAATGTACGCCTCTGGCTGTGTGATGTACAAGCGGTGTGTCCCAATGGTTTTAGGGGCCTTCATGACGACGCTAGACATCAAAAAGGTGAAACCCCAAAGCGCTGGCGTTGCCATTTCAGCCGGAGCGAGGAATCGGAGGCGGTTATCTCGGTGAATTTTGCGCAAAGGCACCCAATCCTGGCGCAATCCAAGGAACCCATTCAGTGGTGACTCGGGCGCAGCTTCGCTGTGGTAAATTAGGTGGGAAGAAGGCTCGAGGATATTACTAAAAGCTTTGTGGATCGCCAGCTGAACATCACGGGCATCCGGCCCCCTCACTTGGACTGTCTTGATGAAGCCGCGGCTCCTGAGTCTCTGGTCAATCATGCGCCCATTCGCAAAGGCTTTGGGGAGCAGCCAGCCAGAATCGGGACATTGTCCTGGCCATTCCGAGAAACCTGGGTCATGAGGATCCGGCGTAGCTCTGCTCAAAGTGTTAGGTAGTTGTGTCCAGTCTTCGTCGGGGCCCATTGATTGTCGCCGGTCAAAGATTTTGCGGGCATCCACCCAGATGCCCTTGAGAGGAAACGGTAGAAACACAACCTCCAGATCCCAAGGCTTGTTGTATGTTGGGAGAGATGTAGCCTGAAGCTCGCTAATTTGTGCTTGCAGGGCCTGAAACTGGCTAAGGGTAACCTTCTGCGAAGCACGAACTGTGGCATTAGATGCCGCCGAGACCACGCTTGCGCCGGCGACACTGGCATTGTCATTCAGAATCTTCTCTACCTCGCCGACACGAGACTCAAGCTCCGTGACTCGGAGATCTGTGTAATCGTGTTTGTCATAGCATTCGTCGTAACCGACGACGGAGAAGGAGGTGTTCTCAAGCCTGTCTATCCTTTGCTCCTGGAGGTTGACAACATTCGTCAAGTGTTTCACATCATCCTTAACAGCGAGGAACGATTGATCATGTGCTGATCCAGGTCTGGGTGTCATGTCTCGCCTATGCTCTGGTGGCGCCATCAAGTCCATAGGGCCGCATACATTCTGGGCGTTCGCCTGTGCTTGTTCCTTAACATGCTCTGGCCCCTTCTCCGGAATAGAGGCCTCATTCCTGGGTGCAGATGGGCGTGTTAGTGTATTCAGTCCCTTTCCACCAAACGGCGCCATGTATCTCATCTGGCTAGAATATGTAGTTGAGGGGGCCTGAGAGTGCATGAGTAAATAACCCGGGCTCAACGGCTGTGTATCCCCGTAAATATCAGTCTGTTGAGTATGATTTCCATTTCCCCAACCGGTGACAGGAGCAGCATCCGGAATGGTAGCCTGCTTCTCCATGGGCTGGTGTGGTTGGTCCTGAAGCTGAAGGGGTTCGATCTGTAGGGGTTGGGAAGCCATTACACGCTGGTTGAAACTTGAAGCGTAGAAATTCATGAGGCCGAAATCTCTAGAGACGCCAAGATGGGAAGACATGGTGGGCGCAGCAAAAGACGGGTGCGTTTCCTCCATCGGACTTGGTAGCCCCCTTGTACGTTGACTGCTCATGCCCGAGTTTGGCTTCTCCTGATCATTAGTGGGAGGCAGACCGGCAAATGCAAGGGAAGGAGTGGGCGGGAGCTGTGAAGGAGCCGGGAAATCGTCGTGGAAACAGGCATGATGGGAACACTGGCAGAGTTCGGCAGAATCGGGCGCGGCATTCAGCTTGCTCCAGAAGCGGCGGCAGCCGCAGCGCGGCAGGGAGGGATCTGTGTAGTTGCAAGGACCTCTCGGCAGCACGGGGAAGGCCGAGTTCCACATGGCTTGTCCATCATCGTAGAAGCTGGGGAGAGGCCCAGGGGCGTCGAAAGGATTTGCGTCCATTGGGATTCTGGGTCACCATCTCCTGAATGTGTGGTGGTTGAACGAGGCGCGTTGCTTCCACCCGGATGCAATCGAGCTCAGACGGTGTTTGGGTCGATCGGTTTCAGTCGGAAAGGAAAAGAGAACGAAGGGCTTGGAAGAATGTCCAGTCGCGAATGGGTGGGTTTGGGCAATCGAGGTCGGCGCGTCGTGATGGCGGTGGAACGGAGCTCCCTTCTTCCTTTCTACTTTGATGCGACCCAACGCCAGACCAGGCCGGATTGCAACAAAGAGTTTGTTTGGAAATCTAGTTCATATTGCTGTCTCCAGTTAGTATAGGTAAAGCTGAAGACGAATTGATCAAAGAGAAGCAGTTGCGACAATGCAATTGTTAGGAAATCGAAGCTGTTGAATGGTGGCCGTCCAAGCAATAGCCGCCGCCTCTCCAGCGCGTCCCAAACAAGAAGCGGGGAGGGAAGACGAGACGAGAGATGAGAGAATCAACATCAAACTCGCTCGGGGGGGGAACGAACAGTTTATATTTCCGAAACTGACTAGCTAGGCAGAGACGCGCGTCGACGAGGGACTTGCAACTACCGCTACGACGACAACGAGGCAGACGTAGCGCAATGGGTGAAGACGATGTCGAGGATGTCGATGAAGCCGAAGGGGAAAAGTGAGGCGCATGGGGAAAAGCAAAAAGCCGGCAGGAATAGACGTGATGGGGACATGCTTGCACGCCCAACGCCAGAACTTTCAGTTGTTTCTGGGGCTGCTTCTGGGGTGACAGGGGTCAAAGTCGGAGAGTGGATCCCCTCGTCACCGGCATATGTACATACTGGACTGTAGTGTATGTAGTGTAAGTGGAAGGCGAGCGGGGTGTGGATTCATCATCGTGCTGGCGTCAGATAATTCTCACGTGGAAAGGAATTTATTTCATGGCCTGAAGTGAATAGGAACTAAAGCGGCAACCACCTGGATACCTTCCTGACAATGATCCAGGTAGTGTTACTTCGCCTTGAACTTGGTCCCTGATTCACTTGGGCAAGACCCTAAGAGACTCGCAAGACGTGAAGAATCCCTTCCCAAATCTGATTGTTCTACAACCCACCCTCTGATTGGCCCAAAGCCACTTACATCTTTCATCCGCTCATTCCTCTCTCTCGAGGTTCCATGAGTGAGTTAGCAGCCAGATAAACCTGCACCTACCTTGAATAAAACTAGATAGTATCCTCCCCGATTATACTGTCTACCAATAACTTCTAACCCCTTTCTGAACAAGCTTAGTTCAGTAAGGTAGGTACCTAACGTACTTGATGTAGGATTAGCTCCCGTCCTGCCCGTAGCTCCTGCCTGTAGCTCCGTAAAGGTACGACCAACTGCCTCCTATGTACATCACAAAGTAGACATACATCCGGAAGGAGCTCTGCCCTGGTCTCCAATTCATCTACCTACCTCTACGTAAGGTACCTATTCTCATACCCATATCCCTGGACCAGAAATAGGAAACACCTACACTAGGTAGGTACCTAAGTATGCCTCCCGCCTCATTTCGTGACAGGTTCTGCAACATCAAGGACAACGACAACAACAAAAATAACAACGACCAAAAACAAGGCTGAAAACCCCGACCGCCACTCACATTAACTACACCAAGGCGGAAGGAGGGCTGGCTGTCAATCTTTAGTCCTCCGGTAATCTCTGGAAGATCACCCAGGCTTGTTGAGGAACTCGTGTTTTAGTTGTTTATTTGTTTGAGTGGGCGTTATTCCCACCAAAGTCCACAAAAAGAGACCATAACAACGAAGAAACAAGGCCAGACGGACAGATACCCGCTATACATGTTGTAATGTACTGTAATGTAATGTGACGATGTGATGTGATGTGATGTGCTGCCGATATGCGAAATGCAAAATGCAAAATGTCTGCCTCTTCCCTCAGCTTCCATCCAAGGGCTGCTCCGTTTCGCCTCATCTTTCTTCTCCTTGTAAGCCGCCGTGCCTAGGCCATAAACCTCAACCAAAAACTCCCCGCTATCCCACATTACTTTCTATTTATACAACATCCCGACGATATCCAAAAGTAAGCCACTTGATCTACCTCCTCCCAGCCATGCACATTCATTAATTATCACACCCAGTACACCCCGTATCGTTGCCCACTTCAAACTTCCCCCCAACTCCCCATCCCCCCTCCTGCTCCCGCAACCACACTCCCGCCCTTTACACTCCCCGGCCCCTTGGGGAGATCCCAATAATGCCGACTTCCATGACTCACCCTCCCCGTGGCCGTTGACGCCCCGCTATTCCTCCTCTTCACACTCCCCCGCCCTGCCGTCCTCGTAGCGCTCCTCTGCGTACTCTGACTAGCACAGCTCCCTGCCCTCTGCCGCATTACCGACACCATGGCGGCCGCTGCTGCTGCCGCCGCGTTGGTGGGGGAAGCGATGCTGCTGGAGCCGGAGGGAGTGCTGACTTTGAAGCTGCGCGTAGCCGGAGGGCGACGATGGTGGGACATCAGAGGGTGGTGTTGTCTTACGCGAGCGGCTTTGGCTGCTAGGTCGGCGGTGGAAGCCGTGGCAAAAAGAGAAGAGGAAGGAGGGGCGAGGGATGGTCCGGAGAAGGAGGTGGGTGAGGGGGACCGCGAGGAAGGGGAGAAGCGCGAGCGGAGGTAGCGGAATATGAGACCGATGTCAAGCTCTTGTTCCCATTCGTCTTGAGTGAAGGTTGGTTGTTGTTGTCGGGGAAGAGATGGAGCAGTGGTGGGTGGTGCTCCCCCTGTTGTGGAGGCCACATCGGACGGGGCCGGCCCGGTGGATGTGGTGAGTTTGGAGGATGTAATTTCTGAAGGAGCGGGAGTGGCAGCGGGAGCCTGTCTTTGTTCGGAGTCGGTAGGGGTCGTGGCGGGCTGGGTGATGGTCGGTTTGAACTGGGGCATGTTGGATACCAGGTTGCTGCCTGTGCGGAAACCATCCTTGGACGAAAAATCGCTGTTGGTGACGGCTGAGGTCTCGGGGATGACTGGTAGGCCGGCGTATGGCAGGGGCATTTGCTGGACCCGGGTGTAGGTTGAAAACGCGCCGGGGTGGGGAGAGGTTGATAGTTGGTGGATCAGCATCCCGAGTTCTTTGGCTATCCGGTTTAGCATGCGCAACTGCCATGTCGAATCCTCGGACATTTGTACCTGTGAGTCGACATTCAGAGTCGTGGATGCCGTAGGCGTCGTGGAGAGCTCTTCCTCGTCAGGGAGGGCTTCGCCTAGTAGGATGGCGAGTAGCCTGTCGTCGACCCCTATCAGATTGCAGATTGCCTCTCTTGTGCGCCCTATGATCCCTTCGCTTGGCTCCTCGTTGGTTGCCTCTTTTTTGAGCGTTTCTGTGCTGGCGGACTGAGCCTTGTATTCGTCATCGTGATCATGCCAATCATCGCTTGCGAGGCTTGCCGCATCGTCCTGCTCGAGCTGGTCCAACACGCTCGCAGCCTTATCGCTCACGCTCGTGGTGGAATTCACAGTGCGTAGCGAATTCTGCGATTGCCTCCTCCTTGTCTCCTTCCTGATTCTCTCAAGCAGCAGCTTGCTCTGCTCTAGCCGCCATGCCTCTATCCTCCGGTTGCGCTCGTTATCTTCCACCTCTTGGCCACCGTATTCCATATGAATTTGTTCGAGCGCCTCGTTGCGGCGCTGAATGCGGTTGGGGTTGAGTAGCTCGAACTGGAATAGTCGCTCTTGGATGTCGCTGCTCATACCCGGAGGCTTGAACTGGAACGAACCCATGCCGTCATGGCTGGGGAAAACGGGCATCGCATGTCCATTTTGCGGCGACTGCCCGAGAGGCGTTCGGAAGTCTGCAAGGTGGCTGTCGAGACTGTCGAACTCGGGATCCTCCTCTTCCTCGTCCTCTACCTCCGCAACGCTCTCCTCGAGGAAATCCGAGGGCAGTGCCGAATTGTAGTTTTGCGAGTTGTGGTCGGACCGGGCCGCGGTGTCGAAGCTGCCGAGGTCGCTAACCTGCGATCGGCCGGGTGTTACCTGCCGGTGGTCATCGTGGATAGAGTCGCTGAGGTAGGAAGCTGTCGTGCCGGCGTCGGTGCCGGGCGTGAAGAGAACCCATGTCTGCGACTCACCCAGACCTGTGGGCTGAGGCGAGAAGACAGCTGAAGAGCCATCGCTTGAGAGAAGGCGATTTCGTTGTTGCTGGAGTTGACGGGCCGGTTGGTGGAAGGCCATGTTAGGCGGTTTCGTGCTAAGTAACCCCTATCCTTGACGTCGTCCCAGGGGGGGAAGGGAAAGAGTTGACTTTTTTTCTTTGGGAGTTTGTTTGCTTGGCGCTACAATTAGGGGACTCGAGGGACAGTATTGGCGTATGGGTGTGGATATAGAGGTAGATAGATTACTAGTACAGCTGAGATGAAAGAGGGGAGGAGAACAAAGGGAGATATGATGAACGGGAGGAAGGACAGGAGAAGGATGATATCGATGAATGGATGGATGGATGGCGTAAGGTGGAACAATAAAGAATGAACAAGCGCCAGGTAGGATTTGCTTTTCTGACAGCGCTTCCCAGGAAGGGCTCCGCAAATCGCTACTACTCGCTCGCCCGCTATGTGTAAAAGGTATCGCCGGGGGAGTTGAGTTAGGAGGCAGGTCGTTTTGTCGTGATTCGCTGTTTTCGCCCAGCTGTGGTTGATACGTAGAGGAAGCCAAGGGAAACGACAATCCTTAGATTGATTGTATCTCGAGACTAGTGTAGGCACAGTATGTAATGTAGCATCCACAGGTTGGATCGCCCCTAGAGCCCCGTAATATGTAGCCTGTTGCAGCGGTATCTCCTAGCGTTGTATCGACAACAGGTGTACATACGTGCTAATGCTGCTTGCCGCTGCTGATCTTGATGCTTGCTACTGCACGGTACAGCTAGGTAGATATGTACCTCTTGTCGCAAAGTCAGTCACCACCTAAAGGGAAATGTGCGCCCGCTTTTGCGCTTCTTTCGTAGCTGAGCTTTGTCGCGTTAAAGGGAGGCGGTGACGGGGTGCCCGCTGGTGTAAGAGAGGAGCTTATCCTGGAGAGAGCAATCGGAAGATTGGATCCAATATTTTAGGGCCAAACAGGCGTGGCCGTGGGGTTCGTTCAAGTCCCGTCGAACCAAACATGAGACTAACAACTGAATGTCTTAACCCCCTGGTCCCTTCGTCGTCAGTGTCACTTTTCGACGTCGGTCCGTTACCACAACTTCCAATCCACTTTCTTGGGATCCCGTCTGAGAGTTTGTATCCTTTTTTCAACTTGGATGCTTCATTATTGACGTTGTCCTTGGAGTGTTCTGCTGCTTCCAGTTCACAGGCTTCCGTAGCACGGTACTGCCGTAGATAGCACCGTGTACGAAGCCGTGGTGGAAGGGAACCTCGCAAGATTCTGATAATGGATTCTCCCACTGTGCCTCTGCTAGCTAGTGTTAGTCTCCTCCAAACACCTGTCTGGGCTGTTGTACGCCAGTTGTGCAGAGTCAGCAGATATTGGAGATTGGCTGACTTCGTTGCGTCCACTTACGCGGGCCCCCTTTTCGTGTGACCCCCCTGTTGTTTCTTCTTGATTTCCTCTTATGGTCTGGAAAGTTCCCTTATCCGCAGGCAACAATGGAAAATCAACCCGGAAGCCTTAGTTTTCGTCGGTCGGGGCAAAGCTAACGGCGGGTACTGACGAAATCAACATAACGGTGGCTGCTCGTCTTTCCCGGCAGAGATGGAAGCTTTCCTTGGGAGGAAGGAGAAAAAAACCCGGGATGGAGGTCGATCAAACTGAAGTCATAGTCCGCAACAGATCCGTGTATACCATACTACACTATGGCATCGATACAGCAGCACGGGATGTCATCACTCTGTGGGATAGCCTTCCCAAGCCAAAGGGTCACACGGTGTATGGTTGATCATGGATGCTTGCCCGTCCCCTACGTGGTGGGTTGCACGCCAAACAAACAATCCCCACGAAAATGCCATATGTAGTGTACTCGTCAGGCCCAAGGACCCTCAAGTCTCACCAGTGATCTCAGTCCATGAGGTCCCCTTGTCCCCCTTGACCCCCCTCTTCCCTTAGGTTGTCTCACCCGCTACAGTGCAGCAGCAGTTCAGCTTTGTCGCTCGAGTTTCCCCCTCTGCCTGTTCCCCCTCCCCCATTCCATTTCCTAGGTCCCGTCTTGCCTGAGCCCCACCAAGCTTCTGACCTCATCATGCCATACCATTGTGAAATTCGTCCCAATTATTTTTCGACTTGGCTCTCCCCGTCGGGATTTACCGTTCCCCTTTGTTTGCCTTGCAAGTCAAAGTCAGAGTCAGAGTCAAAAACCCCCCACCATTTCGAACTCACTGTTATCTCTCTCTTCTTCACTTGACTAGATCACGATTGGCAAGTCCATCCTGTATGGTATGGATAGATAAGAAAACGGGACAGATGAGCTTTGCTCAAGATGAGGCGTGGACAACTCTCGAGACGAGATCCCTTACAATAGACATGGATTTTTGGGCCTTTGACGAAGAAAAGGCTCTCAGCTGAACATTCCAAAAAGCCCTTCCATGCACTTCATGTACGGGTCCCATGCTACGGTAGGATGTACCCAGGTAATGTAAGTGAAGTGTATTTTGGGTTATCGGCTTGCATGATCGCACGCGATGAGAGCGAGAGGAACAGGAACCCAGTCTGCGATTAGTTTGGCGATAAGCCCCACCACTACACGACACGACACTACACCCGGGCCTTATTTAATGAATGGGGAACGGGACAACCTGGAAACCACCGAAGCACGGCCGGGGACAGGACCGACCGGGGAGACGGGCAAAGGCGGGTGACGGTTCTCGGCAGCCGAAAGCATTGGCTTGGCTTGGGCTAGTTTCACTGTGAGGGGGTTCTTGAAGAGAGGCCACCCGTAGTGTAGATCATCACTGATCATGATGCTGTTGATTGCTCCTCCTACCTATCCTTTGGGCTCAAATCAATCCCTGGTTGCCTGGTTGCCGGAATAAAGGCGTGCCACATATCGCTCCGGATTCAAGGACTTTTATTCTACCCTTCTAGCCCCATTCGTGATCAACACTGTAGTCATGACTTCACTCAAGATTTGCGTGGCTTGATGTGCAGTCCGGGGAACCGCCGAGCATGTTGAGGAATTTTGAGTTATCTGAGCTGTTCGCCATCACAACAACGGGAGAAAGGGAACATGGAGTCCAGAAACGATAACTTTGATGGGCTTATCAGCAACTTATCTTTCTCAGACCCAAGATGCTGGACACGGCCAGCCACTGTTTACGATGATGTCACTGAAAGAGATTAGCCTGGAATGCGCAGTCGTTTACATAGTGTAGGTCTAGAATTCAACATGTATGGGGAGCCGCTACGGATCGCTAGCACAAGCCTGTGCCCCTATGGAATAGCGCCGTGAGAGACGGAGCTGATGTACTGACCGATACTTCCGAACCAACCGCCCATCGTCGTGCAACAGCCAGGTCTCTGATTTGAAATCAACGCCTGCGATCGCCCCTTGGTATCCCAAACGAGCCAATCCCATCGCAGCCCCATCAACACCAGACGCTTGTCCGTCACTAGTCACCGAGAAGAGTACTGGGAAAAGGCATAGGAAGGAAACCGCGGAATTAGGCATCATCTAAAACCCATCTGGATGAATGGTGTATTGACTGTGCCAACAAGACCATGATGCTACTAACATGTCCTCATTTCAGCCCTAAAAAAGACCGTTGACGCCACCCTAAACCCAGAAACAACTCTTAGTCCCAGCGACCAACGTTTAAGCCTCGGTGGCGAAAGCGTCGGGGAAACGCTTCATGTTGCGCTCGAGAGAGCCACGGTTGCCGAGGAACTGGACGTAGGCACCATCGATGAGGAGCTTGCCAGCAGCCTTCTTCTCGAGGTACTCCTCGCGGCGGAGAGGAGTGAAACCCCAGTTCTTGGAGATGATGATCTTTTGGCGACCGGGGAACTTGTACTGGGAGCGGCGGAGGGCCTCAAGGGCGAAAGCCTTGTCTGTAGCGTGGGTTAGTATGACAGTAGCGACACGTAGAGGAATAAGGGTAGAACGTACTGGAGTCACGAGTACGGACAGACATGATGATCTGGCCGATGTTGACACGGGCGACAGTGCCGTTGGGCTTACCCCAGGCACCACGCATACCAGTCTGAAGTCTATCGGCACCAGCGCAAGACAACATCTTGTTGATACGGACGACGTGGTAGGGGTGGACACGGACGCGGAGGTGGAAACCCTCCTTACCGGCGGTCTTGACGAGGTACTTGTTGGCGCAAATACGGGCGGCCTCAAGGGCCTCAGAGCTCAGCTGCTCATACTCGTTGGAGACCATGTGGATGCAGAGAGGGAAGTCATCGACGGTAGCGCGCTTGCGGCCAAGATCGAAGATGCGAATCTTGGGGTCGGGGACACCACGGTTGAAGCGCGACTTAGGGTACGGCTAGAAGAAGGGGACATAGTTAGCAAGCTGTTTGCGTTGTGGTAATGTGAGGTTGTTGTTGTGACTTGGTGGTCGGTGATGATCTTGATTGACGACCAAGTCCGACCGACCGACCGACAGTGAGTCCCTCCATAGCCATCGAGAGAGCGTCGAGTTGTCGCATCGTAATCATCCTTGATTCCTCCTCTTCCCTTTCCATCAATCATTTCCTCCTCTTGCGATGTCCATCGTCATCACCGTTGCCCAAGTGCATCCAGCTTGTGTTCCTCCACGTCCAGGTCTTTCCTTCCTCCATGTGCGACCATCACCATCAATGGTTTCCCGCCCCACAAAAAGCGAAAAAAATCGGTCTCTCGATGGCTATTTTGGCGTCGCAAAAATCCGGGCATGAATGCTGCTCACCTTGTTCTTGCAGTACCGGTAGCATCTCGCAGGACGGCGGGCCATTTTGACTGATTTTGGATGATGTCACGTACGAGGTCGTAGGTGGTTGTTTGTGGGTTGAGAGGGCGACGACGACAAAGTGAAATCCTCTAACTTTAAGATCAAGGGGAGGCGATTTTGGCGGGCGATTACCAATCCACCGCCGGAGTGGGTGGGAGGCAGGCAGGCCGATCTGCCTGGTCAGGTGCGCGCCAGGCCCGAAAATGTGGAGCGTTAGGGCTTTGTGCCAGTTGCCCAGCTGCTCACAGGTGATTGGCTGACAGGTGAAGTGTGCACGGGCTCCACTACCGCAATGGGAGGGGACCTGAAATATTCGTGATGGTCTTTTTTCTGCTGAATCCTTCTTGAAGCCAGCGAAAGACGACTTGAGACCTCACCACCAGCGAGACCTTGCCCATTTCCACGGTTCAGTTCACCGACAAAATCATTCGCAATGGCCCCCAAGAAGTCCAAGTCTGACGCCCAGAGCATTGGTGCCAAGGTACGTTCCAATTCGATCGCCGTGTGCGAAACCTGCAAAATCACAAAAACACCAGAATGCTGACGATGGTGTCTTCGCGAACAGCTCGCCCTTGTCATCAAGTCCGGCAAGGTCGTCCTCGGCTACCGCAGCACCCTCAAGGCCCTCCGCTCCGGCAAGGCCAAGCTCATCCTCATCTCTGCCAACACTCCTCCCCTCCGCAAGTCTGAGCTTGAGTACTACTCCATGATGTCCAAGACTGCCGTCCACCACTACACTGGCACCAACGTAAGTTCTGCCTGATATATCTCCTTGCAGTGGCATGGCAAAGATCGCAAGACCTTTGTCTGCTGTTCTCTCTGTTCCCGGCCTGAAGATGCCCTCGGCGGCGTTCTTCGGGTCCACCCAGAGAAGAAGTCTGTCTTCAGGCTTTGGAGGGTACCTGTTCCGTGGCTTACACACAACCTCCCACCACAGATTGAGCTCGGTACCGCCTGCGGTAAGCTCTTCCGCTGCTCCACCATGGCCATCCTTGATGCCGGTGACTCCGACATCCTCGCCGACCAGCAGCAGTAAATGCTGCGTCGAGTAATATCTTCTCGTTCGGCATAGGGATACGGCGTTCAGGCTTTGAAAATCATGGATAAATGGCATGATGGCTTGATGAACCGAATCTGCGGCGGTCTCCACCGCTGTGCTTGAATGGGCAGAGGTCTCGCCCCAGGGCAACTTTCAATAGGCTAGTCCTTAAAATAGAAGACGAGTCTATCAAGATACCCATTATTGTCCAACATTGCCCGATCTATCTGACCAACGTGATGTATCCGACTGCGGTTTCCGACAAAGCGACTCTAACCTTCAACGTCTCGTGAACGACATGCGCAATGGAGAAAGGAGCATAGCGGATGATGCCCATAATCTGACCACAGTTCGCGGACTTACCAAGGTTCTGTCTGTGGTCATGACCAGAAACACGTGAAGCTGCTCGACGCTCTTGCACCCGGCCCCACGACAAAACATTCCTTCCGAAGCTGGCCTCCAGCGTGAGAGCTTCTCGTCTAACTGCGGTTCTGCTGGCGGCAGTCAAGCACACCCAAGCAAGTATTCAGGTTCGGATCGGGAAGCATCCGAGGTTGGTTGGGGTGTCCGAGGACGTAATTGCGATAGGTGTATGATGGTCATACCAAAGTTGGCTTGATCATACACAAGGGAAAGTTGAAAGCCGGTTGAGATACCGTCTTATGATCCGCCAACACTGTTCCAGCAGACATGTGGAGGTTCCAGATATGTGGAGGATGATATGGTAATCATCAAATCGGCAACGCCGCAATTAAGAAATCAAAGATGTTGGAAACCCATACCATGACCCCCATCCATTGTCAACGGCCTGGAGGTCATGCTTTGAATCCGTTAGCGTAAGCCCGGAACTTTACAACCTTGATGGTTGGTTGCATTGACAGCGAAATTAACATCCACAAAGGGCTGTCCACAGCCGGTCCTCCCGTCTGGGGAAGATCCGGAGCCGTCAAGCCCTAAAACGTTGAGAACAAAAGGGGCAGTTTTCGTTCACTGGAGACGGAAGGTCCTCGTTCAAGCCTTGAAACACTGAAGCGAACTAAACTACTGTAAACACACATTAAGCATCATGAGCGATCATCGTGACGGCAGATCAAAGGATGTTCTAGCATCGAGCCGAGCCGGAGATTTTGGGGATAGGGGTTCTGGGTTCTGGTGTAGTACTTCATCTTGTTTGAGTTAGTCAGCCGCCGCTCCCTTGCTTGCTTGGTGATGATGATGATAGCCCGCTATCTTCCTTGTATGCAGACCCATGTCAGTACTGTTAGTAGGGAATCGACGACGGTTATGGTAACCGTAGGTAGACGCGGAAACGTCCGAAGGAATGTCGACGGCATCGT
The DNA here is from genome assembly GCA_009805215.1 of Neurospora discreta FGSC 8579. Lineage (NCBI taxonomy): Eukaryota > Fungi > Ascomycota > Sordariomycetes > Sordariales > Sordariaceae > Neurospora > Neurospora discreta. The sequence continues at coordinate 30,737 of RANX01000016.1, forward strand.
TTATGCGTTCTGCCATCGGGAAATGTCAAGAAGGATATCGAAATGTCAAATGTGTCGACAATGTCTCGGATCTTAACGAAGCTAGACTGCACTACAGCTAGCCTACTACGTCAACAGCACGAGCCCTGAGGATCTCACTCTCCGGATGGCCACAGTAACCTCCTCCCCATGGACCTAAAGACATCCAAGTGACGCAAGAAGGGGAGTAAGTTGGACATGCGTTCATTCCGACTTGGATACGGTTTGACAACCGCCATCACCTTGTTATGAACAAGGCTAGAAGATGTGTACAGGAATGAGGAGGACAAACATTGAACCTCAAAAGGTCTCCTGTTACTGTACAGACTATTCAATGTACAATGGATAGACGTCAGGGCTTCTGGAACAAGTCGGCTGCTCTTTTCTCCACTGGAATGGATCGAGCCGATATAACTGGATGGGGATTCTTCTTACAAGCCTTGATAGGCACGTACCTGGGTAGGAGAGGTTCGAGGGTTTCAAAACATTGTTCCTGCTCGACTAGACTAACGATGAAGCCATGACCATCTAATTTCCAATTGTGCATGATGCACCAACGTGACCGGAACGCATTTGATGCAGCGAGTCGACTGACTGAGCACCCCCCCCTTGGGGATATGCAAGAACAATGAGATGTTGTCTGCCGTTCAGATATCGCATTCCAGTTCTTTGGGGGGGGGTTCGCAAGAGATCTGTACCGAGTACCTATACGACTGCGATCAGACACAAAAGACGAAACTCGAAACCCAAACACGAGTTGACTCTGGCCCGTTTCTGAACAGGGAAGCAGTGCCTTCGAGTTGACCCATTGACACGGACACGGCGTAACAAGAGCAAGGAAATCCCCATCAATAATAGATTGGGCCATTCACGGTATTTCTTTTCGGGCAGCACATCTATACCCAAAGATAGAGGACGAGTGTGTCACACCAGAAATGCTGCGCAGCTCACTGCCATCTTCAGCTACCTATCTTACGTAGTTTGTAAGACGGCAAAGTCGACACCAATCTCACACAAGTGTCCGCCTCGGATGGGGGCTTGCCATCCACCCTTTCATCTCATCCATCCGTCCCTCAGGAGGCGGCTTCTTGCACAACGGAACTGCGAAATCCAATGATAGAGAAGAGGGAGGGATGGATACCTATCGAGTACGGGCAGATTGCCCTGGTGTTCCCACGTCAAGTCCCTTCTTCGGACATGGACCGAAATGGTCCCCGCTTTTCCACAAGTAGGTACTAACGGGACCTGACGGTTGCTCCGCCTGCGGCATGTGTGTTTTGCAGGGGAGCTTGTTAGTGTACTTGTGCTGTACCTGAACACCAGGGAACAGGCCTGATTCATGGACCAATCCCTTTTTCGCCCGGCCCGCTTCAAGTTGCTGGAGACCTTACACTAGTTCTGGAGCCTGTGATCCATCCGTCGGGCCCCATCCACACTGCCTGTGCCTGTCCATCCCATCCACCACCGGGCACCCTTTTCTCGACCCTTTCTTGTTGGAGGATGAATGGGGATGTAAGACGCCACTGTGTTTCTATTCTGAATCTGAAATAACCTTCCATTGTCGACCTCGAGTCACGTTGTGGTGGCTCCGGACAAGTCCTCTTTTTTTTGTATTAGTTTCTGTATCTGGAAACTGTTAGCTTCTGTCAAAAGAAACCAACCTAATTCTCTCCAACCGCTGCAAGCGCTACCCTACCAGCTGCAAAGCACTGCACTGCATCCAAAGCCCAATCTTTGCAGAAAAACAGCCTAACAAGTTGAAGAAAGGGGCCAAGCACTGCAAGCGCGCACGCATTCATGCTACTGCAGGCGCAGGATACCACCTAAGAACAAGTCAACAGGGGACCACTCTTTACCCTCTCCAAAGGCATTAACGACGGCAATCATACCCCCCCATCAACCGAAGGGAGCAAGGGCCCCCACCGCCAGTTCGATCGCCCTTTCGTTCCAACGGGCCATCGTTCCTTTTGCTACAACACCCAAAACTTCCATCTTACACGGAAACTTAACCTGTACACAACCTGAACGCTCTTTACACCCCGTTGCCTACCTGCTACCATCCATATTATACCCTCGAACTCGCAGTCACTCCCGTCTACCGGGAACAACACTCACCACAACGCAACTTAGCACAAAATGGCAACCGTCGTCAAGAAGCCGCCAGCGTCATCAGGCCGGGAAACACCAACGGGATCAACGCGCCCCGCCGCCAGAGCCTCCACGCCCTCGTCTGCTCCCACTGCCTCCAGCGCCGCCCGCACACGCTCCATACGATCAGGAACCCTAGTCTCAGCCCGCGCTGCCGTCTCGCAAAGGCGCGAGTCCCTTCTCGGCAATGGCACCAACAATATCGCCAAGGAGCCGTCAGCGGCAGACCTCGAGCGCGAGGAGGCTGCCCGCGCCGAAACCCTGGCCATTATAGAAGATCTCAAGGAGAGGCTATCCAAGGCTGAGGCCTCCTCAGACTCCCATAAACGCCAGATGGACATCCTGCAGAGCAGGTTAGACGACGCCACCAGGGAACAAGCCAAGCTGGAGGAGAAGGTGCACGAGAATGAGGAGCAGATTGAGGCACTAAAGAACGAGAAGCGCGAGATCTCCCGTCAGATGCGCGAGATGGAGAGCATCTACGAGGCTGAGCGTAGCGCCATGATGAAGGAGAAGGACGAGATGGCCAACCGCGAGGAGGAGATGCAGACTGTCATTCAGAGACTCAAAGACAGTCTGGCGCAGAGGGATGAAGAGGGCGTGAGGCACGCGAGGCGACCTTGTGAGTTTGGCAAACCTTTCTCTCTCTCTCTCTCTCTCTCTCTCTCTCTCTCTCTCTCTCTCTCTCTCTCTCTCTCTGTGAACCGTATTCGCTAACTTGTTTTTGCTCCAGCAATCGCTACCACAAGTAGTTCGCAAAACCTCGACAACGGAAGCTTTGCGCCGCCTTCCTCGATCCACCGCAGCAATTCACAAAACAACTCGAAGCTGTTGCTTCAGAAAGATAAGCTGATCGAATCACTCAGGCTTGAACTGGCCGAGGCACAGATCAAGCTGGTCGAGTCCGAAAACCAAGGGGGAGGTCGTCTGCGCGAGGTCGAAAGGCAACTGATGGAGGCGCGCATGGCCAACGCGCGGTTGATGGAAGACAACGAAAGTTACCAGCTTCTCCTCCAGGAGAGGACACTAAAGGGCGACTTCGGCACCAGTGATTTCAGCTACATGGGCAGCACCGCGAACCAGGATGCCCTTGCTGCTCTCGAGGGCAGGTCAACAACCACCGGCCCAACCAGCCTGGCCGACGAGCTCTCCGATGCCGTCGACCACGAGCCCATCCAGGAAGTCGATAACGAAGCCCAGAAGCGTCTCGAAGGCGAGCTCAAGACCGTCAAGGACCAGAATAAGGCTCTGACCTTGTACATCAACAAGATCATCGAGCGTCTCCTGTCGCACCAGGAATTCGAGCACATCCTCGACCAGTCCAACGACTTCAAGTCACCATCTTCTGCGGCAAAGCCCAACACCAACAAGGAGCTGCCCCCTGCCCCCGCCGGTGGCGCCAGCGGCAACCTCATCCAACGCCCCAAGTCCACCGCTACAGGCGGCGGCCCCATCGGCTCTACCGTCGCCGCGCGCGTCCGCCCTCGTCCTATGTCCTTCATGCCCCAAGGCGGCGGAGGGTTCGGCGCCCCCAGTCCCATCACCACCAACCCGGATACGGCACCCTCCATCCCCATCGGTCTCGGCCGCTCCGTCAGCGGAGCCGGTTCTCGTCGCGGTCGCCCGGTAAGCGAGCAATTTGGCCCCGGTGCCAGCGTCGCCAGCGCCATGTACAACAAGAACACCGGTGTCGCCCCTTCCTCCGCCAGTCAATACTCACGGGACGAAGCCGCCTCCCCCCTGTCCCCCACCATGCGCACCTCGGGCGGCTCCTTCTTTAACCCCAATCGCTCTTCGACATCAACCTTCCCGGGAACCGTCCGCAACAGCGAGACCTCGTCCGATACGCAGTCCATTCGGTCTTCCATCACGGGATATGGGAGAGAGGACATGTCGACGCCCAGCCACAGCCCGCCAAGGAGCCACCATGAGAAACCCGCGACGACGTTTGCGGGGAATAAGCCGCGCCCGCTCAGGCTAGTGCAGGAGAACGCGGCGGCTGAGGAGGCGGCGAAGCAGCAGCAGGCGCAGCAGAATAAGAGGACGAGCTGGATTGGATGGGCGTTTGGCGGTGGTGGAGGTGCGGGTGGCAGGAAGGATAGTGTGGCGGTGGAGGGGGCCATGGGTGGGGAGGTTATCAGGGAGTAAGATGAGGCTCCAGTAGACACGATTTTGACTTCCTCTTTTGAATCTATCTGGCTTGTGATCTATGCGGGTTGGATTAGATATATATGATCCGAGCTGTTTTTATTTCCAATGATCAGTTGAGCGGGAGCTTGGTGTTGAAGGTGTTGGAGACGAGACGGGACGGAAATGCCTTTCTATCTTTACTATACCTAGCCATTATCGAACTGGGACGTGGGAGTTAGTTGATGGTCTAAACGGGGTTCCAGGATAGTATGTATGTACAGAAGGGGAAGAGGAGAGGGGGTTGGGATGTATGAGAAGAAGGAATGACGAGAGAGAAAAGAGAAAGACAAAGAAAGATATCAAAAGAAGACAACTGGGAAAGATTAATGACGTTGGTTATAACTATTCTACTTCTAGAAAGGAAAGGAAAGATTCACAACTATTACAGCCTATTGAGATAGAGAACTATCGATTTGTTTCTAGGCACTACTGCTTCTGCTGCTGCTGCTTCTGCTGCTGCTGCTACCTTTTTATTGACCGAATGGAGATCTGGATGGATGGACAGATGACGAACTACCGACGTCTATGTACGACGGACGATAGCACCAAGCCGCTAAATACAGTAGTCCTAGAATATGTTCCAACGAAGTTAGTTGTATCTACCACATCAAGTCCTCAAAGCCACCTACCTCTCTAACCCACCTCTCTCTACCCACCTTTCTACACACCTTCCAAATAAACAGCAAGTAAGTGAAATAGCTTCTCAATATCGATAGAATATGCCACGCACGCCAACTTGAACTCACTACTGGTATGCTCATACGGACGGACGTACGGGCGAAATAACGACAATAGCCACAATCCTCTTTACTTTAATCTTAAGCCAGTAATAGCAGATATAAAATTATTACCTTAGCCTACCTGCCTACCTACCTACGTGTGGGTTTGAAAATCGGTTGCAAGGTAGCTTATTTCTAGTTTTCGTTTATTCCTTTCTCTTTCCCTCTGTGACAATTTAGTATTTACTGGCCTAGCATGTACGAGTCAACGAAGATCTTGTCTTCTGAAAGTATATGCGCATGCCTGGTACTTTTATGCCTTGCCTATGGGTGATGGGGATATCTGTCTATCTGTCTGTCTGTCTGTAGAGGTAGGTATCTTGACGACTCATGTCTGCGGCGGATCAATTGCGCTGCTACCTGTGTTGCTCGTGTAAATAACTACCCAAGCATGTCTGTCGTAATCCTTGAAGAGGTTCCTATGTGGGTTCACGACTACTCAGCGCAGTTCCGCACAGTTCTCTCTATCTACCTAGTTGTTTCCCCTTTCAACCTTCCTACCTACCTTACCTTCTAACTTGCTTCTGGATATCAAAGTCCATCTCAACAGCACGCCAAGTTGTCTTCAGGAGTCGTGTATGTGAAAGAGGTGACGGCGAATTGATGGACTGTGCACTTGATATTTCATCCATTACTCGTGCTTCTTCTCTCTCGCTGTCTTGCTGGCAGGCTTGCTTGTTAGGAGTAGCCTGAAGCGTGAGGTAAAGTAGCTTATTGAAGCGTGCTTCAACTATGCAGAGAAGGTGGATGACTTTCACAGTCTGGGGGTTCTTGGACCCATATCCACCGGAGCGGCCTGTTGAAGGACGGTTCGTCTACAGTTAGGTCTTCGTGTAATAGTTTCTTGGCTTCTTATTGGTCAGATAGGTGGTACGGCCCTACAACTGGTTAGGGCGCCTTGCCAAGCAATGCTCTGATTGGTCAACTCAAAGACAGTGTCGACGATAGTCTGCGCCAGAATGCACTGGGTCCTTCCATTTCTGAAATCCTTCTCGATATCGCCTATCGATAAGATTAGAAGTAATAAAATCAATAAAACTAATGAATTTAAGTAAAGTAAAGGAAGTAAAGGAAGTGAAGGAAGTAAAGGAAGGAAAGAAAGCAATGAAGCCAATGAAGCCAATGAAGCCAATGAAGCCAATGAAGCCCATGAAGCCAATGAAGCCAATGAAGCTAATGAAGCTAATGAAGCTAATGAAGCTAATGAAGCTAATGAAGCTAATGAAGCTAATGAAGCTAATGAAGCTAATGAAGCTAATGAAGTAAGGAAGCANAAGCTAATGAAGCTAATGAAGCTAATGAAGCTAATGAAGCTAATGAAGCTAATGAAGCTAATGAAGCTAATGAAGCTAATGAAGTAAGGAAGCAATGAAGCAATGTAGAGCAATTGGGTGAGGACGGCTATAGCCGTCCGAATCGAAAACGGTACAAGAGATACAGATACCTATACGCTTCAATATACAGCGGGTGTTGTTTGAACTAAGGATCCAGCATCGCACCGGTGTCTAAGAACTATTTTAAACCAGCATTTGTAATTTGCGTTACTTGGATGTTCCATATGACTACCTAGACTTTAATCTTCAAGAGGAGATGAGAACTGTTATGATGACGTTCGAGACAATAACGAAAATATGCCTGGTTATTGAATACAAAGGTTGATCGAGAGCTTTATCTGATTAACTTAGTTACCTCTGCTTAGGGTATTTTCTAGTGTCACGTGGGACTAACTATGCATAGCAAAGAAACGAAAGAAAGTAGAAGAAAAGTATCATACCCATCGCCCTCAGTGAACTGGTCTCTGTTCGTTTGTCTTTTACAACATATATACGTATGTACGTAGGCTTCAAATAAGGCGAGTGTCTCAACATACCCTTCATAATCTAACTCGTGCTCAAGCCTGTTACCAAACGGTTGAAGTAGAGTGTAAGGTCATGTCGTCCGATCCAACATTACCACTAACCAATCTGAGAACTCCCCAGAGAACACGTCTACCTACCTATTTAAAGCTCTAACGATAAGGTGCAGAACATGCCTTGATAGAGGACAGATCAACCCCTTTATAGTCCACATCTCATCCCATCATCAACCATGTTCAAAGCAACCTTTCTCAACACCCGAACCTAAATCCAGATAGACCCCTAAAGGGAATGCGTGGGGAATGCCACAAAGGGCTACATTGAACCAGGCACCCAAGCTATCCTACCAGAGCTGTTAGTGTAGACAGCGGAAATATTACGCATATCATATCCCTCTACCTATCACCTATCGACCGATAGCCCCTTGAGTTTCCTTCAGGTTCATCAACCAGCCAGCACACCATCCATTTCTCAGACGAACGACCCGACAGCCAGTGGACAGCCAGTGAGAAGGACGGGTTCCTGCGCATATGGTCTTGTCCAAAAGCAGGGTGGGTGAATCGGTGGTGGGGACAGGGCATGGATCATGTATGTAACTCTGCTGCTGCTGCTGATATGTCATGACGAGCAGAAGATGCAGAAAAAAGCAAGAAAAAAAAGCAGCAGTGGAACGGCAGTATGCAGCCTGTGAGGGCGTTGTCGTTCCAGCGTCGTCGTCAAACAGGAAGGAGTTCGTTCCGCAGGGAACAAGTGTTAAGTGGAGGGGAGGAAACGGAACCAGGAATGCTAGAGGCGACCTTCTGGACGGACGGGATTGGGCCGAATCGGATTGGCTATACATATGCAGTGTGGTTATGTAGGGAGATCCCTAGACTTAGTAACCTACCTATCGAACAAATGTGCAAAAAGTGCTCAAGCTCATATGACAAGGCGGGCGGGTCAAACTACTGGACCCCATGACATGGACACGGTTCGTTGTGTTGTGGTTGTTGAATCAAAGTTGCAATTTGGGAGACGTTGGAGTGTAAATCTCTTCCCACACCCTTACCACGTGTCAATGAACCGTTGGCATATTGCGTAGGGATGGAAAATAAAAGAGGCGGGGTTTTCTTTGGGGTTCGTAGATATCCCGCCGCTCAAAAAAGAAATGTGCTCTTTTAGTCAACGGTGGATGATCTGGATGTTCGCTGCAAGGTTGGTCTTGGCTCTCGTCAAAAAGGAGAGCATCTCGTTCGGCAAGCTTGCAATTGAGATTTGCGTTGTGGTGGGAAAAGAAACAGAACGCCGGAATGGGCCGTCGAAGCCGCAAAGGGTATACGAATCAGACCATAAGTGTTGATATCCATCTAAATGCTTGCGTGCCTGTGCCCCCTAGTCATCGACTAAGAGGTGACGTTTGAAGAAGCGAACGAACTGCACTTGTGTGCCCTTTGCCCACTCATTTTCTTGGTCCGGCTTATTCGGGGCGTGGTTTCAGGTACGGAGCGGTCCATTCCTTCTGCCTAAGCACTTTGAAATCTCACTCTAGACTCTTGGTTACCCACCGAGAGCGTTACACCGCGAGAATATGTCGTCAGCTTCAGGACGGACCGGCTGATATCCAATAAAGCCGTTCCTTTGCGGCGTGGGTTACAGCCTTGCTAACCAACCCAACAAAGGCACAAGAGGGGGAGAAAGCCGAAAGCCCTCGAATCAAAAGTCCCATGTAAATAAAAGAAAACAGGCCCGTGGGGAAGCTACCCAAGGGAACGGGGTGGTGGCGTACAAAGTAACGCGAGAGGGTGTGCCACCGTCCACTTGGCCGGCTGTGAGAGGCTAACCTCTTTCTTCTACGCCGCGTTTCCTGGACCACCAGACACCAGTCTACCACTACCAATGTGCTAAGGCGGTACTTGGCAGTCTTGATGATGTCTTGTGCTGTCTCGGGTACTAGGTACTGTAGCCTTGGTATTGCTTTGGTGTCGTCGGTGCCCAAAGCTGGGTGAAGCTGGACTGGATCAGGGAGTTGTGCAAGAACCCTTTAAGACCCTGATTTGACTTTGAAGCTGCGATGGCCCTTCAGATGATGTAACCAGGTCTCAGGTGAGCGTTGATCGGTGCGAGCAACGGCCGCTGGATGTCTTTGACATCAGCATCAACCCGGGTGGTTCAAGAGATCAGCACACTGCCTCGAGTTTACCCTACCTGTACCGCAACACTGGGTTCGACGTCAAGCAATCGTCAGGCCACGCCAGGCCAGGCACCCAGCCTTGGCCCTTGTCCCTTTGTGTTGCCCCATCCCAGCACTGACTGACAAGAAGTGCCGGCGTCAACCGTCCGTGATCAAGTTCAAGGGATGTGGTGGCTGAATCCGTCCTAGTTTGTAAGAGAAGGTGACAACCCCGGAGAGAACATTCCGCTTGGGTTCGAATGTTTGTTTGTGTGGACCGGGAAGAAGTCAAGATTAAGAATCATGTTGCTCGCAGGAGCACAGCATTCCTCATTCAACGGTCAAGTCTCCGGTGAGCGCGTAGGGGAAGCACAACATGAGGGACATGCTTCTCAAGATGTGTAAACCAGCAAATGGGAAATTCGATAATGAAAAGAAGGTTGGGTGCAGGTGCCGGATGTCATGGCAGAGAGGTACCTAGAGGGCGTGCTAACAAGTTTTGAAGAAACGACGACACCCTCAAACCACCAAAATCACCAATATCAGGGCAAGACAGGCACAAGGTCGCAGGGAATGAAGGACACCAACACCCACTTGAGTCCGGCCTTGTCGGAAGTGATGGGGGGAAAATAAGAGTCATCGATCGAAGGGAGGAAGAAAAAAGACCGACCGACCGAGGAAGGCAACGAAGAGGAAAAAAAAAAAAAAAAAAAAAAAAAAAAAAAAAAAAAAAAAAAAAAAAAAAAAAGAAGGAAGCCGATGCCTGTGATGACTGATGACCAAAAGAAACAGGCGACAGAGGAAGGGGCGGAAAAAAGGAAGCAGAGAAGAAGGAGGAACGAAGGAGTGAGCCGTCCATCGTCGACGGAAGAGCCGAAAAAATCGGCCAGGGGCAACTTCAGGTCGGTGTTCTTGGGTGGGGACGGAATGTACAGTCACCTGTGGCACGCTGGTGGGTACCTCGCTCGCCGCTCCTGTCATTACTTTTTAGCAGCAAAACCAACAAAATCATCCGGCCCCCGCGGTACCCACTCGTGCTCCGGATGTACCGTGTCCTGCACGCACATCTGACATACATTAGATGACGGATGATGGACGGTTGGCTCCATCGCCAGGCCCTGGTCAGTCTACACCACTCAGCTTGGGAAAGCAGGACGAGTGGAAATGGAAACTCGGTCCATCTGGAGCAGATTTTTTTTTTCTCACTCGGGGTGTTTTTACCGATTTGGAACGGGAAGGAGGCATTGCGACATCATTTTTGTTGTGATGGCGGTTGATCAGGGAAACCGAGCTCCAGTTCTGGAAGGTAACCTTCAGATAGAAATGGGTATCCGATCTGGCTGTGCTTATCCGGAGTATTAGATCAGCTCCAGTCAGGTACAGAAGTGAGAGTGAGGGCAAAGAAAAAAAAAAAAAAAATTTGACAGAGGCAATCGTCAGACGGGAGTTACCATCCGTTCCGGCGGCGGCGGGACCTGAAAATGCACACGCCGCAAAAGATCTTTGTAGTTTTCCCTTTTTTCATGCACTAGTCCGGATACCAGACCAGGTATGGCTGGCTGTATTCCCACCCCTAGCTTGCTTCTCGCATATTCGATTCTCGTTCGCGTGTTTGATATTTTGTGTCGCCATGGACACATTTGTTGCTCTTTCACTGTCCCGTTAATCGGGCAGGAATAATACCTCTTTGTACTTGTGTATCCTAGGACGGGACCTGGGGACGAGTGGTACCCGCATAGGTAACTCGTGTGCATGTGCACATGTCAAATGGAAGAAGCAGCACAAGTGGAATGCTCGTTGGCAGTCCGTCACTTCACTTTGCACACACCAGAGAAGGAAAAAACTCAACAAAAATCGGCCATCAAAGAATTCGCCCTGCAATGAAATGATATGGGAGCCAAAAAAAGAGATTTCCCTCTGACAACGGACCAACAGGGGGAAGATGCACCACGACACACGACCAAACCAAACAGGCTGGAAGAGGGTACTAGCGGCCCTACTGTGTGTACCATTAGATAGCGCTAACCAAGAGCTGGCTAGCAATGCCTAACAGAGGTGCGTGCGTGCGTGCGTGCGTGGACAAGACGTATGCGGCCAGGGCACAATGTTTTGCCATCTCTGATTGGCCGGATGCGCTTTGTTTCTGTCGCATAAGCTAAGGCCGCAAACAACCCTGAGGCGGGCCTCCCCGTCAAACGCACTCCCCACTATCAACACAATGTGGCGGTCTCTACATTTATTAGGTAATTGGATACGTTGACAGCAGTGGTTCGTGGTCTGGGCCACCGTCACAGGTGTTGGTTATTATTGTCTGGTCACGGCGTGGTAGGTAGTAGCCCAACAGTTCGTTCCGTCGTGATGGTGAGATGACGAGACTGGAGTTCGTTGTGTGAATATAGACTGGGAGTGCCCGACTAGATGAACAGTGCCAGTGGGCAGTGAGTAAGTCAGTACCTACGTACTGTAACGGGAATGGTTAGCCGATCGTAACCTTTTAAAGTGGAAGGAAGGAAGGAAGTCCTGCGCAGTCGGAGTGTCTGTCCTCTGGTTGGGGGCCCCCCTCTGGTTGCTGGCAGCTCTCGCCTTGCCATCATATACCCTACCTCTCTACCTTCTCCCTCCAACCACCTAAGTCTTCCTGTTTGCGTCTCGAGTTACTCAAGTTCAGTTGTCTTTCTCAGTTGCTTCAGTTGTCGGGCAGTGTCATCCCATGTTCAGGAATCCAGACTGTGCGCGCTTGTCATATGTCAATTGAGCAACAACACATCTAGGAAGAAAGTCAGCGATAACATCAATAAAAACCTTTTTGGGTTCTCGTCTGCGCCGAGCTTAACTCTTTTTTTTTCTTTTTTTTCTCTTTGTGCATGCGCCCATCATTGCCTGGATCGTCTGGTTACATCAAGCGGAAGGCCGTCCAGAGGTCCCGGTGGTTCCTCCACTGATCCATCCGTCCAACGCACCATCGCTAGCTAGGTAGCTAACCTCCCCCCCAGCATCATCGATAACCGAGCCACTGCCTGTCCTGCTTCTCTCCCGTCCTGCCCAACATTAACAACAACTACAACAACAACAACAACAACAACAACAACAACAACACCACAACCATCACCACCATCTGGTAGTCCTGAATCGATACCACAAATTAATCACGCCTCTGTTGACCCGGACATGACGGCTCGTCCTTCTCCCTAGCAATTGTAGCTGAGCAATATCACACACATCTTTCGGAACACTCATCAAACAACAACGGACGCCTTCTGTTCCTGGCTTGCTTGGCATGTGTGATCCAAAACAGTCCCCATCCCTTCCGTCGTCGGTCTCCCTCTGCCTCCCAGCAGCCGGCTGCCCGCCGTCAGTGCAAACATGGACAAATCACCAAATATAACGACGTTGGCTTCTTCGCCCTCTCCTCCCAAGCGGACTACAGCCGCACCTTCGAATCCCCAAAGGACCGTGACCCACGCCGGCCAGCAGCAGCAGCAGGCGCATGCGCAGGCACAGACACCATCGAATCCACTCCCCACGCTGTCCCGCGAATCCACTTCCAGCTCCGCGGCGACCGTCAATCCCAGGTCCGATCCATGGTCTTCCAAGCTGACTTCGCAGACCACCTCGACCACGTCTGCAGCACCCTCCTCCGTCTCCCGCTCCCGCGCTTCGTCCGTAGCTCCCTCGCCCTTTGCCTCGCGCGAATCCTCTCCCACGAGACCTGCCAACCGCGCCCACACCACCCGTAATCCCACCGCTGCATCGTCACGAGCCCCTTCACGCGGTCCTGCTGCTGGCAGTGCTGCACCTCGATCGCGCAAGAACAGCTTCCAGGATCTGAGATCCTCCTCGAGACCAGGCAGCGTATCCTTGTCTACGGCCGGCCCAAGAACGCTGTCGTCGGCCACGACGCCCACCTTCGTCCCTGCTACGACGGATCGGAACGTTAATGCGCCCGCACCCCCGACCAAATCGCCAACTGCCAACTCCTCTGCTGCTGCTCATCCGCATCCCACTGGTAGCCAGGATCCTTTGAAGTGGCCCGTGTCCTCGAGACTACGATCTCCTCCACCCATCGTCACCAAGCCACCAATCCTCGGTCCGCCCAGACGACAGGATCAGACTCCAGACATTTCTCCTTCCACCGCCCTTCCACGACAGACACCGCCCTTTTCCGCCTCGGAATCTCAGTCGGACACAGACGCGGACGACCTCACTCCAACCCAGCCCGGGGCCAGAACTCCCGCTCGTGCTGCGGGAGGGAGCACCTCCGTCCTTGAGACTGTCCAGGAAGTCAGCCCGTTTGGTTCTCCGAGGGCCTTTGAGCAGTCCTTTGAGCAGTCAATGGAGGAAAGACTGGGTCACAGGCTCATGTCCGAAGCGACCCTGCCATCAGAAGCCGGTGATTTTCTCCGCCAAAAGGAGCTAACAGGAAGGTCGAATTCAATCATGACGGAAAGCGGAGCCGAAGATGGTACCCCCATCGAGGCGGTCCGCCGAAGCGGATCGACCAGTGCACCGCCCCTGACGTCAAGGCAGTCGAGCTTATCAGTCCGACCTCCTGCCAAGGGCAAGCCTGGCGAGGCTTCTCAACAGAGCATGACGGTAGAAGCCGAAACAGTCACCTCGATCCCCCAAGTCGCCCTCGCGCCAGGAGGAGGGGTGCAGCCTTCAAGTCTCAGTCTGCGCACGAAACCCAGCACGGAAACGATCCGGCCCCCCAAGAAAGAAAAGAAGAGGACGGCACGGAAGCAGCCCAACATGACCTCTGGCACTGGTGAGACAAATCAGTTCATTTTGCAGCCAAGGCTTAGGCATCATCAAGCTACGAGATCCGTTTCCTCGGCTACCGAGATGTGTACTTCGCCAACGAAGTATTACCATGGTCCTCCGCCGCCTGATGAAGCCAGCAGGCACATGTTCCCTTCTCGGTCTCCCGATTCACGGAGCCAGAGTTTTGTAATTCACCAAGTGAGCAACTTACTGACTAGACATCGTCCAGCATCATCCAAGGCCGACATCTTCGAGGCAAAGGTAGCAAGCGCAATTGAGGAAACTAACTCGTCAGACTCGGACGAAACATTTGTCTATGACTCCAACCCTCCCGACCATTCCAGACCACCCCGTTATCACTCTAGGACACCGAGCGCGGCCTCCATGGTCAGCCAGATGAACCGTACCGATATGCGCTCCATTCATTCCGCCATGATGAACCCGGAACAGCCTATCGGGGTAAAGCGAAGTATGAAATTTGTGAATTCTTACAATGCCAGCATTAATGAAAGCGTTGGCGCCGAAGAGGACGGAAAGAGCACAACCGGGAGAAGCACAGCAGGATCAGCCAGGGGAACATCCGGGCGACATCATCACTATGGCCGATGGCGTAGTAATGGGGGAGGAAACGGGCATGCGTCGCTATTCACCGAACAATCACCATTTAGCGTGAACTCGGGAAACAACAACTCACGACCGTCATCAGGTGTTAATAGCCCTCGATACTTGAGCCGGAGCGGCCCCCATGCTAAGAGCAGTCGGGGAACGCATCTATCGGTCGGTTACGATCTCGACGACACTGCTACTGGCGCCGATGACGAAACCACGCCGTTGATACAGTCTGGAACAGTACGGTCATCAAGGTCAGCACGAAGTCGGAGGAACGGCTTGCACTCGCTACGGTCCATGGAATCGGGTACATATCGACAACCACCGTCCTTCTTGAATCGGTTCGCCAGTTGCCTAGTCTTGACAGTTATGCTATTACTTGTCGTTTCGGGAGCCATTGGGTTCATGTTCGCGACGTCACAGCCGCTTACCGATATCGAGCTGATATCGATGGATCATGTGGTCGCGAGCGAGCAGGAGTTGATGCTCGACCTGACAATTAGGGCGAAGAACCCCAACGTGGTGGTTGTGGTGGTGGATGCGGCGGATATCGAGGTGTTTGCCAAATCACCGCATGCTGGTACCGACTCGGAATGGTATCGCACTCACCCTGGTGACATGCCGCCGCTGGAGAGCAACAAGGAAGAGGTACGGATAAGCAAATCGGGAGATTTAGCCAAGATCCTAGACGACCCACCTAATGACCAACCTCCGGAGGAATCATCTCCCAATATGCGCCTCGGCACCATCACGGGTTTCAACAGCGCTCTTACCTTTGAGGGCTCCTTCTTCCACCAGGGCCTGTCCACATCTATGGGTGAAGTCCGTCTCAAGAACCCCGGCAACGTAACAGTGGGCGGAACCGAGAGATGGGAGCGAATCATAGCAGATGACTTCCAACTCATCATCAAGGGTGTGCTAAAGTATACCCTGCCGCTGAGCCAGAAGGTCAGAACGGCTGCAATTTCGGGGAAGACCACAGTCAAGGCGAATGCGGCCAATGATCGGGATTTAAGGAAGCCGCCGGAGGAGGCGAAGCCAATAAAGGATGTCGGCGGAGGCGGTGGGAGAACAGGAGGTGATGATAACGACCACGACGATGACGCTTCTATTTCCTTTCAATGAGTTTCCAAAAGAGGGGGATAACATGGTAGAGAACACAATCCCCATTCCTGCACAAGAACAATACCATGACACGAGACGAATTCCGGTACGATATTTACACTGGTTTTTTTTCTTTTTCTTTTCTTGATAAACAAAAATCAATACCCACTATACACTACACTTACACTACACCACTGCTCAACGCAGGCTGCTACATATTTTTCTTTGTCGGAATATTTTGTATGAGGCAGGCAGGCAGGCACAGGCAAGCAAGCAGGCACCCTTGACCCTCACTCTTCCAACTCCTGTGGTCAAGATTACTATCTCCTTGTATTTTTTCCTCTCAGCGTCGTTCAAGTTGCATAGCATCGGGGCATCATCTGTGATACGGGCTGTACGTATGTATGTTATCTCTTTATCTTTTTTTCTCTGAGCGTGTGTTATGTGCGTTGGTGATGATGATGCTGGTGATGTTGATGAAGTGTCTATTTGCGAACGAGCGAGGTAAACTTGGGAAAGTGATGACCAAAACAACCAGGAGCTATTACTCCGGGGGCCAGGTAACGGGCAATACCTAGAAGGGATGAACGAGGACACTACAAAGACAAAGAGGAGGAACTTTACTGGGATCAAGACGGGAAGAAAAAAAAAATACTAGGGAGAAGAAACCAGAACGGCAGGGCGGCAATGGAATGGAATATGGAAGGAACAGAAAGAAGAAGATTGCCCGTACGGGCAGGTACCCTGTCCAAGACAAAAGAGGAATATGTATACGGAAGGAACAATTACGAGATGGGCAAAATTCATCTCATCTTCCTGCTTCGGACAGAAGAGTAAGGAAGGTACCTCATCTTGGCGAAACAGATTGGAATTGATGGGTGGGAAGCCGGGGAAGGCCAGGATGGTACCTACCCAGGCAACCAAGTAGGTAGGTATCGAAAGACAAATGGAGTCAAGGAGATAATACAGGCAAATGAAATGAGCCACTTCCAATCCACCTCAATAGTGACTTTCTCTCTCTCTTGGCTGTATGGTTGCCTTTCTCATATGACACTGCTGTGAGATAACTTTTCACCTCACCACCGAATCACCGAGTCAACAAGGGGATTTTGCAAATCTTAGAGACGACTACTGAGAATGAACTCAACCAAGTGGCTGAGAACCAAGGGGGCCACAAACGATCTATAGGTGTGCGACGCACAAGGTAACGAAATGAAGCAATTGATGTGTATATTGAATTGCTGGAAAGAGAAAGAATCTGTAGGGAGGTCTGGAGGGCTAAAACTAGCTAGGGGAGGCCGTGTATAGGTATAGGTGAATAGCCTAGAGTGCACGTACCTCTAATATACCCCTATAGACCGAAAGACCTTAATAGTCGTAATATCTATATATATTATTTACTATATAATATATAATGTAGTATTATAATACCTTAAGCCTAAGGAACCTTCTTCTAATAAAGATTAATTAATTTAACGAATTTTACATACTTATCCGCCTTAAATAATTTAATTAAACCGTTTATAGGCATTTCTTCTCCAGAAATATAAATAACCTTAATAATTTATTATTCTACTTATTCAATTAATCATTTATACTATATATCGATATATCGGTTATAAATAAGAATATTCTTATTAAATACCCTATCCCTAATATTTATACTATCGGTATACAAGATATTTCTAATATTATTAATATTATTAATAATACCCAAATTATTAAATATACTAGTAATCTAACTTAATAATTTTACTATTAGTATAAAATTAACGAATTCTACTTCTATTATATTTATAGTAACGAACTTCTACTTCTTTAATTTCTATAAGATAGGTCTTAATATAAAAAATACCATATACCTTATAGTATTACACCTTATTAATATATTATTTACATACAAAGCATTTATATATACCTTAAACTATAAATCTACTATCGGCGAAGGCTTTCCTCCTAAAATAATACTTAAATTAGGAAGGCTAGTCAAATATCGTTAAAAATACTTTATAACGATAATATACCTATCTATTAATTTAGTATTTCCCTCGGCTAGCTTCCTAATAATATATATAATATCGGGTCTTATACCTAACGATACCCAATTCAATAATTTAATTTATTTAATATATAGCTTTAACTTACCTAAAAATAGCTTACCCTTATAAATTTTAAAGTCCGGTAGTTATAGGGTCTTAACTAAGTATAAAAACTCGTTAGAGGGGTTGAATTTAATAATAATCAATTAGGTATATTATTCTTATAATATAAATATAATATATTCTTCTTTATTTCTAATAATATTAAAGTTTAAGAAGGTACGTACTAGACCGATATATTTAATAGTAAAATATTTCTATAATTAAAAGTAGAAATTATTAATAATTTTCTTATTAGGTATTATAATAAGGAAATCGTTAATGTAAAGGATAAGTAATATATTTAAACCTTTATAAATTAAAAGGTATATATCGCCTCCGATAGGAAGGAAATTCAATTTCTTAAAAATAAATAGAACCGTTTCGAATTAGTATAATAAATTACAACGAAGGTTATAAAAAGCCTTAATTAATTAATAAACTAATTTATTTCGAAGACTTTTCTCAAAACCTATAGATTATTCAATATAATAATTATAATCAATAAGAATAATAGCGTTTAAGAAAATAGTACTAATATTAAATTATTTGTAATCTAAATTATAGGTAGCTATAATAGTTAAAAAGAATCTTATATTTATTATATTAACTATAATAATATAAATATCTTATACTACCTAATTATTTTTATTCTTATAGTTACTATATACTACCTATCTAATATATACTAAGTATTCTTTATTATCGATATTATATTTTTCGTTAAAGACCTATTTTCCTAGTAAAATGGTTATATTTAAGGTTTTTTCGATTAAACGATATACTTCTTAATTTTCAAATGCCTTAACTTACTTCTCTATTACTAGGAATTAATAAATTTTAAAATTATAGAATTTCTTCGCTTACTAATAATTTTTTAAAATAAAACGGTTATTATTAATATTAGCTTGAAAGTTATAAGTAGCCTTCATCGCTATAAAATAGTATTGAATTAGTCTCGTAATATATTTAGCTTTAACTATACTATAAAATAGCTTAATATTATATTTAATAATATTATTATTACTATTAATAATTGATTAAATATTATATCTAAAATTAGGTAATTTAACTGTAATAGATCTACGAAATCTACTTTTACGTACCTCTAGAATTATAAACTCTACTACTTCTTTAGAGGGTTAGCTTTCCTTCGTAATTTATTAGATTGTTTATACCTATTATTACTTTATTATAAGTAATAGGGAATTTAGAATCAGACTCGTAATATCTAATTAATCTAATTCTTACTTCGTAAAAGTATAATTTAATATAGGGTCTTCTTCATTAAAATTCTCGAAATCAATTAAATTACCTTATTATTATTATTTTTCCTCCTCTTCTTTTATTAATTATATCGGTTTATTACTATATTAAATTAAATAAATTTTATTTAGTTAAAGAAGTAGGGAAGGTTATATCGAAGCAATCTTCTAATATTAATATTACTTCTAATATTAAATAATCTAAATTAGGGTAGAAGGGTATAAATAGTACTTTCTTTTACTAATTTTTATTATTATTAGTATTCTAATTAGGAATTAATTAATTTAAAGATTTAATCAAGGATAGCCAATATAAACTAGTCGCAATAACCCAAACGGTTACACCGCTATTAACTACTTCTTTAATCTTTTAAATAAATTAATTTAAAAAAAACACTCTATAAGGAATAACTTCAATTGCTAAATCCTTTAGTTTATTATTATCCTTAATAAATTTAATTATATTAATATGAATAATTATACTAATTTCTAGATCCTAAATCCAGTAGATTCTACTATAATTATTATTATAACCTATAAACTTACTACGGCGGGCGTATTCTTAGAACTTATCTCCTTTAATACGCTTTTCTAATTTAATAAAATAATATACTATATAAAAGAAGGCTTTAAGGTAATTAAAACGAGGTTTAATCTAATCCGTTAGGAAATTTGGGATCGTTTATATAAATACTTTATAGGGAATTTTATTATTTAGGTTAGATTTCGTTAGTATAATATTAAATATTATTATAACCGCTTAAATTATAGATAATTATAAATATTCTAATATACTTAAATTAAGTATTAATACTCTAGCCCTAATTATAATAGTATAGCCGGCTCGTTTAAATTTACCGTTTATCTATAATATATATATTAGGGTTTTATACAATTAGACCCCTTTATTACAGGCCTATTCTACTAATTTACTATTTTAAAACTCTATTATATTAAAGCCAAATTTAGGACCTCTATTAAGGCTAATAATCTTAATTTTAAATCTAATCTATAGTTTAATCTATTTTTTAAATTAAATAACGATAATATAAGCGTCTCCTTTATTAATATAGAATTTTACCCAATAGTAGCCGGATATATTACAAATAAAATATACTACGTATCGAACTCCTATATATTCCAACTTATTATATGAAATTATATCGACTTATATAAATTAAAGCAAGGTCGTTGTAACTAGGTAAATACCTTTAGGAATATAATCTATTACCTTCGAACGCAAATATATATCGCAAATATAATTATTAACGTTACTAAATTTAATACCCGTTTATTTACAAGCTCTAAGAACTTAATCCTTACCTACGTATATTATCCTCTTATACATTGTTATATAATTATTTGAAGTAAGTATTATATACCGTAGCGTAATAATTATCTAATTGAAATTATTTAATTGAAATATTAGTAAAGCTATTAGATTATTAATAAATTTATATTAAATAAATATTTTATTAATTAACGAAATTTAATTTGTTTTTATATTCTATTCTATACTATAATTGAGAATAGTTTAGGTTAATAAAAGGTTAATTAATATAAATAGGTCGAATATGATATTAAATATACGGATTTTAACGTTAATATTTATTATTATTAGTATTATTAATTTAATAATACTAATATAATATATGTAAATTGTAGTACTATTACTAATAATATATTCTAAGGGATAAATTAAAGGATATAGTTCAATAAACTACTTCTAGTAATTAAAAATATACGAATTATAATTAGAATTATAGATTACTAAATTTTTAATTTAGTTATTTATATTATATAATACTTTAAAAGCCTATTAATCTTTAATAAAATTACGGTTCGAATACTATAATTAATATAAATTAGAATATTTTAAATAAATTAATTCAATGTTAGATACTTCATAAATCGACTTTATTATAGGCTCTAATAAAAACCTAGGTTACTACTAAGGGAGGCGAGGTTGAAGCTAGCATTAAAGTTAGCGCCGTTAAATAATAAGGCTAAATTAGTAGTAATAGGGTTAGTTAACGTAGTATTAGTATTTCCTAGTGTAGCGGTAGTGCTTATATTGTACTTACGAGCCTCCTTCTTATTAAATTATATATTAAATACTTTATTGGATTTATACTACCAACAAATAATAATCTTGCCTAAATAGTAGCGGCTATAAATATAATAAATATAATCCTTCTAAATAATATTATTATAGGTAGGATAAGTAAACTTATTCTTATTCTTCTTACCTCTACTAAAATTATTATTATCGTTATTACTATTATTAGTACTAGATTTATTAAAGTCTTTATTTACCTTAATAATAATTTTAATTTAAATAATCAAATTAAATTAATAAGCTTCTATATTACTAAAAGTAAATAGATAAATTAATAATTTATTAATAATAAGGGTATTTTTAGTTATATTGTTAGCTTATAATTTAACGTTAGTAGGATAATTATATTTAATTATATTATAAAAATTGAAATATTTAATAATATTGTCGATAATAAGGCTACTATTAGTAATTCGTCTACGGGTAAATTTATATTAATTTAGAAAACTAATTATAAAATTAAAACCAAAATAATAAAATCTTTAATATTATTTAAAAATTTTATTACGTACTTTATTAATAATTTTACTAATTATAGTTTTAATAAAGTTAAAGAAATATTTGGGGTCCCTATTAAATTAGTCCTAGCTATTAATACGAAGGGTAATTAAAACTTTATCGTCCTTAAAAGTAATATTAATAATTTTAAATATGTAAATGTAACTAAACTTCTACTTCTTATACTCATTGGGCTTATCTTTCTTATTAAACTCAACTACAATTTTATAAACGTAATTATTAACCTTAGCGAATTCAAATTGAATACGTAAAGCGTACTCCTAATTATTAATATTATTTTCGCTATAAAAAACAATAAACGATCCGCTATTGATAATAGGTATTATAATTATAGTTATTTATATAGCGATTCGAAGGCCGGTTATTAATAATTCGAAGGTTAGTTATTAATAATTCGAAGGTCGGTTATTAACAACTCGAAGGTTGGTTGTTAACGACTCGAAGGTCGGTTGTTGACGATACGAAGGTCGGTTATTGATAAAGAGGTTAACTCCTGGGATAGCTAATAAATTTCTTATCGGTTTAATCGATTGGCTAATCAATTACGATAACTTTAGAGGGCTTATAACCTATATAACGTATAAGGCAACGAAATGAAGCAATTAATATATATATTGAATTGCTAGAAAGAGAAAGAATCTGTAGGGAGGTCTGGAGGGCTAAAACTAGCTAGGGGAGGCCGTGCATGGGTATGGGTGAATGGCCCAGAGTGCACGTGAGAAAGAATCTGTAGGGAGGTCTGGAGGGCTAAAACTAGCTAGGGGAGGCCGTGCATGGGTATGGGTGAATGGCCCAGAGTGCACGTGCCTCCAACAATAGGAGAGATCGATCAACCGGGCAGCATGTTCCCAATACACCCAGTTCGATACCTACCCACTCATCAAACCCACAAAGTCGAACGGAGCAGACTAGGTCTAGGTAGTGATAAAACTCGTGCAAACATCAATGCATACCTTTCTCTCGAGAACCGACACATTTGACTTGTATCACACCATGCATGTTTTCTCTGTTTATTTCGGGCGCTTACCTTTTTGGTGTCTTCCATGTGCCCGTTTCTCGTTTCTGCTCTTGTCACCTCGTTCTACTATATAGTAGGGGACTGGACCTCGTTGGAAATTATTAATATCAGCGCTAAGATTCAGTTCTCACCTGCTGAACGAACCTTTACACCCCCCGTCTCAGTTTAGGTCTGCCCCTACGAGTCTCAAGATCTAATCAAGCTATGCTTCAACCGCTCTTTCCTCCCTTCCAGCTGTAAATCCTAGTCCCAGTCCCAGCCCAAGTCCCAGAACCAGAACCAATCACTTTTCAAGTTCAAACTCAGATCCAGCCTCGACATCATACCACCGGCACCATCACTGTCGTCGAATACCAAATCCTCACCATCACTACCTGTTGTCTCCAACAACAAACACGAACCCCACCATCGGAGCCCCTAAGCAACATCCAAATGAAACCCAACACCAACCCCCTCAACGCGAAGCCTAAACCTGCGGAACCCTTCCACTTTCCTCCTGTTGTTATCGTCCAGCCGATGGAGACTACCCCCGCGCCCGCTGTTGATGCTGAGACAGAAACAGAGACGGGTGTGAACACATCTCAGTCCCAAAACGCTTCTCGGCAAGAACAGCCACCCAGGGGAAAGAAACGAGAAGAAGAAGAAGAAGAAGAAGAAGAATACAGAGGCGTATGATGGATGCTTTTTGGAGGAAGTTGATTGGGATTACGGCCAAGGGTAGTGATTATAGAAATAAGAAAGGGGGATGGGTTGGGGAGGGAGTCAGGGGAGGAGGGTTTGAGTACCTGTATGTAGGGTGTTTAGATCAGGGCAAGATAGGTAGGTAGGGCAGGTGAGGACGGGACACAGCTTTGACCAGTGATTTTGTTTCGACAATACCAAAGGAGCCAGCCATTCTATTCTAGACGCTGGACTACCCAGAGGTGAAGAGGATTGCGAGTGGTGATAGGGTTTGGGTCTAGGCAAGATAGTAACAAGCCATGATCATGTTCAGGAATGGGAAGAGGAAAAGAGAGTGAGGGATTAGGATGGGGAGATGTTATGGAAGAGGAGAGACGAGGAAATCCGAGTTTTGTACGAATCTACTCTGTGTAGGGACGGGTAATAAGGATGCGTCGAGACGGTTCTCTTGATGGTCATTATCTGATGCTCGACATCAGTGACTTTTTTTGCTGTCGTTTTCCTTTCTTTTCCTTTTTGTTTGGTTTTTTTTTCCTGTGGGAAATCGGTCGCGTTTCTCTACAAGTATGCATGAATAAACATTGTGAAAGTAGAATAGATATTTATGACGCTCTACAAGAGCCATACATTTGGTGAGCCAGCAGTGTGGTTGAATGTCTTGAGTGATAGTCTTCCAAACAGCCGTTCTGTTGTGAATGTCCCTTATCTTATCAAGTATAGGAACCCACATCTGCGGTAGACCAGGTAGAAAGTGTTCCAGCTAGGCTTTAAGGAAGTGATATGTGTTTTTCAAAATCTTCGTGATGCAGGACGAGAAACATGGTCGATGCTTACGTGTCGAGTTAGGGCTGTATTGTTCGTGTCTGGATAGTCTCAGTCCCCTTATCTTATCGCCAGAAACAGATCTACGTCAGTGGAATGCGCATCTGGAGATTAACAGGTGAATGGAGTCATGGCCAGCAAGGTACACACGAGGCTGTGCGAATTCAAGATGAACGCGACTTGAGCGCGTCGCAAACATACCTTGTGTTGACAACTCGGGGTGATGTTCGAGTCTCAGGTGAAGATGACGTCGTAGATCATGACAAAGTAAACAAACACGAGTCATAAACACTAGCGTCGGCAACAGATAAGATAGTTTGTCCTATCTGCCTTTTCTTGAGTTTGTATCACCAGCTCATCTTCCAAAACGGTGAACAAGAACCTCAGAACCGGGTATCAAACAACTGGTCCATGAAGATCTGGGCGCGCTGTCGGTCGTATAGTCGATGTCTGCTACGGTGGAAATCCGTCGCTCCAACAAGTGGAGAGCAAGCTTCCAAGTGTTTTTTACTTCTTTTGCTCAAAAGCGCATCTTCATTGTCCGTGTAAAGCTACGCCCATGAACCGGACCCCTGATATCATAAGCCTCCCATAACCGTAGTCGTATGTGCGAGAAACCGTCGCAGACCCATGCAAGCTTTGGAAGAACAAATTGGAAACGAGAGGTCATGACCAAACCAGAAGAAAGCCCCCTTTCTTCGTTTAGTCGAAGAGACCGAAGCCCATGTCCTCGTCGGACTCCTCCTTCTCTGTAAAGTGCAAAATGCAAGTTAGTAACTGGCAGTAGCAGCAGCAGCAGCAACAGCCCCTGAAAAGGGCTTGGGAGTAGAGGATTCCACATACCCTCAACCTTCTCCTCAGCCTTGGCCTCCTCAGCGGCACCACCAGCGGCAGCGGCGCCAGCGGCGGCGGGGGCAGCGGCGGCACCACCGGAGCCGACGTTGGAAAGGAGGTCCTTCACATCCTTGCCCTCAAGAGCCTATTTTCGCAAAAGAGACTCCAGTCAGTTGATCGTGTTCGCGTTTCTTCAAGAAATCGTTCTTTGTTTTTCGAATTGTCGTTGTCGGTGGTTTCATCGTACCTTGGCGAAGAGGGAAGCCCAGATAGGCTCGACATCCTCGATCTTGGCAGCCTTGATGATGGTCTGGATCTTGTCGGCCTATATCATGCGAAAAAGGGGTTTGGTCAGTCAACATTGTTCCTCCCAATGTTTGTTCATATCACTCATTGTCCTCCACTCCGCTTGCCCCTCTTTCCATATTTCGTCATTTGTCTCCCGGTCGTTGAGCGCATGTCGAGCAGTAACGGTGTGTACATGGCGCGCCTGAATGTGCCCCCAATCCCCAAATCCACCCAATCTCGCCCAGAAGATCGTGTGCATTGGTCGCAAACTCACAGTGATCTCAACGCCGTCATCGGCGAGGATGAGCGCCGCGTAGGAGGTAGCCAGCTCAGCAGTAGACATTTTGATGGTGTTGATTGTCGAGGCGCAAAGATGCTGAGTCTCGGGGAGGGCTGTTCGATCGTGGGATGATGTCCTAGCTAGAAATTCGCGGGAAGTGAAATTTAATTAGTTGTGGGCAATTCAAAAAATGCCCTGGGACCCTACAAAGCTGGGCAGCTGGCAAGCGACTGGCAGCGGGCTGAATTGCCAAGACCTTTTTTGAGCTGCTTTCTGCCTGGTCAGTGCACGCTTGGAGCGAGAGACGACGGAACAGCAAGCCCCACTACGACGCCCGTCCAAACCAACGGTTCGCAACCCGAACCCGAGAAGGGTTGGTGGTAGGACCGCCGCCCAACAAGCACGTGCTAGCCTGGATTGCCAGTCACACTTGTACCGGATCGGGACGACTGATGTTCCCCAGTCGACTGGAATTTGGGGAAGCATTCAGTTTGGCGCCCAGCCTTGCCAAGACCAGAACCCTTGCCGACAAGCTTTCCGCCAGGCCTCGACCCCTGGCTGGGAGTGGTGCTCCAAGGACCCCACCATCCATCCATCGCACCATGGAGCTTCCCCTTCGCCCCGCCGCCATTCATGCATCCACTGACGTCGCCGCTGTGGATTCGGGGCGCCATAGGCCTTCTCCTGCCGTAGCGGAGTCCCATCGCGTTGGAAAGAGAAGCATCCATCTGCATTTCAGCACTCGAGCATTTCCCTTCCGCAAAATCCAGAAGAGATCAACAAGGCAAAGCGCACGAATCAGGAGGCAGCGTTCGTCATTTTGTCAACTCCTCGGAAAGGGGAATCAGAATACAAGACGCCATCGACCGGACGACAACTTCCACCCCGCATCACTTTTCCCATTGTTGAGGCGCATTTACTCATCGGATCAAACAAAGCAGTATTGCGGTCGACTCGGACAAGGAACCGCCCGTTTTGTGAACATTCATTCCCTTGCTCCAAGCAACACCATCTTTTCCCTATTTGCTTGGCTGCGTCTTTCTCTTTCCCAACAATCCTTTCGCGCCCTCTCTTTCCCTATCTCTGCCCATCAACCAACAGCGACGCTCGAACGGCATCCAAGGAACGAAAACAAGTCAACTCTCTGACATCGCAACCGACTTCACCGACTTTTACCACCCATAAACACACAACACGACACCCAACACCACACACATATAGCGACGATGGAGACTCCGGCGATGCCCATGCCGAAAGATGCGCGGGAACAAGCCATTCTCGACAAGCTCTCGGCCATCCGCGATCAGCTGCTGCTTCTCAAGAGAGACCGAACCAAATACATCCGCACTCAAGATGTCATTGTACACTATGATCAGGTTGTCGAGCAGGTCAAGGAGCTCAATGAGATCAGGAAAGGGGAAAAGGTGACCGAGACCAGAGGTACGCCCATCCTCCGTCGCCCACCCTCTTCCCCTGGGCTGCCGATTGAGCAAGGAAATCTAACACGACCCCCACAGTCGATAGAGTCCTCGAAAGCTGCCTCCAGCTCCTCTCCCTCTTCTTCATGACAATCGGCCGCACACAAGAAGCCCCTGCGGCCTATGCATTGACCTCGACCATCAAGCGATTACTCGACCACCTGACCGAGGCCGACCTCTACTCAGCCAAGGACCTGAACAGCATAGCCCACACCCTCTCGCAGCTCGACAAGGTCATGACGGCCTCGAACCCCTCTCACTCGCCCTACATTGTTGAGCTTCTGGCCAACCGGCTGGAGCTTTGCCACAGCTCGCTGGACAAGCTTAAAAAGAGGGTGGATGAGCTGCAGGACCCGCTACAGAGCATGCATGAGAGGCTCATCTCCATACTGCGGTCCATGTCACTTGCGAACACCAAGGCCAAGGTAAGGACGCACAAGGACGGACGGATACAGAAGAATGCTAAGCTAACACGTTACACAGTTTTCGGCATCCGAGGTGCAGAGGCTACAAGCGCAGGTCAAGGAGATTGACGAGTCGAGGGTGGATGGCAACTTTGTTGGGCCAGACGGCCAGGTTCTTCGCGGTAGCGAGAGGGTGGCACGCTTGGTGGATGTCTGCCTGACGTGGTCTGACATCGTTCTCGAGAGGTATGTACAGCTAACCCACATACCATTGTAAGCCAGTTTCTAACCCCCACCTAGGAAGGGAGTTATCCCTGAGGCCTTCAAGTCTAGGCACGAGCAGCTTGTCAGCATCCGCAATGAGCTCGAGAAGCTGTCCATCACTCAGGCCTGGTCACTGCGCGAGACTGACCTGTACGACTACCAGCGCAAGCTCGACAAGATAGACGAGAGCCGAGTAGATGGCAACTGGCTGGACGACGAAGGAAAGCCCGCCGAGCTGTACGTTCAGCGTACACTGCTGTATCTCATCAGGAGGAGCTACGGCTACATCTACTACCTGATGATCTCGTCGGAGCCGGTATCGGAGGCCCTGCTGCCCATCTACAACCAGCTCCAGACGCTGAAGCGATGCCTGATTGAGGTGAAGGACTCGGGCGGTGTTAGCTCGGTCAGGGAGCTGTATCCCTACAGTATGAAGGTATGTTTGTCCTTTTGCTTCAATTAGGCAATGGGCACTGGACAGTTGACTAACGTTGAGTTACAGCTTAACTCTATCGACAACATGCGCGTCGATGGCAAGTTTATGGTCGGCGGCGATATACCCGAGGGCCAAGGGAGCGTCAGCGCTTTGCTGGCTGAGTGTTACGATCTTTCGTACGAGTTGAAGGTGATGGCTGAAGAGCTGGAGGAGAAGGAGAAGGCTAGTTCATCGTGATCGATTAACCCTGAGCGAAAGTTTTGGTAATATAGACTTGAGGGCTTTGCGGCATTCTGTACTCAATGGTTGCGGTTTCTTTTTCTTTTTTTCTTTTTTCTTCTTTTTCTTTCATTCAGCGGCGTCTGGTTTTACTTACACACATTATGGGTTTTCGAATCGAAAGGGCTTCTCACCAGCAGCTACGCTGTATCATTTCTCTGTGGCTGGCTGGCAAGCTAGTGGTCCAAACTTCAATATCTGTGTGTTTGTCTGGCGACGACATCGTCACGGTTGTGCGCTACCCCATATCTTGTTTTTGTTGCAGGTCACCTCCTTATATCACCTGGAAGCGACACACGGTTAGAGATCATGCAATTCGGCCTCTGTGGCATACATGGTAAATAGCCTCAAGAGCGCGTGCGAAGGCTTCATACGACTACGGTCCCGGCTCCTGTTTGTCAAGTGCTGTCCGGTCAAAGAAGGTTCCATCTAATGCCTCTCACGTCTACAATTGTCCGTTCACTCCAAGATATCTTCGAGTCCTGCTGTTTCTTAGGTATTCCTTACGGTAATCGCTTCCATTTGCATACCCATTGAGTGAACCGCGCCCCTTTTTACTACCTTGCAAGTCCTTCCTATCTTTGTTTTTTACTTCCATCTTACTACTACTGCAAAGAGCAAAAAGGAAATCGCACCAAGAAAACATGATGACAATAGCAGGGCGCTACTACACTACCATTGTCTCCTCGCTCGCCAACGAAATACCTCAAAGGCTGCAGTGACATTCCGAAACCCCATCTCATCCCGAAGTCTTTGCTTTTGCCTGTGCTTGAAATAGAGATTTGTGTTGTGTGTGTGTGACCATGACGTTGGCAAACTGAAATGAGTGAGTTAGTTGATCTAAATACGGGATGGATGACAGACAGATAGACCTCTCTTTGGTGGACCGGGAGTATGGGAGGTACGGCTGACTGAAGAGACTCCTCTAATGATGAAAGAAAAAAGAAATAAGCAGGGGGAACCCATTTGAGACGTGTGTGATTCTGCTAATGTCAGCAGGTCTGGAAATCAAGGTTAAGCGATATATGTCTGTCTCACGGAATGTCTCTGTCGATTCAAATGTCGTCGATTTCGCAACTTCATGCTTTGATATGGGAGTAGAGTTAAAGTAAAGCAAGTAGTATTGGTATCAAGCGATATCGACTAACTGACGTGAACATCATCAAAAAGGAGAGACAAAACTCATTATAGCCACAACCGTCTTGAACATCAACGAAACAACTAAGAATGAAGCAATAGAGAAATGCGTAACGTCGGATCTAGGTAGCAAGTAACCAAAGGGTAAATCATAGAAAGAGTATCCGAAGCAAGTAAGGAGAGAATAACAAGACATAACAAAGTAAGGTAAGAAACGGTCATTAATCATCAGTCATCATCCCTCCCATCTATCCATCATCTTCGTCCATCATCTTCGTCCATCATCTTCGCCCATCATCATCATCATCATTCCATCATCAGCACCACCATACGTAGCCAGCATCAACTCGTCAAACATCAAACACCACCATCATCAACTCGTCAAACATCAAACACCATTCTCAAACTTCAAACCCCTAACCTCGCCATCCCCCTTCCGCTCCTCCTGCTGCTCCTCCTCTTCGACCGTTCACCCTCCCTTCCCGCTCCCACTCCCACTCCCACCTCACTATCCCCATCCCCATCCATCAACCGCCCACTCAACAACCCCATCACCAACGCCGTCCAGCTTCCCTTACCCTCCAACACCCCCTCCACCTTCCTCACGATCCTCTCCACCGCTTGTTCGTCGGTACCACTGATCCCCCACTGTCCCGTACCAGCTATTTGCTTTAGTCCGTTACCGCGGTGGTCGTGGTAGATGAACTCGCCTCCTCTTCTGGAGTGGAGTTTACGATCGCGGTCACTGAACTCTAACGGTTGGCCGTCGGGTGTGAAGCGGTCAGGCAAGATTTCGAGGGTTGCGTCGCTGTCGGTGTCGCTGTCTGGAGTGTCGTGATGGGTTGAAGAAGCGTCACGACGAGAAAGGGCGGAGGAGGTGGAGGTGGTGGAGGAGGAATCAGGCGCAGGGGCAGAAGAGCGGTATTTAGCGGGCACCAAAGCGTTGAGTTCGCGGTCTAGACGGTCTTCAAAGTCCGACACGTCCGATGTGCTATCTGTGCCCGAGATGCGCTTGGCGGCTTCTTTGGCCATTTGCTCTTCGTGGTGGCGCTGGAGGGTCTGAGAGGATTTGGGGGAGAGGGGGATGAAGGTTACTGATTTGGCGTTGTTATTGTTGTTGTCTTTGGGGGTGTTTGGTGTGGCCGAGTCGGTTTCTGAGAAAGAAGAGGAGAAGGAAGAGTCGGTTGGTGTGGGAGGGTGGAGAGTGGTGGTTAGACTCAGACCATCTGTGAAAAAGGGTTGTTAGTATTTTTTTTGGTTTGGTTGTCAAACGTTGGGGATCATGAAACTGGGTGATGATGAGGAATAGGAGTTGAAAAGGGGGCAGTTGATGACAGTCGGTCAGAAAAAAGGAGAAAACCCATAAGGTGAATGATCAAGGAAAGTCTGAACTAAAGATAACGCACCCTTCTCTCTTGTCGTGCCACTGCCACTACCGGCACCGACGTCAACGAGATCAGTACCTCTTGACCGCCTAGGCCTTGACCTTGACATGTGCATCGAGCGGCGGCGGCGGCGTTCTTCTCGCCCTTCCCTCCTCTCATCACCCAAACCCGTGGTAGGGGACCTTGGCATATCTCTAGAAGATCTGATACTCACATCTTCAGAACGGTTCCTTCCGATCACCGACTGCGACTGCGACTGCGAAAGATGCGATGGCGCACCCACCATTAGTGAAGCCGGTACCCCTTGGGGGGCCCTCAGTGCCGGGGGAACTTCTTGCGGGGAAGGAATTCCCTGGGAAGTAGGAGCGGGAGGTGATTGTGCTGCAGCAGCTGAAGCGCCTTTGCCCGGGACAAGTACCGATGGTACATCGGGACCTGGAGGTGGAGGATAGCTACCAATGTATTCTCGTGGATTGTACGGTTGGTATTGCTGCTGTGGCTGATGACCCGATTTTTGTCGAACTGGTGCCGGTCCCGGTACAGGCATCGGCAACGCCTCCGGCCCCAGTGGGTATGGTGTTTGGATATTATTCACGTCAGTGAAGTTGATGTTGGGAAGTTGAGTGAGCCCGTTCGATGAGCGATGCGGTTGTAGCTGTGGTGGTGTAGCTGTTGGAACAGAAGCAACAGCAGAGGCGATAGCAGGAGGAGTTGGAGATACTGGGGGATATCCGCCTGACGCGCGAGGAGGCGAGGCTTGCCGCTGCTTGTAGTAAGGGTCGGATGGAGCGGTTTGTTCCTCGTAGCCTGTTGTTCGCGTTAGTATCGATGACTCCAAGGGGGGCCTCACAGGAAAGACAAATGATAGACAGAACGATCACTCACGTCGACGTTCCCGTTCCCTCTCCCGTTGTCTTTCCATCCTCTCTCTATCGCTATCCCTACTGTTTCTTCTCTCCTCCAGCCCCATCTCCCTCTCATCTCGCTCTATCTCCTTATCCCTTCTTTTCTCCCCAGTTCTTTCTCTTTCCCTCTCCTTATCTTTTTCTTTTTCTTTCTTATCCTTGTTATTCTCACCCAGCTTCTTGATTCCTATCGCCGCTGCCCCTGCCGCCGCAGCGCCAGCAGCCAGCCTTCCCAGCCGACTTTTGCTCCTCGCCGGCTTCTTCTCTGGACTCCTACTTTCCTTCCTCTCTCTCTCTCTTCTCGAGTCCCTACTCTTCGCCCTCCGTCGTCTCATCCTCTCCTCTTCGCTATCCTCGCTATCAGAGTAATAACCTACTTCCTCCTCTACTTCCTCTCTTGCTCTCGGTACCAACAGCGCACCACCTCTCTCCTCATCTCTCTCCCTCTCCCGTTGTCTCCTCCTCATACTCCTCTCCCGACGACGTTCTTCCTTTCTCGCCCTCTGCTCCTCCGCCGCCGACTCGTACCCCGTGGCAATTCCGTTATCATCGTAGTCTTCAACAGCAGATAGTAACTGCGGCGTCGGCGGTGGTTCCTTATCGCGCTTATGTCTTTCGTGTTTCGCCGCTGCCGTGGCGGCAGCAGCAGCAACCGCCGCTGCTCCAGCCGTGGCAAGCGCTGCCTTTCTCTTACTATGCGGCTGCTGTTGTTCACTATGAACGGGCACGGGGTTCGTTCCGTACTCAACCAAACCTAAGGATTCAGGATCATCAGCGACGGTCCTCTCGGATTGGGCATGATTATTATGATTATGGGAGGAGGAAGAGGAGGGTAATGCGGACCGGACTTGGCTTCTGCTCCTACTTGTGGACCTATAGACGCGTTCGCGGCGAACGTATCCGTCATCATCATGGTCGTCATACAACTCACGGCCACGGTCACGGGAGTCGTCGGGGGCGTGGCGCGAGCGCGATCGCTCCTTCTTTTCCTTGTGCTTGTCGTACATCTTCTTGGCTGCGGCACCGGCTACTCCCGCGGCGACAATCTCGGCTCCGGTCTTCAGCTTCGAGTGGTGTCCGCTGCGGTCGCTGCTGGAGCTGCGGGATCGCGAGCCATGGCGGGACTTGCTCCGCTTGTGGCGGTAGTGCTGCACGACACCGACGGCGGCGGCGGTACCGAGGGCCGCCTTGGCTACGGAACCAGCGCGGGACTTGGACCGCTTGCGGCTGGGCGAGCGGGAGTAGTCACTCTCGCTGTAGCGACGGGCAGAACGACCGCGCTCCGCCTCTTCCTTTTCGACCTTCTTGGATTCGTAGTACTTGGCGGCACCAGCAGCGGCCAGAGCCACAGCGGCGATGCCCAAGCCGGTCTTGATGCGGGAGTGCGAGTTGGAGCGCGAGCGAGAGCGAGCGCGGGGATGGTGCTCGTCGTCCGAGTCATCGTGGCGTTCCTTGTAGGCGCTGTGGGCGCGGCGGACGGCTTCGGTGCCCAGGGCGCCTAGAGCAGCGCCGGCGACGATCTTGCGCCCGCGGTGCTTGTCTACCTCACCTGTTTCCTTGTCGCGCCGCGAGGCAATCAGAGCAGAGACGCCGGCGCCGGCGAGAGCACCTTCGGCAATGTGACGTTTGCGGTGGGGACTGCCGGAAGAGGAGCGGCTACGGCTGCGACGCTCGTCGCGGCGGGAAACACGGGTGGCGCCGGCGTAGTATTCCTCATCTTCGTGGCGATGGTGAGAGCGCGAGTGGGAGTGGTGGTGACCGTCACGGTGGCGGCTGTGGCTGTGGCTGTGACTGTGGGGGTGGTCGTCGATGTGCTCGACGATGTACTCCTCCTTGGTCTCCTCGACGACGTAGGGACCAAAATCATCGCGACGCTCACGGACGACCACCGTGGGAGGAGCAGACTCTTGGACAATGATCCTTTGCTCGGTGGGACGTTGACGGATGACGATGGGCTGCGGCTGTGGTGCAGGCTCGTAGTACTCGGTTTCCTTGCGGTAGATCTCGACGTCGGCGCCGTGGTCGTGATCAATGTGTTCACGGATCCGGCGCTCCAGGATAACCTCGGAGCCGTCCTCGCGGCGCTCTACCTTTCTCTCCACACGCACCTCCGCATCTCTCTCGGCATCGTAGTAGGAACGGCGCTCCCATCCGTCATTGTCCCTGGTTCGGCTGGAATCGTGACGATAGTGGTAGTCATCGTCGTCGCGGGTAACCAGACGCTTCTCGACCACAGAGCGCTCGCGATCCGGAATGTTGTCGCCATCCCAGTCCTCTGTCTCTCGGTACCGGCGTTCGACATAGGTGGTGCCCTGGCCGGCGGTCGATCGTGGGCGGTCAGGATAGAGACGGTCATCTCTGCGATCAAGAACAAGCTCGCCGCCGCCACTGGAACGACCAAAGAAGCGGCCGTCTAGACGGGCACTATGGCGGTCATCGTCGATAACGTCAATCTCGCGCTCATAGACTCTCTCGTGGCTGTGGCTCGGCGCCTGCTTGTAACGGCGGGTGCTGGTCCTTCTGTAGCCCTCGTCGCCCGAAGGAGAAGAATCCCGGGAGTACCGGGCTTCGCGGTAGACCTGGGCCATGTCTCTCGTGTGTCTGAATCCCGATGAACGGGTGGTCTGAGCTCTTGTGTGATCCGGGGATGGTCCAAGTAGGGAAATATCCACTATAGCTATTAGAGCGTGTAAGTGTTTGTTTAGTATGTTCCGGGGTTAGAGATTCGATGTTTACCACGACAATAACAGCAAAACTCAAAAAACTTTGATCAACTCTTGGGTATCTGATTAAGTCGCAAAGTAAGAAAAGATATGGGAAGATTGAGTATTTTAAGCAAAGTCAAGCAAGAAAAGAGAAGTGGGATAGGCAGAGCGGCTGAGTCCTTGGTATAAGAGCGAAAGCCGGGGGGGTCAAGTGGGCACGGAGGGGTGCTAGGTATATGGGACCGAGTGGGAATGGGGATGGCTGGGCGGGGCTCCGTTACGTCGACGGTCTTGGTATGTGAGACCGTATTCTCTCTGGCGCATAGTCATACTACGTAGGTATATGCCTCGAGATGGTTGGTAAAAGTTTGATCGGGCAACCTGTTTCTTGTTCACGGTCCCCTGGCCGGTTGAAAGCCAAGGTACAAGTATCTCTCGCTTGGTGTGGGCACATGTGCCCTTTTTGGGTCTCTCAATAGGGCCGGCGGCAGTTCCAGTCATTCCATGCTTGTAGAAACCAACCAGAAGATACGATGATCCGAACGAAGCTGTCGGATCTCACAAATGTTGAAAAGTTGGCCCACGCTTTTAAGGCGATGCAGTACCTGCGTGGAAGGTCGCCAACTCATTTCTTTCCAAAACTTCTTACAAGGCTGGACAGCTCGAGCGTTCTGGAACCTTTTGTGGCCATAGGCAGTTGAGAGCTCATGAAAAGCTCATTTGAAAGGGTTCGATCAGCAGAGCTAGTCTGAGTCTGAGTCTAGGTTTGGAGGGCGTCCGCATCCGTTTGCTGAGAAAGGGAAGTATCAGACGAGTCACTTTGACAGGCGGACAGGTTGGCCGAATGCTCAATCAGCCCGTCTTACACATGTGATTCATGACAACAGTCTAGACATGAACCCTTTAGCTGGCTGGTTAGGCAACCTCGAGATATGCTCTTGTCTTGTCAGACAAAAGGCCCAAGAGCAATAAGGCCCTGTATTCTCCGTGACGCGAAGCCGTCCTGCTATGCGGCCGGATGAGACCCTTTCTGCATTACCTAGTTCAGTGATCAATGGGTATGGGTACTTGTCTCGCGGTGGATATTCTCCATAGGAAGCAAACCAGGAGATAGCGGCGTCAAAGAAGCCTTGGAAGTGTAACTCCTATGTACCCACAGATACGGTGCTTATGGAAAGAGGGTGACATGTTCTCGAAATGGATCCGATGAAACTCTCTTGTCGCTGAAGATTCTCGAACACAGCAGGAGGCAACTTTGATGCTTTCTGTAGGGTGCCGAGAGAGGGTAAGGTGTTCTCTGTAGGTACATATCCATGTCTCTTGGGGGTCCTGGTAAGGCTACCTCTACACTACACTAGGAGAGATCTCATGGTGTGGTACCTTTCTGTACTATGAACCCACCTCCATGTCTCACACCCTGTTGAACATAAGTTCGGGACTTGCAAAACTGGGAGAACCTTCTCGTTTCACCTGGGACGGACCCTGCCTGCGTCTATCCTTTTTTTTGAACAGCCTTGTGACCCGAATAGCACGAGGATGTGTGTACAGAAACAAGTCCAGTGGTTTGTGCGAGTCTCTGTGAGAGGAAAACGGTGACTCCTCCATCCATCCATCCATCCATCCATCCATCCATCCATCCCTCCCTTGGACGAGAAGTCTCACTCAACGAAGCAGGCCGCGGCGGCGGATGACCCTCGACGGTGACTTGATGTGCAGGGCACCTGACGGGATGTTTTTTGGTTGGATGAGGAAGGGATTTCTCAGGTCTGCCCCTCCCCCGCTTCTGTTGTTGCCGTCATCATTCATTCTTCAGCCTTCTGAATCTTTCGTTTTATTCATGTCGTCAACTTCATGTCCTTCGTGTCCCCTTATTCTGAAGTCATCCGTCTATATCTGGTGCATAGTCCTTCACATCCTCGGGCCTTCGGATTGAAATGGAGAGACGAATCTGCACAAGTGATGCGCTGAAAATTGACTTGCAGCAGAATGACTCTCCGTCACACACAAACAAGCTAGCTCAGGCACCTGGCAACTGGGTCCACTTTTCTAGCCTGCCGACGCTTGTGCCCAAGAGGGGGGCATTTCGTCATCGGTCAACAGGCCAAGGAAAGCATTGCGAAGTCCATGGTCTTTTTGCTTCCATCCTTTTTTTTGTTGGAACCAAACAAGAACTCATCAACCTTTGAATTTCGAGTCAAAAACGTGTCTCGGAATATTCTTTGCTAGCACATCCATTTTTAAGCCGATCAGGGCCCAACGCTTCGATGATCCCCTCAATCTCCGTTTCGTCCTTTCTCCTCCGTCTACTTCAAACACCATTCCGTTTCTTCCCATCTTCTCCATCGTGTGGATTCCGCTGACGGGAGATCACCACCACAACTCTCTTAACCCCTGTTCAGTTTCGTTGTCCAGCAAGTGGCTGAGGCATTGAGCGAACTCAGCCTCTCTGGGGCTTCTGCACTACAAGGTACTCAGCCCACTCGCAACTAGTGTAGATACAAGCAACCACTGACATGCGAAATGTTTCCGATACTTTCGAACCACATGGACATGCCGACCTTCCGCCGCGTGAGCGCCCACGAGGACGCGGCCGAGCACGAGCAGCGAGCGAACGGCTTGAGCGGCATGTCAAGTTTCTTGGCAGATCACTGCCGCGGAAAGCCCAAGAGTGACGAAAACGGAGGGGACTTGGCGAAACTTCCAGTTTTTAAATGCTCCGAAAGACAACGGCCCTCTTAGCGTCACATAAAATCCCCGAAGCCGCTGTTTGGCACCCCTCGAAGCCAAGCCAATCCAACGAACCTCACCCAAATAGAGAAAGTGGGGAGAAGTTTGTAGTGTACGTTAACCACTCTCAGTCTATCTATACCTGTCTGTTGTCTTTCTCGACCACAGCATTAGCACACACAGAGAGACCTGAATGATGTGCAATGTTAACGTTTCCTATTACCTGATCGTGGATCAAGTATCTGCGAATGAAGTTTAAACTTCAGAATTTCTGACAACTGGTCCTCTCTCTCTTTATTCACAACCCTGTTTGCCGTCCCGGTATCATGAAACAACCTTGACGAGAACAAGATCTTTAGCTAACCACAAGCCTTGTCTGCCAAACTAAGGTACCTACCTCTAGACACCGCCCGAAATACTTAACTACCAACTTATCAGTTAAGTTATATCTTTCCCTCTTTCCTTCTCTCCAAGTCATATTTTACTAGAAAAAGAAAACGCCATCTCGAGATGCTACGTTCCCTTCCACACTTATCTACAAGCACCACCTACTATCTCCCGCTCTGAATGGCATCCATGATCAAAAAGTAGATGCTCCCTCAACGGGGCTGAAAGGAGGTGGAGGCTTGGCTCTCTACGTACAAGGCTGTGTATTGCGTAGTGTACGGTCCCTGACGGCTCATGCCGCCAACAACTCAGCTCGTCAATACAAATTCATTGTCCCACGATCTCTTCTTTTACTGCGGTACCTGCCTGCCTGATTGACTTCCCGCCTCCCCTTATTCATCATTGGGTGGCGCCGATGTCGGGCTCTTTGTCTGGAGGTCGTTAGGTATCAATCAATTAATGTTGGATGATGACTGACGATGGGTTTGTGTAACTGTTAGTCTTGGGGGTAAGGGAGACCGGAACGGCAGAGATCGTGGGTACTTTTTTGATTTTTGGCTGAAGTGCTGGTGAAAGAAGAAAAAAAGAAAGCAACAAACCATCCGACCATGCTGTAAAGGCAGACACACCTAGACTAGAGGATCGAACGAGAATTTTGAATAGATAGCTTTCCAAACCTCTGTCAAAGCTAGTTGAACCGACAACAAATAAAGAAAGGACTTGGATAAGAATTACAGTTTTGGGCATCTGGATACCGATAATCCCCATGGCTAGATGTAGTGAACATACCTCTCTACGCATCTGCCCGCCTACGAATGTGAATTTGCCTGCATATTATCAAGTGCTGGTATTTCCATCCTACAGTCCTACAGTCCTACAGGCCTCCTAGCATAGCATAGCACAGCATAGCATAGCATAGCAAAGCCCGCTCGTTATACCCGGGAGCAAGTTGCAGAACCGGTTGTAATGAACACCAAAGAGAACCCGCATCAGCTTCGTCCACCTCACCTCCACCTCCGCCCCACGAGCAAGACAAAGGAAGCGAACCCCCGGACCACGCGTGTTTGTTCTTTTGTTCTTCCTCTTCCTGCGCTGCTTACTTCAGATCCTCAGAATACACCCTTGGGCCTGCCACTTTATCCACCAACCCCCAAACGACAAAGGGAAAAAAAAAAAGACAAAGTTTTTTAGTGAGTGAAGTGATATATGAAAACCGAGAAACGAGAAGGAAAAAAAAAGGACAGGAAAGGGATTATGTGGTTGTATTGTGTGAAACCATAGGCGTACTGCAGCAGCCTTTGCGATGACGACAGAAAAAATGAGGAAACCGGTGCTCGTGCACTAGAAGAAGATATAGGCCAGCAGGAAGCTAACCAAGCAGAGGACGGCCGCAATCTGGACTGGTACTCCCTCGGTGCCTTGCCTCGCTGATTGCGCAAGGTCCTGGGCGGTTGCCTGTACGTTCGACGCCTGCTCGCCCACCGCGTCGGCCACAGCCGCCTTCCTCTGTCTCAGGCCGCTGGCGGCGTCATTCTGGAGAGATGCGATAGTCGCTTGGGCCTTGGCCAACTGTTCCTTCAACTGCTCGTACGTCTCGGAAGCGGTATTCTGCGCTGTCGATGCGACGGCCGCAACAGTCGACTGGAAGTTGTCGGCAACGTCAGACTCTTGTTTAATCTCGCGGGTGTCGACCGTCGAAGATCGGGTCTCGCTGGGGGATGTGAAAGGAGCAGGGGTCTCCTCAGCCTGCGCATGTGATTGTTAGTTTTTGTTTGTAATCTTCCGTTGCCAGGGGTAGGTAGGCGAATGGTAAACGTACCCGGTTCGAGGTCGAGGGGCGGATAGGGGTGGCAGCCACGGGGGAGGAGGTCTCCTCTCCAAAGGGTGGCAGCCAGAGAACGCGAATCTTCTTCTCCTGAATCTGGGACTTGTCGACACCATCCCACTGTATGACGTATTTGTCAGCACACATTCGTCCTCCATCTATTTGAGTTATACGCACAATCTGAGCAACGTTGGTGAACTCCTTGTCACCGGTGATGGCAACGGACTGGACGAGGAACTTGTCGCGGCATCGGGCGTCCGAAGGAGGCTCCTGCTTCATGGCCTGGAGGAGGACTGTAAGGGAAGTTAGTCACAAGACCATAGGTCAGGACATGATTTTGGCGATTCAAGGACTGACCGGAAACCTCGACATCGTGACCGGGCTCAATGCGACCCGAGTTGGGGCGGACGCAGTATCTGAAGAGCGTGTTGGTAAGTGTCTGTATCCTTGGACGGGTAACTCGTTTGCGCTATGGCGCATTGCGGAGGAAGGGACATACTGCTTGGGGGCGGTGGTTTTGACCTGTACGAGGGCAAATTAGCACATGTGTCGAGTGAGCCACAACCACCACAAACGCGTGTTGGATGTCCACATACCTTGAAGGCAACCGGAGAGGTATTGGGGTTCCTGATCCTGAGGATCTGCGAAACCTCCACAGTGAAGGGCCCTAATTTCTGGTCAGACGATGGGAGATCCTAGATAGAATCTGGGCCGATGCTGCTGTTCGCGACGGGACGACGTACTGCGGAAACCAAGCTCGAGGGGATCGATTTCGACGGACATGTTGGCGATCGGATGGACTCTGGGTGGTTTGGTGGTGTTTGGGAAAATCTAAGGCGACTTGGATTTCGCGATGGGAAGACGGGAAAGGTTGCCGGGGGATTATTGGCCGTCGCTTGTAGTATGCTCGGTGGGGGGGAAATAAAGGGATGGGGGATGGAGTTAAACGTATTAGATAGGTTTGCGAAATATGCCAGACAAGGGCAAAAGCGATTCTGATGTATCGGGGCCAAACAGCGAGACCGCGGAGTTCAGTTGTCGTTGTCAAACCAAAAGGTTAGGTAGCAGCCCAGAGGTGTAGAATGGATGTTGTGAGGTGTGGTAAAATGTTGCTTCCAAACAAGAAGCTGGAACCTGGAGTGATGATATTACAAAGACGAGAGGGAGATGATGTGTTAAAAAAAGGTTACGACATTTCAACAGTGACGGCGGGCGGTTCGACGCGTGCTGGACACAAGCTAGCAGCAGCCCAGCCTACCTCCACTAGGTGTAGCCCAGCCTAGTGTAGGTGTTTCCAACTGGAGTCGCTGCCAACTTCAGGAGGGCGCCCAAAGAAGGGCAGGCGACTGGAAAGATGCCCCCCAGAAGCCAAGACCCAACCGAGCCAAGAGCGGGCAACTCATGTCGGGGTCCGTGCTGATCTCCTACTTACTGGACCCCAATCCCAGAGGATGGAAGCTTGTTCAGAACTGAATCTCAACCAAAAGCTCCCGCCAGCTCTTTGCCGACCCGAATGCCATTCATGTCCGTTGGCCGGGCGGCGAGGCGAGCCTTGATGTCGTGTGGGGTCCACGTATCTCCACTGAAATTTAAGGGTCAGAGCCGGAGAAACAGGTGATGCCGACTGTCATTTTGGCGACAAATTGGGCAATTGTCAGTTTGTCACTGGCCATCTCCAGCTGCCGGCAACGCTGGCACCACTGTCCAAGCAACCATCGACAAGGGTGTTGTGTTGTGAATGACGTGCCCCGGGAAGACCTGGCCATATCGCGACGGGAAGGTTCACTTAATTGATGATGATGATGATGACGACGACGACGACAACAACAACAACAACAACGTTCAGGTAGACAGTCTGAACTTTGTTGGAAGCGCAAGACGATAAACCAAAGTTGGGCTTCCAATCAAGACCAAAGTGTTCGGGTTGAAACTTGGCAACGTTTTTTTAATTGCAGGGAATCGCTACTACCCGTCTGCTTCTATCCGAACTGTTGACAGCTTCCCATCTTTTGATTGAACCCCTCCTTATTAGTGCCCGTACATGACTGCATCATTCACCTCTAAGTTGCCAGCTTTTTTTTCTTCGCAGCAACAGTCTGCTATAAATCATCAGGACCAGTCCCGTTCACTCCATTATAACACCTAATTCTCAGTAGCGACCATATTTTTCTCATCAACCAAATCAAAAATCATCGAAATGGGCCAAACAGATCTCGAGGTTCTGATTGACATGGGCTTTGAGCGCGCCCGCGCCGAGCTCGCCGTCAAGAAGTCTGGTGGCCGTCAGTCCTCCCGAACGCCTGTCCTTGTGACGCGAATG
The DNA here is from genome assembly GCA_009805215.1 of Neurospora discreta FGSC 8579. Classification (NCBI taxonomy): domain Eukaryota; kingdom Fungi; phylum Ascomycota; class Sordariomycetes; order Sordariales; family Sordariaceae; genus Neurospora; species Neurospora discreta. The sequence goes on from RANX01000016.1 coordinate 72,567, forward strand.
TGGTATTAACAAAGTAGCAGTGCAAGGAGCCCTCAACTGGCTTGAGGAGAACCAGGACAAGTCCTTGGAGGAGCTGCAGGCCAGCGCTGCCTCTACTGCTGCCGCCAAGGCCGACGACGATGAAGAGGATAATGGCTCCCCGATTCCCGAGGGCGCCAAGTCCCTTGTTTGCAACGATTGCGGCAAGAGGTTCAAGAACGGAGATCTTGCCGCCTTCCACGCTTCCAAGACGTCAGTCTCTTAGCATTGTGTCCCTATTTGTAGCACCAATCTAACTCTACCATAGTCAGCACACAGACTTCTCCGAATCTACCGAAGAGATTGCCCCTCTAACGGAGGAGGAGAAGAAGCAAAGGCTGGAGGAGCTCCGTCAAAAGCTCGCGGAGAAGCGGGAGAGGCAGGCACTAGTTGACAAGGAGGAACAGAAGCGCAATGAGGTACGGTCAGGTCGCCACCAATTTGCATTCGAAACGTACTAACAACATGTATAGCAAATCAAGCGCAAGGCTACCAAGGAATCACAAGACATGAAGGAGGAGCTCGCGCGTAAGGAGCAAATGAAGGAGGCGGCTCGCAAGCGTCAAGAGAAGCTCGACGACCTCGAGGCCAAGAAACGTATCAAGGCCAAGATCGAAGCCGACAAGGCCGAGAGGAAGCGCAAGGAGGAGGAAGCGAAGGCGCTTCGCGAGGGTAGAGCTCCGGCCGCTCCTTCACCCGCCCCTGCTGCCGCCGCTGCGCCGGCTGCTTCGAAGCCGGCTGCCTCCCACAACGAGGCTCGTCTGCGGTTGCAGACTGCCAAGGGAAATGTTATGAAGACACTGGCTGCGGATGCCACGCTGTTTGAGCTAGCTCAGCAGTTGGAGTCGGAGAACGGAGTCCCGGTTGCGAGCTTCTCTACGACATTTCCCAGGAAGACGTGGCAAGCCGGAGTAGACTTTGGCCAGACGCTGAAGGAAGCTGGGTTGGTTCCCAGTGCCGTGCTCATTGTCAATTAGGGTGGGTGCGTACCTGGTGCTTCGAAGTAACTCGAGGTGGGAGGGACGGTTATGGTATGAATTGAAGCGGGGGTGAAACGCCAGAGCTGGGAAAAGAACGGATACGTCTAGCAGCTATATTACGAATGACGCAAAGAAGTCAAAGTTCAAGTCAACGTTCTAATGTGCAATTGTCGTCCAAATTATGATTGAACATGTCGTTCGGGTACCTCTACGGCCACATTCAACCCAGGCTACGCTAGACCCACCATCTCCGATTTACCCCGTAAAATACACTATGGTACAGTTCAATACTGGGTTACTGGTTACCTAGCTCGCGACCTAGCGTCAACTTTCCTAGACGTATCATGTCTGATTGATTCGTTGCCTTCTTCGCTCAAAGTGTAATTTGAAGATGGATGAGTATAGTATTTCCGCAATAGCATGACGCATTTCACTTTGTTGATAGGTCTTACATAACCCGGATCAAAGCTCGTCCAATTCAACAGGAATAGGTACCAAGCTAACAGACAAACCAGCACCAGATTGTACTTCGCGGCAGTTCAACTACACTAGCGTCACTTTACGGCTTCTCAGAACACCCTTCAACTGTACACCTTTCCGCGGCTCTGTAGAGTCTTTGATGAGTTTGCACCTGCTCAACCTCATTTCATATACTCTTCCCTCGTATGTAACGGGAGATGAATGCTAACATACCCAAAAGGCGCCGTTCTCTCTGAGCCCCCCACCTCCGACGACCCCAAGACCTTCAAGTTCGCCGGCAGCACCATCGTCCTGGTCGCCGAGAGCCGCGATGAGGTGATCCAGATCCTCAAGGACGATGTGTATGCTCAGAAGGGCGTTTGGGATGTTGACAACGTAAGCTTTTTATTTCCCTTTTTCCCACTTTCCTACTGAATAGCAACCGAGAGACTATCTACCGAGAGAACGTGATGCGTGAAGGTTGATGTTTGGGTATGGATGCTAATGCAGACTGTGATGTTATATCTAGGCCCAGATTTGGCCCTTCAAGTGCGCCTTCCGCTTCCCTGTTCCTGGTCAGCAGTACCAGCAGAAGCAGTAAGTGTGGAAGGAAGGGCTTGTAAGAATCACATAGAGATTATCAGTACTTCAGACTCAGTTTTAATGGTTCTCGGTATCACGCTTTGTCTGCTGGTGTTCAAGCTGGGTACTTGGACGAATTCGGGTGAAGGTGAAATCACTCATCGTAGAACACATCTCTCAAAACGTCCAAATCGCAGGACCGATCGATCTACACCATGGACTTTACGATGAGGAGCAACATAGTAGACCGGAGGTAAATAGATTCGACACTAAAATCTAACCTCACTAGACTTAGCCAGAACAACTTGGAAGGCTCACCAACCATGTGAAAGCCCAGATCATTGAACACAAGGTCAAATTGTCACCGTCGAAACACAGAGTAAGTAGAAGCAGCAAACACTCAATAATGTCTGCTTCGCTGCCATAACTGTTTGCCTTTTACGCACGTTTACCGGCAGAGCCGAACGGCCCCCTTTCATTCCCATTCTTTCCATCCCACTTTCTTTCCGTTCCCTTTTCAGATCATCTCATAGGTATCAAACATCACCCCCCTGATTCCCGTCCTTCTCTCCAATTCGTCATCTTTTTTGTCTTCCCCCTTTCTCTCACTCCCACTCAATAGTTTCGAGGCGCGAACCAGTCGTGAACAGCATCGGACCCGTACCATCCGCCATCAGGCTCTTCCCGAACTGCGGCACTTTGGTCATTGTTGTTGTTGTGGTCGTGGTGTTCCTGAGGTTGGGTTCGCTCGAGCTGTTGGTGCTGCTGGTACTGCTGGACCGTTGCTACTACTACTACTTCCGTTGCCTCAAACTCCTCCGCCAGACGCTGATGTCTTTGCCTGACTTCCCTAGCCCGACAAACCTCTTGCAACTCGGTTTTGAGTTGGGCACGTAAATCCCAAATCAAATTCATAGTTTCCACATCTGAGGCCGTTTCTTTTAACGCCCACCGTATGATCTCTGCTGCTCCTAGTTCTAGTCCAGCGTCTGGTGGTGGCCCCTGATGCTGTTGAGGATGGCGGCCGTGGTTTTCCTGCCTGGCACGATAGGCCTCGCGTATCTCGTCAGACAGGCTGATGTGGAGCTTGACCATGTTCCAGAGGATGATGCGCCAGCGTAAGCACTGAATACAGAGTCTTTCATCATCGTTTAGGCCGGCATAGATGATATGGTTATCGTACCCAGAGAGTTGTTGGTCATCATCGTTGTCGTCCGAGTCATCCTCTTCTTTGTCCTCTTCTGCCTCGAGGTCTCCGTCTCCTTCATCTTCATCTTCATCATCTTGTTCCTCGCCCTCGTCATCCTCGCCATCCTCTTCCTCGTCTTCCTCATCCTCTTCCTCATCCTCATCCTCATCCTCATCCTCATCCTCTTCCTCTTCCTCATCCTCTTCCTCATCCTCTTCCTCTTCCTCTTCCTCTTCCTCTTCCTCATCCTCTTCCTCATCCTCTTCCTCATCCTCTTCCTCATCCTCTTTCTCATCCTCTTCGTCCTCTTCGTCTTCTTCCTCTTCGTCTTCTTTCTCCATGAGGCTTTCTTCCCCTCCTTCATCACTAACCACGAAATTACTTCTCACAAACTCCCTAAAAGCTTCGACACTAATTCTCTTCCTCCATTCATCCAGGATGCGCTCGGTGTTGATCGCCTCCTCTTCTCCCTCGAGGCTATCTTCCTCCCCTCCCTCATCACCCACCACGAAATTACTCATCACAAACTCCCTCAAAGCATCAACGCCTATTCTCTTTTTCCATTCGTTCAGGATTTGCTGAAACTTGATCTCCCGCTTCGAGCCCACATAAACATGATCATCTCCCTTCACGTCGAGGATGGGTGAGTCGCTCTCTTCAAGCCCCTCCCTGTATTCGCGAATGAACTCTTCCGCCTCGGCGGGGGACCAGAATCTGTGTGTCCTTGTCGTTGGGGATGCTGCGGTGGCAGCAGCGGGGGCTGGGTCTTGCGGGGGGTTAGAAGGAGTCATAGGGGTGTTGAAAGCTTGGAAATTATACACGGAGCGTGCGTGTGGCGTTATGGTAATAGTTGAGTGGATGGATTATCGAAATCGGCCAAGTGAGCGTAGGAGTTGAGGTCGGAGCCGAGTATCTGAGAAGGCAACGGATTGTGGTATGTGGTTGATGGTCGTGGATTTGTGGACCGTCGGTGTAAGAGCCGTAGGTATGTATGTCGTAGATGGACAGACGACGGGATTATGGTCGAAGGTGTTAACCCGCGGGGGTTGTGACCGTATGAGTATTGAAGAGTGGGTGTATGTAGTGTAGGTATATAGACCGTACGTGTGTGGGCCGTTTGAGCGTAGACCTCAAACTGTCACAAGGATAATTTGAAGAGGGAGCTGTGGAAGACAGAGAATGACTCTCTCTCTCTCTCTCTCTCTCTCTCTCTCAAAAGTGGGTTGATGAACAGATATCAGTATCTGAAAGATCTTCAGGGGAGGGAGAGCCGTTTAGGTATTGATGAATGCGGATGAATGACGGTAAGAGTGAGAAACCGAGTAATCAGACAGATCATGAGGAAAAGAGAGAAACTTTTTCGGGGGGAAAAGAGGACGGATGGGCAACTTTAAGTATCTCGCAGACTCCCAGCTCAGAGAAATTGATTCGTACGTGCAGACCAAGTCCGACATATCGGCATCGCATGTCCGGGGCTGCGAGTCCTGCGCGTATAAAATATTATTATGTGGTGCTGTACTGCACTCCTCCAGATCCTCAAGTTCGATGGCGGCCCAGCAAGATATTGTGCCTTCATCCCATCTCCACCATGCCCGTCGAAGCCTCGGCCTGCCTCAAAAGCTGCCGAGTCCGGCAAATTCGCATAACCTCGACATCGGACTACCGAAACATGCACGATTCTGTGTAATATGACTCTTCAGTTGACAGATATGCAGCGCACGATTTTGTAATTTGGGAACGGAAGTCCGTCGACCAACGTAAAATAGAGACAGTCGAGAGGCATTTCAACAGGTATTGCATTGGACCGGCAACATGGTACATTACTAACAATGTTCATTTTTCTTCTTTTTTACTTTTCGGCTTCTTAAGGCAGATGCAAAGACAAGCCCATATCTTCGGACTTGTAATGGTCGGCCATAATGGTGGCAAGATGATCTCGTGTTTGGGGGCCACTGTGAAACTGTTAGTGTGGTGGTTCTTTGGTGATCGAGAATTGGGGTTTTGGGGCTTACAGGTTTGTTAGGTATACATCGACGTATTGGGGTGGCAGGTACTCGCCCACGATGTTCTCCACCTCGAGGGCATCCACGGCCTCACCGTCCGCATAGTCGACATACGTCGAAGAATCTCCCTGCTCGAACTCGATCACCTCGTCCGACGGATCTACGGGGCAGAACTTGTAAACACCGCTGAGAACGATTACAGGCTTGGAGTACTCTTGCGCCGCCCTAGCAGCAACGCTGCACCCGCTCTCTGTGGCGATACCTCCGTTCGCATATACAGCCTTGGCGCTGATAACAACCTTGTTCACCCTAGGCATGTAGGCCATCAAACCGTTACTGGCCAGGCTGATGGTGTTGATCCCGAGACCGTTGAGCTTCTTGCGCAGAGCAGCGTGGGGCACCTCGCCAGGTTTTTGACGCTCAGCACTGGCGAGGAAAACGGTAAACCTCCTCTTTGCTGCGGCTTTGACGAGGAATCTCTCGACTGTTGGGGAGGGGAGGCAGGCGAGCACGTAATCGCCAGGGTGAATCTGAATGTCCGCAAAACCCGCAATCTGGTCGTCCGCCTGGCTGATCTCGTCCATAATCTCTTCGATGCCATCAATAACCTCGGACCGTAGGGCATGCATGTTGGCAGATGCACCCTGTGACATGGGGGTGGATGCGCCGGTGACTGGTGACTGGACGGTCTCTGAGACGCAGAGAAGGTTGAACATGGACTTGGACATGGGGAGAGTCGCGGCGCGGAGGGGCGTGGGGCCTGGCCGCGTGGAAATGGTGGGCGTTGCGGGCAGCTGGGAGAGGTCGGATACGGAGTCGCCCATCTCGTCGGCATTTCTGTCCTCGGAAGCCTCATCACGGATAAGACCCATTACTCGGCGGACAACATTGCCAATGACTTGCTCGGTGGGGGCAGCTTGGGCGAGTCTGAGGCCAGTGTTGGAGACCTTTGCGAGCAGCTGGTCAACGTTCTGCCACTTAGACTTGGCGACGACCTGGAGCAGCATATGGGCGGTGGCATTGGCGATCTCATCGCCCTTGACTTGGCGACGTTTTAGGAGGCTGCCCAACCATGTTAGGATCTGATTTTGGAATGAATATGAAGTAGGCTTAGGGCGTACTAGATAAGAGCCTCGATAGAAGCCTCTAAGGGCTGAGTGTTGAGAGACTTGAGAAGCTTGCCCAACGTAGGGGCATAGCTCATTTGCGACGGCGCCATGGTGATGAGCTGTGTATTTTGAATTTGTAGACGTGATGCCGAAGTGAGAATGTGACTGTTCCCTGCTCGAGGCTGTGTGGTCTTTTACGAATGGCCTATTCTGGACGGGTATCTATAAAATCGATATGGGCGGAGAATGACAACGAAGGCTGCTGGTCGCAAAAAAAGGTCTCCAACAAGTAGCTTCCCGAACTGGGCCAGAATCGCTTGGGATTGTGGACTTTCTGCCAGTGAATTGTCGAGGTGAGTCAATGGCTCATCACACTGAATGCGCTTCAAGGTATCACAAGCTCTACACTAGAAATTTAGTGGGGCAGGCAAGCAACCGCGGGCTGGCTGCAAGGACAAAGCGGCGCGGCAGTTTGCGTGCGGCAGGCTAGAAGCAGGCCCTATTCAATTCCAAGGCTACCAATCCCTGTCGGACTCAATTGGAGTGCCCCACCGAGCAGAAGTTGGGCGCCAAGCAATCCAATTTGATGTCCAACAAAAGTCCAAGATAGTTCTTATCGTGTGCTTATCGAAAAATTGGTCCCCTCTTATCGCACCCAAATCCAACACCAACGTGCATTATCGGCGCTCGGGCGGAACGGCTTTACAATTGGCCTACAAATTTTTGGTCGCGCCGCTCTGCTCTGATTGACTGGGTCAACTGATGGACCCAGTAAAATCTGCGTCGAAGAATCCGTTTCTGCGATCAGCCCCATCACGATACCAATTACCTTGACGCCCCAACCCAGTAACCTTTTTTTTTCTCTTTACTGCAGTGGTTGTCAGTAGCAATAATCCCCCATCTCTTTAATTCCTGATTGATACCCCTCTCTCTTTAACCAACACCCATACCCTACACAACCACAACAGCAACAACACACATTTCATCCGACAAGATGGGTTCCACCGACAAGATCAAGGAGAAGAAGGACAAGTCCGAGAAGAAGGACAAGAAGGAGAAGAAGATGAGCGAGGAGGCCGGTGTCAAGAAGGAGAAGAAGGACAAGAAGGAGAAGAAGGAGAAGACCGAGAAGCTCGCCAAGGCCGTCGAGGCTCACCTCGAGAAGGAGGGTTCCGTCGACCCTGAGGACATTATCAAGCCCGCCGAGGATCTTGTCCCCTTCGCCCTTCCCCTCGCCGACGACAAGACCCACAAGAAGATTTACAAGTTGATCAAGAAGGGTACGTTATGTTATACTTCACTCACTCATTGCGCCTCCAATTGCAACACACGACCACGACCGAACCCAAGCTAACTGTGTATCAACAAAAACAGGCGCCAAGCTCAAGTCCATCCACCGCGGTGTAAAAGAGTGCGAGAAGGCCATCAAGAAGTGCCCCCTCCGGACCGCCGCCTCCCCTCCCGCCGACGCTCCCGGCCTCGTCATCATCGCCGGCGACATCTCGCCCATGGACGTGATCATGCACTTCCCCATTCTGTGCGAGGAGCACGGCGTTCCTTACTTGTACATTCGCTCGCGCGCCGACCTCGGCGTTGCCGCCTGCACCAAGCGCGCCACCTCGGTGGTGATGCTCAAGCCCGAGGGCAAGAAGTCCTCTGGCAAGGACTCCAAGAAGGAGGAGGGCGACGACAAGAAGGTCGACCCTGCCGAGTACCTCGAGGCTTACAAGGAGCTGGTCAAGACGGCGCAAAAACAGTGGAACGTCCAGGTCGAGCCCTGGGTCAAGGGTACTCACCCGCTCCAGATCGAGGCGAAGATCAAGGGCACTGCCTAAATTGGCGGGACGCAACAAAGCGAAAGCTACACACGAAAAAAATGAAGGACTACAACAACACGATGGCGACAGCGGGGCCACATGATAACATGACACTACTGCTGGTGTTGGTTTGATTGTTCGTCTGCTTGTCGGAAGAGTGTTTGTGTGCGTATGTGCTTTTTGCTCAGACAATCGGACCGTCTTACCGTTGAAAGGGAGAGAGAAGAACAGGCAACCGATCACCTTGGAGATTGGGGGCCGGCGGGAAGCGCGAAGACCGTTCTTCAATGGGCTTGTGGCTGGGCTTGGAGAACAGATGGCAGAGGAGCAAGTTTGTGACGCTTCAATCACGTCTCTGTCACTCTTGTCTTCCCTCGATGTCGAATCCCGTCTCCGCTTCGGGCTCCCCCCACCTCCCACTCTCGCTCATCACGGAAAGACTGTCGGATATCGGTCATCATCTCTTCCGCATTGACCACATCCGGTCGGCCTTCACGGGCTAACTTGGTTGTTCTGGGCTTTTATCTAAGCAATAGATAGAGAGCATTGATGGGTTTGACAGTTTTAGTCTATCCTGGTTTCGGTTATGGATTTATGGCGCTGGCTACTTGCTGTCATTAAAATGTGGAAGGCGTTGTGGGGTAAACAATTGTATTTTGCACGGTATATATGAGAAAGGAATACCAAGTTCATCAGTTTCTCATCTTCGTTCCCGTGTAGTAACCATCTTTGGGTTGCATGCCGCGGGCTGTAACTCTTACCTCCCGACACACAGCACACCATTGGACATGACTAACTCCCAACGCAACACTTGGCATATATCAGACGCAAGGCAACCTCTTAGTCACCAGCAAACAACAAGCACACGAGCCAAATCAAACAGTGAGGTATCGACAGCGTCTTCCATTCATTACAGGAATGCTGATATGCTAATAGCTTGATACAATACAGAGGGGTACCAAGAAAAACAGGAAATGCCCAGGAACACGCCCACACTCCAAATTGTAGGTGCGATACTCAAGTTCCCATTATCATTAACTTCATTAAACCATCCCAGAGTTCTCCCTACTTAAGAGGACCCTTTACTCGGCGCGCCAGCTCGACCGGCCGAGACTAGGAGAGCCGGAGGTAGCGGAGGCACTGTTTCAACCGTCAGCAGACTGTTCCCACGGAATATACCGAAGTATATATAGTAGATAGGTTGTTTTACATAGGGTGACCCACTACTCAAAAGGGTTGGTGCGCGTTCCCCACCAGGTAAGGAAGACGGAAAGGCCGACAGTCTCAAACAGCTTAGCGAGGACGTTGATGCCGACAGTCTCAAAGGTGCGCTTCTCAACGAACATCTCAGAGATGAAACCGGGAGCAGAGGTGGCAGCGAAGATGAGACCGCCGAGGTAGGCGGCGCCGCGGTAGCTGAGGGTGCCGGTGGCGTTGATGAGAGCGCCAATGCCGTACGACTGCAGGGCAGAGCCGACGAGGGAAGAGCCCCAGGCCAGGACGGCCGAGCTGGCCTCGCGCGACTTGATGAACTCCTCCTTGCTGTTGGAGAGCTTGGCGCGCTGGTAGGTCTGGCCGAACAGAGGGGTCATGATGGCCAGCTCGGTGGCATGGTTGAAGATGGTACCGAGGGCAATGGCCGAAGGCTTGACGGGGGGGAGATCTGGGGGGAGGGAGTTAGTATCATTGTTTGGCTATGTCTATTGATATTCAACTGATGGTTGATGGTGATGGTAATGCTTGTGCATGGTGCTGCGGTGGTTCATCTTCGGTTCATCCCAATTCGCAGTGTTAGTTGCTATGTCGGTGTTGTTGGACATGCATCCCATGGTCCGCCCCGCTTCGCATCCCCTACGTCATAGGCTGCAGCGCGAGGGTTCTCATAGCAACCACCAACCCGAAACGCGATACTTTTGAGCAGAGCCGGTGTCGAGGATGATGAGAACTGATGGCGAACTCGAGATGCTAGTCATTGTGTCGGGATATTTGATTGTGTCGATTGTGTTGTTTGAGATGATGCCCGGAGATGAACCACCTAACGCGCGGATGCAAGGTGAGATTGACAGGAGGAGAAAGAGGGGCTACTAACAGTGAAGAGACATGATGGCGGTTGGTATTGTGTGTGGTAGTAGTTGAAGTAGTTGTTGGTTTGGGTTATCGTCGACGTTATTCTCAATTGGAGAAGTCGTTGTTTTCACTGGTTTGGAATGAAGCAAGCAGAAGTGAGTTGGAGGGGACGGAGGACGTGGTGGTTATAAAGTACTACAGAGGACGGACGGAAGGAATGGATCTGGGCAAGGTCCGTCTGCTGCCAGGGCGAGATCCTTCTTCCTTTGTGCGTCACGATTTCAGTCCACCAAGCAACCAGGCGAGCAAGCATCCATGAGCCCAGCCCAGCAGGCCAGTCGTCAACTACATAGGGTACTAGCCGAACAGGCAACGAACAGCGACGGGATCAAGCAAGGACGGACGAAAAGAGACCTGGGGTGGACAATCACGATGGAACGCTCCCGGTGTCTCTCTATTCCTCTCAACGGAGATTCCACGACTCTCATTGGTCATCAATCAGAAAATCCTCTGTAAATTGCCCTGGTTACAGAGGGAATCACATCATCGCTCCGTCGAGCTCTTTCCCCGGACTTGCGTCTTTGTGATGCTGCAAGATGATGTCACCCATCCGTCCAGACTAGCGCCTTTCCCCAATGCGGAATGGACAGTGCCCCACCTTCCACCGTAACTGAACTGAAGCATCCCCATCCGCGGGCACCGCTCTGGACAGGACAGGGCATCGATTCAATACACTACATTCACAATCTTCGGTCTGCTCTTGAGTTGTTGTTGATGGGTTGCCGGTGAGCGAGGGGTCAATCCAGCTGTCTGTCAGTCAGGTAGGTACTACCTAGGTTAGGCAGTCTGACTTTGGAGGTCGGGCATCGTATCAAAGTGCAGTGGTGAAACAAAACGAGGGGTACCGTATTCCATTGCATGATTGGTACAGCTGTTTTTTTCCGATTGCTTTTTCCTGTGCTATGCCGAATCGATTTCCCGTTGAGCCGTTGCTGCCCCTCTCTTCCCTGACAGTTGTTTACATCCGGTAGCCCATCTCCCATGAAAATCCTGTCTTTCTCGCTGTCGTTTTTCAATCCCACACTATCCAACAGTTGAACCTCTCTCCACTCAGTTTGGCCTTCTGGGTCTGTCATTGTGAAATTGCACGTTTCTGACACTTCAAAGTGGATTTTTTCCGAGGTTCAACCAAGCTGAAGGTTGAGGCAGTGTAGTCGCTCTTCTTCCAAAGCCAAGCCGAGCTTGAACAGTTAAGGTAGTTGACATCGTAATCGAGTTTCAGTCCGGAAGTAATGGAGCGGATGGCTTCCACTTACTGTTAGGTGGCTCCATAAGTGGAATGTGCAGGCAGATCACTAACAGAAATGGCTGTGATTCTTACTGAATCTGTTAGTGTACCAACTGTGTACAAAACATGGATGAATACATACATAAACCTGCCCCTCCTCTTCCTCTTAAACTCCACGGAGCAAAAAGTTTCCACAGTGACGTTTGCCCTCCAGGGGCATCCAGTTGGAATAGATAAGCGAGCTAGAGTACCTTGCTCTATACACACTCGTTCGTCCATGACCAAATTGATGAAATTTTTACAATCCGATGTCGCTCGTTGCAGTTACCCAAGAAAGGCCATTGCAAAACTGTGATAGGGATTACGACGATTCGGAAACACATCGATTAACATCCCCTTTTGGACATTTCGATACATGAAATACCGAGAATCAAACCTCAAAGATGTAGTAAAGACGCTTGGATGCGTAGTAAGAGTATACACTACCTAGGGGATATTGTCTAGAAGATTCAATGAGTTTGTCCAGGACGAGCTTGCTCTATACACACACTGGAGGTAGTTATGTTCCTGAAAATTGCTTGATTGCCCTGAATAGTCCGCGGCCGCCGGCCGGCTTCCATAGGTGGAATTCCATCATCACGCAGCCACGCAGTCACGCAGCCACGGAGCCACGATATGTATAGATGAGCTTGGTCATCTGGGTTATTCCTCTGAGACCCCTGGATCTAGATTCTGGGTCGTAGTGTCAAATCAATAGAAAATTCCTGCCTGGGTGGGACGGTTGAGTTCAGACTTTCATACGTGCTTCCCATCATTTTTCTTTTTGTTATCCTGCGCAATCAGATTGTTGGGAATGCAGTCCGAGCGTGTTGAAAGGTCAAAGATCCTCGATCCATTCATGCAGAGAACTCTTCCGAGAACAGGCGGCGATCTTTCGAGAGTGAACGAGTGGGAGGGAAGGATCTTAGAGTTGTCCTGCACAGTTGTGGGTAACGATATGTTGGCTTTCTCACCTGCTGTATACACTAGAACTAGACTCCAGGTGCTTCTTCAGCTTAAGATGGGACCATGATTACACTACTTCGCTGTTCCTGATCTTTCAACGTCGTGTGAAAATACTGTCGATATGTAGTATATATCTTGCTTCTTTCATCCTCTCTCTCCCGCTCATGCTCTCTTTCTCTCTTTTCTTGACACTAATCTCCCACTCTCATACATTTCGCAGAAGCAAAATTAAAAGACAAAGCAAACAGAAATTCAAAGATAACTCATTAAGCCGTATGCTGCCCATCCTCTCCGTCTCTCAAGGCCAATAGGGCTCTCACGTCCGACACGTACTGCAGACCTTCGAGGAACGGTATCAAGTACATTAGGTCGAGGTCCGTCGGGTCGCTAATCCAGCCTTGTATGGGTATCGCATTGTCTGTTTCGCATTTTCATCTTGTCAGCACTTGTTTCCCAGCAGTTTGTACATGGGCATAGACAGAGAACAGAACTCACCCTGATGAAACATATAACTCAACGGACTATTATCCAAGATCATGACCTTGCTTAGATCCGGCTCCACCGAGCTCAGATCCTTGATAAACGCCCCATGCCTAAACGTGCAATGCTGCCGATAATACCTGGCCGAGAAGTACTTGCGGTCGCTCTCCAGCCAGTCGATGACCGGATCCGCATACTCCTGCACCGACGCCGTGAACACCACCAGGTTGTACCACTTGCTGACACGTCGCAAGAACTCGTCGCAATGGGGGCGCTTGTGCACGTAGTAGAGAATGGGATGCTGCGGCCCAATGGTCTGTTGCCCGCCCACGCCCACATAAGTCGTGTTCAGTCGCACTTCAACCATGTGGCCCGAGGACATGCGGCCGCCTTTGGACATGGAGTGGATTAGGGTCTCGTCAAGGTCGAGGATGAGCGTCTTTTGGTGCTTGAGGTTGGCTGGATCGACGGCACTTATCTTGTACGAGGGCTGGCGCTTGGGGATCAGAGGCCTTGGAGGCGCAGGCGTCTTGGGGTACTTGGTCAGGGCACCGACGGGCGACGTAGGTGACTTGAGCTGGGCCGAGATGTCGTTGCCGGGAACGCTCAGGTTTTGCTGGCCGGACCCGCCGTTGCCGTCGCTATTAGTGGTAGATCGGCCGGAGGCGGAGGAGCGGTCCTTTCGCTGTTTGCGCTGTCGTAGGGAGTCGGTGTCCGAGTGAAGCTTGATTCTTATGGAGCGCCGTGCCGGTGCGATTTCCTCAGAGTCTTGAGATGATTTCGATTTGAGACGTCGTCCGCTGCTATTATTACCCGTCTGACTTCCTCCCTCCGATTCGGACTCGGACGAGAGTCCTGACGATGAGGAGCCGCTGGAACGGAGGCGAGACTTTCGTGACTTGCGAATGCTTCCGCCGCTACCTGCCCCGTCCAGATTAGCGTCAGAGATGGCAGCCGCCTCGTGGTAATCCAGTGCCATGTCCTTTGCGTTTCCTCCATATCGACCAAATAGTTTCCGTAACTGTTTGGTAGGCGCAAAGTTGCCCTCGGCATCGTAGAACAAAGCAACCAAGTAAAGGCCGGGCGCAGCGATCGTCATGAGCAGCCAGCGTATAGACTCGACAATGGCGAACGCGAAGCGTTTCGGGAGGGATGCCCATGTGGCTGGCGACTTGGGCTGATCTTGGGCTAGCAGAGGGGTCTTCTCGTCGGGATCGTAGTGCTGTCCATCGTATCCCCCTTGTGCAGTGGTCTCCTTGTCCTCGGGCTCTTCTGGCACTGTGTTATTTTTGTTGGCTAGACCCAACAGCTCATCGTTGCTGCGCGACCCATGATGATGATCGTCCTCCTCCTTGCTAAGATGGTGGGCCAGACTGAGTGCGCTTATAGAGTTCGATCGAGACGGGGTCGGGCTGGACGTCGGTGATACTCGGGCCGAGATGATGTTTAGGGAGTTCATCTTGCCAGCGCGGGGAAAGCCATGAAGGACGCCAATGCGAACCGCGCCTGGTGGCAGTTGCAACCTGTGACGGCGACAGTGGCGACGGGGGTTTTATTCGAGCAAAGATCGATGATGTGTGGTAGCCAATTCCGCGCGGCCCCTACTGTAAAACAAAAAATCGTCGGACGTGGGATTGGGCTTGGGGTGGCCTGCAGGGTACGGAGGGGCGTTTGTTGCCCGGCCGAGGTTTGGTGTTGCGCAGCGACCGAAAGCTGTTCGGTTCGTTGCTCTGTGACGGGGAACTGTTCGTTGCGGATGGTGAGGATGGTTGGACTGGAAGCCGCAAGAGGAAAGCGGGCGCTGGAGGAAACGAACGGCTACGTGGATACGGCTTGTTTCCCGTTAGGTTTGTACAATGATTTGTTGGCCGAGATCCGGTTGGGGAACTTTTTGGGGAAGATCGAGAAAGCAACGAGCTGGGGCCGGAGTCTGGAGACGGACGGGCAGCGATGTTGGGGTCAGAGGTCTGGAGTCTGGAGACTAATAGCGTGGTAGAGACTGGAGACTGGAGACTCGGGGGTCGCGCGAAGAAGGGGCCAATGTCCTCAACCGCAGTGTAAGTTACTTTTCTGTAGGTTCCAGAAACAATCGTTCACTCTCTCTATATGAAGTTGTATACAACAAGAATCGACGGTTCAATTCAGGTTGCCAAAATTGTTGCCTGTCAAACTTTAATCGGCGCAGGTGGTGAGATGGGATGTCCGAGGCCCGCCCACATGCTCTGTCTGGACCTGGTTGGTTCATTCAGTAATACGACCTAACACAACACCCTTTATATGGACAATCGATAGGGATCGGAGTGAAAAGAAAAAGAAAAACTAAGGGTGGTGACCGCCCAGTTCCAAAGATCGATCTCACAGGCAAAAACACACAAACAGAGTCAACAACTCTAGTTCAGTGTAACTACACGAAGCCCAGCAACTGCAACTCTATCCTAGTATCCCCGGACTGAATTTGCATGCGCCGCCTTTCTGAGTATCGGCGTGTCAGTTGGCGATGCCGTCGTGGTGGTGTAGAGCTCTTTCCTGAATATTTTCCTCTCTTCCCCAAATTATTGAGTGGCGCCCGGCGATCACAACGACCGTCGCCAACACAACGGGACGCTAGCCGAACAGCACGGGGCATGGTACATAACGACTAACGAGACAACGACGGCGGCGGCTCAATGGTTGTTCTCAGCAGACATGAAAGAAAACGGGGTTCCAGGGATGCTCAACAAAAGGCCATTTTCATCCACTGAATCCATTCACGTGTTCCTCCCGACTGACTGACAACGAGCGGACGAGCGAGCGGGAAACCCAAACAATCGAGCTGCCTAGACTACCTAGGCCGCCGCCGGCCTGGCAGGCATCTCGATGGATGGATGAATGGGCTATGGCGGGGTTCCACATCCACAATTCACAGCGCGTGGCCGCTGTCAGTCAACACAACACAACGAACGAACCTAACTAACCACTCAAGATCAGCGCCGACACAACATGGGACCTCCTTGGTTGGATTTCTTTTTGTCTGGACTCTGGAGGGGTTTATTAGCAACACCAATTGATCGAATATCCACCTTTTTTTATTTGGGTTTGTATCAATCCTCTCGCTGAATCTCTCGACACTACATAGTTTGGAATACGTACACTACTAGGTCTGTGCAAAAATTAAATACAATTTCACATGTTCGTCTTTTCCCTTGTCTACAGTACAATACATACCCATGCCCCATGTAACAGACCCGTCATGAAATACTACTACATATAATAGCGAACAAATGGCGAGACCCTGATAACCCGATGCAACTCAAGCGAAAAAGTTATAAAAAACAAAAAAAAACTTCAAATCATAGAACGCCAAACCGAGGTTGTGGAAAAAGGGGTTTCGTTTCGCTTTGGGGCCCGTTCCTGCATTTGTTTAGTTTTACATTACCCCTGAATGTTGCGTGGTTGGGCTGATGACGGATGTACACATGGGGGATGGATTTCCTTCACCGATCTCTCTTTCTTCCACGAGCGATTCTGGAAAATGACGCAGCTAATGAAGGCACGATACCAATAGTAGTAGGGGGACTAACATGTACTTATACCTATTTTGGAACGTTACTCTGGAAATGCGGTCTGGAAGCTGGGCTTGGAACTAGTGCATTGTTTTGGTTTTGAATATAAAGTGGTATTCTAGTCTACTACCTCTGTCATTGTGCTGTCGGTTCCTACACTACGATGGTGGGAAATGTTCGGGAGACCTGAGCATGCAGTTGCTTGTGTCCTTCCTCAGTCAAAAAAGCGGCGGATCGGGATGGCAGGCTTGGGATAATTTGTTACCTCCCAGATCGGTTGTTGGACCTTGAGCTGATGATCAGCTAGAGGATAAAAATGAAGGTAAGATTGTCACGGTCCTGCTCATATGGAGGTGAGAATGCTGAGCAGGGCTGGCCAACTTCCCTCCGGAGATGAATAGTATGAGAATTAGGACAATGGGCTTCACAGGCGTGGTGATACGTCATAGGGCGAGGCGCGGCTACAGTTTCAACCTTCCAGCGTTTGACAGGTTCCAGAGGGGAGAAGCGGAAGCAAACTTCATGAAGGGAACCAGCTCTTCACCTTGAGGGTTCTCCTCGTAAGAGATAGTGCAGCCCAGCGAGCAAGCACCAGGCACCGAAGAGACTGGTCTGCGGACGGGCAAAATGCTCGAGGATCGTACCCAAAGGACAAGAGAGCTGGTGTTGGCCAAGGGAACGTCCGGGTGTGTGTGTGAATAGGATGGGATCGTGACACGGCTGAGAATCACATACGATCTGTTGAGCCGACCGTGAACAAGACCAGACTTGATGATGGGGTTTCAGGTGTCGTATGAGATCCAAAACCAGCACATGCCGATGTCCACGAAAAAGGACCCATGTCTTGTCTATGTTGACTCCAATTCGAACCGTGTAGGAATAAAGATGGTGATGTACAGGTTAGTCTATTGAGCACTTGTTCCCTCTCTCGGGAACTGCACCCTGGTTCCATGCCCAAGTATCGTAAAGTCCATCGCTTACTCCTGGCCGGCGAACTCAGCACGACCGGCCTTCGAGTTGAGGTAGTGGTTCCTAACCAGCAGAATCCCCCTGTTAGAATATGACATTCTCTTGACAACGGTGCTTCTTTTGCCGACCCGTGATCGAAATCCCTCGGGGCTGTGGGTAGTGATGCAACGTACCGCTCGATAGCCCAGTTCATGATGTAGTAGCCGGCAACAAGGGAAGGAGCCCAGTAGAGGAACTGGGAGCTGACACGTCTGAAGGTGTTGAAGACGGCGTCGTGGGCAGCGCCAGCGAGGGGGTTCTGGCGGTTAGGGCTGATACCGTAGGAGATGATGCCCCTCTGCTTCATGCCACCTATTCGTCGGAAAGAGAAACAACATGAGTTAGATGGTCTTGTTCGGTCTCGGGGTCGTCTCATCGGTTCGTCAGATGTTCGGCGTGCGGGCGAGTGGGCGGGCGGTCATCAAGGTTCTTCGTCCTCTGGCTCGGCCATCTCTCGTGCCCTCAAATTCCCATTCCCTCCCATCCCGGTATTTCCCGTTGTTGAAGAATTGCCGTGTGTTTTGGTATCGGTGCATCGTCAATTGCAAAGGATCCTACTCACCAAAGTTACCCCAGCCACCAAGGAAGCTATACATACATGCATGTTAGCTAACATCCAGAGCTGGATCGGAGGGGGAGCCGGCGCAAAGGGAAAAGGGCGCATCGCCGGCAGCTTGTGCCATCAAGTTCCGGGCTCTTCCAAATCGCAAGTGGGAAGACTGACTGGTTGTACTTGCCGATGGGGGCACCGCCGCCGCCGCCGAGCATGGTCTGAGTGGGACGCATTTTGAAATATGTGTTGTCGCGAAACGCGCTATGGGGGTATCAATCGGGTCGTGGTGAGGACGCAGTCGTCGTAACTCAAAGGTTCGGGAAGAGCTTCGCGCGGCCTTGGACCGGGTTTGACGAAGTTCGAACTGAAATCGGTCGACAGTGAGTGGCTGGCAGTCAGTTGCCAAGTGCCATGGAGCCGTCACTGGCAGGCGGAAACCCGACTGCTGGAGGCTCAAAAGGGATTAGCATGGAAAAAGGTACAAGCTGTAAGTACCTTTAGAGCATCATTCTCTTTCAGCCTCCTTCCGACCTGCCCGCCTGTTGCACAATGTGCACGGACCATCACGATATGAATCCCCGCCGTCCGTCCTCTCTCACTGAACGCAAGCACTGAAAGACATTCCCGGGCCATGCGGGGAGCTTGGAAGCTGGGCCTGGTCCGGGCGACATGGCACTCCACTTTTTGCAGAAGCTCCATCGATCCATCGCAGGACGGCTGCTTAGGTACTGCTGCAACTGGCGAAGCATCACCACCACCACGATCCACGGTCTACGACGTAGTGTAGTGCGATAATCCCACAGCCCACCTTGAGGTATACCCGGAAACAACATTCACGACCACTCCCGAGTCCGATCCCTCACCACCACAACAATCTCCCGTCGACCGAGCTCGATTGCCCCCATCTTAATACAACCCAACATTCATAATGGCGGCAAGAGGGTTGGACATGATCACCAAGTTCGCCATCCCGGCAACGGTTGGTGTGGCTCTTCTCCAGAACTCCATCTACGACGTCAGAGGTGGTTCGCGGGCGGTTATCTTCGACAGAGTTGCCGGTGTGAAGGACACGGTCGTCAACGAAGGCACACACTTCCTCATCCCATGGCTGCAGAAGGCCATCATCTTCGATGTTCGCACCAAGCCTCGCATCATCCCTACCACCACCGGCTCCAAGGATTTACAGATGGTCAGCTTGACGCTCAGAGTGCTGCATCGTCCTGATGTGCAGGCTCTGCCCAAGATCTACCAGGTGCGTTTACAAGAACTCGCCCCTTTGGACGACTACGACGAATCTTATACTAACTGATATTCCCATAGAACCTCGGCCCAGACTACGACGAGCGTGTCCTCCCCTCCATCGGCAACGAAGTCCTCAAGTCCATCGTTGCTCAGTTCGACGCCGCCGAGCTCATCACGCAGCGCGAGGCCGTCTCGCAGCGCATCCGCGCCGACCTCGTCAAGCGCGCCGCCGAGTTCAACATTGCGCTCGAGGATGTTTCCATCACCCACATGACCTTCGGCAAGGAGTTCACCAAGGCCGTCGAGCAGAAGCAGATTGCGCAGCAGGATGCCGAGCGTGCGCGCTTCATCGTCGAGCGCGCCGAGCAGGAGCGCCAGGCCAACGTCATCCGTGCCGAGGGTGAAGCCGAGAGTGCAGAGACCATCAGCAGGTCTATTGCCAAGGCTGGCGATGGATTGATCCAGATCAGAAAGATTGAGGCGTCCAGGGAGATTGCCCAGGTGTTGGCTGCCAACCCCAACGTGGCGTACCTGCCCGGAGGTGGCAAGGGGACGAATCTCTTGATGAACGTTGGCAGGGCATAAACGGGAGGAATCACTAAGTGAGAGAAAGGGACGAAGATGGTTCTGCAGAAAGGGGACCAGAATACCTGGGCTACGGGGGTTAACGGAAGGTAATGACCAAAATGGGACTGTATTATTATTATGATATGAGCATTGTGTATCTTCCCCGCTTAGGCACTTGTTACAATAGAAGCATGCTTTGAACTTGAGTTGTTCTTTTGTTGCTCGAAATGACATCCGAGTCGATACCTCAACGGACGTGGTAGTGGTCAAGGAATGGCTACTGTCTTCTGATGCTCCCAGTTCTGGTAAACTAAAGTCACAACCATCAGACACTGGATTTCTGAGACGTGATATCATCATGAAAGGTGGAAAGGGTACCTCTAGGACCCCTCGCACCTCTAGACAGACCTCAATGCTGGGGATGCATGGATCCCGTAACGCTTAGCGGCGGTTCGGTGGACCAGTGACCGAACGCAGGGGCCTCAGCTTCCAGCCTCTCATGGGCATTGTTTCCCATTTCTTGGCCCAACCTTGAATTGTCATCAACTTCATCTCAACAACACACTGAAAATACGAATGAATAAGAGGCTGGACTCCTCTAAACTTCCGCTTGATCTGTGCTTGTCAGATATACTAGTAGTATACGGTACTCACCGCTGGCGTATGTCTTGTCCTCTGCTGGCTTTTGCATTTCATCCCTGCCTCAGCCCAATATTTCATCAACTGCTGCAAAATAGGCAACCTTTGAAGACTTGGTTCTTCTTCAGGTTGTCATCCCAAAGGCCCAACAGTTCAAACTTTCTGCCGTTAGTCTCTGTCGAGCATGAATTACCTAACGAGAGGAGCTGGAATATATGCCAATACCCTTGGCCTTACTTCCTTACATAATTGCGCCAAAGGTCCCAAGCTAACGTTCTGCAGCCTCTTAGAACCCAACAACGATTATCTGGGCGCTCCCTCTTTCATAACACATATTGCGTCAAGGATACTTCAAAGAAATCCAGGACCGAATCGATACCACGCTCCGTATTAGGATATTTGTTATTCGGTCTGACTACGCTGGGATCATAGAGAGTGAAGCAGCGAGCGAGTACTGCGGATTGAGCCTTCCTTGTTTGCCCAATTCGTCAAGAAGTCGATTTTACTACTGTTTCATATTTCAGTTTCGATTCACGACCTGGAAGCCCCCACGCCTTTTGGACGATAACAGACAACATTCATATCTATCGATATTATTCAGGACTTCACCGGGGCCAACTGGCGAGACTCTCCCACCCAAGTTGGCTTCTCCCAGGTTCACCTTACTTCATCATCATCAACTTCCAGAGCTGCCTATCATAGCACGCCTTCCAGTTTTCACGCGAGAGGTCGCCAATAGACTCTCAAGATCCCGTCATCTTGTGGTTCTATTGCCCTCAAGACCGCTCTTTCGCTCCATCAGCAACACGTCCATCCAGCGCCGGGACGACTCGCAGGAAGCAAACCCATGGGCAAACCGTGAACCCTGGCCGACCCGCACTCAAACAATGGACACCGTTTTACAGAACTTGGGGTCAATCCCCTGCCCGCATGGCGACAGATGCACTGAGTCCGGATGTCTCTTTCAACACAGCTGGGACAAGAAGCCGGCCGCCCCAGCGTCAGTCAAACACGATGGTCCGGACGCAGATGACAATCCTCGAAAGCGTCGCAAGTTGTCAACAGAGCCTGCACAGAGTACAACATTGACACCGGCAGAGCCTTCGAAGCCCAACCCGGAACCAGTGACGGCCAAGAAACCTGTGTCGCCCCCGCCACTGGGCCGAAAGCCAACAGTTCTGTCTGTTGAGTCAACTCCGTCTGTAGCTCCCGCTACCCCGACAACCCAATCGGCAGCCATCTCATCACCAACCAATCCAACCCTTGAGAAAAGCGCCGAGAAGAAGGTTCCCATTCGAAAGGCACAAGCTTCTCGGAAGATTGAGACACTCAATCCTCGCATGCTCAAGGGTGTGGCACCTGCTACGTTTGAGTTCCGGTTCAAAGCGTTGACGATGCTACACGAACAATTCGTCCGACTGAACAAAGAGATGGAAAAGGCGGCGGGCAAAGATGCAGAGAGCAAGACGCTGGTTCTTACTCCGCAAGAACTAATATGGCTTTCTCTGGACTTGGAGGAGAAGATTGCGATGGACAAGCCGTCCATCTACAATAATGTCATCAAAAATCGCATCATGGGCTACAAGAAGATGACGCCCAAACAATGGAAGGCAGAGCGTCTTGCCGAGATTAAGAAGGAAGAGGAACGCAAAGCCGCTGCGACTCAAGCAAGCTCCAAGAAGCAAGCCCTCCTGGGTCCTCCCAAGGAGATCAACACAGGTCTGACGCCGCAAGAAGAGATCGCCTTCCTACCACATCTTCTCACGTCCATCACCGAACTCGCCCAACATGGATACGTCCCCAAGCCGCCATCTGAAGAGGAAATCAAAAAGGCACGCGAGGGCGTCGAGGCTGCCATGGGCTGGGAGACATGCGACCGCTGCACCAAGCGTTTCCAGGTCTTCCCCGGCCGTCGCGAAGAGGACGGCGCTCTCACCAGCGGCGGTCCCTGCACCTACCACTGGGGCCGACTCATCTACCCGGAGCGCAACCCAACCAGCACCGTCCAGCAAGAGAGGACTTACCGATGCTGCAAGCAACTCGCCGGCGACTCAACCGGCTGCACAAGCTGCAGCACTCACGTCTTCACCGTCAAGTCCCCCGCCCGTCTAGCGACCATTGTGCCCTTTATGGAAACCCCCGAGAACCCATCCGTACCCAAGGACCGCGCCGTCTGCTTCGACTGCGAAATGTGCTACACCGTTAACGGCCTGGAACTCGTCCGCTTGACGGCAGTCAACTGGCCCGACGGCAAAGAACTCCTCGACATCCTCATCCGCCCCATGGGCGAGATCCTCGATCTCAACTCCCGCTTCTCCGGCATCTGGCCAGAGGATCTCATCAACGCCCAGCCATGGAAACCCGTTGCTCCTGCTCCTCCTTCTCTAGACCCTGCCGACCCCGATTCCTCCTCCTCCAAGCCCCCAACCACCACCAACAACAACCCACCAGAACCAGTGGGCCAGCGCAAAAAGATGCAAATCGTCCCCTCCCTCTCCGTCGCCCGCGACTTACTGTTCAGTCTCATATCCCCCACCACCCCACTCATAGGCCACGGTCTGGAAAACGATCTCAACGCCATGCGCATCTGCCACCCCACGCTCATCGATACCGTTCTTCTCTTTCCGCACAAGAAGGCCCTTCCCTACCGATACGGGCTGAAGATGCTGATGGAGTGGAACCTCAACAAGGCTATCCAGGTGGAACCGGATGCTGATTCCGCCGATGGGGCGACGGGACAGGGTGGAAAGCTTCTGGGGCACGATTCAGCAGAGGACGCGAGAGCGGCGGGAGACTTGGTGAGGTTCAAGATCCAATATAGGTGGGCGAGGATGAAGAGGGAAGGGTGGACGTTGAAGAATGGGGAGTTTGTGCCGCCCAAGGATCCGAAGGATGCGAAGGGGAAGAAGAGTGAGAG
This sequence comes from Neurospora discreta FGSC 8579, assembly GCA_009805215.1. NCBI lineage: Eukaryota > Fungi > Ascomycota > Sordariomycetes > Sordariales > Sordariaceae > Neurospora > Neurospora discreta. Next base: position 96,032 of record RANX01000016.1, read on the forward strand.
TGGTGGGGGGAAGGTGACGGAAGTGAGGAAGACGAGGGACGGTACGGAGGAGGGGGAGTTGGTTGAGGTTTAGAAATGGGATGTGTCTCGTCACTTGGAAGCCGGGAGGACTGTAAGAGATTTAGGGGTGAAGGGAGGTCGGTTGGCTTTGCGGGCCTTTGCTGAACACAGGATCTACAGTGTAGTCTGTCAAGTTCACGAGTTTCTCGAAGTGATAGGCGAATCATACAGCGACAGGTCAAACCAGTAGATAAAAGCCATTCTGATCCGTCAGTGCTCGTAGCCTTTGACACACATCGGAAGCGCTGCATAGTGAAATTGATTGTGATATTGCCAACTCTGTTTTGGGTCCCTCTCCTTATTCAATGTTTACGTTGCCCCTTTCCGTCTCGCAGGCCAGCTTCGTTTTTAAGACCCTTACAATGGATATCTATAGAACCAAGAACCACCTTCTCACACTGGCCATATGACTATTCATCCATTTCTCCATTTTCAGAGTGATCGATCGGACAGGGTCTAGTTCTAGACGCCAGCCTCCTCCTGTAAATCAAACAAGAGTCTTTCTTTTTCCTTTCTCCCAAAACCCCAGCCAGTAATGCCAAGTCTAATTTCAATGCTCTTCTTCTTCTTCTTGTTCTTGCCCTCCTTACACTTTCTCCTTAGCACACCATCACAGCAGCAGTAGTTCTACCGTATCTCTAGTGTTTACTCTCATCTCTCTCCACCAATTCACCCACACCTAACCCCCTACCAACCTTGACCTTGACCGTCTTATCCTCCTTTTTGGTGTCTGCCTCGGGATCACGACCGACATCACCCACAGCCTCACCCTCATCCACACCTTCCGAGCCCTTTCCATCCTCGGTTTGTTTGTTGTTGTCCTTCTCGTCCAGCTGCTCGGCCAAAAGCGCCTCGCGGATGGGCGCCAGGTCGAGCTTCATGCAAAAGGCGTCCTCGCCGTCGGCGTAGTATTTGGCTTCCGTCTTCTCCGTCTTGAAGCCGAGGGTGTCGCGGTAGAGGTGGATGGCGGCGACGTTGGAGACGCGCACGTGCAGGGAGACGTAGTGGGCGCCAAAAGTTTCTACCATTGCTTGTTCTGTTCATCCCGCCCAAGAGTGTTTTCCAGATTAGTATAATGCTTTTGCTTGTAGGGTAGAGGTCGAGCGAAGCGAGGAAAGAAAAGAAAAGAAAAAGAAAAGGAAAAAGAAAAGGAATCAAAAGAAGGGGGGAGGGAGGAGAACGACGTACGAGACTGCCTCATCAACTTCTCGGCAATACCCAGTCGCCTATGCGTACGCATCACGCTCAAACTAGTAATGTGACCGTGCTGCACGCCGTCCGTCGGCTCCTCCTCCATCTTGGCCAGGACGTAGCCGACGATCTTGGGGTAGTCGTAGGCGCTCTTGGCCGGGCGGCTCACGTCGACGGCGACATACGACAGCTGAGGCCATGACAGGGCGTGGTACAGGTAGTACTTGAGGAAGTAGTTCTCGGGCAGGTTCTCGATGTTGGCGTGCTGGATCAGAGGGATGTCTGATGGGCGGAGAACGCGGATATCCATTTTGGTGGTTTGGTTTGGGGGTTTTCGGTCTGGAAGGGTGGTGTTGGTGACTAGAGTGGGTGGAGGGTTGACGACTTGGAGATAGCTTCAACTTGGGATGGATGGGCTCTGGGAGAAGCAGCTGGACTGGTTAGTAAGGGCTATCTATGTTAACGGTAGAGTAGATATCCCCGGCAACGGAGAGTACCCAGCTAGTAGAACACATAGCATAGCAGTATTCAAGAGCGGTCGGACTTACAAGAAGCGATTCGCCTATCTCGGGAATCGGTGCTTCGGTGTTGCGGTCCCAGTTTCACAACTTGTCAATGTTGAATTGGAGACTGACGGACCTGCTTGACGCTCCGCTACGGTGGTGGGAGCTCTGGATCCACAATCTGCACTCAATGTGGGACCCTTCCCGTGTGGAATCCAGACTGGCTGACCCCTGGCGGGCAACACTTCACGGTTGGGTAACGGTGGGACGGCTGCTATAGCCGCACAAATGGCGGGGCAGAGACACCGGGAGCTAGGGGAAGTCAACACCGGGCCAAGCGCGCCGTAGATGCAGTGCCTGTGATGCGGGGGAGCTTCGTCTCAAAGCTTCTCCGAATTCATAATAACAGCCGACGATGAGGAGGTTTTCACAATGTTCTCGTGACGGGAGGGGGGGAAATGTATATAGAGAGCTTTGTATTCCCTTTTGCTCAATTGACTCTGGTTTTCATCATTTCTTCTGTTTCCGTGTGTTTGATTGCCGCAGTGATAGCCTTCCTCTTGATACCCAGCCTCGAGCTACCCCACCATCATCACTTATACCCGTCCGTCCAAAACAACAACACCATTCACAATGTCCCTACCACTCAAGGGCAAGCTTGCCATTGTTTCCGGCTCTTCTAGGGGTTAGTAGTTCTTATCGATCCGTCTCGAAATTGTCACCGAGACACTAACAACACCAGGCATCGGCGCCGCCATCGCCGAGAACCTTGCTTCCAAAGGCAGCAACCTCATCCTCAACTACACCACCCCCTCCTCCGCCTCACTAGCCTCCGAGCTCTCCGATCGTCTTAACAGGACCTACTCCGTCTCCGCCGTACCCGTTCAAGCCGACATTGGCACTCCCGAAGGCCCCCAAGCCATCATCGCCGCCGCCAAGTCCGCCTTCTCCAAGGCCGATGGCTCCCTCCAGATCGACATCATCATCAACAACGCCGGCATCGCCCGCAACGACCTGATTCCCAACGTCAAGGTGGACGACTTCACCGAAACCTACCGTGTCAATGTTCTAGGCCCCTTGCTGCTTGTTCAGGCTGCCCAGCCTTACCTCCCCAAGGACCGCTCCGGTCGCATTGTCAATATCTCCTCCGTCTCTTCATCGACCGGCTTCATAGGCCAGTCCGTCTACGGCGGCTCCAAGGCGGCCATCGAAGCCATGACCCGCACCTGGAGTCGTGAGCTGGCTGAGAACTGCACGGTCAATGCAGTCAACCCGGGCCCTGTCGAGGGACCCATGTATGCGTCCAACTCGGAGGAGTTCCTGGAGGGCATCGAGGGGTGGATCAAGCACACGCCGCTGATGAAGGCGCGGGAGGATCTGCATGGCAAGGAGGCCGTGGAGGAGGCGAAGCAGTGGCATGGCAGGCTGGCGAAGACGGGGGAGATTGCAGGGGTGGTGGGCATGTTGTGTGGTGAGGAGGCGGGGTGGTGTACGGGACAGGTTGTGTGTGCTAATGGGGGGATGTTGATGTTGCATTAGGTGTAGTGTAGAGGAAGATTAACCCTGGAAGGGTTGTGATGTTGTCCAGATTTTGAGTGATTGATGGGTAGCCTATACATAGCTTCAATATTCAGCGATTCGTGATCAATTCAAGTGTTTCGCGTGGTGTTTGAAGTCCGGCGTCATGGCCCTGTTACCAATGGCTGTGATTTCGTGAAGATGGAGGAAGATGAAAAGGGGAGTTTGTTTTGTTTTCCTCAGGGGTCGACCAGTTGGCGGGATGAGCAACTGAATTACAGCGGACTAGAGTGTAGGTACCGCTTGATAGGCGCCAAAGTGGGGACCAAACTTTCTTATCAGTTGCCGTCCAGTACGCGGCAACGGCCCCCAGATCGCGCCTCGGTTCTCTCGTTGAACAAAGGCTGAAGTCATTGTCATTGGCATTTCCAGTTTACATATTCGTGTGCTGGTTTGCTGCCGATCTTCCTCCCATTTCCAATTCTTCCATCAAAGGCGGGCGAAGACATCAATCACACATCATGTCAGGACCACCCCCCGCGCGAGGAGGCCTGTCCCTCTACGCCAACCTTCTCGACCCCAGCGGCACAAGCGATTCGTCGAACGATGCTGTCGCAAACAAGCAAGAAGACGTCCCGGCGAAGAAGGCCGTAAATCCAGGTTAGCATCTTTACTCGGCTCATCCATTATTCATGCGCAATGCTAACAGAAACCTGACAGCATTCGCCTTCCAGCCCATCCGCCGACCACAAGTCAAACAACCAAACAAGCCCAAGCCCACCCTTCCCAAAGCACCACCCTCCATCTCCATAGCAGCAGTCGCAGCAACCGTCAAGACATCCGAACCCGAAAACAATGGCACAACTGCTGTCACAACGACGTCAACAGCGAATGCCGCAGCCCCCCAACAGCGCAGTACCCTAGCCGACTGGGTAGCCACCGAAGACGACGAGTACCTCTACAGCGGATCCAACAACCGACGAGAACGTGGCGGGCGCAGAAAGAAGAAAAAGAAGAACGATGACCGACAAGTCGAGACGAATTGGGATGAGCTCTATGATCCAGCCAGGCCGACGAACGTCGAAGAATACCTGCGCAGTGATGAGCGCATCAGGGAGATTCGCGATTGGAAGGCAGTGTTGTATGCGCATAGACGAAAGAGGAGAGATAGCTTTGATAGCAGGAGGAGTGATGAGGAGGAAGATGATGATGATAGGAGGGTGATGAATAGTACGTCCTGGATCCTGGGGTTCAACTTGTGGAGGATGATGCTGACAGGACACACGAAACAGACCAGTTCGCACCTCCAGCTTCTTTCTCGTTCGCACCACCGCCCATGTCACCACCTCGAGCCACAACAACGACCTCAGCACCTGTGCCAGCGGTATCGATACCAGTAGACGAATCCGCCGACGAAGCCTACGCTCGCAGACTAGCACTTTCAGGCATGGCACCACCACCACCACCACCACCACCACCACCACCACCACAACCACAACCACAACCACCTGCAGCCGAACCATCAGCACCAGACACAGCAACCATCTCCCGCGCCCCAGTCCGCTACGAAGCCCCACCACAGCCCCCCTCCGCCCCAGAAGGCTCCGAAAATGACGCCATGGAGCTTGACTCGAGCGACGACGAAGAAGTCAACTACGACGCCATTCCCGTCCCCCTCGGCACCAGCTCTGCTTCCCCTGCTCCCGAAGAGGATGGCGACGCTCCCAAATCAAAACTACCAGGCCAAGCCGGTTTCGCCGCCCGTCTCATGTCCAAATACGGCTGGACCGCCGGCTCGGGTTTGGGAGCCTCCGAATCAGGCATCACCACCGCCTTGCAAGTCAAGGTCGAGAAGCGCAAGAAGCGGTCGGATGCTGAAGGCGGCGGGTGGGCAGAGCCTGGTGGGAGGGGCAAAATCATTGCTGGGAAACCTGCTGCTGGTGGTAGCTCGGCAGAAGGAGAAAAGGACGGTGGTAGGTTTGGCAAGATGAGTGAGGTGATTGTGCTGGATCATATGCTGGATGGGATGAGTGATGAGGAGTTAAGACAGGAGGTGGAGGGGGGAGAGTTGTACGAGGAGATTGGGACAGAGTGTGGGGAGAAATATGGACGAGTAATGAGGTTGTTCGTGGAGAGGGAGGGGAGGAGGGTGTTTATTAGGTTTACCGATGGGGTTTCTGCTATGAGGGTGAGTCCTATTCGATTCTTCACCTGAGAGAGGTTGGTTTGGTAATGTGTGTTTGCTAACCAAGTGATGATTATAGGCTGTCAATGCACTCGAAGGTCGCATCTTCAATGGTAACGCGATCGTTCCGAGGTTTTATGACTTGGAAAAGTTTGAGGCGGGGATATATAAGTAGTGTAGTGTAGGTAGTTTGTCCCGGTGTCGTTGCATAGCAACTCGATCAATGTATCACCCCCTATCAGGAAGAACGTAACTATTAGCAAACACCCCTCCGTCAGAAGTCAAAACCCCCATCGTCCATCCCTGAAGGTCTTTTCAGTTCATTAATATTCCTCCACGTCTTGCCTGATCCTCCGCTCAAAATCATCTCATTATGTTGTTGCAGTCCAGTCCAGTATCATCCCATCCCATCCTCAGCTCAGTCCTCCGTCCTCCATCGCCATCAAGTCATTGTCGATACAGAGAGCGCTGGCCTCGTCATGAGATTTGTGTGCTGTAAACCCCAACCGAGCAACTTTGCCCGTCCTTCTTCTCCCCCGTGCTTGCCCGTCACTCAACTGTGATATCCACTTTGATATCAGGCAGGCAGACAGACAAACAGAGATCGCTCACGCTCGGACGAACGTAATTTTTAGAGCCCACCGCGCTTCTTAAACTTTTAAGAAGCTTCTGCCTCTGTCTGGGCCTCAGCCTCAGCTGCAGGCGCAGGAGAACCAGGCGGAACAGGAGAAGGCGACAAAGGCGTATTAGGCGGCACCCTCGGGGCAGGGACAGGACCACCACGACGGCGGCGAGGGCGAGGAGCAGCAGCAGGAGGAGCAGGAGGAGGTCCCTGTCCGGGTCTGGGTCTGAGAGGGGGCCAAAACCAGGGACGGGGATGGAGAGGGAAAAGGGGGGAGGGACGGTCTTTCATTGGGTAGGCCATTCGTGCTGGCTGCTGGTTGTCTGGCTGATGGGGTTGGGTTGTTTGGGTTGGGTTGTTTGGGTTGAAGCTGATGGCGTGTGTGGTTTGATCTAATCTTTGGGAGCTTGTGGGTGAAGATTTGGTCTCGAGAATGAGGAGCGAGGGATGAAGAACTGTGGTTGGTTTGAGGTTGGTGGTGGTGATGAAAGGAGAAAAAGAGAAGAAAAGAGAGGGTTCGGTTGAAGAGGAAGGTAGATAGGGGAGGGGATTTATAGGACAAGTGGTGGATGATGGGTATGAAAAATACAATAAGATGATTGTCAAAAGAAGGGGTAGAAGATATCCTTGAAATAGACAATAGCAGTATTTACTTTTTGAATAGACATAATTTCTTACTTCTTGTATACCCCGGGGATGTCGATGAGTAAACCGATTTTGGGCAGTCCAACATGGTACGGACACTCTAGTAACAATAGGCCGTGACGAAACTCTCATGTGCATATGATAAGGTATGAATGGAAACATATAGACATGAAGCCCGCTTGGCGTTTTTTTTTTTTTTTTTTTTTTTTTTTTTTTTTTTTTTTTTTTTTGTGGTTGGGAGAAAGATACAGGAATATTATTAAAAGTTGTGTTGGACACGGGGAAATACATAAGAGAAGTCACTGGAGGTGTAGAATTATGGCAGACATGTGTTCGATTTGATTTTCTTTTTAAACCCTATACCACTTTAAACCGGCGTCATCAACTCAATTCAGTGTCACTTCATCCTTCACTCCCGACGTTACTTGTCCGAATGCCTCATATCCCGGTATTCTCGCTCTCGCCCTTGCTGGTGTTGCTGGTGTTGAATTTGTTCGCGAGTGAGTTTCTATTGAATGAGGATACTGTCAGTATTCTACCTGTACTCTGATGATTAGAGCAACTCCTAAACCACCATCGGATGAAAGCACAACAAAACAGTGACAACAATAATAGCATGGTTTTAGTGTGATGTTTGAAAGGCATATGTCCCAAGTAAAGTGATAAACCAATTCAATGAAAGAAAAAAAAGTGAAATGACATACAGCATTAACCTTCGCGGCCTGAATAGAATGCCTCGTATAAGCAAACAGGACCCAAGCCATTGTGAAGGCTGCCAAGGGCGCCATGACTGTCTGTCGTTCATTGAATGAATGTGTAAGTGAGTGCGAGCGAGTGTCTCGCGGTTTATCAGACATTGGTTGATTGGGGCCGGGACGAGCCAACCTTTGGGTTGATGTTTCTTGAAGTTTTCATTGCGACTTTTCTTTGTCCTCGAAGACCTGTATAGGCGAGAATTAAAGTCTTGAGGTTTTGTGAGGCTGATTTGGCACTTTTGGATTTTTACGTGTTGTTGTAGGTTGATGATGGGATCAGAGATGTTTACGTTGTTGGTTGAATCGTTCGAGGGCCGTTTCGTTGCAACCATAAAGATCGTACTATACTGTAAAGGATGATTTACCGCCATGTAAGTGGACCGAGCGTCTTTCCCCCTTTTGCCGGTTGGGAGCTGATTGACGGGAACCTCCTTTTATGTTCTTGTTATCAAATGTAGAGGCAGTATTTGGTAGCGATTGGATACAGTAGCCGTCTCTCACGTCTTGAATATGTGAATGGAAAGTGTTATGGGTAAAATGGCGGTCGACTACAGTTTCTTGCTTGAAGGCCAACATGACTCAATGGCCGGTGAAGAACCTAGACAGACGGACAACCTCTTCATCAAGAACCAGATAACGAAGCCGAAGCATGTTCAATATAAGACTATATATGCTCGCTATACCGTTATGCCAAATGTATACTTATATAAAGAACCCTAAGTACCAGTACCGCCCTTCCGGGGTATCGCAATGTGATCCTATCTTGCCTTTGCCCACCCAGTCCCGTACCGCTTTTCCTCTTTCCGCGCGCTCCGTCTCTGTGTATGTGTATGTGTGTGCGTGTGTGTTTGTATGCTCGCTTCGCGCCATATATAAGCTACGTATATGAATATCCAACTTTCGAATCCTTGACCTAGTCAGAAACATGTGAGCATCCCTCGATCCCGTTGCGCGTCTCTAGCTGCTAGTGCTGCTGGAAATCTCAGGCCTCTCAGGCCTCTCGACACCCTCAGCCTTCACAGCCGTAGCCTCGGCAACCCTGGCCAGCTTCTCCCTCCCATGCTTCCTCGCCTGCTTCAGGTTGTTCATCACGTACTCGTACGTGAGCATGGTGACGGTCGCCGCGGGGACGGCTCTCATCATGTTGGTTCCCATACCGGCGTAAAACGCCCTCCACCCTTCCTCCTTGAGCATGGTCTTGAAGGTGCTCACCACGCCTCTGTACTTGGGCCCTGATGTTGCCAGCTGCTTTGGGTCGGCGCCGTTCTTGGCAACCACTCCCAAGCCCTGCAAGTGCTCCTGTCCCGGAATCGGCCTGCGCTGGGTCTGCAGCCTCGTCCTGATTACCTCGTGAGGATACGTCGCGCTGCTGGCGATAATCTTGGAGAGGACGGAGGCGGCAAAAGTGCCCATGAAGCTTGGCTTGGCGTTCTGGTCGCCGGCGGCGCCGCCCATGCCTTGTCCAGTAAACTTGGTTTTGAGGAACTCGTAGGTGGGGAATTGGACGGCTACGTGAGAGAGACCCAGAAGAGCAGGTGTCAATCCAGAGTAAAAGGAGAGAAGGCCCTCGGTGGTGTACATCTTGCGCGCGGCATCGAACGTGGACTTGTAGTGCCAATGGGAGTGCATCGATGGGCGCCCCGTGGGCGTGTTAGCCTCCCCCGGGTGAAGCGAGAACTGGGGACCGTCTTGTAATGCCGACTGCGACATGAGACGAGTCTTGATGACCCATATCGGGTTCGTCGCAATGGTACTACTAGCGCCCGCTATGACGGATGCGCCAAAGTTGATGGCAACTGGTTTGTCTGTCGTTGCATATATTTTAGCCTTGAACGTCCTGCTCCGTACCAACACCGAAAGACATACCGGAGTATTGGCGTAGCCATATCTTGCTCTTGTTGTAGATTGTGAACCAGACAGCCCAAGTAGGCAAGTAACCCATGATTATGGGACCCAAGCCCCTATACATGCCGCGAATGCCCTCGTGCCTCCATATTACCTTGGCGGTGCCTACCAAGCCATTGTACATTCTCGGCTGGCCCACATGATGTCCCGCGCCCTGCGCTTGCAACTTGGTCTTGATGACGTCCAGCGGGCAGGTAACGACGCCGGACATGAAGCCACCCACTGCGCCGGCGAGCGCATTGAACTGCGAGTCCGAAGCATTCATTGCCCATCTCTCCAGGCCCGTTATCCGGTTGGGGTCTTCTTGCATTGGGTCGGCCGAGGCTGTGTCTATCATCTCCTCTGTGATGTCGTTCCCTGCTGCTGCTGTCTCCTCCAGCTCTTCGGTTACCGAGTTGGCGGGCGCAAAAGTGGCGGGTGGCCGGGCGCCTGTCAAGGAGCGCACGCCATATTCTGCTGCCGAACTCGTGGGATCTGGTCCAGAGGGAGGGATGTGGTGTTGAGTGTCTATATTAGACATGCCGCCGCCCTTCTCTCGACTCGAGTCAGATCTGGGACTGGGACTGGAGAATCGAGACGCGGGGATGGAGACGGATTGGTGCGTCTTTGTTCGAGGGGTCTCTGCTGGTCGCAACTCAGAGACCCCGGAGTAACGTGACGCCGCCGTAGTGTCGGAAGGAGGGTGGTGATGTCGGCTTATTGGAGCTTTGGAGTCTTTAGGGTGGGCGTTGTTGATCAGGAAAGCTGATGTTCCCGGCTTAGACGGCGTCGTGTACTAGCGCGGAAGCGGGGAAGAGGTTCGCTTGGGGGACTGAGTCGAAGACCGAGGAGTTGATAACAAGAGTTCACCAAATATGGTCACCGTTCGTCCATGAGGCTCGGGGCAGCCGGGTGTTTGCGTAGAAAAGAGGCCCTGGCGTGGATCCTATTTGGGGACTTGTTGTTGTTGGAGGAAGATCCCTTTTTTTTTTGTCGCAATTGGTGAGCGAGCACACGAGCAGGCTCGCTACCTACCTCTATCTCTAGTAGAGAGCTAGTAGGTAGGTATGCAGGTGAGTGGAAGGAACCCAAGGATGGGCGAAGGTGGGGGAAGTCCCGTCTCCCAAAGCAAAAAGTTTCTTGGCAAAATGGCAAATGATGTTTGTTCCAACAAAGTGGCAGGAAGCTACAGGACTCTTTTAGACCACAACAGGAACTTCCTTCAGTTGTGTGCGAATGCTGGCTGGACTGAAGCCGAGCGAGGGATGGAGGTGTTGATGTTGAGGACACTACGTAGTTATCTACACAGCAGCCAAACGCCAATGACGGGCGGGACGCGGACGCCAATTAGGTATGGTTACCAATTATGTCACCTCACCTAACTGCAGTGATTGTCCACAGCCGTGACTCCCGCAGTGTGAATAAACAGCAATTCCGGATGCGCTGGGTGCTGCCTCGAATTTCCCTCTCATCCGAGTCATGAAGACACACACCCCTCAAGAAACAAGTGTGATTAGTGTAGGGGCCAGAAACCCCAGTGTCCAGATAATCATGTGTTTGTCCAGGTCTCCAAAGTCTCGGGAGTTTTAGAGTTCAGACCAAAGACCCCCAAATGGCCCGTTTTTAACCATTCCCCAGACAAGAGATGATAGGTATCAGTCGAGATTCAGTTTCACTGCAGCGAAACAGCGCCAGCGGTCACCACCGTCGCCCGCCAAACAAAGCGGCTGCCCTGGTCGTCGACTCCAATTCTAGATCCACTACATACCTCATTTCTGGCTTGGCATTAGGACAACCCAAACCCTTGCCAAAGATTCAGTGAGCCTGGGCCTTCCAATTCCCTATTCTCGTAGAGAGCCTGAGCTTCGAGGCATCAACAAATCACAAGAGACTGGATACGGCTTTTCCCGGAGGGACGGGGACACGGGAGACTGGGTAGAGGGGGTGGAAAAGAAAAAACGCACGGAGCACCCGGAGCTTCAGTGCTCTCTGTGAGTGTTCTACTTGGACAGTGCGCTCGCTACTGGCTGAATGGCTGGCTGACTTTCGCGGGTTTGCTGATTTGCGGGTCGCGGCAATTTGTTAGCTCTCTCCGACCTCCATCTTGAATCTTGACCTTGGTGTTTCCCAAGTGTGCTTTGTGAGACCAGACGACAAGAGAGTAGACTCCTCGACTCTTCCACCACCACCACCTCAGCCTACCTATCACCGACTAACCACCACCCCCGGTCGACAATCCTCCATCACCATGTCTGCCCCTTCTCTCGTTCAGGCCGTCGCTAAGCGGGGCTGGTTGTCCAAGATGCTCAAGCCCGTCTCCAACTGGTACATCAATGCCGCCGGCTACCGTCAGATGGGTCTCCGGTGAGTTTTTGTGGTTTCTTTATACCTCGATGGCCAGCAGTCCAGTCCGGGACCCTTGTGACGTAGGCCGTAGCTGTGTCTACCTGTACCGAACCATCGCCCTATGTCTTGCCGCGTCGATCCATTTGTCTCTTCCTCGGCCCGGTTCTACCTCAATGGCTCGCACCCCTCGCTCCCGTTCACCTCCCTTCCAGGACCACACATACCTACCTACCACGCTACCACATATAACCAACCAACCACCCACCAACTAACTAACCAATCAACTAACTAACTAACCCTCCTCCCCCGAAACAGCGCCGACGACCTCATCTCCGAGGAGAGCGAGACCGTCCTCGCCGCCCTCAAGCGCCTTAGCCCCAAGGAGTCGTACGACCGCATCTACCGCATCCGCCGCGCCACCCAGCTCTCTCTCACCCACAAGCTCCTGCCCAAGAACGAGTGGACCACCCAGGAGGAGGACGTCCCCTACCTCCGCCCCCTGATCGACCAGATCGAGGCCGAGGCCGCCGAGAAGGACGCTCTCGACACCCTGTCTGTCGTCAAGAACTAAAGGAGTGCGCCTCGGGATTTATGAAGGTATGAAAGGGGATGGGGGAAGATGGAAGGAGGAAGGATGAGGAAGGAAGGTTTATCCGTTATCCACGTGCGGCGATGGTAGGAGACTGGACTGGACTGGCCGACCTTTTTTTTTCGACGGGAACCGAAGGAAACCGAAGAGGAGGGAAAAGGCTGAAAGGTACTGCTACGCTACGTTACGCTACGCTTAGGATTTGGGAAGCCGAAGATACCAAGCAATAAAGTGGATGCGCGCAAAAACAAAAGAAAAAGAAGAAGAACTTCGTCTCGCTGATCTGCAACCTGGAAATTCTTCGACAAACTTGCTGCCAAGTTGCTTTCTGGAGGAAGGATGAAAGGAAGAAGGGAGCAAAGGTGGACAGTTTACGTTGCGAAGACAATGGACAACAGCCAGTTGTTTTTGTCTGTGTGGCTGTGTTCGCATTCTCTGGACTTGCGCATCCCTTGAAGTGGAAAGGGAAGAATGGATGGAGCGGGAGAAAAGACTACCTATACATACCTTAGAAGAAGAAAAAACAATGGGGCATTAGACTCTATCCTAAGGTGTCAAACAGAGAGAGAGCAGGTGGGAAGGGGGATGAGTTTTCCTGTGGTGCTAATTAATGTACATTGAACGAGTGTATGAAGTTTTTTTTCGTAGAAGTAGACCAAACCCCGCTCAATTCATCAATTGATGTCTGTGTATATTTCCTTGGATAGATCCTAGAGGCTCTGGCGCATGGAGTTAAACAGAATACACGCACCATGTATGGGGAGAAGAGAGTCAAGAGAGTGAAGAGAGCGAGAGATGCCCGACGACCATGGCTGCCTGTGAAAGTGATATCATATGCCTAGGCACCTAGTCCTACTATTTTTCCCAGATTTATGTCTTGAGAATTATACTACTACACGAACTATCAACTGTGCTTAAGACCATTTGGAAACAGCAGCGATCGATCGGGAAACCACGAGAATCAAGAGCTGTATTCTCCCAAATGGAATTACTTTGAAGACTTCCGGTTTCCTTTCCGTTTGCGGATTCTGGAGTTGGGGTGTGTAATCAAGGTTGTGTAGCTGTACTTGTGGAGGAGGACCAAATTACCTACCACGAGAATAACATAGAAGTTCAAGTGCTCAAGTCTTGAAGTCCCGAAACAGTAGAGGGTTGAACCAGTTCTCGAAGATTCACAGGTTGTCTAGGAAGTGACAAGTCACTATGAGTATGGATTGTGTGATATCTGAGTGATATTTGATGTGTACCAGTCCATCCAAACGACAGAGTAGACAGTGTAACTCTCATTCCTACGTTAACGAAGCTGACCAGGTTTAAGCAAGAAGGAGAAGAAGAAGAAGAAGAAGAAGAAGAAGAAGAAGAAGAAGAAGAAGAAAAAAAGTAAGCTATCCTACAACTGAAGAAAGAAAGGAACAAAACACCATCCGCACACCAAACAAACCCCCTTTTTCTATGAAGAAGCAATGACTTTGTAAACAAGAAGGTACATAGAGGTTGCTGTAAATAAGAAAACAAGTATAGTATATTATGTCTTAAGTTCATTCTTCTTTCTCTTTGTTTTCCCCCGTTCGGGAAACCCAAACCGCCAGCCCACTGTCCAACAACCCGGAGCAACCAAAAACTCGCTGGAGGGAGAGAAAAAGACGTCCGCTCATAACCCCCTATAAAGCAAGCTTGGAGCCTCCAACACAACTTTTTTGCTTTATCCATTCGTCATGTATACACATGTCTTTCTCTCATCGCTTTTTTGAGCTGACCGCTCATCATCCTCGTCTTCCTCTTTACATACGTTAACCAAAATGATTTATTGACTGATTTTGTTATGACCCCCTTTTCTGTATGTGTTGCTTCGTCTGTTGTGTGCGTTTCCGCTCATTAAGGTGTGGTAGCCGTTACCGGCTGCCGGACATTGATGTCAGCCCGGGGTTTCCGCGTTCGAGCGAGGTAGGGATGGCAGGCGGGAGGCGGTCGATTGGAGAGCCGGGGTGGAGTAGTGTGACTGGAAGTTATTTGTAAAACGAAGAGAAAAATATCCAAGCCGTCCCGCCGTCCAGCCGTAAACCCCATAACGCCGGTCTGTCACCACGCTGATGGCGAAGAATTCAATGAATCTCGGTATGTGTGTGTCGTGGGCTTTCGTACAGTATGTAAAGAATGTGTTTCCCTTCGCCGCTGCGCGATTTTATATCCGGGTGTGTGAAGACGGATGTTAATGCAAAGGGAATCCGTTGAAAGACTCTTTATGCGTTACCACCCTTCTCCTCGGTGTCGATGTGCCAGACGACGTAGTTGGGAAGACCGATAACCTGGTAGCCGGCGCGCTTGGCCATTTTGGCGAAGCCCTCGGTCTCGGCTTGGTTCTCGAAAGCGTAGCAGGGGAAGTTGATACCTGTGGGTTGTTAGCCAAAGTTGTCCTCTCTCGAGCGCAAAAAAGATGTTGACCTACCAGAACGGTGGACATCCGCCTTGACAAGAATGTTCACGCCACCAATGCCGTCAAGCTCGATCTCGACGTCCTTGTCGTCGCGCCAGTCGCCCATTCTAGCCATGTAAGTGCGGCCGGTGTCGTACTCCTTGTAACCTGTGGACAGCTGTGTTAGTCGGTGCCAACTTCCAGGGCCTTGGAGTATCTACATACCCTCAGCGAGAACAACATCCTTGTCGAGGCTAGAAGCAAGTCTGCGACCCTTATCGGACTCGACCCAAGAGTTGTAGTCGACTGTGAAGCGGTTAGTAACTTGTTGGAAACCGAGAATCAGGCAACGGTCCAAAACTCACATCTGCCCTCGATATCGCGGCCGTTCTGGTAGCGGTGGAACCAAATGTCTATCACATGTTAGCTTTGTTGCACCGTGTGGGGTCTTTCACTCGGGAGGCTGTTCTTACTGGGAACAAGAATGTCCTTGTCGTGGGCAATGAAATCCTCGAGGATCTTCTTGGGGCTGTCAACAATGTCCACATCTCTCCAGTAAACCCAGGAGTGCTCGGGCTTCAGGGCGGCTGAAAGGAGGTAGTTGCGCGCGCGACCCATGGCCTTGCGACGAGGACCCTGGGCAGCGAACGAGTGGCGCTCCTCAACATTCTGGCTCAGCTTGAAGTCGAAATCCTTCTCTACAACCAAGGCACTGTGGAAGGGGATCTGGTCGGGGCGCTTCTGGATGCGGTCAAGCTCGGAAGCGAGGACAGCAAGAGTATCATCGGTCGAGTCGCCAACGAGGAAGGCAAGATCGATGAGGTGGTGGGGGTAGGTAAGCTCGGCGATCAGCTCGAAGTACTTGGAGAGATACCTGGAGGCATCCTTGAGAGGGGTGAGGATCAAGATGCGCTCCTCGTTGGCGACGGCCTTGGTGGTGGACTTGATGGGATTAAGATTGACGTGGCTGATGGTGGACGAGTTGATTTCTAGCGGAGCGTGGTGGTTGAAGATAACAGGGGTATGGAGGTGAGCATTCCAAGCTTGTTGCTCGTTGAGCGTCATCTCCATTGGCGGTTTTGAGGGACCCCAGCAGTAGAAACTGTGCAGGAGGACGCAGAGGTTAGCACACAAGATGGCGGAAGCAACAGCACATGGGATGGCACCAACCTTTGCATCTCGGAGGCGCCTGTGCTGATACCGCGCCATAGTAATAGCACGATTCCTGTTACGGCAACGAGGAGGAGGAATCGTGTCTTTGTGAGGATAGCCCATAGTGCCCGTGCGGGGGGAAGCTGTGCTCTCGCAGCCTTCCAGCTGACGCCGCCTTTGGGGAGAAGCATTATGTAGAAACAGGGTGGCCCACGGCACCACCCGCTGAACGGTCGAGAGGGGGGATATTAAGTCTAAGAATTGAAGATGGGGAGCAGTGTGTGTAGCTGCCGGCTAGGTGGACGACGCGATGCGCGGTACCGACGAGTTGTTGCGACGTGAAGAGCGGCTGAGGTATGCGGTATCGCCGGGTTGTAGCAAAGGAAGAATCGCGTGGGAGAATATCCGTGTGGCGTCGTGGAGAGATTACGGGGTGTCGGTTGGGTGTGGAAAAGCCCACGTCTCCTGAAGCAGCAGAGCGAAGGCGGTATCTCAAGAGACCGAAGGAGGATCCTACAAGCGAATGTAGCAATGGCTTTGTCGTCGTCGTCGTCGTCGCCGTCGTCAAGAAAATGTACAAGATAGAAAGAAGCAAGCAAAGTGGTAACACCGACACGGTTTAGTCCGCGTATTCTGATGTGTGGTCGGGGTCGAAACTCTGAGCACTCAGGCGAGAGGACGGACGGGAACGGAGACGGGACGGATGGAGGCTGAGAACAAGAGATTCTACTACGATACACTATGTACAAGGGAGCTCCCGTCCTGTTCCCAAAGGTCACTGCCCAGCCCGCCAAATGGTTCCAGAATCTCTTACCCTCAGCGAGAGTACTAGGGACACCGCACCCGACGCCCAAGCTCACGGGGGGAAGGGGGGGTGTCTGCTGTCTACCTACCCCGTCGTCCACTTCCAGGTTCAAAGGGGGTCGAGCTTAGTCTAGCCTATCAAGGGACCTGGATTTGGGGGGTAAGTGACCCACTCAATTATGTTGCATACCACTCTCATCCACTCAGAGCGGTCTCAAGGGGGGGTGAGACTGCAGTGGGGAGGACCTGAAGGCAACACGCAATCCCCCCAATTCCACCATTTTGCTCCATCAACGGCCGCGATCAGCCTGCTCACTGCACATCATGTCCTTTCGTTATCAACGGAAAAATAATTGTCATGCTGTGATAGTTGCAAAGAAGGAGGGAGGGGCGCAGGAATTATATATATCCAATTCCGATACCTATCACCCTCCGAGGCTTGCGTCCACTTCCCTCCACCCTCATCTCGATCCAGAATTTCAACCCACAGGTTCGAGCACGATTTCCCCAGGGACAACAAGGATGCCTAGGATGCCCCTCTAGCCTCACCTCAACCTGGTCGGTGCAATTCCTTCCGCTCCCCGCCGCCCGCTCTGGCCCTTGCCCGCCTTGTCTCGTTGTTTATGCGTAGAGATGGTTTCGGGAGCGGAGCCCATTGCCGTCTTCTACACTACTCCCAAAAGATGCTGCAACGCCGTAATTGATTGCGGACCGGTGGGAAATCTACAAGTAGGAGCGGAAACAATATGTGAGCCGCCGTTGCAACCCTTCAGTTTGATATCAACATGGCCCGGGTGCGGAAAAGGGGGAGCACTGCATGTTGACCAGAAGGAAATCCAGACTGCGATCATAGGCTGTGTTGGATAGAACCAGTCAAGATCTGGCATCCAACCAAATCTTGGTTCCAGAAGGAGCACAAGCAGTCACCTCCATGGTGATATAGGCCGAGCTGAGCTTCAACCGCCACAAACTGTGTACAACTCATACCTATGTACTGTACATCACACACAGCCAAGGTATGTAAGCACTACACTATTCGTTGCTCAAGTCTCAACACTTGGCCAGTTTTCAGGAGGGTCTCAATACGTAGAAAATCCCCAGAATGTCTGCATCTCTCAGGGGCACAGCGAAGCCACATCTGGACCACAGTAAACATAGAGCCAAGCCTTTGATGGACCCCCTATCGGCTGCAGCACTATCGGACTTTGTCCCGACCTTTGGCACGACCTAGCTCCGTGCCACGTGAGCAGGCGACACCGACGGGCCCGGGGCGGCGATGACGTCGATCAAAGACGCGTTGTGGATGCTACACTGCTGCCTATGTCTGTTATCGTGTATGTAGTGCTACTTTACCTTTGCTTTCGTCTCTGTTATGGTGATCCATTGATAGTTTCGAATCTCCGTCTTCTTTCTTTCCTCTACACTCTCTTGGGAAATATCAGCGAGTTCCATGATATTGAGTACCTATCAAGTCCAACCAAGACTCTTACGTCAGGCATTGGGTCGGTTGAGATTGACTGTGGGCTCCTGTCACACCCTCACAACTCACCGTGGTCAAGTTGTCACTCGTCGCACACTCACCACATCTCCCAGTTGCCTTCAATTGACAACACCCACCGTAAAGATGGCAACCCGAAGATCTGCCCGGTTGAGCGCTCTGGCCGTAGCCCAGCTCAACGACCCAGCTGCTCCCATACTCCCTCCACCGGCACCTGCTCCCAAGGCCCGGAAGAGGAAAGCTAGCGCCGAGGACGAGGGCGCAACCACAGAAGAACCACAACTACCTTCAACTCCCCAGAAACGAACAGTCTCGTCAAAGAAGGCAGCACCACCACCCGCAACCCCAACACCAGCCGCCGCAGCTCTGCTCTCCTCCCCCGCTGCCCAAAAGAAACCCAAACCCACCGCCGTCTCCCGCCTAGCCGACCCAAACAAGAGCAACGCCCCTTTACTCTCCCCTCAAACCTCGCGCGTGGTCTCTTCCAGCCCCATCAGACCCAGGGATATCCAAGACGGCCTCTCCCCATCCAAGGCCCAGGTCCCTGGCGGGGCAACAAAAGATACCGATAGCACCACCACAGAAAACATTCTCGAAAAAGCCTGCGCCCACCTCATTGCCGTCGACCCGCGCATGAAGCCTCTGATTGACAAGTACCCCTGCCGCGTCTTCAGTCCCGAAGGGCTAGCAGAGCAGATCGACCCGTTCGAAAGTCTCGTCAGCAGCATTATCTCTCAACAGGTAAGCGGTGCGGCAGCAAAGTCGATAAAAGCCAAATTCGTCGCTCTATTCGAAGACGACGAGGATCCCCCTCAAGATCAAGAAGACGACAGCAAGGACAAGACCCAAGAGAACGATTCCACACCAACAAAACGCCGCTTCCCCACCCCCTCCCACGTCCTAGCCAAGGACCTCCCCACCCTCCGCACCGCCGGCCTCTCCCAGCGCAAAGCCGAGTACATCCACGGCCTCGCCGCCAAGTTTGCGTCGGGCGAATTATCCGCCTCGCTCCTTGCCTCGGCGCCCTACGAGGAACTGGTCGCCAAGCTCGTTGCCGTTCGCGGACTGGGGCTCTGGTCCGTCGAGATGTTTGCTTGTTTTGCCCTCAAGAGGATGGACGTCTTTAGCTTGGGCGATTTGGGTGTGCAGAGGGGGATGGCGGCGTTTGTGGGGCGGGATGTGAAGAAACTCAAGAGTGGAAACGGAAAGGATAAGAAGTGGAAGTATATGAGTGAGGGGGAGATGAGGGAGATTAGTGACCGGTTTAGGCCCTATAGGAGTTTGTTTATGTGGTATATGTGGAGGGTGGAGGAGACGGATGTTAGTACTATGGAGTAATAAGGTAGTTGGGGTGTTGGGGGTGGGGGAAGGTGACTTTTTGCTTTGTCTGGTCCTAAAGAAGGCGGATCGAACTCGCTGTTGGCGCAGTAGTACTGTGCAGTATCCGATGAATGATGATATGTTGACGACTTAACCCCAGGGAATAAACTATCATAGTAGACCAGCTCACAGTCTAACGAAGTTACGGACCTCGCTCTGATATGATTTACAAACTTACCCTGGTGTACACCACCAATCACACCCCTTCCCTTCGTCGAATACCGCTGTTTTACATGTGAATAAACACAACCTCCCATCCCCTTCCCTTCCATCTAAAGCCATGATCCCAATCGGCCTCCTACACTACAGTCTACGTACCACCCTACTACAAGCTACCACAAGCAGCAAGCGAGACAAAACAAGACAAGACAGAACATGCATGACCTGTAGTGACTGACCTGGACCGACCGACCTTACTACCTTTTGCAAATATTTCCCTTCGCATACAAACAGAAAAGTAATCATTCATCGAGTGTTACCGGTATGGTACGGTAGGTATATAGTCCGTGAGTGAGTGTACTTCGCCGTCTGGCGCTGCAGTACAGAGCTTGCAACACAGCAGCAACTTTACAGCAATCTTTTGAGGGTGGTGCACATGGTACCTAGAAAACTGAAGTGATACTTGAGTCACAGATCGTCGTCAGCTGGTCTGGTCTGGGGTTGTGAGACTTGTCTTTCAGCTGTCGTGTCGGGTTTTACTGCGTGAGATGATAGATGCGTTGGTTGTCTTTTGGGAGTTCTACACTTCTGGCGGCTCTGCTATTCAGTACACTATAGAGAAATTTTTTTTTTTCATTTTCTTGATGTATACTACCTAGGTATCTATTCGGTATGTGTGTCCGACCTCATTCACTCAAGACGCTCTTGCATGTGGCTTTTTCTTTTCTCTAAAGCTATTCAACCCCACCCAATCTTCCTGCACTGCACCATGTATGACGTCTTTGAAAATTGTAAGAGATAGAGTTGTTGGCTCTTACCCGTCCTACCGTGGTGATAAATAATTCAAAAAGAAAAGAACAAAAGAAGAAAAAAAGGGCGGAACAGGATAACTTCCACCGATCTTTTCCTTCCTGCCTCTTTGATCTTCGTTCTCAAAAGTGTACACTAGTGTAGAGAGATTGGCCGCCATGTAAAATTGATCGCCATCAATGATCAACCTAGCATAGGTAAGAATAGGACACCCTCGTGGGCCAAGCACCACGACGCGTGGCTATGCTGAGGCTCAGCGTCAAGCTCTCTTTTTATTTTTTTGGTTCTTGAATTTTTTTTTTCTTTGTTTCTTGTTAATCTTGGTCTTTTATTCCATAGGCGAGCGGGGTGGGGGTTTTGGGAAGGTGGACCTGCCCAGTTTGTCTGGTTAAGATTGAGATGACGGACGTCGTTTGGTTGGGAGAGACGTTGTAGAAATATTTCCAATGCAATTGTGGATTATTAGAGGTACAGATATAGTTCAGAACATGGGATGAAAACTTGTCCAGATGAACACCTACCTATTCTAGAGCTTGTCATATGGAGATAATGCAAGGAAAGTTCGTACCCCCCTCTCTTTGACTTGCATACGCACAAGCAATGTAATGTATATATGTATGTATGTAGTGTAGATCTGTAAGTGAGGAATGTCGGCTGTAGGAACGGCAACATATGCAAAGAAGTCTGCAAGTGCTTTGACGACGACGTTGATTTTTACCCTAACTCCGCACAGAAGTTGCTTGTAGTGTAGTTCACCAAATGACAGATAATAAGAGAATGAAGGGTTTGCCAGATGAATGATATTGCCGAGTTAGTGAGTTGCTTGTCCACTCACTGACTAGAGTGAGTTGCCACCCGAGCTTAAATCCGTTTCCCTCTTGCCAAGGCCATGGTCATGGAATGGAACAGGTAGGTACCTTTGTAAGGTGGTACAGCAAGCTGAACTTGACCGTCCACAAGGCCTCTTTCTGGTCTACCCGTTCCGGGCCTGCTTTGAGATGACGACTGAGGGTCATGAGGCTCAGCCCTTAGACTATACCCTACATCGAAGCAGCAACGTTTCTTGGCATCAAGGACCTGGAGATTGGGGAGTCGGGAAATCCACGAGTCAGCGAACGGATGAAAAGGTACGGAAATTGAAAAGTTAAATGTTCTTGATAGATGATGAGCCACGAGGATATCCATCCAGGTTGATTGGGATGTTGCTGTGAGAATGCAAGGAGGAGGATGGTTGCCGCCCCAGTTCCCACCCCGTTACCCGTCTCGTTTCAACACCTGAACGCTGTAACTGTTCCCGTAAGAGAATGATGCCATGGAAAAAAGGGCATCTTTTTTCATCCTGGTCGAGGTCGAGAAGCAAGCCTGAGGTTGATCAGTTGAAGCTTGTTCCAAACTTGCTTGAGAATCCACGCGGTTGACAAGACTTTGGGGAAACAAGCTTTTGAATCGAGTTTAGGCCGACTCAGGCGAAGGCGATCTTGCTTGAGGTTCTCCATCTAATTTCTTCATACGAGTTTTTTTTTTCAAAATCTTTGTTTGTGTGTGTCTGTTTCAAACAAAGGCAGAAGAAGGGTTGCCCTGACAGGCGATGGCCGTCACAGGGACATTGGCATGACGTCTGTTTGGCGTTCTAGGTACCTACCTACCTATGCGATTGAAGTGATTGCCATTACCTACCTTACTCTAGGTTATGCACTGCCTGTACTTGGCAGTAGTGTAAGTTGCGGCTTGCCCGCTGCGTTAGGCATAGCGGTAAGGGCACGTAGCGCACATTGTAAGATCGGAGTTTCAAGTTCATCGTGAATCCAACCCGACATCCTTTCTGGGTTGTTTTTAGCGATGACGACGACAGCTGAACAAAGGGACCCAACTGTTTTCCGTTGCTGCGGCTTAGGGCCCGTCGGGGGCGACAATTCCGTCGTTGGCATGCACCCCCTTTCCAGGCGTGCCTACCTAGGTACGTAGAGCAGTAAAGGCAGCTGCCGGACACAGGGCATGGACACCGTCTTCAGAAACCGCGAACCCCGTACAGTATAGTCTCGAACCCCCTGTTTTCTATAATTGGGGGTGTGAACGTAACGAAGCAAAAGGGGCATTGTCGGGAAATTGGTCCGTGCCAATCTGTTAATTACAACTGATAACGGGCAATAACAAACCTCATCATCCCATTTGGAGATTTCCAGAACCTAGAAACAACCGAATTGCTTTTTCATGCTGCCATTTTTCCATGTCTGGTTGCGTTCCGTCCCGGCCACCCAAAATGTAAATGAGATCCCGTGGTTGGCGGCGGCATCAAATTCTGGATTGAGCGATTGCCTTCCCATGCTGTGCTGCACAGTGTTAGCGAACAAAAAGTGTCGTTGCAATGCTGCTGAGTGTGCGCTGATGCATGGAGATCGGCTAGGGCCATGACCAATTCCAATTAAAAGCTTCCCCATCGAACATGGTGGGGCATCCTGTCGTGTGGTGCACCACTGGATGGAGTCGCCGGCTGGTGCAAAGTGGTTGCGTGTGCTGGTGTGAACAAAGTTAAGATTGGCCAATCTTGGCGCAGAAGGCTCATGCACCGTTTCGTATTGCTCGTCTCTGGCTCGTCTTGTGTGGGAATACGCAGAATTTCCGCGACAAACGGGATCACCATCAGGTTTCTGGGAGCGTTGGTGATCCTATTGAATGGTCCGTTGTGCCGGTTCATGGCTGGAAGCTTTGCTGTTGCTGTTGTTGTTGTTGTAGTAGTAGTTTGTTTATAAAACAGCACAAGTCCCTTCCCTATGGCCATGATTCAGGTGCGTCACAGGCTTAATGCCAAACCTCAACTACACAAACACCGCTGCGGGTAGTCACATAGAGTGTCGGACGGGCCAAAGTGGAAATGGAACCGGGGACGGACATGCCAACGCTGAGAACGGCAAACTTGTGCCAACCAACGGATCGCAAATGGCAACCCATGAAGAGAACGGACGTGCCAAACAGCCCGAGTGGCGTTGGCGTCTGTCACAGAATGTTCTTTTTTGTCCAACTCCCCGTCGTCATGGAAACACACGCTACCGCCAAAAGCTTGGCATCTTCAACTCTCTACACAACATACTTACACAAGAATGATGAACCTGTCAGCGCCTCATCCCGGCTTCAACCGGCCGTGACTCCGCACACATGCGGCCGCGATGATGCATGCGGTATCCCATTTTTTTTTTTGACAGCCACTTCGGCGCCGGCAGTCGCTGACGGGGAAACCGGCGGAAAGGCGCGGTGCAGTGCCTTTTCTTCATCGTCATAACCGATGCTGAAACAACAAATCTCGCCAGTCGGTATTTGCATTTGAGTAGCACTGTAATTCGGGATCCAGACCTCAACATTGGCAATTCAAATGTCGGGGAAACGAGGGTCATGATGGATACGGATATAGATAAACAAGAGCCGAGATCCTGCTATATTTGTAAACAGGTCCAAGCGAGTCCTTCATCCATGCTTGCCTTGCCCGTCTTGGGACGTCTCATCAGCTATCATGAAGACTATCATTTGAGTTCCACTTTGGCGAGGCCGCCGGTTAACTTGTTGTTCGGTTCTCCTGGGCGGTCACGCGGCGTCACTGGTGGACATGCCGTCCGTCGTGAACAATGGACGGGCAGAACCGACGCCATTGGGGGCCATTAGTTGCAAGCCATTTGCAAGGCTACGTTTGTTCTAGGGTTTTCGTATAGCGATTGGAATAGCTAAACTCAGCCTAACTAGACTCAGTTCGAGACCCCAAAGGCATCTTATAGCCCACTTCGCGACATTTTTCGTGACCTAAACACCTCTTGAAAATAAAAAATGTCTCATGAGGCCCTTTGTAGGAAAACCTTACCGGAACATACGCAGTCTTGGCTGAACACGAAAACAGACACTTGCCGGTGAAACTCAAACTCCACGACGAAGTTTCCAGCCAAGCCCCTGACAACCTACGCTGGAGCGTTCAGCAAGTCTGATGAAGCAACGGCACCAAGAAATTCAAGGAACTCGACTCTGACCAGGGCGCTGCTGGACCAGTCAGATTGCCCTCTACCTCCCAGGTTCCCTGTGCATTCAGGAGGCTCCACCCAGTGAATGTACGAAGCCGCTGTACAGTAGCGTGGCTCAAGCTTCACGCCCGAGGTGTGGCCGCAGCGTCTACCTCAGTCTGCTTCACCCCTAGCGACCCTCCTTGGCAGGACCGCACCAATGACAAACGGCAAGAGACGGCCGGGTATCTTGATAGACCGTGAACGATCCACCAGTGGCTGGCACCCCCCCGTGTACAGGGATGAGGTCCAGGGCAAGGTTGATCGACCCCCTTCTTCGCTGCAGGTTTTCTCTTCCGTCCCGTCTCCTGCTCCTGGCTCGCGGTGCCCTTTTTCTCCTCTCCTCGAGCCACAACTGCCTCTCCTTCCCTCCTTCGCGGCCTTCTTCCTTCCATCCTTCTTTCTCCTCCTCATTGCATTCAAGTCCTTCGTTAAAGACTCCTTACTATTCACCCTCTTCCCTTTTGAAGGCTCCGCCGAAAGAACGACCATCACCTTGTCGCTCTTGCCCTTTTAACTCGCACACCACCACTCGTTCTCTCTGCACTTCATCGCGTCCCTTCCCACTTCTTCAGTAGACTTTAATCACAAAAGGTACGTTACTATCTTTCATTCTGTTAGTACATCGTGAGGACCATCAGCAGCAGCAATTGCGCGAACGCTGTTTCCGACAATGTCGCCCGGTCGTGCCTGTCCAAAATTCGACACACGAAAACGAAACCATGGGGAGGCTCCACGAAATCACACGAGACGGGTTCTACGATTATTCTCCAGATCGCCTACCGCCTTCTCAACAACAGCAACATCTGGAAGTCACAGAACAACATGGGATGCTCTTGCCGACACTTCGAATCGCCAGGAACATTGGGGGACTTGGTCAGGAAGGAATAGGGGTCAACTATCTCTATCAGCGGAGGAACCGACTACCGAGAACCAAGCTGCGGTCATCGATTTGGGTACACGGCACTTTCGACTGGCCACTTCTTCCGACCCTCTTCAGTTTTCCAAGACCTGGCCTTCACTCAACCCGATCATACATCTTTTTTGGAACTGGCACGATCCAAGATCAAACTGCTTCTAGCCATACTACTGCATTCGTGTTTTTCCCCGCCGCATATCACCACTACGCAACACCCACCAAACCAGTTTAACCATCTCGACCGCGATATCAGAACCAGCTGTCATCTATCAACTGAACACCATTGCTAACTCTTTCTCATCAGCCCGTTACAATGCTTGTCAAGTACCTCGCTCCCGCCATCGTGGCGATTGGCGCCGCTTCTGGTATGTCCATACTCAACTATGCTGCTACTACAATATTTTAGCCGTACGATAACTGACCTTTCTTCCCCCTCTTGTAGCCCAGTCGGCCTCTACCTGCACCGTGTCTGGCGGCACTACCACCATCCACAGCCAGGCCGATGCTACTGGTCTTGCTAAGTGCAAGACTGTCAAGGGCTCCGTTGTTGTTACCAAGGATGTTGCCGGTGACTTCCAGTTGAGCGGTCCTCAGATCATCACTGGCGATCTCAAGATCGAGAACAACCCCAACATCAACAGCATCGGCTCCGATACCCTCGAGCAGATTGGTGGCGAGTTCAAGCTTGTTGAGACCACGCAGCTCAACAGCATTAACATGCAAAAGCTCAACTCTGTCAGTAAGCTCACCTGGCAGTCCATCGGTAACGCTGCCGATATGGGCATGACCCAGCTCAGCAAGGTCGACGAGATCACCATCTCCGACAGCCATCTCCGCAACATTGATGCCATCAACGTCACCAGCATCAAGAGCATGAACCTTGACAACAACCAGTTCATCACCAAGTATGAGCCCGCTATCAAGCAGATCACTGGCGACCTCATCATCCAAGCCAACGGTCTCGACATGGAGGTCGGCTTCCCCAACCTCATCTGGGCCATGAACATGGCTATCGCGGATGTCTCCAAGATCAGCTTCCCCTCTCTCCAGGTTGTCAACGGCTCTGCCCGCTTCGACAACAACAAGTTCGATAGCTTCAGCTTCCCCAACCTCACTGAGACCAAGACTGGCGATATCTCGTTCGTTGGTAACGAGAACATGCAAAACCTCACCATGCCCAAGCTCACTCAGGTTGGCGGTGGTCTTCTCATTGCCAACAACACTAAGCTTGAGGAGATGAACGGCTTCCCCGCTCTGCAGACCGTTGTCGGTGCCATCAAGCTCCGTGGTAACTTCTCTGAGTAAGTTCTAACCTGCTGTTTTCCCTGTTTTGAACTGTCATTGACTCAATATCTTTTCCTGCAGGGTCAAGTTCCCCAAGCTCCAGAGCGTCCGTGGCGCTTTCGATCTCTCCTCCACCAACGATGTCACCGACGATTGCAAGGCTCTCGCCAAGATGGCTCCCAAGACGCAAGGAGGTAACGGTGAGATCGAGGGTACCTTCGACTGCCAGTCCAACAACGAGGAGGCCAACAAGGATACCTCCGGTAAGACCGGCTCTGGTCAGGGTGTCACCGGCGGCAGCTCTGGCAAGGATGGTGACAAGAAGGACAGCGGTGCTGCCGGTCTCTCCGTCAACGCTGGTCTCTTCCTCGCCGCTGCTGGTGTCCTTGCCCAGCTCCTCCTGTAAAGAACGCATAGGATGACTTGTGAACAATAATGGTGTATCGTGGGTCGGAAATGTAGGGGCGTTTTTCTCTCGATTACTACTGCAAATCAGATGGGATTACTAATTGGGCCATCCTGTTGCGCGCACACATATTCTCTGTTGTTTTTTCTCGGCTGAGATGGAAAATCTGTCGTTTGTTGTTTTGAGCTTTGCTGCCGCCTGTGTTTGTTTTCTGGGCTGCATGGAGCGCACACATCACATGACCCCGTATTTGCAGAAAGAAACCACTACTAGACTTAATAACCTCTCTCTTTCACTCTCTTCACCGTCCCCCAACAACATCACCACGGGGGTTTAAGTGAGCACATCATATGCCACCCTTTTCACCTGTCACTGCACTCGGTACCATTTTTGCACCGGCCACACTTGGGAGACCGGGTAACTGGGTTTGGATTAAGGACCGGGGGGATTGTTGATCTCTGGTGATGAAACGGGCGATCGTCGGTGAAGTGAGTGGATTCTGGGTTGTTTCATGGTGAAGCACTGAAGTGACCCCACAGGCAGGGCTACTGCGGTACATGAAGCTCATGGATGGTATGATGGGAATAAGAAAAGACTTCACATGATCAGCGAAGGCTTGTTGGGTTGCCAGCCACCTCATTTACCGTGGACTGGAATCGGGCGAGAGATGGAAGTGACTGACGAGAAGTTGAGAAGTTGAGAAGAGTATGAAGAGGGTCCGATTAGCGTTCATCGAAAGGTGTTTGTTATTGTGTTTGTTTGGTGATTTTTCTTTTGGCTTTTCTTTTGGCAGTTTGGCATTCATGAAAGCAATTGCATCATCATCTCATTGTTGGCTTTCACTTGCTTTAGGTAGTTTAATTAAGGGTGTTTTGTTCAAGTCGGAAAATTGTGATTTGGACGTGAGTAGTCGAAGAGGAATTGATTGCAGGTTCTTGGGCTTTCAGGATCTTGTCGAGGTAAGTCTGAGAACCTATGTAGATGGCTGGAACATGTCAGTAAGCTGCTTGTTTGGTATCTCAGTGATACGGTCCATTCGCATCATTCTGTTTAACATCTTTAGTCATTTTGCATTTTCTATGGCACCAAGTGAGTTGACCTCACTCGGAAGACACTTCACGTGGGATTGTACTGCAGTTCATTCACAACGTGCAAGCGGTATTGGATGAAAGATTTACTGAAGATTCAGTCACCTGTTGCCGTATCTTCATCAACCAACATTGTTCTGCAATCTGACGTTCTGTTGTGAACTTTTAGAGGTCCGAGTAAACACATTGATATAATGGGTCTCTAAACCTGACATTCAACCTCGAGTACCTAGAAAATTGACCCAGTAGACAGACCATTACATATACAACAATCGTTCAGGTTCTCAACCCCACCGATCCATGTAACCTCTACAGCACATAACCTCGTACAAAAACTACAACTTACTAGTCCTACTCTCCTTTTTCAACATCTCCTCCGCCACAATCCTCCTCTGGATCTTGCCTGTCGCCGTCTTAGGCATCACATCCGTAAAGTATATCTTCTTGGGCACCTTGAACTTGGCCACCTTGCTACCCACCCACTTCTTAAACTCGTCCTCATCCACCTTTTGTTGTCCTGGCTTCAACACAATCGCCACCGCGACTTCCTGTCCGTACATGTCATCCGGAATCGCAAAGCTGACGGCCTCTGAAACGGCCGGGTGGCGCGCCAGGACATTATCCAGCTCGATAGGCGAGATCTTCTCTCCGCCCTTGTTGATCAGCTCCTTGATGCGGCCCGTGATGATGATATACCCGTCCTCGTCCTTCTTGCCCTGGTCGCCGGTGCGGAAGTAGCCCGACCGCGTGAAGGAAGACGCGTTGGCTTCGGCGTTGTTGAGGTACCCCTTGGTGACGTTTTCGCCGCGGATGGAGATCTCGCCTTCTTGGCCGTCGGGCAGGATGGTGTCTTTGTCGTCGAGAATGACGACTTCGACGCCTTGGCCGAGGCCGACGGTGCCGGGCTTGCGCTTGCCGACCGAGGGTAAGGGGTTGGAAGTCATTTGGTGCGCGGCCTCGGTCATGGCGTAGGCTTCGAGCACGGGGGCCTGGAAGGTCTTTTCGAGGTTGTGGAAGACGGTGGGCGAAAGCGGGGAGGAGCACGAGCGGATGAAGCGGATTTTGGGCAGAGGGTTGGGGACCGGGTGCTTAAGTAGGATCTGGTGGATGGTGGGCACGGCGGTATACCAGTTTGCTTGGAACTGGATGAAGTCGGACCAGAAATCGGTGGCGGAGAATTTGGTAGGGACGATCATGCTGCCGCCTGTTAGGAGGGGGGCCAAGAGGCCGCAGAGCAGGCCGTGGACGTGGAAAAGGGGCATGACGAGCATGGTCCGGTCGGCAGAGGTGAGCTGGTATGTGTTGCGGATGTTCTTCATGGTGCGGGTCAGGTTGCGGTGGGTGAGCGGGACGACTTTGGGGCGCGAGGTGGTGCCGCTGGTGTGCAGGACCAGGGCGATGTCATCGGCATCTGGCTTCAACACGGGCTGGGCGCCCTTGCCGGTCAGCTGGCCGAGTTCCTTGACGTCGAGAGCGACTTCGTTCTTGGCAGCGTCCCAGTAGGATTCGGCAATGGCGGCGTTGAACTTTTGCGCGGCTTTGACGGCGGGAGCACCGGCCGCGTAGGCACCCTGGGGGACGAGCACGATGGCGGACTTGACGTCCTCGATATAGAATTCGAACTCCTCTTGCTTGTAGGCCGGGTTGAGAGGGGCGGCGATGCCGCGCTGCCAGGAAGCGGCGAGGAAGGAGACGATGAACTCGTATGAGTTGACGGTCGCGATGGAGACCGGAGAGCCCTTGGTGATGCCAATGTCTGCCAGCTTCTTCTGGAACGAAGCGGTTTCACGCTTCAGGTCCGCGTAGGTGACTGTGAGCGCCTGCGGCTTGGAGGGGATGATGACGGCCACATCGTTGTCGGCGCCCTGGACGGCGGCCTGGAGGTCAAATGGGCAAGGCATGACGTCGTTTGTGCTTTTCGAATTGATGAGACAGAATGGAACTCCGTGATATTGATGGTGTGATATCACAGAAGTTTCATTTGGTATGGTTCGGAAGACGTCCTTGGCGTCTTGGGGATGACTGATTCAATGACACTAGAACTAGTGCGGGTGCAAGGAAGGACAGTCCGCTTTGGGCAAAGACACTTCGTGTAAGTGAGCCGGTCCGTCACTGGGAATAGCTTCACAAATAAGATAGAAGGAGTAAACAAAAGCGCAAGTTTTCCAATTGACAAATCGAAGAGAAGAAAGTTTGAGTAGGCATAATTATAATAAACGCCGACGACGGAGGTGAGGTTGGAACATCATTGATACTCACCCCGGTCCAAGACCGATGATGCCATTCAATGCTTTCCATTCCGCGCTCGGCATATAGACCAAGCCGGCAATCGGTAACCTCCATAGGCCCACCGTACCACAGGGGTTTTGTTGGTCAGCGACCTACACCTCCAGCTGTGTCAAAGCGGGGAAATAAGGGGCTGATACATAGATATGTCGGGTTAGGGTTAGGTCCTGTGCTTGTACCTTGAGTGTGTGTTTCGTTGTCTGCCGCTTAGGTTGTCAAAGGGCATCTTATCATCACCCGACACCCGCTCACACCTTAGTCTCACTCACGTCCAGGCTTGTTCAACTTGGGCAGGTCATATAGCCACGCCATTCGTAGTAGGGTGTCACGAGGTTCGAACTGAAAATCCTAGGCAGGTCTATAATTAGTACACGGGGCTAACCCTTCCTTCTTTCTCTCTGTTTGTGAAGGGATCGAAACCTCTCTTCAACGACACAACCTTCACAAACCCTAATCAGTTGCATTTCACTTCGCCCGATCTTCGCTCCTCATCATAACACCCCCCTACCCAAAGTAAACAAAACCACAACCGTCGCCATGGCCCCCTCCCCCTCCCGCCTCGTCGGGGCCTTCACCACCCTAAAACAAACCATCCTCGCCCTCCTCGGGCCCTGGGTCTTTATGGCCCTCTCCGCCTCTTACCTTCCCACAACCATCCTCTCCCTCCTCCGACAACGCCGCTTCCTCGCCCTTCTCGGCGGTCCTCTACTCTCCTCCGAATTCCAATCCGTCTGGTTCGGCCACTTCTGGTCCTTGGCCGGTCCACAAGTACGCAGCATGGCTGAAGACAACGTCGTGCCCTTATTGGAGGGCAGAGTCGTCAAAGGGCAGGTTGTTCCCAAGAGCGAAGCACACGCGCCTGGAGTCGGAGGAGTCGTGCTGGAGATTGGACCGGGGAGTGGGATGTGGGTTAGTCTGTTCAGTGATGAGAAGTATCTAAAGGATGAGGAGGAGGACCAAGGAGGAAGGGAAGAAGAAGGGGAGGGGCTGTCGGCTAGTTGGGCGACGATAACTCCTTCTTCTTCTGAGCAGCTACAGCAACAGCAACAGCAGCAACAACAACAAAACAAGGCGACAAAAAAGGTGGTAGGGAGCCGCCAGAGGATAACGCAGGTGTACGGCATCGAGCCCAACTACGGCATCCACCCGCTGCTTCAACACAATATCGCGCAGGCAGGGCTGTCGCAGACGTACACCATCCTGCCCTTCGGCATCGAGGATATCGAACGCTATGCGCCACAGATCCAGCCTGAATCTTTGGATTGCATCGTCTCTATCCTCTGCCTTTGCAGTATTCCGGAGCCGCAAAAGAATATTGCCATCCTGTACCGCTACCTCAAGCCGGGCGGCCGTTGGTTCGTCTACGAACACGTCAAGTGCTGCTCTAGCAAGCCGGGCGGTTGGTTCATGAATGCCTACCAGGCCTTTGTCAACCTCTTCTGGCCAATCTGCCTCGGCGGATGCCAGCTTCGTCGCGATACTGGCCGCTATCTGAGAGAGGCTGGCCCGTGGACTGACATCGACTTGGCTCAGCCGCCCAAGGAACCGTGGCACCAGACTGTGCCCCATGTCTATGGCATCCTGACAAAATAAGCAGGACGGCTGTAGTCACGGAGTTCAAGAATCATCACCGCACCAATTCATCACCGAGTCACTAGCGAGGTCAGGATGTCACACACATGACCGTCAAGGCGACCTTTCAGGCTTGAGATATGTAGCACCTGACTAGAACTACCTAAAGACTGTCTCTGGTACCTATCTCACCGTGATCATGCCCGTGCTGAAAATTCTCCAAGTTTTCTCAGGATCAACCTGCCCAGCGATCGATGGCACTCATGTTTACATCGTCCAAATTGAGACGGTGCCTTGAAATTACGTTTCAACCTGGTTCTCTGAGAAAGCACGTAAAACTGTCATGAATATCACGACAGATCTTTGTCCCCAAACTCCCTAGTATGGACCAAGTTTTCATTCGCCGCAACTCTCCATGGTTGGATTTGTTCCAATTCTTAGACGAGCGTCGCACACGAGGGAGCGTTGACGATCTTACCAGTCTCCACCGGCGGCCACGGCAGAGGACTCCCAGCCACCGCCGCCAGCTTGGTGATCGAAACCGCCATTATCGAAGCCCGGGTTCTCAAAGCCCGCATTCTCGAAACCGGCCGCGGCATCCTCGTCAACGAGTGGGTTGGGGCACTTGGACTTGTAGTGTCCCATCTGTTGGCAGTTGGAACACTTGACACGGGTGACTAGAATTGCAGTTAGCGACTCGGTTACATATCATCCACCATGGCTCACTCACTATCACGAGGCTTAGGGCACTCTTTGCTGAAATGTCCGTACTCATCACAGTTGCGGCACTGGACGTTGTCCATGTTCTTGGGCTCGGTGCACTCTTTCGCCATGTGGCCCTCCTGGCCGCAGTTGCGGCAGCCGCGAGGACCACCACCCTGAGGGCAGTCCTTGCTGAAATGGCCCACTGGCAAGAGGTGTTAGCCATCACATACAATTGGGTTACGGGTTATACTACTCACTCTCGTTACATTTGCGACACTCAACACCCTCAGCGGAGCGCGGCTCGGTACCTGCACAATTCGTTAGCATTAGTCAGTCTCGATACTTGAATACAGACTGGCTCGTACAATCAGATGCTTTGTGACCACTTTGTCCGCAGTTCTTGCAAGCAAACTTGTCCACGCGAGGAATGGGGCCTATACAACGTTAGATGGAATCTTACACGTTGGTAGAAAGGGGAGCTTACAGTCGCGGATACGGTGGCCGACTTCATCACAGTTGAAGCACTTGATGACAAGCTCCTCCTTCTCCGCACCCTCCTCAGGGCAGCTCTTGCGGATGTGTCCCAACTCGCCGCAGTTGCTGCACTTTGGTATGCCGCGAGAGACAACCTCACCGGCGTCCTGCAGACGCTCAAGATTTTCGGCAACATCGGCCGGCCACAACTCGCGGTCGCGAGGACGGGGAGGGTTCCACTGGAACCGGTAGGTGACGGTGTACTTCTTGTTGAGGCCGCCTTGCAAGTCCATGTTGGTCATGGTCCTCATGACGGGCCTCTCAATGGCAATCAACCACAGGTTGACGTCCTGAGCACGAAGGGCATCCTCCAGCTGCACATAAGTCGTCTCAGGGCTGGCCTTGAGGTAGATTTGGATGGCCTCTTTGACCTCAGTGACTTCCTTCTCCTTGGCAGCCTCGACAATCATGTCCCAGGCCTCCTCGATGGTCTTGTCCGGCACGTGGCTCCGATCGATTGCACGAGCGGCCTCGCACTTGGAGATGGTGTGGCCTGGCAAAGTCATTAGATAGTATTCAAGAGTACTGGGGGCACATGGGTGTCACCTTTTTCGCCACAGTTCTTGCACGTTCTCTCTGTGCAGTCCTTAACGATGTGGTCTGGGGATCCACACTCGCGGCAGGTCATAGCCGGAGTGTTAGGGCACTCGCGGGCCCAGTGTCCCTCCTCGTTGCAACGGCGACAAGCACCGCTAGGCTCCTGATGGTCAGCGCCATCGGTAGCAGTAGGGTCTTTGGCGGTGTTGTCGATGCGAGGATTGTCGAAGCCATTGTCATCAGCAAAGGCAGGGTTTCCACCCGCACCCCAAGCAGTGTCGTTTGTCTCCCAAGAGGCCATGTTGTTTACCTCTTCGGCTTGGTGTTGGGGTCCTTGCGATTCCTGGAAAGCAGCTGATATGGGTGGTTGCGCTGCGTGGAAGGAGGGAATGTTAGCTCTGCGTCGAGGGCGAGTCAAACGTGAGATGAAGTCGCGTTGTTGATATGTGGAAGTTGCGAGTGAAAAGGAACCTCTACAGACAAGCGTGGGACGGGCGTGGAAGGGGCTGCGGAACCGAAACACCGACTGCAGGTCACGCTGAGGTGGAAGTGAGGGAAGACGCAAGATACCCAAGACGAGGGTCACATAGCCACAAGGTACGATACAGAGAGAAAAACGAATATAAAAGGCGGATGTACTTACGCGGCGCTTGTTGTGTGTGAGGGAGAAAGAATATGCCTGTGGGATGCTGATGGAGTGGAGTGAAGGACCGGAGGAGGAGAGAAAAGGTGGGAGAGGAAGAAGAGGGGAGAAGATGGAAGAAGGAAGAAGAGGAAGGGCTTGGGTGAAAGATGGTCCAAGGCAAGTGGTAGGCAAGAAGTCTGTTGTAGGAGGAGTGGCCTCGTGCGTTGTTTGAGCCTGAGGTGACAGCTCCGTCTGATCGAGTCTTACGAACGAAGCTCTCAAAAGTTGAACGTTCAGGCAGAGACGATGGAAGGCAGGTATGAGAACGACACAGGCACTGCCTGGCACTGGGATTATGGCGGGTCTTTCGTCAATGAGAAAAGGCAGGCGCGTAGGAGAAAAACCCACCCGTCGAGCGTCATGACCAAAGGAAGCGAGTCTTTGGGCTCCGAGCCAGGGCAGGCAATCAGTGACCACCTTTTGAGGTTTGTTTACGCGTGGCTAGAGGTACCTCTAGGTAAGTACCACAAGTTGGAAGTGCGTTCACCTCAGTTGCCTGATTTGGGAGTGTAGGTAGGTAGGTAGGTAGGTAGAGGTAAGTAGGTACTACCTCTAGAGAGCGGCACGAGAGTCGGGCAGTTGAGACTGTGGCAGGAGTGCTCGTTCTCACACCGTTGCGTCCTGTCTTCCCGTGGAAGTTCTCACCCAGCGGACCACATGGTCGCTTCAAAGGAACCAAACATAAGTAGAAGTACTTCTCCCCCAAGTCATCCTCCTCCAATCCATTCAAGAATGCTTCTGCTGGCTTTCCTTTTTGGGTTTCATTTGCATTTCATTCAACACGGAAAGATCGAGATATTGAGAGCATCCATCGCTACGCTCCAGGCTTTCATCAGTTCACCTTGGGCCATTTATTGTGCCCGTCTACTATACTTCTTTGAACGCACTTCCAGCACCGATGGATAACCAATATCCAGCGCCATCCACTACACCGGGTACATCAGATCCAACCCCTCCGGTTCCGTCATCATCTTCCTTGGTCGTCAGTCCATCTCAGCCTGTCTTTCCAATAATGCCGATTGTATGTGATCAATGCCAGCTCTCGCTTCTCTCAGCTTGTAGCCGCCAGTACCCGTGTTGCTACCATTGCGACAAAAACGGACGAGGTAGGCTGGTGTGATTTACTTTTTGTGTCTCTTGTTATAAGCTTCTAGCTGAGCTTGCTGACACATTACACAGTCTGTTCTTATACAAAGAAGTTGGCGGAGGTGTGTAGGCCGTGTAGGTTCGGAATAGGGGGAAGCAACCTACAAAGCTGCGACCGCCAAATGCCACGATGCTCAACTTGTCAGTCTCTGGGGCTAGGTAAGCTGCCGTATCCTTCGGATCCGTATCCTGCAGTCCTGTCCTGTTGACGAAACCTTTCCACTCAGCGTGTTACAACCTTGATGTTGAGAATATTGAGTAGAATAAGAAATGCACCCAGTGCATGGCCCGGAGCCGCAAGTGTACTGCGCGTCAAAATGAAGAGCCGTGCGAGTTTTGCAAGAGTAAAAAACTAAGTAAGTTGACATCTACACCACTGACTCTTGTCCGTGTTCGGGCTTCCTCTGGCCTACATTGACAAATATTCTAGCTTGCTCCTACGTGAAGGCCAGGTACTCAGTCCAGCAATGAAGCCAGATTGAGCGTTCCATTGAATGATGAGATCTGGCAATCCATGAAACTGGTTGTTTGAAGGCAGAAGCTAGCAACCGTGAATAGTTTTATGAGGTTAGCTTGGTGGGATTATGAGGCGGAGGTCAGTACATTGAATTGTACTCGGAAGTTTTTATGAGTTACCCGTTGCTCCAATTTTTGCTTTCCCGCAGAAGAAATGCGGTCTATTGTACTCATACCCCTCCAGTTATCATTTACGGATACCGGGTCCACGAGATGGGAGCTTTGTTTGACATAATTAGTATTGTTTCAATGACGAAGTGGAACTTATAACACAGATGTCTTGACATCCACAATGGTGTAGTTGTAATTATTGCCCATTGAATACATACATGCATCTGCAAGATTACCCGAAAGTGTATCAACTGGAGTTTATAAGATGACAAGTGAATCGTTTACAGTTCAGATCGTCAAGTATCACTTCTCCGGCTACGCATCTCTTCTGCTCTAGCCGCCTGCCTTAAACGACTTGAATTGCTGAACGGTGGAGGGTCCGAAAAATCGGAGCCGTTGGCCCGTTGCTAGCTGCTTGCTATTTTCCATCATTATGATCATGGACTTCATTGGAAGTAGAGATAGGGCCAAACGAATTTTGGACATTACTGAACAACCGTGTTTCTAGAGGCCGCCTATTGTGTTTTTTTTTCCTTCGTCAAGTGTCTTTCTATCATGTATACATGTATACATATGTAGCTACATACATAAAAGTTACACTGCCTGTCTCTGTCCGTCAATTATATAATGCTAAGTGGCACGCTTCTTTTCTGTCTTCCGAATCAATTCCGGTTTGGTTTTTTTTTTTTTTTTTTCTTTTCTTCAAACTCTGAGCTAGCTTCTTCCTTTCTTCCTTTTTCATGAGACAAGACTGTATCACAAGCGAACAAACCTGGCCAACACAACCACTTGAACGTATTGTGTAGTTCATCCGTCTGGGGCTCTTTTTCATTCCCATTTCTTAAGGTCTAGGCCCACAAAGACTGCATTACACGCAAAATCCCATACTCAACAAACTTTTTTTCAATGGGATATCCCATCAAGTAGTGCTCAACTCATTTCAATGTAGGTATATATCCATGGCCTAACTGATATTTTCTCAAGTTCACTCTAAACCAAGGATTATACATTTTGAGACAAATAAATACTAAAGAGACAGGATACCCCAAAAAAAAAAAACCAAGCTAAACAAAAAAGATGAGTACTGAGGAAAAACATATCAAGGAAAGAGGGATATTTTATGCGTCCTTCATCTCGGTATCTTCCTTCTCCTTCTCCTTCTCCTTCTTCTCTTCTGCCTTTTCGTCCTTCTCTTCCTCGGTCTTGTCCTCCTTCTTATCCTCGGCTTGGTGTTCACCAGACTTCTCCTCCTCGGTCTTCTTCTCGTCCTTCTTCTCGCCGTTTGTTGTACCCTCCTTCTTGTCGTCATCCTTCTTCTTCTTCTCCTCCTCGGTGGCAGCATCCTTCTTTTCCGCCTTCTTCTCGTCGGATTTGGTCTCGTCATCCTTGTCCTGCTCCTTCTTCTCTTCGGCCTCGGTCTCGTCCTTTTCATCCTTCTTCTCCTCACCTTCCTTGGTCTCAGCCTTATCCTCACTTTCCTTGGTCTCAGCCTTATCCTCACTTTCCTTGCCCTCAGCCTTATCCTCCTTCTCTTCCTTACCCTCCTCCTTAGCCTCGTCCTTTTCGGCCTTTTCCTCCTCGCCCTCCTTCTTCTCACTCTCCTCCACCTCCCCCTTAACCTTCTCCTCCTCCTTCTTCACCACCTCCTCCGCCTCCTCCTTCTCCTTACTGGTCTTACCCTCCTCCCCCATCTCACTCACCACCCTCTCCACCACCTTGACCGTTGCCTCGGGGCCACCCGCCTCAGCAGCCAGGACTTTGCCTTGCTTGTCCACAACAAAGACGCCGCGGGTGGTGCCCTTAGGTGCCTTCTTGAGGCCAATGGCGCCGATCAAGGCGTATGAGGGGTCGCACAGCAAGGGGTAAGGGAGCTTCTGCTTCTCCTTGAAGGTGGTGTTGGCCTTTGGAGAATCAGAAGATAGACCGTAAATGGAGAGGCCGGTGGCGGAGGAGAGGGCGGTGTAGGAGTCACGGAAGAGACAGACTTGCCGCGTGCCTTTATTTTTTTGGTTGCCATTGTTAGTATCGGTTTCTCTTGTGGTGGTGGTGGTTTTGCAGGTTTCTTTGGACGAATCCGATGAATTGGTGCCGAGGATGATGGTGATTGGACAGGGGGCAGTGAAACGCGTGTAAGTGGGTTGATAATGCCGGAGAGTTATACCGACCACCCGCCCGCCCGCTGACAAAGAAAATAAAAGACACGGCTAACGCAGCATGCATTACAAAGGGGTGTGGGTGTTGGTGGTGGTGAATTGACAAATGGCAGTTGAATGGACATGAAGCCAATGAATGAGAGGTTGCGGTGTGTGTGTGTGACGTGAGCGAATGGGAAGGAAGCTTTCTTGAGCTATCCGAGCTCTCTTTTGTGAAGCGCAAACATTGCAAACTCATGTCCATATGATCTTAAAGGGTGTACAGAAAAGCAGCGGAAAGGGTGGATGACTTACAGCCAGGAGTAGAAGCCTTGGGATAAGTAAACAGCACCACACCAGCCTTGCTCTCCTCAACGAGCTTCTTCAAGCTGGTCTTGGTGCCGTCATTGGTCTCAACCTCACCGCCAAAGTTGTCCAGGTCGATGAGATCGCCGACCTTGGGGTTGCCGGCTAGAGCCGTAGCCGCCTTCGCAGCGCCGTTGGCAACGGCTTCGGCAGCCGCCTGGGCAGCGGCGGTAGCAGTCTCGGTGGCGACCTCAGCGGCCTTGGAAGCGGTTTCGGCAACCGTGGAGGCGGCGTCCTCGACTTGTTCCTTGGCCTTGGCGGCGGCCTTGGTGGCTTTGGTGGCCCGCTTCTTCACCGGCGCGGGAGGCGGCGGCGGGGCCTTGCGCTTACGAAGCTCAACGGGCATGGTGATAGTTGTTTTTGTGGAGTTTGCGCGGGTGAAGGTTGGAAATGGGAGCTTGCACGCGCTTGTAAGAGAAAGGGGATAAAGAGCTATAGATAGCTGATGGTTGTGTAAGTGGTGTGGTTGCCGTCTGTAGGCGACCAAGATGCGGTTGAAAGTTGATGAGAGAATGGTGAAAGAAGGTGAGATGAACGGGGGAGAGAAGAAAGAGAAAAGAGAAAAAAAGATGGAGGAAAGAGGTGTCGTTGTAAACAGGACAGGACGTTGAAGGTGGTTGCGCAAAGCTCTGACCAATCAGGAAGCACACGCGATGAAGCTCGAGCGAGGAGCAAGGCTCGAGAGCAGAGGAGCAAGATGGGAGGAGGCACCTGTGTTGGCAGTGTGAGGTGCCTGTGTCTGTACCTGCACCTGTACTGTTTGTCTAGGTGTCTATTCCCTCTCGGCTGTGGGCACAAAAGAGAGCAAAGAGACAGAAAAGAGGGTCTGGATGGAGGACGATCGCGTAACACGTCTAGCTAGGGGTGACTTGAGACACGGGGATAGTCTGAGCTGGATGGCAGGTATAGCTCCAACAACTGGGGTATAGCATCAAGGTACATGGAACTCGGATGCCACACTGACATAACGAAATGGGCGTACGTACAGTTCCCGTCGTTACTATTTGCACACTCTGGGGCAACGTATGGTGGATGGATTAGTAAGTTGGGGTTCCTCTTCTCTCAGGACATGATGGAACATCAATCAATCAGCTCTCTTGTATAATCACCATACCCTTTTCTTTTCACTTTGCAGTCAGGTACGTGTTGTGTACAGCATTGAAGAAGGAAGCTCTCATCTCAGCACTCCCCAATCTTCAGGTAGGTAAATAGATTATGTGAACTGACGCCATGTCGTAACCCGCAAAGTGACCTGAAGGAGGGGGCCAGGAAAGGGGAACCGAACTGGATCCGGGGTCCCGAACTTGTTCTCGTGCCCGGCTTTGTCTTCTCTTTTCTGGAACGACGCGGCCGGCGGCAGTGTGGATGTTTGAAGGTGGATGCCGCCGGCGTTGAACCAGAGACACAAGACATGGACAAAGAATGGCCCGTGCGTCTCTCGACCAACGTCAACGTTGTCGCACATTGGCATGACAGCCGCCAGAGCTGTCCCTGTCACCTGGTTGTCAGCCCAAAGCTCCCGGCAACTCATGAGAAGCATCACGAACTCCATCATCCTTGGTGGTCCCGTCCCTCGGAATCCACACCTCGTCGTCGTTCACTTACACCACGATAACAAACGGGTTTCACAGCCGCCACCATGGCTTCCAAAGTCGTCACCGGCGTGGTCAAGACCACCGCAGGCGGCGTTGTGCCCGTCGGCCAGGTGAGTTCGCCAAATTCCGCATTCTCAATCGCGATTTAACAATTAGCATACCTTCCATCCACTTTGAGGTTGCGCTGCCCGCCCGACTCATGTCCCTACAGTACCTACCGTCTCCACTAGCAATGATAGTTACCACTAACACCACCTACCCACCCCCTCCAGAAATACACTGTCCAATCCGTCGGCGTCTGGGAGCGCATTCGCCGCGCCTTCGCCATCGACCCCAACCGCTCCAACGGCATTCCTCTGAACCCCTACAACCGCAACCCAGCCCCCGGCTCCCTCGACCCCTTGGCCTACGACGATCCCGTCACCGTCCCGGCCGGCGACATCGCCGACAACCCGTACTGGAAGCGCGACGCCCGGCGCAACTACCCGCGCCTGAGCGTGGTGGGCCAGGCCGAGGCCGTTGCCTTGCTCAGTGTCGGAAGCGCAAGCCACCCCCGTGTCGAGCTGGTGGGCGAGAGCGGGAGCAAGCAGCTGGTTGCGGCGCAGGAGGCGGGCAAGGCGGGTGGTTTGGCCAAGTACTTTGAGGGGACCGGTGTGGAGGCTGGTAAGCTTGTGTTGGCGGAAACCGGAGGTCTGCCGCCGTTACCTAGTGGTGAGAGGCTGGTGGAGGGCG
Source organism: Neurospora discreta FGSC 8579 (assembly GCA_009805215.1). Taxonomy (NCBI): domain Eukaryota; kingdom Fungi; phylum Ascomycota; class Sordariomycetes; order Sordariales; family Sordariaceae; genus Neurospora; species Neurospora discreta. The sequence goes on from RANX01000016.1 coordinate 137,200, forward strand.
GCAAGTGGGGTGTGCACAAGTATCAGTTGGCTGAGGAGCCTTCTTATTCTGAGGCGTGAGTCGTTTTTTACCCCGGATTGAAGGAGGAAAATGGTGCTGACTTGTGGTGATGATATAGCTACCCTTGCAGGTCGTTCTCTTAAAGTGGAAGAAGGCTGAGGAGATGAGCTTATGAGCAGGACACATGAGTTGAAAGGGACCACAGCACCTTTGACGGAGGGATAACAACAGACAGAACAAGACCACAGAGACCAGATACGCTGAGGCTGGTGTACATAGCAGGCAAGCAAGCAAGCAAGCGGTAGACGGAACGTATAGACTTTGCTTTGATTATGGCACTCAGCATTCAAGGGGGTTAACTTTCCTAAAAGTGACTGACGTCTGGGCCATGACCGAGCTCAGAGACATGGCATATCTAACACTCCAGCACTTTGTGTTTTCCTCTTCTTCTTTTTCACTTCCAAAGTGATAATCCCCATCCTCAAACCTCTACAACTACGGCCCCAAGTCCCAAAACCACATACTCAGCAGCTCAGACCTTTTCCTTCTCCTCCCTATATGGCCTCATTCACCTTGTTCCACCTCCCAGTCCCTTATCCCCCCTACCCACAACCCAGCACATAGTCTAAACCTCATTCCCAATCCTCCCCAAATCCACACCCGCAATCGGCGTCCCCGTCCCCGTCGCAGTCGCAGAACTCTCACCAGGACCCCCAACCGCCGGCGCCGGATTCACCTTCTTCCTCTCCGACGACACCACCTCCCCCACCATCCTCTCCACAATCTTGGCCTTTCCCTGCGCCCTCTTCAGTCGATCATCGAAATCATTCACTGCCTCGTCTGTGTTTTCCTTGGCGAGCGTGTCGGTCTCGACCAGCGCAAAGAGGGTGGTGATGTGTTTTTCTAGACGGGCGTTGTTGGGTAGGAGGCGCAACTTCTCTTTTTCCGTCTCCTCTGTCCGCTCCGTCCTCTCAGGCGTGTTGCCCAGACTTAGCTTTTCCAAGTTGTCTTCTACTTTTTGAATCTGCTCCTTCTGGCTCTGACTCTGAGATTGCTGAGGCTGTTGACCGGCTAGTGATGACTGCTGCTGCTGCTGCTGCTGCTGCTGCTGCTGCTGCTGCTGCTGCTGCTGCTGCTGCTGGAAGATATGATGACGGCGCACGTCCTGCTTGGAAGGTAACCGGTTGGCCCAAACGATAGCTCGTCCATGCAACCGGCCACTCTGGACAAACTTCTGAAACCCCTTTTCCAAGCCGAGCTGACGGCCTTCGGTGCGGCCGGCTTTGGCGCCGTCGGAGACGCCTTGGGCGTAGCCTTGTTGGTAGAAATCTTCTTCAAGATTGAGGAGGGAGTTCTCAAAGTCGAAGGGATCGTCGTGGGTCTGGGCTGCCATTTTTATGATAATGCGTTTGTGTTCTTTTATTCTGTAAGGAGGAGGTAACATTGAGTTCGTAAATGCGGTATACACAAGGTTGACTGAGAAGCTTTGACTTATATTGTTGACGATATGGTGATGAAAGAACAGTGAGAAGTTTTAGTGGGGTTGAATGATAATGGTGGGGCCAAATTTGGTAACTCGAGGAAGACCTCTGGCTTTGTAAGCTGTGGTCTGTGAGAAGCCCAATCGATATGGAAGACAAGATTTCATTTGGAAAGGACCTCAACATGTTGATTACTTTCACTGTAAAGTCAGGTTCCATCGGGTCTTGTTGTTATTTTTTCATTGCTTTGATACAACTGTGCGTGAGTTGTTAACAGCCGCAAGTAAACAAACCCCTAATCACCAAAGGGATTTCCCAAAAACGCTCCAGACGCCATCTCCCCATATGCCATTCGCTTTTTTTACTAAACAATCAAACAACTCCCAACCACTCACTACCATCCCTACCTACCAATCAGTACTTCCTCTCCTTGGGCAACTTCTTGACCGTCATACTCTCCACATCCTTAGCATCATAATAATGCCCACCAAACTCGGTCAACCACTTCGGGTCAATCGGGATCACACTCCTGACGAACTCCTTCGTCGTCACCACCAGCTCATGATAAATAATCACCTTGGGTGGTGGGTCCATCCCCTTAACCACCGAGCTTGGGTGCACATACACCGTCATGTTATTCTTCAGCGTCCTGTATCCGTCTCCGCCTCTGTTTAGCCTGGCGGCGTTGAGGAAGAAGGCTGCTGTGAGCGCCCGCAAGACAGGTTGCATGTTTGAGACTCCGCCGCAGGTAGACGTTGACCCTTCCAGAACGCGATCGCACAGCTTGGCGAGCTGGTCGCGCACGTCACGGGCGCGGGTGAGCGAACGCTGGGTGAGGAAGTTCTCCTTGGCCCAGATGGGGGAGTAATCGGCGTCGACCCACTGGTTGTAGACATTCAACAGCGTCAGGTGGTCGCCGCCGTCCTTGACAGTGAAGCGGGCGCGCGCGCTATCGGCGTGCACCTTCTTGTCCTTGGGGCGGAAGAACAGGGTGGCTACTTCGCCGAGCATGGACACAATGGTAAGCATCTCGTCGACGCAGCCCTCGGCCGTGGCAGCGATGAGCGCCTTGGCTAGCATGGGTTCGGCGGGGAATTCGCCCATTTGCCGGCCAACGCGGGTAAGTTGGCCGGCGGAGTTGAGGGCTCCCAAGGCGTAGAGCATGTTGAGGGACTTGATGAGGAGTTCGGTTGGTGGTGGGTCGAGGAAGTCGAAACCCAAAAGATCTTCGATACCGAGCGCTTTGAGTTGGAGGACAACGCTCGATAAGGAGGTTCGTTGAATTTCGGGCGTCGGTGACTCGTCCATTTCAGAGAGGTAGGCGAATTTAGTGTAGAGACGGAAGCATTTGCCTGGACGGACACGACCGGCACGACCCATACGCTGGTTCGCAGCCGCTCGTGAGCACGGGACAACCGCGAGCGTGGACTGTCCTGTTGTGCCGACGGGACTGAAGGTGTTCTCCTTGACGTAGCCGCAGTCGATGACATAGACGATACCGTCAATGGTAAGGGATGTTTCGGCAATGTTGGTCGAGAAAACCACCTTTCTGGCCCCTGGTGGTGTCGGCTCGAAGATCTTGGCCTGCAGCTCCGAGGGCATGTTGGCGTAGATGGGTAGAGGTATAATTTCGGGTATTCGACTCCCCAGTTTCTTTTTGATCTCTTCCACTCGCTCGCATGCCTTGTCGATCTCTTCCTGACCAGTGAGGAACACCAGGATACCGCCCTCTGGCTGTGTAGCATGGATCTGGAACACCGTCACCAAACTGGCTTCTAGGTAATTACTCTCTGGTGCCGAAGTGTAGTACACGTCGACCGGATGGACACGACCGGGGACGTTGAAGATGGGCGCATCATCAAAGTACGTGCTGAACTTTTCGGCATTAAGCGTCGCAGAAGAAATGATGAGCTTCAGATCCGGCCTCGCCCTCGTGAGATCCTTGATGAGAGCTAGTAGAATATCGGTATGGACTGTTCTCTCGTGCGCTTCGTCGATCATGATGGCCGAGTAACCCTCCAGTGTTGGCGACGTGACCATTTCTCTCAAAAGCATACCATCCGTCATATACTTGAGAATGGTCTTGTCGCTTGTACAGTCCTCGAAACGGATCGAGTAACCGACCTCCCTTCCCACCTTGACTCCCATTTCATCAGCCACACGAGCGGCAACACTCATGGCAGCAACACGACGCGGCTGCGTGCAGGCAACCTTCAAGCCGCCCTCAGTGTATCCAGCCTCGTGGAGGTATTGGGGTATTTGTGTTGTCTTTCCCGAACCAGTCTCACCAACCAGGATAAGAACCTGGTACTCCTTGATGGCATCCAGAAAGGCGTCCCGGTAAGCATAGACGGGAAGACTCTTGCGCACTTCTTGGATCGACTTGGCCGCCCTCTCGGCCGCCTCGATTTTTTCTTTCAGTATCCTCTGCTCCGGCGTGAGGCCATCGGTGGGTTGTATGAACTTGGCAGCAGCATCACGGACAAAGTTGATGGCATCCTCGTCCAGCAAAAAGTCGTATTCTCCCCCATCTTCGCGCTCGCCTCGCGATGCGATTTGCGCCTTGGCCTTGACAGTCTGCTCGCGCTCCCACTCGTCATATTCGGTAACCATCTTTTCGTTACCGTACTCGTCTCTTTCGACGTGGCGCTGGTATAGAGCCTCCTCTTTCTTCTTGGTGTCGGTGCCATATTGATCGGGTAGGCGGTAGCCGTCTTGGTAGTCGTCAATGCGTGCTCGCTCCTCGGCCAAGCGCAGAATTTCCCGGTTTCTTGCAAATTCGGCTTTTTCCTTTTCGGACAGACGAACACCGGATCGCAACTCGGCCGTTTCCTCAGCGACTTGTTTCCGTAGGAGGGCAAGCTTCTCGGCCTCCCTCTTCCTCAGGTAGTCGTATCGGGACTTGAGTCGGAGATCTGACATCTTGGGATCTTCGCGATCGCGTCTCGAGTCTGATCGGCTGTCGTCCTTGCGTGGTGATCGTGATCGTGAGTGGGACCGGCGTCGGGTAGAGTCGTTGTCGTCTGGTCGCCTGCTCTTGTGTCGGCGCGGAGACCTGGAACGATCGCGTTTCCTGTCCCTTTTGCTGTCTCTGTCTCTGTCTTTCCTGTCGCTCTTTGATGGAGCAGCAGGCTCGTCGTCCATGGGGACGAAGGCATATCGTTTTGACGCCATTGGTGTGGTATGTTGGGTCGGCCAACTACAACAGTGCCGACTCTGTGTTGGTTGACCAGATTTAGTTGGTGATGCCCTGCCTGGGATGGGAGGCGAACATACCTAGGTTAGGTAGGAACTGAAATGCTTCCTTCAGTTGGACAAGTGCATCACTAAACTGCCTGTCGACGGGAACCTAGCGCTGGAATCCTTATCTTATCGGCCTGCCTGTTGCACTATCTTGTCCCGCTACGCTCAGCTTGCGCCGGGGGGTTACACTAGGCATGTGCTTCAGCGACCAGGGGTCCCGTCGGGCATTCCTTCCGTCCAATCAGCTAACATGCTTTGGTAGCGACCAGGTGGCATTATCTGCTGCTGTTTATCGCGAAACGTATAAGTGGAATCTTCCATAACCCAGGTACCTCTTTGGCCTCAACTCACTATTCCTGTCCCCATCGTGACACCTTTTCGCAGTCACCACGTCACTGACGTGGAATGTCCTTGGCCCTCTAGTATAAGTTTCTAGTCATTCTTTACTTGGTCTTTTCCACCATTGATTCTTGAGCTCTTAATCTCTGCCTTCACTCCAGCACACAGCGGCACGAGCTTACCATGTGGTTCAAGAAGGGAGCCTTGCTGGCTCTCTTAACACTCGCCCAGTTTGCACTTGGTGTTGAGGATTACTACAAGGTCCTTGGTCTCGACAAGCAGGCCTCGGACAAGCAGATCAAGTCGGCCTACCGCCAATTGTCCAAGAAATACCATCCCGACAAGAACCCGTACGTGTTCCCTATCTATCTCTGCCTCTCTACCCTCCCCTTTCCCTTCCCATGGTCACCCACTAATCACGCTCACGTCCAACAGAGGCGACTCAACAGCCCACGACAAGTTTGTCGAAGTCTCGGAAGCCTACGAAGCCCTCATCGACCCCGAATCCCGCAAGATTTACGACCAATATGGTTACGAAGGCCTCAAGCAGCGCCAGCAAGGCGGCGGCCAACATCACGACCCCTTTGATCTGTTCTCCCGCTTCTTTGGCGGCGGCGGTCACTTTGGCAACCAGCCCGGCCAGCGACGCGGTCCCAGCGTCGAGCTCAAAGTTGGCATCCCCCTCGTCGATTTCTACAACGGGCACACAACCGAGTTCCTATGGGAAAAGCAACAGATCTGCGAGGAGTGCGAGGGTACGGGAGCTGCGGATAAGCATGTCGATACTTGCGATGCCTGCGGCGGACACGGTATTCGCATCGTTAGACACCAACTGGCGCCGGGCATGATTCAGCAGATGCAGATGCAGTGCGACAAGTGTGGCGGAAAGGGCAAGAGCATAAAGCACAAGTGCCCCGTGTGCCAGGGAAAGAGGGTAATACGGAAGTTGGCGTCGGTCGAAGTCAAGGTTGAGCGTGGTATGGCCGAAGGGTCCAGGATCGTATACGAGAACGAGGCGGACGAGAGCCCCGACCATGTTGCCGGTGATCTGATCGTTACCGTCGTGGAGAAGGAGCCAAGTCCCAACCCTGAGGAAGATAACCCGAATCACCTCGACGGTATCTACTTCAGGAGGAAGGGTGACGATTTGTTCTGGAAAGAGATTATCAGCCTCAGGGAGGCGTGGATGGGTGACTGGACAAGGAACGTTACACATCTGGATGGACATGTGGTTAGGCTTGGGCGGAAACAAGGCGAGGTTGTACAGCCTGGCCAGGTTGATACGATACCAGGTGAGGGTATGCCCAAGTGGCATGAGCACGGAGACAGCGTTTACCACCAGACGGAGTACGGAAACCTTTATGTCGAGTATGCGGTGGTGCTGCCAGACCAGATGGAAAGCGATATGGAGAAGGAGTTCCGGGCGCTCTTTGAGAAGTGGAGGGGGAAGATTGGCGTTGACCTACACAAGGACAGTGGGAGGCCTGATCAGCCAGTGATGCATGACCCTGATCATGATCATGAGGGGCACGAGCATGAAGAGCTATAGAGCAAGCGGGTTGATTTCGAATACAATTCATGTACCGACTATATGATACACGTTAATAGAGATCTAATGCCATTGGGTTTCGACTTGAGCCTGTCTCTGTGGGTATTTAATAGTCCGATAGTTCAACGATTTTTTCGTGATGGCTTCAAGCCAAATGATGCGCAGGCTCCCTTTGTCTGCGAAACTTTGCTGGATAAACTGAAGAAGGCCATCATGTGCTTATATAGTAAACCTCGTGGCTCCGAGCCTATAACGACAATCTCTGGCTTAGAACCGAACCACTTTCTACTTTCGCTGGCATGATATTGGGTACATATCAGATCACCACTCGATGAACCACCGCGACCACATCCAATTGTTTGGATATTTCAGGGGTATGGCATCTCAGGGGCATCTGTAGCCCGGGAGCTTGGGCCATTCCAGTCCGCACCTCCATCCACGGGGGGCGAATGTCGATTGTGTGGGACAGCGGTGAAGCACTGGACTGCTCACTGTTCATCCACTGTCGAACTACCTACCCCTGGATGCCCGCCCGGGCCGTTTGCCAAGACGCTCCAGGCTTGGTTGAGGTGCCGCTGGACTGCCTGCAGTGCTTTAGTTGGAGGAGGTGGTGTCCAGGCGGGTCCTGCGCGTGTACAAGTAAACAGACAGATAAGGAGATCGGGACGAAAGTGGGCGTTGCTGTACACTAGTTCTAGGTCGGTACCACCCGACAGCGTGGTGCTACTGAAGAAAGTTGGCTGAGTTGGACCCTGAATTTCCATCTTCACCATCCTTCTCTCTCCTACACCTTCTTTTCCGATTCTTTTTACCCTGGGAAAACTTGGGCTTGTCTGTCTTTGGGGAACTTCATACACGAATATCTTTCCCACCCCACGAGTTTCGAAGGAAGCTGTAAAGAGCCAACATATTTCGGTCATGGCCGCCTCCGCAGTAACGACGGCCACAACGGACTCGTCGTCCACGCAAAGGAAACCACAACAAAATGGAAAGCTAGACACCACCTCCTCTGCCAGCGCCGGCGCCGGCGACCAGAATGATGCTCTCGAGAAGGACTTCTTCTGGACTTATACCGAGGAACCGCACCGAACACGTCGTATGGCCATCATCAAGGCGCATCCAGAGGTATGTTGTTGTCATCCAGTCCAAGCATGATAGATACCGTAAACTGACGGTATGGTTCAACAGGTCACCAAGCTCTGCGGTCCCGAACCTCTGACCAAATGGGTTGTCCTCGGCGTCGTCTCGCTCCAGTTCCTGCTCGCCCACCTCCTGCGCGACACCTCCTTCTTCTCGTGGAAGTTCTGGCTCACAGCCTACGTCTTCGGCGCTACCTGCAACCAGAACCTCTTCCTGGCCATCCACGAGATCTCCCACAACCTGGCCTTCCGCTCGCCCACCGCCAACAGGCTGTTTGCGATTATCGCCAACTTGCCCATTGGCGTTCCGTACAGTGCTTCTTTCCGGGTACGTTTACCTCCTCTCATCCAGTGTATACTACCAGCATCCAACTAACATGATTTTTACACAACAGCCCTACCATCTAACCCACCACAAATCCCTCGGCGTCGACGGTCTCGACACCGACCTGCCCACCGCCTTCGAAGCCCTCTTCCTCGACTCCATCCTCGGCAAAGCCTTTTTCTGCACCTTCCAAATCTTCTTCTACGCCCTCCGACCCATGGCCATCTACCGCGTGCCCTTCACCTGGGTCCACTGGCTCAACCTCTTCGTCCAGCTCGCCTTCGACTACGCCATTGTCTATTTACTTCCCGACTCCCTCTTCACCGCCAACTCCCTCCTCTACTTCATCTTCAGCTCCTTCCTCGCCGGCAGCCTGCACCCCACGGCCGGCCACTTCATCGCCGAACACTACGTTTACGAGAAGATCACGCCCGAAGCCCGCAACCCGGACAACAAGATCCCCGTCCCGGAGACGTTCAGCTACTACGGCCCGCTGAACTGGGTCACGTACAACGTGGGACTGCACAACGAACATCACGATTTCCCTGCGATCCCTTGGACGCGGCTGCCCAAGCTGTACGAGATCGCGTCCGAGTTCTACGAGGGGCTGCCGCAGCACCGGAGCTGGACGCATGTGCTTTGGCAGTTCATCTTTGACGAGGAGATTGGTATGCGGTGCAGGGTTAAGAGGAAGGTTGGCGGTAGGGTTGTTGGCGGAGGGAGTGTGAGTGCGAAGCAGCAGCAGCAGCAGCAGCAGCATCAAGCTAAGGAGGCCGGGTGGGGAGATGATGAGATTGAGGCTTAGATTTTGGAACTCTTTTCCGTAAACTCTTGTCGAAACCTAGATCCGTAAACAACAAAGTGTAGAGAAGCTTTTGTATGTACATGTATGATTAAATGAACATAAGATTGAAACTGCAGAGATATCTAGATATCTTCCCTGGGTTGAGTTTGGTTGGTGTTCGTTTAAGGTGTTCGGAACGACCGGCTTGGTAGAATGGACTACCCACGGATACAACTAAGCCAGCAAAGGGTTTCGAAGGCATCGACATACATACGTAGATACATAGATTAACGAGCATGATACCAAAAAAATAGTCATACTTTGTTTATTTGCATCAAAATCAGCAAGCACCAAAAGAGACATATAGCTGGCGAGGACAACCACAGCTCCGCCATGGGTGGTAGCTACACTCCACACCCTGACACCCAGGATGACCCATGCTACCAGCCTACCGTAGCCTTCACCCCCACAGAAAATTAAACGGGGGAAAAAAAAAGAAAAAAGAAAAAAAAAAGAACAAGTTCAGAAACTGAATTGATTTCGAAATCTCGATCCACCCAGGGGTCGAACCTGGAACCTCCTGATTCGTAGTCAGACGCTCTGCCATTGAGCCAGCGGACCTGCTTTTTCTTGGTTGTTGTTTTTGAACAATTATCGAGTTTATCAAGATGTGCAGTCCATGGTCCTCCTCCTCCAACAAAATAATGTATGGGGGGAAAAGAAAGTTATAGTATAGCATACACTCTGCATTTCGTCCATATCTGTTTCTATATTCCGGCTGTCTGTCGTCTGTGATATACCATAACTCTGATACTAGATGATAGTAAGAACATGCATCTGCTGCTTCTCCGTTTACCTAACCAAACAACCTACCAACCCATAGCGAAACCCATGGCATGACCCATAGCATGAAACCCGTAACCTAACCAACTAGCATAAGAGAGGGGAAATAAAACAAAAGCCGTGAAAGCCATAACCACTGCCACTGGCGACTACCTTGGTTCCATGCGTTCCATGCTTGTTGTCATGACAAGAAAAAAGGGAGAGGAAAGACCTAATAAACTGTCTTCCACAGTCATTCAAAGCTCGACAAGGCGTACCTCGACTAAACCATTCCAAACCTCAACAGCCGAATTCCGTACACTTCGCATCTCCGTACCTATAGCCATATTTGACAGAGGTTACAAAGGGTCGCTTCGCTGCTGCCCTGCGCTTAATGCTTCTTGTATTTCTGTTTTAGCACACAACAGTCAGCACATAATCACCTATACATCCCAAGTCAAGTTGAGTCAGGAAGGGGAAAGAACAAACTCACCGCCTCAATCCTCTTCCGATGGTTCGGATCCAACGCGTTCGTCGCTCCCAACAACGTCTGCCCAATCGCCTTGGACACCCCGATCGCCGGCCTAAACAAGATCGTCGGCGCCTGCATCAGCACTGCCTTCGCCGCTCCCTGTGCGCTCGAGCTCTCCATCACTTCCGTGGGCACCGCGATGATCGCGTCTCTGGCAATCGCAATATCCCGGGATAAGCTGGCGTAGGCGCCACGCATGCCTTGCATGATACCTAACGGCTGGTCGGCGTACAGACTGATGGCCTTGGGTGTGTGATGCTCCCCAAAGTCCTCTTCATCCCAGACTTCGTAGTCGACTCCAGCCGGTACGGCGGTGGAGGAAGAGGATGGACCGGCGTGGTTATAGTTGAGTGGGTTCTTGGCGAGCATGCCTTCTGCGCCTTGAAGGGCGTACTGGGTGCCAATGGCGAGTTTGGCGCCGAGTTTGACGACTTCGGTGCCCGTGGTCTTTGCGAACGCCGTAGCTCCTTTACCGATGCTGCGGAAGATTCGACCGTCCTTCTTGTACTCCCGGATGGGAATCTCGATGAGGTCCTTGAAGCCCGAGCCGGCATTAACGAGCGAGCGCACGGGTGCCACGCCGGCTAGGACACCGGGAAGTTGAGTTGACTTGACGTCGGCGGTCCAGATGTCGTTGAGCTTCTTACCCAATTTGTCAAATCCGGAGACGCCATAGAGTATAACATGTCTCAACACCAGCCTCGAATCCTCAAGGATGACAAAGTTCATAAATTCTGTCGTGTGACCAGACCTCAGACCGGCATAATCAACCCGCTTCGGCTTGAAGTCCAACCGCACTGGCACATCACCGACCTCGCAGCGCTGGATAAACGGTACATCGCTAGATGACTGATGGATAGGCTGCGTCTCATCCTTGAACTCAAAGAACCTCGTGATAAAGTCCAAAGCGTCCTGATCGACATGGAGTCTCAGTGGAAGTATGTTAACCTTGACCACAAGCTCCGTAGCCGGCAAGTCCGGGACAGGCTTGACATTGAGGACCTCAAGATGGACCATGTGCTTACTAAGCTCCCGTTCGCCGGCGTCGATGTCGTACATGGCGAACTTCTTCCATGTCGAAGTCCGGATGTGGTCAAAGACGTCCAAGTCGTGGATGCGGACATCGATGGTGTTGAGGGTCTCGTTGCCCGGTGGGAAGGTCACCACGTCAATGTTTACGCCCTTTAGTTCGAACGTGATCTTGTGGTTCTTGCTGCGGCTAAGCTTTAGCGTCTTCGCCCTTGGCCGCGCTGGACGGTGTCCTGAAGCGCGGACAGTCGAGGTGGTGAATGCCGTGGTGGCGACGGACTCGGTCTCGGTGGTGGTGTCCTGATACTGCAACTCCTGGTTGATAGCCCGTCTAAGGTTACTTGGGTCACCGTTGGGTCCCACCGCGATATATATGGAGTTGAACAAGCAGTCATCAACGACCGATTCTTCATCTCCTTCGTCCTCATAAATGTGTCTATCAGCTCGAGCCTTGCGTTCATACGCCTTAGCCTCCACATCCTGGACGGCCTTGGTAATGATCTCCCTGGTTCGAACCCAGTCGTAACCATCATACAAGTTCCAGATGACATGAACATCCCGAACGCAGATGACGAGAGGGCTCTTGAAGACCTTGGCATCACTCGACTGGTCGTAAAGGTTCTTCCTCGAGTTCCAGCGGAGCGTTGTGTTCTTGACTGGTTCAGAAGAGAAGTAATTCTCCTGAATATCCAAGTCACTCTCACTCTGGGTGCTGGCCAGAGGCTCGTCAAGGTTTGCTGTGCTGACCAGCATGCCGTCATTCGTATTCTCCACCTCAATACCGCCGAGTAACGAACTGTTCGTAGCGTCGAACAGCTCCTCTGCGACACCGTACTCCTCTGACTGGGCTTCGAGGTGCTCCGTGCTTCCTATGCCATAGTAGTCATCATCGTCTTCATTGCCACAATCGATACCCTGAGCACCCGCAAAGTCATTGTCAAAGTCATACTCGCCCTCCGCTCTTCCAAACGCGTCATTGGTGATAGATGCGAACAAATCCTCAACAGGCAGTACGGACGTCCTGTACTTGATCTCCTTACTAGGAGGTGTAGGTGGCGTGAGTGCGTTGGCCAGTGAGATGAGCGTCTGCGTTGAATCCGCACAAGTCTCGAGAACGAGCAAGTCATCGCGGACAGATACCTCTACCCGAGATTCACCATTCTCATCTTTGCCAACCTTGACGACGGCTTTTGCAGATGATATCTCACAAATACTGACGAATCCCTTGCTGCATAATTCAAGAGCCTGAGGTGTGGTCATGGCTGGGGCGCGTCCTCGTGCGTTGATCTGGACGTCTTGCAGGGTTTTCACATCGTCAATGAGAAGAATGCACGCCTTCTTCAAGGTTGCTGTAGCGTCAAGCGTGCTGTCCTTGCCCGGTATGGCTTCCAAATGCGAGTCCGCCAGTACGATAGCCAGCTTCGAATCTTGTCCGAGAGGATTGAGACCAATGACGCAGTCGCGGAAAGCTACATCCAGCTTGATGGGCTTGAACTCCTTTTCCGCCACCGGGCTCTCTGGCGTATCTTGTCTCCTCAGCGCAGCAGTCGCCTGGCCTCCAAGGTTCGCAACAGACGCGGCTAAGTTGGCCTCATATTCCTCCGGAGTGGTTTCTTCCTGAATAAGCCCCAGCACGTCCATGATTGTTGGTACCCGGTAGTCCACATTCAGCCCGAATAACTTGATCTTCAACACCGGTTCGATATCGTCGATCATGCGCATCATCAGGACAGGCGCCTGCGAGGAACCCGGAGCATGGGCAGTGGACGTGCTGACCAGCTCCTCCTCGATCGGGCTTTTCTCGTTCCGGTTGACCGTAATCCCGCCTACCGCGACAGCCACCAGCGACGGCACCGTGATCTGGGCGAGCTCGAGGTTTGACAAACGCGCGTTAACAACTCCAAACCGGCCTCCAACATCGACTTCACAATCCACGTTCGTGACTTGCCCAAGCGTAAGCAGCCCAGGCCTGTCATCCTCGGGCAGATACTTTGCGACCGTCCCTAGCTTGGCAAGATCCTCCACCAAACTCGGAACACAATCAAGCAGAGCCAAGTTGCCCGCCCTCACTTTAAAGCTCTTAACCTCTAGCCCAAGAACTGCCCCCTTCCTCCTCTGCCTTAGCAGAGTGTCCACCATAATCTCATCCTCGTCCTCGTCAAACTTGACCTTTGAGGGAGTGATAAGCTCAAGAAGCCGTTCGAGGTCCCTGGTCCGGGGCGTCAAGATGTAGTCCAGCCTTGTACTATCCAACTCTAGTACGACTGGCGCCTTGGCATGGGAATTCCTCACGTAGGGCCCGGAGAGTCTGATCGTTTTCAGCACAGCAGCAATTGCCTCTTCGCGATGTACGATTTTGAGAGCGCTTGTGTTCAAGACTGCCCTGCAGTCTTTGCCGATCACGTCCACGTGCACGCCATTGATGCGTACATCAATCTTGCTCCCTGACCGCTTCTCCATAGGGTCAATCGGGGCTTCGAATCGGACGCCCCGCGTCTTAGGTGGGGGCTTTGCTGGTATCTGTACTGCCTTTGCTACAGAGTCTTCCGACGCTCCCATATTGAGGAAACCGCTCAGCCCCCCAAACCAGCTGAAGGTCTCGTCTAATCTCTGTAAATCAAGCTTTAGGTATAGAGGTAGTGTCTTGATGTCAACCCGAGTCACGTCGGGTGTAATGGTGGCCTTGACTGCGATATCCTTCCCAACAGATAGCATATCAACAGTTGCTGTAGATTGGAACAAATCAGCCTCGCCAGTAAACGAGACGATGGCCTCATCGGCATAACCGAACGTGAACTTCTCGATGCCGACGTTGATTTCTGTTTGCGATCCGGACTTGTGCGTAGAGGCATGCAGATTCGTAAGGTTAGCCTCAAGGAGGACATCCGAGCCAAAACCGGGTTTTTGTGTCTCGTATATCCTCTTTGCGGAGTCGGCCACACCAGCCAGCTCCTCCAGAAACTGTATCGTGACCTGCTCCAAGCAAACTTTGATGTCAGGTATAACTGATTCAGCATTTGAAGGCTCGGCTTCTGTCGCTCCCTCGTCTGAAGACCCTTCAAACGCTTCCAGGAGCCGTGTAACAACCATAGCGAGCAAGAATCCGACTGACGAGTCGAACCGGAGTGCCAGAGGTTTGAGAACGACTTCGATACCCTCATCACGGCGATCTTCTTTTGGGTTCTCTGGGGTTATAAGCTTCGACTGACCCGCAGTACTACTGTGGAATGATTGGTGAACCGAAAACGCTCCTGGAAGGTTAGGATTCGACTTTGCAAGATTGGTGACTGGTATCGGAACCTGCTTTCTCGTTGAAGGAACATAGACAGATATGGAGTCCAATGATACGATTTCCTTTACCATCCTCGTAATCCCACGTGGTGTGGAAGCATCTTCATGCTGAGGCTCATAGCCTTGGGTCGTTGGGTTTTGTTCAAATTTAGGTGTTGGGCTAGCCAGTTCTGAGACAACGGCGTGTGATGATTGCGATTCACCTACGACTGGATGGATGGCTGGAGAGTTTTGCTCAGAGGCTGACTCGCCCCCTTCGGATTCAGAGCCCCAACCTCCAGGCATACTGGCTCCTGGCATCATTGTCGACCGAGCATCAGAGAAGGCGCTCATGTACATGCTCTCAGCCTCCTCATGACTGTAGAGATGTGACTGTGCGAGGTCCTCCGCGTCAGTGCTTGGTGTATCATCGTCCGATCGTACCGAACTGGCAGACGAAGAAGGCTCAGAGGGAACCGGAGACACAGCACCAGAGGGCATGGGTTGAGGTTGAAAACTCGGTGGAGGATGAAGAGAAGGCTCTGATCGAATTCCCCGCTCGTAGGACGACCAAAGTTCCGGCTGATGTTGCATGAGAGCTGAGTTGGCATGGTCCCGGAGCACTGGCGTGTCATGTTTTTGGTACATTGAGGCCCTCGGTGTTGAGAGAGGCGAAGATCCATCAACATTCTCTTGGGCCTCTGGCTGCTGAGTGTCGTCCTCATACGGAATATTCAGGGCATCTTCGCTATCTCGTACTTCGTATTGGCTCTGTGCAAGCATATCCAGGGCTTCCATCTGATCTGGGCTTATGCTCATATCCAGTCCCCCCACCGATGACTGCATCGAACCCGACATATCACAGAGTATTGACGGTACATCATGAGGTGCTGATCCCTGTGGTTTCACCAAGGATTGTGCTGATTGGGTCGGTAGGAGAGAAGAGAAAACGTTGGCTTCCGTGATCAGGAATGCCCGGAGATTGTCCAGCAGAATATGACGCTTGCCTTCCTTCGGCACTATCGCAGGTGAACCATCTCCTTGCTGTCCAGGCGCCGTGACTCCTTCCGCAACGATCTCGTCTAACGCCAGCTGGAACGTAACAAGTTCTGTTGTCGAGAGACCCGGTTCGACGGGTACTTGCATGTCGAGTTGGAAGGTGACCTTGTGAATTCGGATCTGGAGCCTGTCCAAGATGCCCTGCAGGAAATTAGTCAAAAACGTTGGTAATGACAAGCCTTGACCGGTGCCAAAGGTGGCGAAAGAGCCATCGTCATCGGTTTCGGAGTCGCTCATGGACTCTGATAAGGCCTCCTGTGCTTCCTCGGCGAGAGCCTTTTCCAGCCGTCTCTGCTCGTCCGTTGGAACGGCTGTCTGCAGGAAAGACTGAGCTAGGTCGGCAGCAGTTGGCACAACCTCTGCGCCGTCCTCGTGTGTTCCCTTCTTTTTCTTCGCCGTTTGTTCATCCTGCTCTTGCTTGGACGCCACCCGTATCCTAGTATCAACACCCTCCACCTCAACTATTATTGGACTATTGTAGATATCGACCGGTATTGTGATGCGGAGTAGGAGAACCTTGGCCTTTTGAATCCTGAAGGTTGGGGGAAGTTTTGCGATGGCTTCGAGTTTCTATCAAGGGAGCGACAACAGGTGGTTAGTATGAAGGCAGAATGTGGGAAGATGGGAGTCGAAACATACGGATAGAATAAGTCCAACGTCACGGAACTCTAGAACAGTATTTCGGCCAATAGCAAAGTTGAGGTTGTCTAGATCAAGTGCCTGGGAGTCGAGGAGATCTAGGCGTGCCAAGACGAAGCGAAGCAACTGCTTCGGCAGAAGCGAGTTGACGAAGGACCGATAAAAGAAGGACATGGTTTCGTTGGTTTGTCTGCTCGCTCGTTATTATGTTTGGGTATCGTAGGCGAGTTACCAGGGGGAACGAATAGTAAAGCTCGCGGTTGTCGTAAAAATTATGCCGAGAAGGGTGTAAATGGTAGTGACTAGTTCCAGATGTATAAGGAAGTGTCCAAGTCTAGTTGCCGAAGCCCGTCGGTTAACGGCGCCCAACCTCTTGAAGCAAATGTCAAGACGGGATAAGATGACAAGCCTATGGGCTATCGAGCGAGGATGACGAAGGGTACTGGATCACTGGAGCGCGTCCTCCAATGACAACAACCATCCAACAGGAAGCCGAATAGCGGTATGGACAAGGTAGCGGAAGACCGGGGAGGTCATGATTGAGCGGCGGGCATCGCTTGTGTTGTAGGTCTAATTAGTAGTTGGTCATAGACCTAGGGATGTATGTACTATAGAAAGAGGGCTGTGAGGAGGTGCGTGGTTCGGGTTGTGTTGTGGTTGTCTAGTAGGAATACCTAGCAGGTAGGCAGGTAGTTACGGGTCGGCTGCCTTATCCGTTTGTTGATAGGATAACGCGAAGACCGGCGCTGGTGACGTTCACGGAGCGAGAGGGACCCCGGGGGGGGGGGGGACTGGAGTGGCAGCCCAGAGTGGGAAAGCCTGTAACTGTGAATGGAGCCTGTGTCGTTGTCGTCGTTTCAGGAACACGGTGAAGAGGCAACAGATCCGTCGGCGTGATCTAACATGGACAGTCCGTCTTGCTACTGAAAGGCCGTGACTCAACCAGACTGAACAAGGGGACAAAAATGGTTATAGGGAAAGATGAAAGGTGATAGGAAGGATGCGGTTGAAGAAATGCGAATGTGATTGTGAATGTGAACACCCAAAGATGGGCAGATAGACGGGAAGAATTGGAACATGCATGCAGTGTCCAAATCCGCTTGGTTGTATGGATTGATTGGCAGTGGGACTTCTACACTGATCGCACGCTGTGTCCCAGTGTTGAAAGTCTGTGGAAGCATTGGCGGGGATGCACCGCTAACAACCTGGAATCCAGCAGTCACCTTGGGGTACGGGGGTTCTGTCATCGGCGTCCGAGGTGGTGCAAGCGGGGGCACTGCGATCCCGGGTAAGAGTGCGGAGTTCCATTTAGTGTAGTGTACACTACACCCGTCGGCTGGGGTCACCACTGCCCGCTCTGCCCGCTCTGCCGGGGTGCTGGGCCAACCCCGTGACAGGCTTCCACTTCGGCTTCAAGGGGTCAGTATCGCCAATCAGTTGACCTGTTCCGTCCATTAATTAACCTGCCATCATCTTGGGCCATCATCCAACACCACATGCCCGTGCTTGTCGGTCACGGTGTACTACACTACACGATGTCCACTAGCTTGGCCGCGCATCATGACCATTACACATTCGCTTCAGGTTATCGCTAGAGCAAAGACCATTTCAAGTTAGAATGTCTTGGAGTGGCGAAGTATGGACACTACTTGGTTATCTTTTCTTCAACCAAGGAGGACGCTGATCTCGAACACAACCTCAAGGGACACTGACTGGACCCTATATACCTCTACTGTTTCAACCAATCCGAGAGACATCCACCATAATGATAAACCTAGAAAAAAAGACCGCTCACTTCAAAGTATGTACTTGACCATTTTCAATGCGTGTCATGGCGTTGGCCGTTTGTATCTTGGTGTTAGGCATGCCACCTCCGTCCGACATCCAGGCAGGAAAAGAAGAACCCCATGATTTCACAGCCCGTGAACCCGTAGATCTATCTCCGGTTCCATCCAGGCCTTTTCCCGGCCCCCAAGTACTCGGCCAGCCAAAACAAATGGAAATTACTGTGTGAACGCTGCATCAACGAAAAAAAAAAAAAATAAAAAAAAAAAAAAAAAAAAAAAAAAAAAAAAAAAAAAAAAAAAAAAAAAAAAACCCTGAAACTGACGTCGCCATGACTTATCTGTGCGTGCGTCTATCCTTCCTTTATTTACTTGTACACTATATATCCAAACGTCCCACAGATTTGCAACGGTCTGGTATCACTCAAGTGCTCAGGTGTCACAAGTTTCCGTAACACCGCAACGCCGCAATGCCATCGACAGATTATATGTGATTTATATATCCGCAACCCGGAAACCATATCCCCAACTTCCCACCGCTGAATCTATTAAATCAAGACCGCGCTATCTGTAACCATGAAACCAACAGCATGTCCCAAAACTCCTGCCGGCTGACCCTTCCATATCCTCATCTCAACATCAAACAGCCGCCTCCCTCTCCCCAGCACCAGCAACCCCCCTTCCATACCCCTCCGCAATCCGTCTCGCCACATTCTCACCACTCCAATACGCTCCCGTCACCGTCCCCAGCGCCACAAAAGTCGCCGTATGTTCGCCCGCCATCCACACCCCTTCCTCCGGCACACCATGTCTCATGGCCAAAATGTCCTTATCCCCTTCCTGCAGTCCCACCTGGAAGTTACAGTAGCTTCCGTTGCCCGCTAGGTCATCGTGCAGCCAGTTCGTCGCTATGCACCCGCTCGGTTGGCAGTTGGGGTCGGTGGCGTCGTAGGAGGGGAGGAGGGAGTAGTAGGGTTTGAAGAAGTCGTAGAGGAATTGTTGTTGTTGTTGTTGTTGTTGTTGTTGTTGTTGTTGTTGTTGTGCTGCCGCTTCTTTGGCTTCGGTCTGGGAAGGGCTGGAGCCGCCGGGACTGGAGGAAGAGGAGAAAGAGGAAGAGGAAGAGGGAGAGGAAGAGGAAAGGGAGCGGATCTTGGAGGTCACGTATTCGGACTCGGCGCCGTACATGTAAAAGAGCAGAGTCGGGTGGGCGACGGACGGGTCGATGGAGCCGAGCTCAACGATCTCGTTGGTCCAGCGGGAGGGGTTGGTCGAGGAGGCGTAAGAGGGGGAGAGCCATTGGCAGAAACCCTTGACTGTGCGCTTGTTGCTGTTGTTGGAGACGTCGGGTTCCAGCCAGAAGGCTTTGGGGAAGGAAATGTAGACTTTTTCAAGGCAGCCGTAGCCGATGCTTTGAATGGCGGTGGTTAGGCGGGGAGGGAGTGGAGGGTGGAAAGCCTGGAGGTTTTGCTTGAGCCAGCCGAGGGGGGTGGTGAGGACGAGTTCGTCGAATTCGTAGTATTGGTTGTCGGTTGTTTTGACTTTGATGGTGCTACTGCCTGTGCTTGACTTGCCAAAAATTTCAGCGACTCTGGTTTGGAGTTTGATATCGGCACCGCCGTCGACGACGGGGGCTACGATCTTTTCCATGATTTTCCGGTAGGTGCCGGAGCAAAAGAGGTTTTCTGGTTCTTGTCAGTCTCGTCCAAGTTTTGGGGGTAGACAAGTTCACACACCTCCGTCCAGACACTCTTCCAGCCAAAAGAACTTGAGGCTCTGTTTCTCAACAGGACTGCCCACGAATGCGCCCCATAGTTCGGCCATCTGGAGCACAATCTTCCTTTTCCTTGCATAGCCCTCTTCTGTCTCTGGAATCTGCTCCGCCACCTTCTCCTTGAAGAAATCCAAAAGTGATCGGTTGCTGTCAATCTCAGCACTGTGCTTGTCCGAGTACTGAAAAGCCTCCGCAATGATATTCCACATTATCGTGGAATAAGTCTCACCATCCTTCACTGGGAGTATATCGCCGTGCTCATCAAACACTGCTGCGTCTCCGTCCCAGTTAGTTGTGATAGTGCCTGTCTCCTTGGCGAGCTGGAAGATGGAGTTTTCTTTCGTTCCGTGAATCCAATTCGCTCCCATGTCCACAAAATGTCCGTTGGGGAGCTTTTCTTGGTATATCCTCCCGCCGAGACGGTCTCTTGCCTCTAGAATGGTGACTTGAAATCCGAGTTCGAGTAGATAACCAGCGCTCCGCAAACCGGCCATGCCTGCTCCAACTATACCAACATGGGGTTTTCTTCTAGAATCCATTGTGCCAGACTACTTTAATGTGAGTGTCTCTCGAGTCAGGGAGATTTCTGGGTAGGTTTTACCTTGAAAGGACTGTTCAGAATACCGAACCGACTCGACAACTTGTCGAAACTGAGACGTGAGACTGTATGCAACCTGGATGATTTCAAATCTTGATATATCCTCGAGGTGCTCTTATGGGAAGCACTAGCAACGGACATAGAGTAAGCATCCATTTTGGTCAAATGTGGCGAAGCAGAGTGCCAGGAAATTTTTGAGTCAAGCGATGCATAGGACGATGTGTTATGCTGAGGATGGGAGTTTTATTTGTAAAGACAGGTGGAAGAGCTGTCCTTCAAAGTTGAGATAGCACGATGTCGATAAGTATAAAGAATGCGCCTTTGGCGGTGTGACTCGTGATAAGCGAATGAATTAAGCGGTCAATAAACGCGAGCATATATTGACAGCTTGAAGGTCCAGTATAATATTCAAATCCCATGCTTTGACGCATGAGCTACTCCGTGGGATTTTGTCGACGACAGTGAGGATGCATGCCTTCTCCATCCCTTGGATGACTTGACTGTCTGTGATGTCCAACCGGATGACAGCCGAACATTACTCGAAGGGGTATCTTGAAACCAGCTGATAACGGGCTCGCTGAAACGGTCGAGACCAAGCTCAACAGACAGCGTCATCCTAGTGTCCCGCGTGCACTGCCCATGGGCCCTTCACGATACCACTTGGTACCGTGTGCCCTGGTGTTGCTTCCCACTTTGGCAACCAATCGAAGTTGATATCTCGAGCATGCTGCAGATTTACAAAAAGAAGAGAACCAGATGAAAGCATAAAAGCGATAGTGGGAGGCAATGACCGTGCTCGGCGTGACTAACAGCCTAACTGACACGTTACCCGACAGAGAGAAAGGAGAAGCTATTTGCTAAAAACTTACAAGAGTCTGAACACACTGATTGATGACGTCGAGGCAATGATCATACTAAGCATAGGCTTGAAAACGCCGAAATCTCAGCAAGCTACCAGTGAACGATAGCGTGATAGGTATTCAGCAGCTCCAAAAGGGTCAGGGTCTTGGATTGTCGTACTTAAAATGATCCGCACCACTGTTTTTGGGTTCGATCTAGATTGTCAACTGGACGAGATGAAGCTTCTCTCTTTTGCCTAATGTCCTCATAAGGTGGGGAATTCCATTTAGTGAGGGGTTGCCTGTCAACAACAGCCAGCGCCAGAGGGAAAGAGTCACGACGACAACCTCGGAGATGGGCAATAAACAGCAGTAACACTTTGGTAATCCGAGACCACACTTCATAGTCAACATCTCAACATCTCAATTTCATACGCTCTCGACCTTCTCAAAGCATCTCCTTGCTGAAGTTTGTCCAGTCGAGAACGGTAACAAAACACGACCTCTAACAGTGGAGCCAATAATGCTTGGCAACGAGCTGCCCCATGGGGCCGCAATCCACGCTGCCAGGTCATCATCGAAACTTGGCGCTATGTGCTCTTCTTGCAACACCCAACGATAACCTATGTATACTACCATGGTTGGAAGTAATCCAAATCCTCGGTTCAAGAACAGAAGAATAGATAGAACATGTATTGACAGCCGCGATTGAGACAATGCCGTGGTTTCTTCTCCAAACCGCCACGGATACATCACATGCCGGATGCGCCTCCAATGCTCAATGATACAGCTGGAGAAGGACAAGACACTCCCACCAATCATAAACAAGATATTGGAGATTGGAGACATGGCCCCGTGCTCCCCACATTCTACATCCCCACGATCTGGCAGCGAGCCGAGGCAGACCGATCGATGGCCCGCCTCAGGTCTCCTTGTCTCGGTCTTCTTGAAGCAACAGCCACCTGTTTTGGGCTGGGGGAACCGAGAACCCGAGCAAAAGGAAGATCCCGAGAGGTCGACCGACGCCTTCGGCACCCAGAAACCACTGCATTTGGCAGCCATTGAGGTGCCCAGCTGGCCCGTCTATCAAACCCCTGGTTCCGCTCCTGGACACGATGTTCCGCAGCCATGTGTTCAATAAAAAGCTCCTCGGCTACCCAATCCGCGGTATGCTGCTTCAAGTTGTGTCTTGATCTTTTGTTTCCAGTTTGGCCACCATCATCATCAGTCTCCTCCTTCTCTTCCTTCTCCGGGACCCAAGTAGACGAATCGTGTATATCTTAGTTGCTTAATTAGTCCTCCACATATATACCTACCCATACCCATACACATGTACCCTCCAAAATGGCCAACGTATTAAACGTCCCCGACAAGACCTTCACCCGCGAGGAGGTCAAGAAGCACAACACCGAGGACAGCACGTGGTTTATCATCGACTCCGTCGTCTACGATGTCTCCGAGTTCCTCGACGCCCACCCCGGTGGTGAGGCCGTCCTCCGCCAGGTCGCCGGCCAGGATGCCACCTCGGCCTTCTACAACCTCCACAGGCACGAGGTG
The DNA here is from genome assembly GCA_009805215.1 of Neurospora discreta FGSC 8579. Taxonomy (NCBI): domain Eukaryota; kingdom Fungi; phylum Ascomycota; class Sordariomycetes; order Sordariales; family Sordariaceae; genus Neurospora; species Neurospora discreta. The sequence continues at coordinate 159,960 of RANX01000016.1, forward strand.
CTGATCAAGTACAACGACCTAGCCATCGGCACCATCAAGGGCGAGAAGCAGTCCATCATCACCCCCCGGCCCGGCGATCTCTCGCCCGTCCCCTACGCCGAACCCCTCTGGCTCACCCCCCAGTTCAAGAGCCCCTACTTCAACGACAGCCACCGCAGCCTCCAGAAGGCCATCCGCAAGTTCACCGATGAGGTGATCGCCCCCGAGGCTCTCGAGAAGGAGCGCACCGGCGAGCTCATCAGCCAGGACCTGATCGACAAGATGTCCAAGGCCGGCATCCTGCACATGCGCATGGGGCCCGGCAAGCACCTGCACGGCGTCAACCTACTCGACGGCGCCGTCAAGGGCGAGGAGTTCGACTACTTCCACGACATGATCATGGCGCAGGAGCAGGTGCGCGTCGCCTGCCGCGGCTTCCAGGACGGCAACATGGCCGGCATGGCCATCGGCCTCACGTGCATCCTTAACTACGGCGACAAGAACCCGGCCCTCAAGAAGCGCATCACCGAGGAGGTCTTCGCCGGCAAGAAGAAGATCTGCCTGGCCATCACCGAGGCCTTTGCGGGCTCCGACGTCGCCGGCCTGCGCACCACCGCCACCAAGACCCCCGACGGCAAGCACTACATTGTCAACGGCACCAAGAAGTGGATCACCAACGGTGTCTTCTGCGACTACTTCGTCACCGGCGTCAAGACCGATAAGGGGTTGAGTGTCCTCCTCATTGAGCGCGGCGAGGGCGTCGAGACCAAGCCCATCAAGACCTCGTACTCGCCCGCTGCTGGTACCACCTACATCACTTTCGACAACGTCAAGGTGCCCGTTGAGAACCTGCTCGGCGAGGAGAACAAGGGCATCTACGTCATCCTCTCCAACTTTAACCACGAGCGCTGGATGATGGCCTGCGCCACCATCCGCTACATGCGCCTTGTCGTCGAAGAATCCCTCAAGTGGGCTCACCAGCGTCTTGTCTTTGGCAAGCGTCTGATCGATCAGCCCGTTATTCGCCAAAAGTTGGCCAAGATGATTGCTTTGTGTGAATCTCACCAGTCTTGGCTCGAGACCATCACGTATGTTTTTTTTTTTTTTTATCCTCTCTTCTCCTTCCCTTCCCTCCTGCTCTTCCCCACCGTCTTTCCCCCTTCCTTCCAGCCCAACGAACCTAGCTAACATCCCCTTTCTCCCCTCCCCAGCTACCAGATGAACCACATGCCCTACTCGGAACAAGCCAAGCACCTCGGCGGTCCCATCGCCCTGCTCAAGATGTCGTGCACGCGCGCCGCCCACGAGATTGCCGACGAGTCCGTGCAGATCTGGGGTGGTCGTGGCCTGACGCAGACCGGCATGGGTCGCGTCATCGAGAACTTCAACCGTGGTTACAAGTTCGACGCCATTCTCGGTGGTGCTGAGGAGGTCCTTGGCGATCTTGGTGTCAGGCAGGCTATGAAGTTTATGCCCAAGGCTGTCTTGTAAAGGGTTGGTTCAAAGAAAAAAAGGAAAAGAAGGACGAAAGGAAAGGAAAGTAAAGAGGGGGAAGCAGGACAGGACAGGACAGGATATGATGGCGCCGAGGCCGTGAATGGACGGTGCCGTGGGCGGTGTTGATGATGTACAACCTGATGCTGGTTTGTTCGTTACTAGCTTGGTACCTAGGTTCCCGTTATTGCATGAGTAGCGTTCCGTTTCTGTTGTTGTTTACACTACCATCATGTCACTGTGGACACCTTTGGTCATGTAGCTGGTCTGCTTCCGTATGTGAATTCTATATCATGCGTGTTTGGCCTTCAATATAAACTTTTTATCCAGCCAAGGCCGGTTCTAGTTGAGAGATAGGTCAAGGCCTCTTGAGGGCGAACAAACTGGTAATCCATCAAGTTGTTGAACTTCCAACTCTAAAGTCAACATTCCTGGCAAGCACCGAATTGTCACCAACAGTCACGTCACTCAAGGCAGAGGAACTCAAGTTTGTTTCATCATCGATGCATTACGCTCGCATCGCACACCACGGCCTTTCGGCGCTTTTTATTCGTTGACCTATTGAGTCCCATACGATTTTGCTTTCCCCTGAGATCTCGGATAATTATGATGTCCTCATGCCCGTGCACAGTATGAAGATAGCTCCCTTCCCATTCAAGTTCCATATGTGAAGAAAAAACAGAAACCCGCAAGATGTTTGTCGTGCAATGGCCCCGCCCCTGTTGCACAAGCCCTTTTTGTCGTAGAAAGACCCATACGGTATGGTTGGTTGAAAAGGTAACCCCTGGCCGTCCAGACGCCAATTTTGGTGAAAAGACCTTTTTTGCTTTCCCAACTTCCCCAGTGGTTGTCGGATCATCATGATGTTTTGTGTCGCGTAAAATGCAAAGGTTGAAGAATTAAGAAAAGTGTAAGAGACCCGCCGTGAAAAAAAGTCCAAAGCAGCGGATATCCAGATGACCAGTAAACACCAGCAGAACGACCCCGTGGACTGAAAAGTTCCTCAGAAAGGCAACGCAAAAACGCAGCACCATGTCATCACCCCCAGTAAAAGCTGTCTATCTACCGGTCCCGCATGCTTCTTCATCTCGGTGATGAGAAGTGAGCAAGGTCAGGGCTGGTAAGACAGCAAATGAGCGAGGCCGCCAAAGGTAGTTGGTGTTACCTGGCGAGTAGAGCGCATTTAAGCGCTGGGGCACTGGGACTGAACGTGGCCAGGCTGCTGGCACTTGTAGCAGATCTTCTCGCCGGAACCGGAGTCCTTGGGGCAGTCACCTATTGAATCACGGTTAGCTTTGTGCATGATTCATGTGTACACATTGAGACTTACGGGAGAAGTGGCCAGACTCGCCGCAGTTGTAGCACTTGGAGCCGTTGACGCAGTCACGGGACATGTGGCCAATGCCACCGCAAGAGTAGCAGGTCTTCTGGGGACCACCGAAGCCACCACCGCCGTAGCCGGAGTTCTGGTAGCCGCCGCCGTAGGAAGCACCGCCCTTGGAGCAGTTGCGGGCAATGTGGCCGACCTCGCCGCACTTGTAGCACTCAGCGCCGGAGGACTGGCCGCCGCCGGACTGGGAGCAGTCACGGCTGATGTGGCCGGTCTGGCCGCAACGGTAGCAGGTACGGGCGTTGTCCTTGGGGCCCTCGGGGCAGTCACGGCCTGTACGATACTGTCAGTAAGACGATCAGAAGCACACGTTTCCAGAGCGAGAACGTACTCATGTGACCCTCGTTGCCGCAGTTGTAGCACTTAGCAGCGCCCTTGTTGGGGCAGTCACGGGCCTATTGACTTCCAGTCAGCATCATGACCAAACACACAACTTCTATACCTCTCCGATCATCTCGCCGTCCGCCATTCTGGGTCTTTCTCTCTCTCTCTCGCCGAACGTTTCGCATACCTGGTGGGTAGTCTGGCCGCCTAATGTCTCTCATGTCAGATCTCTCCCCTCACTCTCATGATAATTGTTGTTGATATGGTAGTATGTGGGTAATGGTTGATTCAGGTGCCTGTAAGGGCCAAACGGTTTAGAACTTGTTCGCCTTCTGGTACAACAGCTCTTGCTCAACCGACGAACAGATCTCGAACTCGTGATGTTCTGCCCTGTCCAAGCACGGCAAACCATAGCACATAACTGCGCCGGCAAACCAGACTTGTGATCAAGGTCTGAGCCGGACGCCAGCGCGCAGCACAATAATGCCAAACTTTCTTGTGTATACCCGTGGGTGTGTAGCATCCTAGGACGCAGGATCAAAGTGTGAAAGGGATTGCAGGTAACGCAATGCTTTGTAGAAACCGAGCGCGGGTGACAGCTGTGTGCCACGCCGGCGAAGCAAACGAAAGCTAGGGCGCAGAGGTTGTGTTGGCGAACTCACAAGTGAAGCAGGCACGAGTGCTCTGGGGGGCAGCAAAGGAGTCCATTTTGATGTTGGTTTGAAGGTGTATATCGAAGATTCGAAGTTGGGTATTGAAAGTCTGTTGAGACGTTGTTGTTGATGGGTCAGTAAAAGGGAGAGGTGTAGGTGGCAATTGAAGTTTCCAATGTCCGGGTGGGAATTTAGAGGGCTTGCTTTGACGTGCAAAAATGGGAAAAAAGTGGGGGGAAGTCTTAGTGTGGGGTTTATCGCAGCACTTTATCGAGACCCGTACAGTTTAATCGGATAAACTTGGGGTGATAGTGTAGGCGCCTAGAAATGACTGGCGAGACCTGCCTGGAAGGATGGGGTGATGATCTTGTGTTGGGTGCTGCAAAAGGGAGGAACAGCTGAGAGGGATCTTACCTGGAAGATAGGACTGAAGTCAAATGTTGTTGCTGTTGAGAAAAGGTGATGTTGCGGTAGGAAAGAAGGGCAGCTGGACGGGCAGGTAGGACAGATAAATAGCAATTGTCGGCTGGCTCACGAGGCAGGCAAAACTCAACGAAACTGAAGGGCACAGTGAGGAGCTAGCAAAGCGGGTGGTCTGGGTTGTCAGACTGCCAGTCTGGTTCCTGTTTCCCCTCCTGTTGAAATTTTCTGGAAGGACGCTTTGTGTGGGGAAGGGACCCCTGTCCTGTTTTCTGACCCTGCCCAGCCTGCCTACATTGGCCGTCTTCTTGTCTTGTGTACGTACCTCAGCCACCTATTCACCGGTTTTGGTAGGTCGGCGCTGGGACGTGATCCGTCTCGCAACTTTCATTCCCTTGGCCATTCTGGAGCGGCAACCACTGCCATATACCAGTTTTTGCTGCCTGGTTCTTCTGCCTCAGCTCTTTGCAGTGACAGAGCACCATGGATGGCGACAAGTGAACGAGGGTTCTGCCGAACATGTTCAAGGGTTACCAGCACACATCTTTCTTCTGGCAGGCGTGTTGCTGGCATCTGCTGTCTACATTAAGTTTACGAATTCCAGTCTACGTACTTGAATGGTATTGTCATATTGAGAGGCAATGCGAGTCCATTTTGCTGGAATTGAAGGGAGGACCTGTTGCGAATTCCATTATGGCGGTATCTGTCCCTTTATACTTAGCTACCTAGGTAGTTCCAGACTCCGACTCACACCACACATCGACAGCATCCTTCCTCCAATTGCACAACAGAGGAACACAAAAGGCAGTTGCTCGTACCACAAAGATCGGCTGGAAGGTAGCCTATTGTACACTCTGTCCTCGACCAGAAGACCACAAACGCAGCGATGCTCCTGAATGCAGAATATGTGGCTTGTTCCCCTCTTCCCCATTCCATCCCTCCACAGTTCAAGGTCACAATCGACAAAATCCTACACTCGCATGATATGACGGGAAGTCTGCGGTAGTCCGAGGGATATGATGAGAGGGAAGCGAGCATCAAAGTCACAGCGGTATGCGTATATGCCCCTGCGTGGTGCGTTCCCACTCCCAATCCAGCATTCCTTTTGATCAATCTTGTCAAGATGTGTGTTTCTTAAAGCTTGCTCGAGGCTGGGAACGAGGTTCGAACAAAGCCAACGACTTCTTTCAGTAAAAACGCAAGGAGCGCCCAATACGGCCGCGATACGTGTTTCTGGCTGCCTGCAGCCAACACAACAGTGATCAGGGATGTCAGCGAGGGATTGCGATAAGAAAGAGTACTGATGAGGGGAGACTTCACTTGATATAATCTATTGTAATCCGAGGGGACCTTAGCTTAGCCGATCTACGCCACGTGCGATGGTCGTCCTGTCTTGCAGATGAGATCCAAATACCAAGGGCACATGGCCAGCTTGGTAGCAAAGAAGAAGAGATGAAACTCCAAATCTCTATCAGAAGAGTTGAGATCTCGCTTAGATGGGATGAAATCACGGCGGAAAGCGTGAAGCCCCAACACCGTATAACATCAGTTCGAAGAAGAGGGGCAAAAGTACATAGTAATCTTTCAAGACTCGAAACGAAAACCGGGAGAGTCGACCAGGTCAAAACCCTCGGCGATTCTTTGCCCTGGAAGTCAGATACCCGGACGTGAAAGTTCTTCGGCTTCGTGAAGCCAACTTGCTGGCTCCAGGCGTAGTAGTGGGATGACCCTATTGTAAGCGTTCTACATAGGTACCGCGTTCAGTCAAGGGATCCAGGAGAAAGGTTGGCTGGCATCCAAACACCCAGACTCGATGATGATGCGAACTAACATCCTTGCGTGGAGCAGGAACTCGGCGGAGTTGCTCCGCGTGTTCGTTCCATTGCCGCTATGGGACCACAAAAAAAAAAAACAGCATGTCGCACAATTTTATATACGAAGATCTTACGAGAAGTGATGGTCTGCATGCTGGTTCCTTGTTAGTCTTTTTTTTTGGACAGCATCCAGAAGCTAACCCAAAGTTTTTGTTGTCCGTTTCGGCCTTTGGAGTCTGAGCTTGAGATTGATGTTCGAACTTCGAAGTTCAAGACGGACGGGGTTCAAGTTGTGCTCCACAGCTGTCAGGGGCATGCCCCACCACTCCGGAATTCAGGGTGGGTCTCCACTGCTACATGAACCCACTCTCAGCCACTGCAAGACACAGCTTGACTGCACGTGACACGGCGCTTAGCTTTGTTGCTGCCTGCCCAGTGTTTACCCTTTTGGATCTAGACCAAGAAGTACATCCTGCACCAAGATTTGTGACGTCGACTACATTGAAATTATGAAATTATGTCAACAACACCGTCGGGCCGTTGATTGTTGCTGATCTCTTTCAATGGAATGTTTGCTCTCCTTGATTTAACTCGCACCAGTTGAACAAACATCATCTGCTATCGGCCAAAAATGACCTTCTGGGACCAGAAAGGTCGTGCCGCGATCCTTGCCGCGGTGGAAGCCGCCTGTGATACGGTTGGAAAGGATCTCGACGCAGGTAGGATCTTTCATTGCCATGCTAAAATGGCTGAGATTTACAAGGATGATACTCGTCATCACGCGCTCATTGACTAACTCGCTGCTAGAATTTCGCGAAAAAGATGCGTTATCTGCGGTCGAGAGGGAAGCGCTGATGGCCAAAGTCGATCAACTAGAAAAGATGAACCAGGCGTTGATGAGAAATCTCGAGGAACTCATCAAGAAAGTCAACCCGGTCTCGTCTTTGGCTGCTTCAAAGGAATCTACTAGCAGCGATCAAGATGCCCCAGCATCATCAGACACTCTCTTGGAGGTACCACAACAACCGACAGGTGCAACGTCGCGTTCAATCCTTGCAGAAATCTCGCCTAACACGGTTACTGGGACAACACGCGCCACTGTTGAGGATCCTGATGCGGAATCGCATAAGGACAAAGAATTGGCAGCCTTAAGGAAACACTGTAAATCGCTGCAAGCGAAATATGATGCAAAAAAGGACATTGCACGGCGGATCGTTGATCAGCGTAATCAATGGCTAAAGTATGCCGAACATCTAGAGCGAAAGCTTGAGGAGCTTACCGGAACAAAACACCAAGGGGAGGGCAACCCGAATCGTTTAGCGCTTTCCGCTGCAGTGCCAGACCAATTGCCCACTCTCCCAAGGGGAAATGAGACAGCACACGAAGTGGCCATCAAGAAAGAGCCATCTTCAGATGGGCCTGTCGTCATTTCCGAGAGGCGTGTCCGGAAGAGGAGGAATAGCGACACCCGTGGTGAAGCAAGGCCTAATCCACGCGGAATCAAGAGAGAGAGCTCGGATCCTGTCATTACAAGCGTGGTGCCTTCCTTCATGCCACAAGAGAGTATCGACCTCAATGAGACAACATATGTGATGCCCACACCGAAAAAGCGTAGACATCGGGACCCATCTCGACCACCAGCCAACGATGCCGCGGAAGAATCAACAACTGGCCAACCAGCGTTTGCACCAAATAAAGGCAAAGACAAAGCCACTTCCGACACCCCCAAAGCAGTGGCACGGTTAGAGTTCAGACTCGGCCATGCCATAGCTGATGTTGCAGAAGACAGCTCCGAGCCTCTTGATCTCGAAAAGGAACAAGGAAAAGGTGGACCGTCCGACTCGACCACGCCAAAGCCTGGACGATTACAAAGCCTTCTGAACACCAACCCACCGCTACAGCGCGAGCAGCCTCTTCAAACGCCGGCTAGGGTTCCGGCGGTCGGACTAGGTAGCCACAGCGCTCCAAACCTGCGGCGTGCTCGAGATGTGGCCAAGTTGACTCCGCTCCGAGAACGGGCGGTCTCTGAGTTGAGACTGGAAGACTTCAAGATTAATCCCAAAGCTAACAACGGCTACACCTATGCTTTTGACGAAGTAGTTCGTGGGAGGGCAGAACGTGCTAAGCTCGAGGGTTGCACCGATCCAAACTGCTGTGGCAGAACTGCCCGTGCCTTGGCAGAGAGCGAGCTCAGTTCGGGTGGCTCAGCTCATCTGCTGAAATCAGAAAACATTGCGTTGATGGAAAGCTACCTTGGGCCAGAGTGCTATCGACTGGGTACTATGACGGTAGATGAGAAGAAGGAGGTCTGGTTGAAGGCCAAGACTATAGCTGTGGCCAACAGTTTCGGGAGGCACAGGCACCAATTTGAACGAAGGCGCTCACCTCCGGGTTATTGGGACCTAGAATTTCCCAGCACACAAGAAGATAACGAACGGAGAGAGGAGGCAAACAGGCGGGAGAGGGAAACAATAGAGAAGAGATGGCGCGAGGCCATGCGAGGCAATGGGAGGTGGCTTTTCAGGGATGAGTAAATTGTAAGGTGACGCTCCCATTTGGACGTAGACGCTTCTGAGCCAGTATAGATATCAGTACATATCATTCAGAAGAAACATCACAAGAAAACTGAAGCGCAAAGGCCTCAACCATCGAAAGACATGAACCGACGCCGAGACTTGATCACTTGTGACCTGTACATGTATGCTCCATCGAAAGCCAGAGATGGCACGTATCGGCGGACTAAAGAGATGTTATTCAGTTGATTACCTTAAACTCGCCAGTTGATGTCTCAAAAAGCAACTTTTCTTGAGTATTCGTTCAATTTGATTCTTCTTAAAGCCTCCGAATATCGCGAGTCACCATCAAGAGCGTCATTCGCTGCCCGAGCTTGGATCCCATCATGTAGCGGATACGGTCCGAGCGTTTTGGCTCCACTATCGTCCTGTTTCGCCTGCCACCCGAACTTCCATCCAACTGCCCGTCCGCGGGGTTCACAGCTTCTGTTGGTGGGATGCCCAGAACCCCCCAAGTAAAGAAGGAAGAAATGAAGTTAAAGCAGAGAAACAGCGTGACTTCAACCAGAGGAAACCCAACTGAACTAAAACGCACATCTTCGACTCCTTCCTTTCTACGTTGACTGGAAGGCAGAGACATCCTGACGCAGTCAAGGGAGAGAGAGGTGCGGTCCAGTGCCGTTTGCTTGCCGCCACTACAGGCATCATCACCGCCGCCGCCGCCGCCGCCGCCTTCCCTCTGCCGTAGTACCAGCCAGCTCCACGTCCAAGTGCCTGGCTGCCACTCACAACGGGCCAGGTCCCAGACGGACGCCCAGCCCACGTTCTGTGTCACACTGTTTCTGATATTTGTTCAACCTATGTCTCTCAACCTCCATTTTGTAAACGTTGTGGTGACGGTACCCAACGCCAAAACATCACCGTTGGGTTTCTTATCGTATATTTTGTTTTGTTTTGAGTTGGTGAAATTCTTCAGGTCCGCATCCAGGACGTGTGACGAACCCAGCGCACCGTTCCCTTCACCCAATTCTTCAGGAACCGCCGAACAGACCCCCCTCCCAGGTCCCTGCTTGCTGCGTCCCGTTGCAGGGCTAGCTACCTGGAGATACCTACATCTACCTAGGTAGGTAGGTACTTGACTAGAGGTACCCACCGGGCTACTTTGTACCCTGAACGCCTGCCAATTACTTACCTACCCTTTCGCTGGATGTCCCCATCGACTCCTGCCACTACAACACACCACAACCAAACAGAAGCCATCCACACCCACACCACCTCACACCTGAGAGGCTGTGGGCTACTGCTACGCTACCTTGCCTTGCCTTGCCTAACCTTCCCCTCCAAAAACATATCTTGTACCGGCCGGGATCTCGTCAACGCCGCGCCGTCACCAACCAAATCCTCGACACCTCCCGTCAGTTTGCAGTGTGTGCAAGCAGGACTGGACTTTGCAGGCGGCTCCTTTGACGACGCCTCGTTGTGCCAGCAAAGAAGTGGACGCCCGCAGAGGACCCGAAATCCTCAAGGCGCCTCTTCGAGTCCCACCCAACCCCCGGGACCCCGATACTCGCAGCAGCCCCGAGTCACGATCGGTTCCAGCCCAGCTTTCGGCATCACCCGAATCCGGCCACCACGACCGGCGGCAACCCAAGCTCCCTCCTCCCCCCCCTCCGCAACCCCGCGTCCGAAGCTGATTCAGCATCTCGCAACTACCGCCTCATTGGGCGCCAGCACATTCCGACTCGCTGCGGTGGCCTCACGCCGGTGAGCAGCTACCGCGCCGCCACATCTCCCAAGCCGGCATGATGAACAGCACCGGGCATCTGCCGGCTGGGCAGCCAATGCAGGGTAATGCCGATATGGGAATTCCCAGGATGAATGGAGGCCCCGGTGGCCAGGGCCATCTCGGTCAGGGCCACGGTCCCCGTCGCGGACGGCCTCACCACAACCACTACAATCCTGGCGCCCACCATCACCACCACCATGGGCAGTATCACCAGCCTCATGTCGCGCACCAACCCATGTATGCCGCCAACTATATGCCACAGCCTTATGGTGTTCCCCCTGGCTACTATGCCCCCCCTGCCTACCAGAACGCCGCGACCATGAACCCCTACGGCATGCCGCAGTACGCCCCGCCCGCCGCCACCTACGCTCGATCGCCCCCGGCCATGCAGCACTATATGCCCATGGTAGCTCAGAATCCCTACGCTCGACCGGCTCCTCCCCAGTCTCCCATCGTCTCGACCCCGTACCAGGCTCCCCCTATGCCTCCGCCAGCGCTCGTACCGGTTCCTGCTCCCCACACTCCCTCGTCGACACACTCTCACGTCGTTCCGACCACTATGACTCCGCCGGCTCAGCAGATGCCACCGATCGTCCCTCCCCAGGCACAGATTCAGTCGCAGCCTCAAGTTCAGCTTCAGCCTGAGCCCGAGCCCGAGATCCAGCAAAAGGTAGTGGAGGAGCCGGTGGCTGAGGAGACCCAACAGCCCGCGCAGGCTGAGGCCGTATACTCGCACTTCGCTTCGCCGCAAAAGTCGGACACACCCCCGTTCTCTCTACCTTGGCTTTCGCATCCCGATGCCCCGTTCCCGGCTCGCACAAAGCTTAGAAGACGCCGGCAAGCTCCTTCTGCTGCCTCGGAGAATGTCAGCCTTCCTACTGCTCCTGGCCAACAATATGAAGCTGCTTTAGTGGAAGGTACTTCCGCAGAAAATGTCCCGGAAGATGCTGCTATCGCTACGCCCAAGGTTACGCCTACGCTCGAGATTCTTCCTCCCCGGTCTGAAACTCCTTCGACTCAAGAGCTTCCTTCTGTGGATACTCCGTCGACTTCGCCAACTAGCTCCGTCCCGTCCCAGCAGCTCCAGGTTTCCGAGTCCATCCCGGCCTCTCCGCCTCAGCCCGCGAAGCAAGTTACTCGTGTCCCCGTTCCTGCTGTTCCTGCCATCCCTGTGGTCCCTGTTTTGCCGAAGCCTGCTCCCAAGGACAAGCCCATGCCTAGCGAGGAGAAGCCGTCTGCTGAGACCAAGCCTGCTGGTTCTACCCCTGCTGCTGAGCAGACTCCCGAGACTGCTGCCAAGGATTCCACTGCTTCGACGCCCGATTCTTCTGCTCCGGCTGCACAAGCTGCTCCTGCGCCCGCACCTGTTAAGCCTAAGTCTTGGGCCAACTTGTTCACCAAGCCTGCCGCCCCCGTTAGCGCTGTTGCCGTTGCTGCCGCTGCTGCCTCTGCTTCCCAGACCACGGTCAACAGCAACACCGTCGCGGATGCTTCAGGAGCCGCTGCTGGAGTTGCCACGGGCTTTGCTCAGTCTAAGGCGACCTCTATGGCCGAGGCTATTCAGTCGTACCGGGTCGGAACCGCTGAGAAGATTGCTTTCTTGGAGCCCCGCGGCCTCGTTAACACTGGTAACATGTGCTATATGAACTCTGTAAGTGGCTCCTACCCTGTGGGCTCGAAACATGCGATACTAATACTGTCACCAGATTCTTCAAGTCTTGGTTAACTGCATTCCTTTCTATGACTTCTTGGATCAAGTCAGCAAGAAGGCTGTCCACAGCTTCAACAGCGAGACTCCTCTCCTGGATGCCATGATCATGTTCATGCGGGAGTTCAAGGTAATTGATTCTGCTGCATCTATCGACCAGCTCAAGAGACGTCTCAAGAACGAGGAACTCGAGCAGTACGGTGAAGCCTTCACCCCCGAGTTTGTCTATGACGCTATCAGAAAGCTGCCTCGCTTCGCAAGCATGCGCCGTGGTCATCAACAAGATGCCGAGGAGTTCCTCGGGTTCCTTCTTGAAGGTCTCCACGATGAATGCACTCATGTCATGAGTACTCTTCCGGTTTCGACTACGTCAACTGCGCCCAACTCGTCCCTGCCCTCGCCCACGACGTCCAACGCTGGTGATGACTGGCTCGAGGTTGGACCCCGTCAGAAGGCTGCAATTACTCGTACTTCTGGTTATTCCTCTGCGATCTCCCCCATCACTAGGATCTTTGGTGGTCAACTCCGCTCTGAGCTTCGTATCCCAGGCCTCAAAAGCTCCGTTACCCTGGAGCCTTATCAACCCCTTCAGCTGGATATTGGGGCTCCCGAGGTTCGTAACATTGTTGATGCTTTGAGGGGTCTTACTCGCCCAGAGACGATTCACGGAGATTTCAATTCGCCCCACGGCAAGGACGCAAAGGCTACCAAGCAGGTGTTCATCGAGTCTCTGCCTCCAGTCCTCATTTTGCATCTCAAACGCTTCCAGTTCGATGCTGAAGGCCATGGTACCATCAAGATTTGGAAGAAGGTCGGATATCCCTTGGAGCTCGAAATCCCCCGCGAGGTCGTCTCTCGGCAGAAGCGCAACACTACTCATGCTGAGAATGCCGATCTTCTGAAGTATCGTCTCATCACGGTTGTCTATCATCACGGAAAGAATGCCAGCGGCGGACACTATACAGTTGATGTTCGTCGCCAGGACGGCCGTGAATGGGTTCGGATTGATGACACTGTCATTCGCCGTGTTCGCCCTGAGGACGTCGCTGAGGCTGGGGCTGAGGAAAAGCCCTCCAAGGGCGCCGTTGGTGATCGCAGAGATAACAGCAGCCCGGCAGCTAGCAACCGGTTCGGCGCCATGAACGACGATGATACTGGTGATGACGAGGGCTGGAAGCAGGCTACTGCGAGCGGCAAGAAGTGGAGCAGCGTCGTCAACGGCGCCGGTCTTGCTGCTCCTAGCGGCAGTGGTAGCTTGAAGGCTGCCGCCAAGCAACATAATGATAGCTTCAAGGACAACAAGGTCGCCTACCTGTTGTTCTACCAGCGTATCTGAAGAGTTTAACGGAACCGAGTTTGTGGAGGGGTTGCGTAGCCATACTTGAATCGGCTCAGCGATCTCTCCAATCATGTGGCGCTTTGGGAGATACCAACATCTCGGCGTACAAAAGCAAATGGGGACGGACGCGTTATGACGATGACGATGTTCAAGAACGTTACAATAAGAACGAAAACTTAAGGAGAAGAACGACGGTGGCACAACAGGCCATACTCGAGTCGGCGTATGGGCGCCGACGCTCCAAGACCATTGCTTCAACGGTTAGGCAGGGTTGAACAATTGCCTGGAGCCAAGGGCATTCGGGACATGAACCCGGATCCCCGTTCACTATCTTCATGACTTCCACTCATGAGGATACAACCATTCGAGACAGTTGGGTGGGCGGTGAAAGAAAGCAGACCAGGAATACTCCGGGTCGTCTTGATGAGGTGATGAGTTAAGATGAGACGAAGCTTTTCTCATACTATCAAATCATTCAGCACTGCCTGTCTACCATCTTACTTTGACCGACTAAACCATCAAATCATGATTCCATCAATCCTCTATAGACCATACTTCACCGATATCTGGGACTCTCACCCACATAGATGGTCGATCTCATCCGCACTCCGAATTCTTGAATGGAATGCTAGATAAGATGTGGAGACATGAGGCCTCTCTCTTATATAATAGCGGAATGGACACCTTGAAAAATCTAGCGGTTACTACGGTGGCTTGGAAGATGAAATGTTCTTTGGGAAGGAGGAGTGATAGCAGAGCTCAAAACGAGGAATGGGAACCGCGATTAAAGCTACAGGAAATCTGGGGGAAGTTAGGGCATTTTGCTAAGGAGGGTGAAGAGAGGAGATGATGGATGGTTTGATGGAATGAGGAGGGGAAGATCTTGGTCTTAATCTTGGCTGGGGTGAAGTTGGTGAGCTGAGAGGTGAATGGGTGATACCTACTTAGACAACATAAAACAAAACTTGAAAAGGAGAGACGGCAGTCTAAAAGACGAGGAATCGAAGAGAAGAATAACTTATAAGGGGCTCTGTGTATGAAACATGAATCTCATGATGGTGCATCAACTACATTAGAAGAGAAGACGTTATATAACACTTGTCCACTCTGAGTTGGTTGCTCTATATCAATCTGGACATTTGTGAATCTTGAAGGTTGTGGTCATAAGATCCGCGACAAAGGTTCGATTTAGATTCATTGGATTGGAAAATGTATTTGTGTACCTTTCAATTATCATCTAGCCATGGACATGTTTTCCGAGATATAAATAAAGTATTAAGAAGTACCTTTCTCTAGTGAGAAGGACAGGGTCGTGTCTACGGGGGCGTATAAATGTCCGATCAAGAGATGCCCCTAGCAACTCAAGAGTACATGGGCCAATTTAACAACGATTTGACACGTTTTTTTCGCAGTGATCATGAATGGGAGCACACCGAAGTGGAGAGTTCATGACTTCACACACGAATCAAGAAAAGAGCTGGAGATTCGTCTTCATCTCATCATCTAAATCCTAAACTCGTACACCTCATCTGAATCATCAACATCATCACAGCTTAGCCTTCGCCTCCTTCGCAGCACTAAAGTCCGGCTTCACCGCAATCCTCGGGTGATTCCCAGCCAGCTTCAACCCCGTCACGCCCTCCAGCTCATCAACCGCCTCAAACGCCCTTCCCAACCCAACCTTGATAGTCCTAAACCCAACCTTCCTCGCCGCCTTCAGATTCTCTCCAATATCATCCAAAAACACAATCTCCTCCGGCCTCACCCCCTCCCGCCAACCACCCCTCTTTCCCCTTTCGGAATCAGCATTCGCCCTCGCAAACTCGTCCACTTTTTCCAGCGCTAACTGATAAATCCTTGGATCTGGCTTTCTCAAACCCACATGCGCCGACGAAATAAACACGTCAAACAGCTGCCGCAACGGATCACTGAAGAAGTCCTTCTCTGCCCACTTGTGTCCTTCCGGCCAGATGACCGTGTTACTCAGCGCCGCCACGACGAACCTTCCGTCTTCTTTAAGCTTTTGAAGGGCGGGAAACATCCATGGATCTGGAGCTCGGGCGTGCTCCATCATGTCGTGGAACAACCACTCGCCGTCGATTTGGGGGATGGGCGGGATCGGGTCATTAGAGCCAGAAGAAGAAGAAGAAGAGGGGTGCTCTTTGGCTTGTTGATGGGACCGGTAGAAGGATTCCCAGAGGGATTGGTTGTGCAAGTCCCGGTTGAAGCCGGCGAAGAAGGCAGCGTCCATGGGGATGGAACCGGTTTCGAGCCGGTGCCAGAAGCCTGAAGGGGCGGAGCGCGAGATGGAGTGGTTGATCCAGCCTGGGGGGATGGAGTGGCGGAGTTCGTAATTGAGGATGGATTGGAAGGGGGAGATGACCTGGGTTTTGGGTTAGTTATGTGGTGTTGTTGTTATTTGGTGAAGGGTGGGTGTGAGTGAAGTGGTGATGTGGTGGTGATGTTGACTTACACAGACGCCGCCAATATCAAAGAGGATGACTTTGGGCTTG
The DNA here is from genome assembly GCA_009805215.1 of Neurospora discreta FGSC 8579. Classification (NCBI taxonomy): domain Eukaryota; kingdom Fungi; phylum Ascomycota; class Sordariomycetes; order Sordariales; family Sordariaceae; genus Neurospora; species Neurospora discreta. Next base: position 175,893 of record RANX01000016.1, read on the forward strand.
GGGGACCCGGACCCCTTCCCTTGAAGATCGGTTGGCGCCATGTTGTCAATGGCTTCTAGAATGTATTCAGGGGGAAACTCTTCAGGCAGCATCACGGTATAATGTCATGGGACTTTAGGGGTATAAGAGTGTTTGGATTCATCTATCAACAACAATGGACCTCCGCACATTGGCACCAGGGAAGTGATCAGTGAAGTGAATGAATGGTAGACTTAGACCTCGGTTCGGGACAGTGAGTGCCAGAGGTCGACGGCTACTGAAGCCCGAGACTGGGTAACAATGCCACTGGCAGAGCCCACAATTGCCTGCCGCCGCAGCTTGAACGCTACTCTTGGCGCTCGTCGCCCACCGTGGCGCCACGGCAAAGCATGGGTGAACCGCCTGGTCGTCGCCAACCTGAGTTGACAACCCAGCAATCGGCCGACCAATCAGGCGCGCTCTTGCTCTTAGGGTTGTGGGGATCGTAGTGCGAAATTCCTGCCCACCAAAGTTTGTTCGCGATCTCGAAATTTCCCTTTCGACAACCCAGCCCGTCTCAAGACCGTTTGTTGAGTGCACCCAGCAAAAGTAGTCAAAATGGTAAGTTGACGACCTACGGCGTGCGTCGCGGCCGTTCAGCAATGAGCGACCAGCGGCTGCGTTGAAACCACACATACCTTTCCAGAGGGAAAACTCGGGGGCAATTTGAGGAGAAAGAGAGTCAACGCAAGATGCTTCGGAGAGGAGGAAATATTCTGAAGCGATAATTGCTGACTCGGGGATTTTGATTGTCAGGCCTTCCACAAGCTTGTCAAGAACAGCGCGTACTACAGGTAAGCAGATGTCCTCTTGTTGAAAAGTCCGCAAAATCAATAGGAACCCGGGGTTCGCTAACATTCAATCCGCCAAACAGTCGCTTCCAGACCAAGTACAAGCGCAGAAGAGAGGGCAAGACCGACTACTATGCCCGCAAGCGCCTCATCACCCAGGCCAAGAACAAGTACAATGCTCCCAAGTACCGCCTGGTTGTCCGCTTCACCAACCGCGACATCATCCTCCAGATCGTGAGCTCCGAGATCACTGGCGACAAGGTCTTCGCCTCTGCCTACTCCCACGAGCTCAAGGCCTACGGCATTGAGCACGGTCTCACCAACTGGGCTGCTGCCTACGCCACCGGTCTCCTCCTCGCCCGCCGTGTCCTCAAGAAGCTCGGCCTCGACGAGACCTTCAAGGGTGTTGAGGAGGCTGACGGTGAGTACAAGCTCACCGAGGCCGCCGAGACCGACGATGGTGAGCGCCGCCCCTTCAAGGCCTTCCTTGATGTCGGTCTTGCCCGCACCTCCACCGGTGCTCGTGTCTTCGGCGCCATGAAGGGTGCCTCCGACGGCGGTATCTTCATCCCCCACTCCGAGAACCGTTTCCCCGGTTACGACATGGAGTCCGAGGAGCTCGATGCCGAGACCCTCAAGAAGTACATCTTCGGCGGTCACGTCGCTGAGTACATGGAGACCCTCGCCGACGACGATGAGGAGCGCTACAAGTCCCAGTTCAACCGCTACATTGAGGACGATCTTGAGGCTGATGGCCTTGAGGACCTCTACGCTGAGGCCCACGCCGCCATCCGCGAGGACCCCTTCAAGAAGGTCGAGTCTGACGCTCCCAAGAAGACCAAGGAGGAGTGGAAGGCCGAGTCCCTCAAGTACAAGAAGTCCAAGCTCACCCGCGAGCAGCGCGCTGCTGGCGTCCAGGAGCGCATTGCCGCTCTCCGCCAGGAGTAAACTGGAGGTTGTTTTGGACTTTGCTAGGTGTTGAACACCTTTTTTCTGGGAGGATACAGGTTCCGTTCATTCGATGCACATGGGTGCGAAATCATCTGGGTCATGGGAATGACATGGTCTCTCAAAAGGGTTCAATCAAAAGCCAATCAACTTTCTTCTGTCTTGAGCAAAAGCATTCCCTGGCGTTCTTATCATGTGATACCTCAAATCGTGATCTGATCTTCCATTCTCCATATGAGATTCGACACTGTCCTGTCCATTTTCCTTGTGATTCCCTTCTCAATCCGTCAAAAGCCGTTGCTGAGCGGCGGCCAATTTTCGTGAACCACGTTTCATGTAAGCTGTCTTCTCACTTCGACCGCCAAGCAAATTCATTTGCTCAGGGATGAAGATCAACTTTCAAATATCACGAGTCATTTGACCTCTCACCGTTCATGGGTTGGCTGCTACTGTACACCATAGTTTCGATACAGGTTTGTTTGTTTGTTTGTTTTGTAAGTCCGAGACCTCTAACCAACTCGTCCCGGCATTTCAACTTCAAGTTGAATGAGCAAGTTCTCATTGATGACGGGGTTCAAAATAATTATGAATCTAGCTAATTGGACCACTGATGAAATTTGTTTTTGCCTCCCCCTCCCCAACTACACTATAACCTTATACACTTCATCAAGAACCATTGCGGCGTTCCAGTTAGGATGGGGGTTTGGCGGCATGTGTCTTACCTGGAGGGGGGGAGGGGGGCAGGCTCGGGGAAGAAGGGGGGTGAGGGGAAGGGTATAACAAAACCGGTATTGGACTGTAGTAGTGTCTATCAACTTACGACTTTCGTTCGTTCAAGTAAGTGAAGCCTACCTAGGTATACCTAGACATAGGTAGCTGGCCCATGCCCATGCCATGCCATGCCCATGAATGAGACAAAGTATGTAACAGCAATAACCGCGAAATACCGAGACAGATGCGGGGGATCAGCGCGGCTAGCTTGGTAGGTAGGTAGGTAGGGTGGTAGGGAGCTTGTAGTTTAGGTTGCAAACAGATTTTTTCTTTTTTTTTTTTCTTTTTTTTTTTTCGACGCTCACGGTGAAGCATACCCGCACAATGTTGGTTCATGGTGGATGGATTGATGGATGGAAGTAACAGTACTGACTGATTTGATGTGACTAGACTAAAACCTGGTAGTTGATAGTTCGTAGAGTGTAATAACCAGCGAACAGGAGGGTGGACAGACGCACACTACGGATATGTAGAAAACAAAAGGGTAATCTCAGCAAGGACGGGGATTCCCCTGCCTTTTCCGCCTTCCTGTGCCCGTTGATGCAATGGTGAGAAAGTGTGTAATGAAGGTGTGGTGAAGGTGACCACTGGTGTGTGATGACAGGAAAAGGTGAACGGTCATCTTGTGAGTTATCACTGGACTGGTGAACCTGGATAGAAATGGTCAGCTGATGGTATGGTGTGTTGTTGAAGTTGAGGTTGTGGTGTAGAGGTATGATCGATCTCTCGCAAATCAGTACTTTGTACACTACATACGAAGGCGTCAGCAGGGTTGAATTAAGGACGTTTCTGATCGACAAAGTACATGCAATTATGCTTCTTTACTGCTTCTTCTTCTTCTTGTCCACGACTTTAACCCTGCACCCGAACTTCAACTTGGAGAGATCATACGGTATTCCCCGGATTTGGAGAAAGATGATCAGTGGTGAAACATGAGAGGAAAACGGTAGAATGTGACACAGAAAAAAAGAAAAAGAGGGTACGGTCTGACTGCTTGAACAAAGTCAGTCGTTGTTTTGTCTTCATTTGCCAACGGTCTTATGAAATGATCAAAGAAGTCTTGGCTGGCTGGATGGATAGCTAACCACGCAGCCTGAAATGATGAGATGAGACCGTCACGAATTAGACAACGATAGTGCTAAGGATCTAATCTGATTACACTTATGATTCAAGTTCGGTAGCGTCTTGGTTTGACATGTCCCTCTAGCAAACATGTCTGAGATATTCTGGGAGTTTGGCTGATAAATCATCAATTGTCTCTCGGTCGATTGGCACCGGCGGCCAGTCGGGCAGTAGTAAGTAGTTGAGAAGCCAGAAACTAGTTAGTTAGTTTGCTGGGCGGCGTTGCGAAATATCACAAGTTTGTGAAGGGGGCCGGAGTTAATTATAGTGAATGTCTCCAAAAACAGTCTACCGGACTTGAAAGTATATATCTATGCTGGCTTGGCTGCGGAGGGTGGAATGTCATGAAGGTTCAATGTTCCGTACCGGTCGGTACACTACAAATGGAAATATATTGTACCTATGTTCAATTCGAGATTCGAACTCACGCGATTGTAGAGTACTACTATGTAGCATAGCGTCAACAATGCGCATCATGAGGTCATACATACTGCCGACGGATTTTGAGTTTGAGAGAAAATCATCAGCAAACGTTGTGAATGCGAGATTTAGTGGCGGGACGAAGCGCATCTCGGTCCGGTCCCCAAGTCCTAGCGGTATAGCCAAGAAGAATTTGAAATTCGATATTTGCCCCCCTATCGGACATGTGTCTCCGATGTGCTCGAAATTGTCGAGGAAAGACGATGACGAAACTAGACCCAGAGTCTTAGAGATGTCTGGCTTCAGAGACTGTAGGGCCGGGTCTAGACCTCGAAGATTGCCATGTCGCCATTAACGGTACACACACTAGTTGGGAAAGAGGGGGAATGTTGTTGTTAATCTACATGGCCATGCTTGCGATTTCGGAGTGTTGTTGGGTGGCTTTGGAAAATTCCAGCTATTTGTTCTTGTCCTTGGCATCGATCTTTTCAGGTGTGTCTGGATCTCAATAAATTGCCCCTGAGAAGCACGTCAAACTCCCTGAGAGTGTGGCATCTGGGAGAGAGATGTTCACCAATCCAGGAACCACCACGATGAAGAAATCACTCATTGGCGAGAAGTACAGACAAGCAGCACATTATGTGAGAGATTTGATGAAGTCACTGCTCATTTTACCTGGGAACGTGTGCTATCGTAGGAGAAGGTGACGTGCGGTCGTCGTTCATCTTATTTTTATTTTATTTTTGGTTTGGTGATGTCGCAGAGATTGGGCCGAGCCGGAGGTTTCGCCCGTCGACATCACAATTCCCTAGGGGTAAAAGAAGATAAGAGAAAGGACCCCTAGATTTTGTTCCTTACTGGTGATCTTGTGGAATGTCGGACCGGGAGGGCCAGGAGATAAGTGTTGCTCGAAGGGGGGAAGGGAAGTTGTGATGAACCCGTCATGCTCGCATCCATTGTTCTCCCTAAAATTACTGGCATGGTGGTGTATGGCACTGTAGCACTGTAGACAAATGTCGACATCAACCTCGCGTGATAGGGCAAAGACAAGGACATGGCATCGGTTCAGTTCGGTTCGGTTACAGAAACACAGCGAAGGAGAATAATGTTTTCGGACACACGAGCCGGATGGAAGGGTAAGATGTGGCAGTTTCAACAGAAACTCCGTTACTCGGCAAGACGTTCCTTGGGTCATTTGGTGGTGCCCTCTCTCTTGGTGCTGGTGCACAACTTTTGATGTAGTGTATGTAATCTATTCAGTCGCGCCAATGCTAACTAATTGGTCCTCAAGAGGGTGGTGGTGCCGTGGTGCTACCCGAAGTTATGGGGTTTTGTGGTGATGAAAAAGAGGAGTGAGAGTGGTCGATCTGCGGCTCCATGCGTCCATTCCCATCTTGGAGGGTGTCTCCGACGATAGGGGCGAGGACTTGCGAAGGGTGGTCCGTGAGAGGACTTTCGAGTGGAAAGTACTGCAAGTGTACATATTTCGAATCCATGACGGGCAGAGGAAGAGCAGTGAGTTGATGCCAAGATCAAAGCAAATTCTAGTCTAATGGTTGCCCTGGCCTTGTAAACTGGCCGGCCAAGCACGTTGGCGGTTGCCCAACTGGACGTCAACCCGCGAGAAGAGTGTCGCAATCAGCGAGAGCGGAACAAGGGAGGAAGCGAAAAAGCGCGATGTTGCTGGACCTTGGGATATGGACTCGAGTTTGCTAACAGCGACACTTGTTGCCGTCTGTCTGGCTGTTGTCATGTCTAGCGGTTCTCCGTTGCTCCATCAATTTAATCTTCTGAATACCCATTCAAGGGTTTGGGGTATCCAGTTTGTGACGCTGGCGGCGCCGGTGCGGCTGCTGATCAAGTCGCCGACGGGGCGCAGGGACTGACTGCATAGCGGACGGGACCTCGCACAACTTGAACATGGATCGCGGCCACACTCTGCTGACGTGTGACATCGATAGTGTAAACACTCTTTACTTTTTCAGAACTCTGTAGAACCTTGACCCTTTTGAAGATTTCAGCAGCGGTGTGTTTCTTTTTGTGATTGGTACCTTATCCATGTGCCGAACTTGTGTCAAGTTCTTTGGGTTTTCTAGCGGGCGGGTGGCAGGATATATCGAGAAGCAGGCACAGACGGGAGGGTGCCAAATACATAGGTCGCCGGCATCCGGACATGCGAGAATTATGAACAGGAAGGCTTTATCCACCGGCAAACGGCTTGGCAAGCGATATTTCAGTGGCCGCCAGCATTGCGCCGGCCCCAGGCATATCCGGCCAGTCTCCATCGCGGCTTCAACAATCCATATGAGATCAATGTTCATGTCGGTCGGGGTGGGGATTTTTGGGTTCGGAACTGAAGGTGGCGCCTCTGGTGGTTGACTTGAGGAGGTTCTTTTGTGATGCGCCGCTTTTCCCCTTTTTCTCCTCCAAGCAAGCATTTGTTAGCTGTCAACCCCCATTCGTTGGCAGCATTTCCTCTTTGCGGATGCTGCGCGCTTTTACAGGGGTTCCACTTTGGGGCGTGTAAGTATGTATGCATGTATGTAATAAATGTTTAACCAGGACGAACGGCATGACGGGATGTGGGATTTCCTGACCACGTACCCGCCTTCTGGGCAGATGATATGTAGTGTATACAGTACCACGGCTTGGCTCATCCGAGAACAGAAGGTAACCACGCCTTTGCCGTCGATTTCATTGTCGCCGTCTTGATGGTTCCTGTGTTGACTGTGCATATTTGCATTCGTCCAGATCATGGTCGTCGCACCCAACTTGGCGGTAGACGACAGTAACACTGCTTCTTGCATCTGATGTGATCAGTGCATTGTTCACTGTTACTGTAGGCTCTCATGTGCAGACACCAACGGAATCTGACCTATTGTGTGGTTCTCCCCAATTCCATCCCCCCCCCCGTTGGCCAGTGAGGAAAGCTGAAAACTATCTGATGGACTGTGGGTGACACAGACCTAAGCTTTCCGGGTTCCGAATACTTACATCATGGTCGAAAAGCATTGCAGTGGGAGGCCATGTTCTGTAACATTACCCCGTAGCCCCCCGTCTGAACAAGCTTCAAAAACGGTCTCCGCATCGAACGACGACGGGACTTGGTCCGTGGGCGATGCCGGGGTGGGCCAGTGGGCATCGCGGCACTACGGGCACCACCATGTCATGTACGGCTGGACATGTGTGGAGAGACACTGCTGCTGCTTATGGGCACTGGGCAGGTCGGCTGCTTTGTAAGGTCCCGGCGAAACCTTGTTGATGGGGAATTGCTACCCTGAGAAAGGTCCTCATCTCTCTCTCACACTGTTCCATTCTCTCCAAAAAGAGACTCCAAGGTTCCAGTTTCCATCCGACTTGTACCGACACCATGGCTTCTTCTTTCTTTTATTCTCTCTTCTTCTTGGTGGCATAGCTTTCTCTGTCAGAAAAGAGCTTCTTCCACTTGACACCACTGATCGACGACACTGCTTAGGGCGCCTGCACAACTAAAGTCCCGTCGGGCAAAGTCACTAGCAAGCATACAGTTAGGTACTGTGTGTGCTAAAGGTACCTACATCGGAACCGGACATCCTCCACACGGCATACAACCACCACACGCAGGCGGGCCTACCTAACCCGGACCAAGAGATCGACCACCGCCCACCATTCACCACTGGACCGCCTGTTATAACCGTGCAGGCAGCTGAACGAGCGGGCAAAAAAAACCCATCAACGATCAGTGATCAGCCCAAGCGAGACAAGACAAGACGAGCCAAGCGCCATACGAAGGGAAAAGGAAAAAAAAAAAAAAAAAGAGGACAAGGACCCTCCCGTTCGGAGACACCCCACGTTTACTGTGTGCGACGCTACTACGTACCGCAGCAACGGGAATCAAGCCTCGAGACCAACCTCGACCAAGCACCAAGGCTTGCAAGACACGGCCTGACCACGCCGCTTCCCTGTTCCAGGTCCCCAAGGGCTTCCTTCTTTCTTCTACATTCATCTTTTCTCGGGGCAAGTCCCCCAAACCACCTGTTCTCCAATATTTCAAGTTGACCTTGGCCCTTTTTTTTCTCTTTACTTTTGTCTACCTAATTCCCTGTCACACTTCGCCTCGACATGTCGACGGTCGGCCCCGAGCCCTTTCCCAAGATGGAGCACATCCATGGTGTAGACGTCAGTTGGATGACACACGGGAATCCCAAAGGTTTGCTGCTCTTTTATATATATATATCTAATATATTTATACATACTATACACAAATCAAACGACACGGTTAGGTTCCATGCCTCGGCCCGCAGGAACACTAACCAACAAGCATCGTCACATCCTCCTGCTTACACAATTCAACAAGCATTTGTCGCGAACCTTGGTGATATGCCGTAACTGACATAAACATCCCATCTTATAGACAAGATCGGCAGGAGAGCTTCTCTCGTCAAGACATTGTCCCAACAGGCGCTCGACATTCCCTACTCTGCTGCTTCTCCCGGCACTGCGACTCCAGAATTCGCCCCAGCGTCGGCGCCAGCAACAAGCAATGGCTTCAGGACAGACACGTTCAATGCGCCATCGAACGCACGAAACATGACATCCACCACCACCACCACAACATCCACCACAACAACTGCGAAACCGATCCCAATAGGAGGAATATCGCCTGCTGGGCCGGGATTCACGAGAACTGGGTCGGAAGAAGGAAAGACGCCGCCAATCGGCCTTTCCCCACAGAGAAGGAACTCGTGGTTCTCCAACATCGCCTCCAAGCTCTCGTCCGCAAACGGCGCCGCACAAAGTCCGCCTTCACCAAATCCCGCATCCCCCAAGAACGCCGAGTTCTCCGTGCCCAAGGCCAATCCTGCTAAGAACGCTGTCCTTCAGCATGCCACAAAACACGAAGGCGACGGTCCCTACATCCCGGCTCCGCCCGGTCGAGCCCAAGGCGGCGTCTTCCACATTTTCCGAAGGCTGTCGTCGTCGAACGGAACACTGGGCACCAACGGAATCAAAGGGCATAATCACGGCCTGGTGGAGCGAAAGATTTTGAATGTCGATCAGCGCAGGGAACGATGTGACATTGACGGTCTTAACCAGGCTAAACTTCGGAGAGTTGCCTTTTGCGTCGACGTCGAGATTGCGCCCATGCCACGATACGGAGAGGATGCAGCGAAAAGGTCAAACGCAAAGCCGCAGGTGGTAACTACCCATGTAGCGCCAGATGGCACCATCATGGTAACCAACAGGAAAGAGGAGAACACCAAGGAAGCAGAGGCAGCAGCAGCAGCCAAGGCCGCGGCTGAAACAAAGAAAAAGGAAAAGAAAAAGAAGAGCGAAGAAGAGAGGAAGGCTCGGAAAGAGAAGAAGAGGAAGCTTGCCGAGGCGAATGGTACCATTCCGATGGAAATCCACGTCGATAGCGATTCTTCCGATGACGGTGGTAGCACCGCGCCGCCGCAGCCGCAGCTGCTACCGCAGCAGCAGCAGCAGCCCGAGTCCTCCGGTCGCCGGACGCAATCGATGCCGACTACGAACCCCGTCAGGATATACCGCCGCTGCTGTCAACTACGCGAGACACCAATCCTCAAGAGGATCACCGAGCAGCTCATGGACCCCGCAAACATGGCACCCGAGAAGGGAGTGGTTGAAAAGCTGGACCTTAGTGGATATTGGCTGCAGCTACCCGATCTGGTAACACTCGGTGATTATCTGGCCGTAGTTCCGATCAAGGAGGTGATTATGGACAATTGTGGTTTGAGCGATGAAGGCCTCCGTGTTATTCTTGCCGGTCTGTTGGCTGCCAGGAAGAACCCGTTCAAGCGACGAAAGCAGCAAACAGGCCAGGATGGGCTAACACCACAAGGTGGCGTTGTCGAGAGACTAATTCTGAAGAATAACAAGATCGGGGCCGAGGGCTGGAAGCATATTTGCCTCTTCGTTTACCTATGTCACACCCTTAAGGTTCTGGATCTTTCTCAGGTTCCTTTTCCCCAGCCGCCGCCTAGCAGCCCGACCGTTCGCACAGCGAAAGATGCGCAGAAGACTATGGATCTTTGCCAACTGTTTTCAAAATCACTCGGGGAACGCCTCGGGGGGTCAACGCTTACTCTCTTGAACTTGGGTGAAACTGGAATTACCACAGAACAGCTTGGGTTGGTCATGGACGGAGTCCTCAAGTGCGGCATCAGGAAGATTGTGCTTGCAAACAACGACATCACAGATCAGGGCCTGGCCCACGTCAAGAGGTTTTTGGCGACGCCGACTTGCGAAGGTCTCGATTTGGGCGGCAATGACCTGCGGGATCATATCGACAAGCTTACGGAGGCGTTGGATCAAGAAAACTGTCCATTGGGGGCACTCAGCTTGGCTGACTGTAACTTGACACCAGCAGCTCTGTCCCAGCTCTTGCCGACGCTGGTCAAGTTGCCCGAGCTACGATATATCGATCTGTCCCACAACCACGAGCTCTTTAACACCGAGCCCAGTGCGGTTGCGGTCTTGCGCAAGTACCTGCCCGCGATGCCGTTCTTGAAGAGGATTCACCTCGTTGACTGCGCTCTCACCCCTGAGCAAGTCATTGCCCTTGCCGAGATCCTACCAGAGATTCCCGGCCTTGCACATGTCAGCTTTTTGGAGAATCCACAAATCGTGGAACTGACCGATGCGAACACGGATGAGGCGAAGGAGTCCGCCTTTGCGCTGTTCGCGTCGTTGCTCTCTGCCGCGAGGGTTTCACGAAGCCTCGTCGCCGTGGATATCGAGGTGCCTAACGAGCAGTCGAGCGATTTAGTCAAGGCCATGGCTAAGCAGGTCGTTGCCTACTGCCTTCGCAACATGGGTGAGCACATGTCGACTGTTGGCGATTTCTCCTCCATGACCGGCGGCCTGCCGGATTTCCCGGCTGAGCCTGAATACCCCGATGTGCTTCAGCGCTTGGTTGGTGCGGATATTACTCAGCCCTATGATCCGGAGGAGAACTTGGATATTGCGCCGGATGAGGACTACGTTATTGGTGGTACTGGTGTCGTCAAGGCCTTGGCATGCTGCTTGGATAACTGCGACGAAGAGTTCAGGATTCTATCTGGCGAGTCTGTCGGCGACGGCGAAACCGGCCATGAGCATTCTAAGCCTCATGCCCCGGTCGGCAAGGCCAAGGAAACTTCCAAGCACTTGCTGCTCAGCGCAAGAAAGATCCGCACCAGGCTACAGCCTGCCATCCAGAAGGCCAGGGACTCGCACGAAGATACCCACGCCTACCATCGTCTCATCTTCCTCGACAACACACTCAAAGGCATCATCAAGCGTTTCGAAGACGAGTTTCCCGACACCAAGGAACTTCCTGCCTCCACCACCACCGCCGCCGACTCGGCCTCTTTCATCTCCTCGGGCTCCTCCTTCACCAACTACCCTTACGACGACGCCGAGAAGTTCATGGGAACTTCCATCTCCTCCATTGACCTCGCCCCGTTCGCCTCTATTTGGAGCGACGACGCCGACGATGCCGAAACCGCGCAAGCCGCCGCCTTTGGCATCAAGCCTCGTGGCCTGGTTCGGTCCAACTCCACCCTTTCTCTGTCATCCCGCGCTCTGGCCGACGAAGAAGCGCGCGTCCTCCGTGCCGGCCACAAGTTCCGCTCAGGCTTGACGATCGTCAGGCCCGAGCATTACATGCTGCTCAACTGCGGCGTGGAAATGATTAGAGCTGACCCGAACCATGCTCGCCTGCTGCACGAAATGTTTGACGAGCTCGACGACGACGAGTACACCAAGATGGTGGAAGAGCGCGGAGCCGTGGCGGTATTTATCGAGAACAAGGAAGACGTGGTCCGCAAGCTGAGGGAGATGGACCCAGCGCATTGGGACCGGTTTGTGGAGAGCCAGGAGATGGCCAGGAAGAATGTCGAGGCTCCTGTCCAGGGTAATGCGCTGTTGGCAGATAAGTGCGAGGCGAACATGAAGAGCTTGAATGCGGCAGGGACGGGGGCGCAGGGAACGTCCGAGTTGACGATGAGGTTGAAGGGGGAGAAGGAGAAGGAGAAGGTTGAGGTTGCCCCTGAGCAACAGAAGTAAGGTGTTTCAGACGGCAGGGAGGTGAGGGGATATTTTTTTGCTATCAATTCAAAGCGTGTGGGCGGTATTGGGAAGGAAGCACATGCGGGCGGTTTTTCTTTTGGTGGCGATTGGGGAGTTTGTGGGTTGTTGCAAATAGGGGGATTCTCTGTCAGTCAAAAGACAAGACAATGAGCTTTATATATTTTTCGGGAGGGGGTTTCATTTGTTTATTCATTTTATGGAGCTTTTGGGCATTTATCATGTCGTAGCTATCAAGCAATACCAGCATATATGTTCTCTACAATATTTGACTTGGGCCTCAAAGTGAACTGTCATAATCTTTAACATGGCAGGTGTAAATAACAATATGGACATTGCCAACCCATTGAAGAGCTCCCTAAACACCGTTACCCATTTCGTATCATACCACCACCCAGTTCCACGCTTCGGTATCATCCATACATCCATCCATCCGTCAACTGATCAATCATTACATAACGATTTAAAACACTCTCCATCAAAACTCTCAGACCAACCCGCCGAATCAATACCCATCCTGCTCCTTCCTCCCACCACCACCCACCCTCTCATCTCCATCTTCCCCGTCCCCCCCCCCCTTGACCCCCCCTTCTAACCTCCTCATCCCCCCTCAACTTTGCAAAATACCCCTTGATATCCTCCGCCGACACCGCCCTCCCACTCTCCGCAAACTCCTTGAAGAACGGCTTCAATTTATCTTTGAGGTGATTATACGCCATGACGCCCTCGATGGCTCTCACGCGATCAATGTTTCGTAGAGCCGACTCGCCCCTTTCGAGAATCGATCCTGAGCCTTTGCTTGATCTGCCGTCGGCTTGGGAGGAAGGGGAAGAGGAGGGTTCGGAAACGGGAGGTTCGTAGGTGTCTTCTTCTTCGAGGAGTTGGGGGTGGGGAAGAAGGAGGGGGAAGCAGTTGGGGCAGTGGCAGAGAGAGGAACGGAAGGAGGGGGTGGTGAAGAAGAGGGAGAAGGGGGATCTTTGGGAGGGTGTGGAGAGGGAGGGGAGGGAGGGGAGGAGGCAGGGTTTGGGGTTGGTGGCTGTTGAGGAGGAGGTGGTGGAGGTGGTGGTGGTGGTGGTGAGGGTGGAAGAAGAGCCGTTGGTTGTGTTGACGTTGGTCGTTGACTGGACGGTTTCTGAGATGGAAGTCTCGTCGGTTTTGCGCTTCTTTTCTTGGAATACCTCAATGTCTTTGTTGTCGTCGTCGTCTTCGGAAGCTTTGCGCTTCTTGGACGAGGAGTCGCCGTTGCATTGGAGTTCCGAGGTGGTACTAGTGGTTTGTTCCTCCTTCTTCTTCAGATAGACGGGCGGTAGGAAACCATTGGTACCCGCATATCTCTTAATCCAGGGGTACGCCTCGACGCACTTGTAGCAGATGAATCCCTCGAAGTCGTCATCGGCAGGGAAGCCGGGCGGTGGAGGTGGGTCGTCGTCTTCGTCCTCTTCCTCTGCCTCTTCAGCATGGACACCGTTCTGTTCTGTTGTCTCGTCTTCCGCGATCGTGGGTAGGGAATTGTTTTCGGTCTTGAGCTCCGTCTTTAGCGCAGACTTGGGCTTATCCTGTTTGTCCATCTTCTCAAACCAATCCGGACCCAAACCCACGATGCACCCCGGATGGTACCAATCCTCTCCACAGCCACCCGTTTCTACCGTGCCTAGTCCCAGGCACTGGAACATGGTTCCCTTCTGCTCGAACGGGTCATAGTCGCACGCGCAGCCGCAGAATCGATTCCGGAAGTTATGATTGTACTTGTTGTTCGCATCTGGTTCCTCCGAGTGGACGCCGCCCTTGGTGCCCGTCTCCTCATTGACGCGCAGATTACACGGGCTCGTGGCCGGGAAGCGTGTGGTACCGCAGTCGCAGGTGAAGTTGCGCTTGGCGAAGATCTCGACGAGAGTGTGCTCGCCGTGACACTGGACGGAGCAGGAGTAGCAGATGCCGGCCGCGTTGTAGGGCGCTTTCGGGTCGGCGGGTGGTGGGTTGCAGGTCAGACAGGAGAAGACGGCCTGGCGGAGGGGGCCGAGGGGCTTGGTGCAGGTTTCGATGCTCTAGTAGGAGGTTAGGATTGAATACAAGGAAAAGGGTAGACCACAAAAAAAAAAAAAAAAAAAAAAAAAAAAAAAAGGGATACGCACGTATGGCAGAGCTTCGCGCGCGTCGGCCTCTAGTTGCATTTGGTCGCGGATGAAGCTGGACCATAGTCAGTACTCGGTCCTTCTGCTGATTCTAACACCTGACTGATAACATACTCTGCGGCAGTCTGAGAGTTTTCCGACATTGCGGAGAAGCTCTTAGTACGAGTCTTGGAGGGCGCGACTGATGCTAGAGCTTCATGGCCATCTGGAGTGGCCTCGGCGGGCTGTTGCGCCGGTTGGGGGTCCATAGGTAATGATTCCACGGTCAATCTACGATGGTCTGTGTGTGAATTGTTAAGAAGAAAGCTGAGAAGACAAAAGCCTTGAGGATGATGTCGGGTCACGAAAGATGGGTTCCGTCCAAGTGTTTTAAACAAGAAACAATTGCTGGGGCGCGAGGAGGTAGATGGGGGCGCGTTGGTGAATGTATGAGACTGCGGGAGAAGGACCGAGCTTGCAATGTACCCCTTTGGTAAAAGGCACTGTAGGTGTCCAGGCAGCACAGATTGGAATTGGGTTCAATGAGATTCTTTGAAAGGCGATCCAATCAATAACATCACCCTGAAGTATGTAGCACCTTATAGCTCATGCTCTTTGCTTCCTCTACCCGTCATGGTTCACTTGGACTTTGTGACTTTTTGGAATCTTGACAAGTCGAATTGGCGTCTAAGACTAAGAGCAGCACCAGGTGGGTCCGTCTTGTACTGCCAAGCCCATTAAACCACAGCAACCACTTAACGCGACCGCCCTTATCCGGTCTAGCGCATCACGTCTGGCGTGTTTTCCCTGGACTGCAACGCGAAAAAAAAAGCAGGGACAAGGACAGCCAGTCTTTGGTAGGGTCGCAACTAAGCGAATCGCAAGGGCAGCAAGCATCCATTCAGTGGTTCCGAGACGCTGTTAGTCTCCATTCAGTTCCTCTCTTTCTCTCTCTCTTTCAACCCCGCAACCTATCCTCTCTCTCTGGCTACCCGGCATCTTTTCTCCATAGCAACAGCCAGGCCCAGCATACTCCATTCTCTTGTTTCTTCCAACTGTAGCTGGCTACAGTCCTCTGAGATACCCTCGACCAAGTCGCAATCATGAGGTATGCCTTGCCCTGCTCAACTTCACTGAAACGGCTTTCTCTTCCCAAGTAAACAGTTATTAACCGAGACTCTCTCTACTACCAGTTCCCCGCTTCGCGACAACCCGTCCTCTGCCAACCGTGGCGCCGTTCCCAGGGCCACCCGCAAGCGGGCGCGCAACGACAACGATGGTGCTTCTTCGCTTCCTCGGGCTTCGAGCCCCGTCATGCCCTCTTCTCCTCCCGCCTTCCCCGTTGCCCATGGCGCAGATGAGGACGACGACATTGAGGAAGACGTTGCCGCTGAAATCGAAGACGACATTGACGACCTCGACGAGTTGGCCGAAGACGATGTAGATTTGTTCCGCGAAGGCTTCGAGCGTGATTATAGGGAAAGAGACGAAAACGACGCCTATGAAGGAATTGACATCGACGATGAGGAGTACGAGGCCCTTGACCCCGCCGCAAGGCGCCGTCTTGAAGCCAAGTTGGCCCAGAGAGACCGTCAAGTGAGGATGGGAATGGGCACCACGTATCTTCCTGGTGATGACGACGACGGTGATATCGACCTTACCAACCTGGAACGCCGCCGCAGAATCCGCTACAATGAAGACCCCGATGTGGATATGGATGGTGACATTATGGACTCGGAACTTCCTCTCGAGGCCCTGATGGATGTCAAGGCTGCCAGCTTGAGTGAATGGATTTCAGTCCCGGCTGTCCAGAAGACTATTCGCAGAGAGTTCAAGGCTTTCCTCACCGAATACACCGACGAAAGCGGCTCGTCCGTCTACGGCAACCGCATTCGTACTCTTGGTGAGATCAACGCCGAGTCTCTCGAAGTCTCCTACGAACACCTCGCTACGGCCAAGGCCATTCTTGCATACTTCCTTGCCAATGCGCCAACCGAGATGCTCAAGCTCTTCGACGAGGTTGCCATGGAAGTCGTCCTCCTCCATTACCCCGACTACGAGCGCATTCACGCCGAGATCCACGTCCGTATCTTCGACCTTCCCATCCACTACACACTCCGTCAGCTCCGCCAGTCGCACCTCAACTGTCTTGTGCGCGTGAGCGGTGTCGTCACCCGCCGTACCGGTGTCTTCCCCCAGCTCAAGTACGTCAAGTTCGACTGTACCAAGTGCGGCGTCACTCTCGGTCCCTTCCAGCAAGAGTCCAACGTCGAAGTCAAGATCTCCTACTGCCAATCCTGCCAATCTCGTGGGCCCTTCACCCTCAACTCCGAGAAGACCGTCTACCGCAACTACCAAAAGCTCACCCTCCAAGAATCCCCCGGCACCGTTCCCGCCGGCCGTCTGCCCCGTCACCGCGAGGTGATTCTCCTCTGGGACCTGATCGACAAGGCCAAGCCCGGCGAGGAGATCGAAGTCACCGGCATCTACCGCAACAACTACGACGCGCAGCTCAACAACCGCAACGGCTTCCCCGTCTTCGCCACCATCCTCGAAGCCAACAACATTGTCAAATCCCACGACCAGCTCGCCGGCTTCCGCATGACCGAGGAAGACGAGCACGAAATCCGCCGCCTCTCGCGCGACCCGCACATCGTCGACAAAATCATCAACTCCGTCGCCCCTTCCATCTACGGCCACACCGACATCAAGACCGCCGTCGCCCTCTCCCTCTTTGGCGGCGTCGCCAAGCAAGTCGGCGCCCACCACATCCGCGGCGACATCAACGTGCTCCTTCTCGGCGATCCCGGTACCGCCAAGTCGCAAGTTCTCAAGTACGCCGAAAAGACGGCCCACCGCGCCGTCTTCGCCACCGGCCAGGGTGCTTCCGCCGTCGGTCTGACGGCTTCCGTCCGGCGCGACCCGCTCACGTCCGAATGGACCCTTGAGGGCGGCGCCCTCGTCCTCGCTGACAAGGGCACCTGTCTGATCGACGAGTTCGACAAGATGAACGACCAGGACCGCACGTCCATTCACGAAGCCATGGAGCAGCAGACCATCTCCATCTCCAAAGCCGGTATCGTCACCACCTTACAAGCAAGATGCGGCATCATCGCCGCCGCTAACCCAATTGGCGGGCGGTACAACTCTACCATTCCCTTTTCCGCCAACGTGGAACTTACCGAGCCGATTTTGTCGCGTTTTGATATCCTGTGCGTCGTGCGCGACACTGTTGAGCCGGAAGAAGATGAGCGGTTGGCGCGGTTCATTGTCGGGTCGCATTCACGGAGTCATCCGTTGATGAACACGCAGGATGCTAATGGTAACGGTGGTGGTGGTGGTGGTGGTGGTGGTGATTCAATGGAAGTGGAACATGATACGCAAGCTGCAGAAACCCAGACAGGTGAACACGGCCGGAAGAAGGAAGGCGAAATCCCACAAGAGTTGTTGAGGAAGTATATCCTTTACGCTCGGGAGCGGTGCCAGCCAAAGCTATATCACATGGATGAGGACAAGGTGGCGAGACTATTTGCGGATATGAGAAGGGAGAGTTTGGCGACGGGGGCTTATCCTATTACTGTAAGTTTTTTTTTTCTTCTACTTCTTCTTCTCCGCCCTCAGTCAACCCAACGACATATACTAATCTTACTTATAGGTCCGTCACTTGGAAGCCATCATCCGCATCTCCGAAGCCTTCTGCCGCATGCGCCTTTCCGAGTACTGCTCCGCCCAGGACATTGACCGCGCTATTGCCGTGACCGTCGAGTCCTTTGTCGGCTCGCAAAAGGTCAGCTGCAAGAAGGCGCTTGCCAGGGCTTTTGCCAAGTACACGCTCAACAGGCTGGGTACCATGGGTGGTGGTGGCTCTGGGAGCGGGACCTCTCAGGGGAGGAGGGGCGGTGGTGGTAGGAGGGGTGTGAGTGCTGCTGCTTGAGACATTTTGTTCGTGAGTTTTGACAACAAGTAAGTGGAGGGATATGAAATCATGTTTTTGTGTGAAGGACCGGGAACAATACACGGTTGGGATATGCTTGGGGTTTACTTTTGAAACTTTGTAAAAGGGCTTGATCAGAGCCGGAGTGGAGGCGTTGGGTATATCATGTTGTTACGCTTACTTTTCTTGATGATATAACGTCAAGTTTTCTTTCTCTTCTCAAGAGAAATAGGGCTCCGAGTGATGAGACTAAACACTGGCATTATCAGCAATCGTATTTGCCTCCATTTATATAGTGTCGTATCATTCCTTCATAACATCATGATGTCACTCTCCTATTCGTTATACACGTGTCCCTTCGTTGCAGCCACGCCAACAAGGAGAGAGCAACCAACCAATCTTCCATTCGATGCGTGTAAAACACCCACCGCTTCTCTCAATTGCAGTCTTTCAGCTGCACCTTTCCTCCCTCGGATGACAGATAGATAGACAATGCTACATCACGCGGCTTTAGTCCTACACACGTACCTCTATACGCGTAATGAAATACATGACAATATGCTCTTTCCCCAAAGTAAAGCAAACAGTAGTTATGAAGCGCAAAACGCCAGAACTTGAGGTGTCTCCACATCCCATTTCCCTTATAGTAATGCATCGCCCGCCTTTGCCACAAACGCCGATGTATGCATAAGATAAGATCCAGTTGTGGTACCCATAACAATGAAACCGGCCGTAGCAGAAAAATGCTGAAAATATGACTGATCCTAACTTGTCCCATGCGAAATTAAGTTGCAGTCTTGCCACTGGCTTTGCCGAAACAGCTAAGCGAGCAGATGGCCAAGGCTTCTAAAAGTGGTCGCTTAGCATTCCAGTTGAATGCTCGTAACGGAAAATAGTAGGAAAGGTAGAGGGAGAGAATTGAGAGAATTGGTCGGAGTAACCTTGATTCCACAGCCCAAAGCGGACTATGTCACTCCACCCTGTGGCCAATCGAAAGACAACTGACCGCTGTTCCAAAGGGTCATCGAATGGTGTTCAGATTGGGAAGGAAGTTTGTCGCAATGTAGCAATCCCATACAAAGGGTGTGATATCCCAGAGCTCATACAATGGACCCCAAATGATTTGAAATCCTATCCATGGTGGATATCCAGCCAACATATGCGACTGACAAAACCTAGGCACATATATATTGGTGGTGAAGGGGCGCTGCAAAACAACCGACCCCTATCCGGCAAGACGATATCCACCCGGGATGCAAAGTAGAGAATTTTCCAAGATGCTTGTTCAAACATCAGTCATCGTCGTGTCGAACTGTTCCGTGGTCGAAGCGGTCTCCAAGCCCCAGTTGCCTTCGTACACCGTTGCTCCGGCGGTCCTGCGGCAAGCAACCCAGTCAACAGACTCGACCTTCAGTAGAGCCTCGGCTGTAGGTCGATTCGCGGGCTCAGGCTGGATCATCCACCGGACAACGCTGTCTAGCGAATGCGGATCATTGGCATCCATCATGAACCTTGGGGGCTCCTGGAGCTCGCTTCTCTTTTGCGCACCAAACAAGTTGCTCGGGTCATACGTGACTGAGCTGAACGAAAACTTGCGATGTTCCTGACTGGCAGAGAGATCGCCATCGTCGGTGACAAGCTGTGCATTCTGAACGATACCACCAGCATCACTCGAGGTAAGACTAGGCACAACCGTCAAATCGCCATTTCGAAGAGCCTGCCATGTCGGACCGTTGTCGGGAAGATAGACATTGCAAGCAATCTCCAAGATGATAAGTCCGAGAGCAAAGATATCGGCTGGCTTGTCGTACTGTCCCAACAAGATCTCAGGACCAATGTACTCTCGGTCACCTTCGGCTTCGACCCCTTTGGGAGCCGGCCATGGGACTGCAAACCCAAAGTCGCCAATCTTGAGATAGCCGTCGAACCCAATGAAGATATTGGCAGGCTTCAGATCCAGGTGAATAAAGCCAGCACCGTGGATAGCGGAAATTCCCTGCAAATTAATCAGTTACGAAGCCATTATTAGAAAGGGGGACTCAAGTTGGCCTACCTGGCTTAATTCAAGTAATGTCTTCCAGATGCGAAAATCATCCATCCTGCCGTTCTGCCCAACCTCGCTGAGGAATACGTCAAGACTGCCTTCAGCGCAATACTCAGTCTGGATGTATAGATATCCGTTTTGCTCCCAGCTGTCGACATAGTGCACGATCTTGTCCGAAGTTCTCAGCGCCTTCAAGACGTTGACCTCGCGCATCTTGCTTGCGCGTTGCTTCTCACTATGGCCAGAAAAAGCGATCTTCTTGACGGCAAAGACCTTATCTACCTCGGGCGTATGTCTGCCGGGAGTTGACGTAAATGACGAAAAGGAAGCCATGGTGGAGCGTTGGACAACGCGATACACTTGGGAAAAGGCACCACCTCCAATCACCTCAGCCTTGTCAAAGCGACTATGAAGTGCTTCATCGACATTACTGGGGGCATTCAAGTTCTGGGGTGTAGAGCTGAGTCGACGGTTCTGCCCCTTTGCAAGTGGTTGCCCTTCAGGTGTTGCTGACGGAAGTCCTGGGCCGACGAGTGTTGTAGGTGTCGACGGCGACCTGGCAAACTTGATGTTGCTCCTGCGAGCATTTGAGATGGATAGAAAACTTCCGTCGGGCGGGCCCATAGTTTCCGAAGGTGTCTTAGGATTCCTTGGATTCAATGGGCTGGCTGAATCAGGTGTATGCCTTTCTGAGGCTTCCGCTATGCTCGGGTTGGTCTTGACGGGGGCAGGAGTGGTGAAGGAATTGCCACGTCCACGGCGCATGGTAAAGGAGGGAAGAGACTGGCTCATCCGCGGCGAGTCTTTGATGCCGACCGGGAGAGGTTCACCGTCGGCCGTGGTGGGACGATCTGTCTGCCCGTTGTTGTGCGGACCTAGTGGACTTGTGAATCCGAAGCTTGAGCTCGGTGTGGTTTGCTCCTTGCCGATGCCAAAAGCAGACGCAGAATGCGTAAACCGTGTGGCAGTAGGGGTCATTTGTGCCTGTTGCGGGTGTGCTGGCGTTGATTGTGACTTGAAAAGACTCTTAGTCGGTGTTGGCGGGGGGAAATCATCAGACTCAGGTGAGTCTCCTGCATCCTCGCCCTCGAAACTCAACAGACTTGCTCTTCGAAGGTTATTTCCACGAATTTGCTTGAAGAACAGACTTGCGGATCGGTCCTGGGCAGCAAATGGGCTGCCGCGCGGCGTGCTCGAAGCATCAGGAAGAGGGGTAGTTGCAGTGCCAAAGGACAATCTGGGGCGCCTGGCACTTCCCAGCGGTTTTGGGGGAAACGTTGAAGAGTCATAAGGCTGCTTCTTGCAAGGAGTATCGGGCATGATCTCGGAGTTGTCACCTGGACGCTTAGGCGGACCAGCCTCGGGGTTTCGGTTCATCTTGGACACCAGTCCCGTTGACATGAAGGCAGCCTGAAAAGGCTTGGCTCGCTTGTATTTTGGTGTAGCCACGGGCGGTGGGATTTTTGCACCTAGGGGGCGAGCTCCCAAAGGCAGTGATCTTGAGAAATTCAAGGGTACCCTGGCCTTTTCGCCCAAGCTCACCGGAGGATGCGTGGGCGACTCATCGGGGAGGCTAGAGCCAGATGAAGACTGTGTAATAGTCCGAGACAAGGGGTGACGCTGGGCTGGCGGCCGAGGAAGTGGATGAACCGAGGCGCTTGGCAAAGGTGCCTGAGTAAAGGGGCTGCCGCGGTCATCAGGCGGGAGATATTGATCAAGAGATAGCCTTGGCCTGGTCCGGGTTGTGCTAGCAGGAGCAGCAGCTTTTGCTGCCTGGTTAAGCTGTTTCTCTCCAACACGCCGACCCAACGAGATGCGCTGATCGTCATGGCGTTGCTGTAAAGTACTCTTACGGAGAGATGTCGTTCGTTTGGGTAGGCTCGAAATGTCAGGCGAAGCCACGGAATCCTGAGGCGGGGTCGTACGGCGAGTGGACGACCGCAGTTCATATCCTTTGGGCGCATCGTCATCGGTGTCGAACGGCTGCGATGTTGCTGGAGGGTCATCGAGGAGGTTAGCCCCGGGACCCAGACTGCGCCGCTTAGGGACAGGGCTACCCAGAGTAGCGTGGTCCATGATCAGTGTCACCTCGGTATGGTGGACAGGGCTTGCCACGGGGCTTGCTATCGGGCTAGGGCTGCGCGACGAATGGCTTCCGCAGCGGGGACGGGCTTCAGGGGCCGAGACGGATGGTGGGATGGGGTTGCCCGAGTCCCTGTGGGAGCCAAAGCACCTCCTCAGGGGACTCTTTTGCGACATTCGTGATCTGGATAGCGGCCTGCTGACCGGTCTAGAAGGTCTCAATGAACGGACCGAGAGACGCTCGCTAGGCTTGAGCGGAGTAGAACCTTCACCCG
Source organism: Neurospora discreta FGSC 8579 (assembly GCA_009805215.1). Classification (NCBI taxonomy): domain Eukaryota; kingdom Fungi; phylum Ascomycota; class Sordariomycetes; order Sordariales; family Sordariaceae; genus Neurospora; species Neurospora discreta. The sequence goes on from RANX01000016.1 coordinate 198,479, forward strand.
AAGGTCGCTGCGAGAGTGAAACAGCGAGTGAGGAGAGGGACTGTGGTGAACCGGCTGGCGTAGTCGAAGCTTGGCGAGCCCTGGAGGGTGATCGGGCAATGGACTTCCGTAGAGATCGAACGGAATGGATGTGTGTCGGCGAGGGTAGGGTAAGCGTACCCCCACTTCCATTCGGATATGACATATCTTGGACAGCCGTCAATGTCTGTCTTTGTCGGTGTTTTGTGGGAGGTGATAGGAGCCCGTTTGGAGGACAGTCGTAAAAGGGAGTGGCTGAGTGGTCAACCTGTAACACCAGACTCCGATAATTTACTGAAATGGCGGCGTGATGTCGTGAAGTAAAAGAGCCGTTAAATGGTCAGGTCGGTAGTGGCATAAATCGAGAAATTGAGAGAAGGCAGTAAAACCGAGAGAGAGAGAGAGAGAGAGAGAGAGCCTGAGCGAGCCGACGGGGACAAACTGATGGTCACAACTAAGAACACGTCAGATGTTGAGAGGCGAGACCAGTTCATTCCCCAACCAAGTCTGGCATCTTCGAGGCAGAAAAGTGCGCCCGATGGTTTTCGCTCCTGCCTCCAGTCTTGCTCCAACTCCTAATCTTCTCCCTCCCGTCTGTTGGGGTACCTCGTTCCAACCAACGCTCCTTCCTGCACCTAGCGACTTGCCATGTGCAAGTCGACAAATCTAGGAAGTTGCACTCTTGCGGCCAAGAGGCCGATCAGGGCAACTGCGTGGGTGTTGCGCGCACGCACTTGACCAGGCAGCCTCAGTTCTTCGGTGTAGTGACCTAGGTAGTTGGTGATTGTCTCCCTCCAGTATTCTAAGAGTGTTGATGCCTGTGATTGGAGACGGGTTTCGCGCGGTACCAGGCCGTACTGTATGTAATTCGGTATCTGGTTAGGTATGGGCGGCGGGGAGGGTTTTGCGGTCGCTAGGGGTGGGGCACGCGCGGGCACTGACGCGAACAATGGGGGGAGTTTAAATGCTAAATCGACGACAATGGACAAGTGATCGCCGTCCAGAGTTCGCTGAGGAACACCAGAGGGAGCGCTGTAAGGGATGGGAATGGATCAGAATCCGAGCCTGAAAGTCAAGGGTTGGATATGGAGAATTGTCAAGGTTGATGGAGGTTGTATCGTATGAAGGTTGTACGGGCAGTGAATGGGCGCACAAAGAAAGGGCCAGCGACAGGGAACTTATGTAATGGGCGGGATTCATCTGCAGCCCTGGCTGGCGGGGATTGTTTGGTGTACTAGTAACACTGGGGCACTGCTAGGTAGTGTACATGCTGCCAACTGCCCTGCTCGTGCCGATTTGTACGCGTTGTGCAGGTTGCGTTTGTCCACTTTACGCAGGGTGCGCGCCAGTGAAAAGGTGGCAAGGGTACCAGTGCTCTGGCCTGCCAGCGTGCCTGCCTTAGCTCGGTTGCACTGTGACCTTGAGATCCCACTTATTTTGACCATCCTGATGCGCCTTTTCCTGTGCTCTTTCCAATATCGAGACCGAATTTCGCGCACAGAAGCAGGCTGTTTCGAATATGTGCATCCATTCCCTTTTTTCTTTTTCCCAATGCAATAAATTGGGTGCGTTCACGCCTCAAACCCTTGCTGCATCAGACAGAGACAGATACACTACAGATCCCTTCCTGGGTGGCGGGATGGGATCTTCAACCTTGTGGGACGAACTGCGGAACTTACACCGCCCCACTTAGCGGTGCCAGTAAGGTAGCAAAAGCATGAAAAGGAGGGCGGCAAAAGACACCACCACAAAATGTCACGAGGTCAACAGAAAATCAATCACTCAGATCGTCTGGGTCTGGGTGGTCTTCCGATCCACGCCTGTTGAGTCTTTTACCTCTTTCCAGTTTTCGGAAGATGAGATCTCGGTGATAGGCGGCAGCTGCCAGATCTTCCTTCCTCTCTCGCGGGGAGAACCATGATGGTCTGGCCCAGACCAATCAGACGAACTGTTCGCAGCAGCTTTGCTAGGATCTTTTGCTTTGGCTTGCCCGCCCGCCAATTGGAGGAAAAGTTCGAGAAACCGTTTTGTATCCACATTTTGGCAGTATCGATGACGACGAGAGATTCAAAAGAGATTCAAATTATAAGACAGTCTTCTTGCATGTGTACACTAAAAGTAGGATGCTTGTGCTGCTGTGCTGTCTGTGGTTTATTCAGACCAAGCTTCTACATAGTACAGTAGTATACCAAGACCATATCAGTGCTGATTCTTGGGTTTATCGAATACACTAATACCCGGACGATACTTCCCCAGACAGCACTGTTCCACCAATGCGGCGACTCTGCTAATCAACTTCCACAAGACAGAAAGGGAACATCCAACTCGCTTGCCTCTCCGGTCTATTCCCCTTACTTCCAGGTACACGGGCAGATGGTGTGGAAAATAAAAAAAAAGGTCCGGGCACTTGCTGGGTCTGGGTCGGTATAAGCGTGTCTGGACTTTTGTTCACACCACCTGACAGGGCTGTTCTGAGCTTGTACTTGGTGATGACGCGTGCCCACAACAACGAACTTCATACACCACATTCCACAAAGCATGTACCATCCCCCCTTCGTTTCTCCTCTGGATCAGCCCGTTGGTCCCTTGAGATGTGTCTCCTCATTGTTGGAATTCCAGGGACTCGGAATCCGAAGGACCGAGCCACTCGCCCTTGCGGGCTTGACGCAGGCGAATGGTTGTAAGAAACAACCGAACTTGTCATGGTCAGTACGTTACGCTTGGATACACTTCTTCCACAATCTTGTAAGGGATTTTCCTTCGCACAACGACATGAGCGGTACCTCTATTGACTGTCAGCGTTCGGTCCATTTTTACGACCGCTCAGGGTAGCGCGCCTCAGGAACGAGCGTCATTGTACACATGAAAAAGTTGACGAGGTACGTACCTTTTCATCCTCCACAAGCCAGCCAATCAGAGATGGATCCTGGCTTCGGATCACGGACCATCAGCGTTACACCGCGCGGGCTGCGTGGCACCCGTCTGCCGGCGACAACTCACCTCCCAGCCAGCCAGCCAGCCAGCCAGCCAAGCTAACTAACAGAGCCTCACATCCGTCCCCGCAAAGTTCCAACCGCGACAAGGTCCCAGTCTCTGATTCGCGTCTCGTTTCGTTTCATTTCGTTTGATGTTTTGCACGTTAAAGAAACGTATCGTTGAAACAAAGTACAATTCAAGATGAACTACTACAAACAGAGAATGCAGATTGTTCAGTTCGATGTCAGAAACAGGAACCAACCAAGAAGTCTAGTTTTACCAACCAACAGATATTCCCGACATGACAGGATACAAGCTCGCGCGCGGCTGAGGATTCTCCCCCGAGATATGCTCAGAATAACTGTCGCTACGATTGTTCGGGCATTTTATCTCCATCAATAGTTGGAGCCAGGCGATCACTGCCTCGAAGCTATCTGACATTGGGAAAGCGAGGAGGCCTTGCTAACTTGATCAGCAATAGTCTGTCTACCTTGGACATGAGGCTTTTGCCCAAGTATCCGCATGGTAAACACTAAAAAATAGTTCTTAGACATCGGTGCGATGCTGGATCCTTTGTTCAAGCAACGCCCGCTGTATATTGAAGCGTGTAGGTATCTGTATCTCTTGTACCGTTTTCGATTCGGACGGCTACAGCCGTCCTCACCTAATTGCTCTACATTACTTTATTACTTCCTTGCTTCCTTGCTTCATTGCTTCATTGCTTCATTGCTTCGTTGCTTCGTTGTTTTATTGCTTCATTGGCTTCATTGGCTTCATTGGCTTCTTTAGCTTCCTTTCTTTACTACTTCAATTTCATTACTTCATCGATAAGCAATATCGAGAAGGATTTCAGAAATGGAAGGACCCAGTGCATTCTGGCGCGGACTGTCCTAGATACTGTCCACGAGTTGACCAATTAGAAATGGTCTTGGCAAGACGCCCTAACCAGTTGTAGGGCCGTGCCACGCTTTGAGCCAATAAGAGGCCAAGAAACTATTGCACGAAGACCTGACTGTAGACGAACCGTCCTTCAACAGGCCGCTCCGGTGGATGTGGGTCCAAGAACCCCCAGACTGTGAAAGTCATCCACCTTCTCTACCTAGTTGAAGCACGCTTCAATAAGAGTGACCAGAGTAATATTGAATCAAAGTCGACCAACCAAGACCAAGCCCATGATCAACTCGACTAAACATGGACATGAAGAAAGGAACTTCACTCAAGTCTGAGCATTGCCATTGATTCCTCACACTCCCTGGGTAGGCACCTTCAAATCATTCTGCAAGCGTATATATCTATGTAGTCACCAATCACCGTATTACTACCTCTACCCTGGTTGCCCGGCTCTCTCTCTTTCTCATTGCCGCCATCATCACGCCTACCGGTTGACGGGTCAGGTTAGGCTGCGGTTTTAACACACAACTGCATACGCCGACACGTGCGACCAGTAACATGCAAAGGTAAGAAATTCTCTGATTCTTCCTACTCATGAGCGACAAAAGGGGACGATGACAATCTCCCGTATCTTTCCACAGGGATTAGGATTTGGGATGGGGGTCGGAATTCCTGCTCTCTCAGAATCCGGACGACAGCTTCTTGCACCTCCTCACACTCTCTCCTTCCTCTGCCTCTGCCTTTGCCTCTCCAATCTGCATCTCGCATCCCTATTCCCTTTCCAATCTCCGTCTCTCCATCCCCTCCCCCTCTTCCGCCCTTGAACACCCTAGTCTAAGCCCACCTAGTCCTCACAAACTCCACCCACTTCCCAATATCCTCCACCGTCTCCAACATCTTGCCCAAGTCCTCCACCCGCCTCTCCCGTCCATTCGGCGCCACATTGTTCCGCTCGTCCAGCACGTTCTGCGATTCCACGTGTACCTGCCCGTTTTCGCGAATCTCCAGCACCACGATAGCGGTCTCAGATGCACGGAAGGGGAAGGCGATTTGCAGCCGGGGAGCATGTACCATGGTAAGGTTGATGTCGATCTTGATTGCTTCTGGGTCGGGGCCAGAGGTGAAGGTGTGGGTGAAGGTGTTGTGGTTGTTGGGGCCGCTGCTGGTGGGCGGGACTTGTTGATTCTGGTTGGTGTTGTTGTTGTTATTGTTGTTGATGAAGAGGTGGGAGGTGGGTTGGGAGTGGGCAGCTTGCGAGGGAAAGACCTGTTGGGAGGCGCCGTCGATGGACATGGGTACGGTGCCGTTGAGGTTACTCTGACTGTGGCTGTGGGAAGGTTGGGAGGTGGAGATGTCCATTGGTGTTGGGGCGTCGTCACCACTGGGAGATTTGATGGTGGCGGGGGAGGGGCTCATGAAGCGGTCGAATTCGTCGCGGTTGGTGCTGGTCTTTGTGGAAAAGGAGTCTGGGTGGATGGTGGTTTGGGGAGGAGTCCGTTTCGGACCGGAGTCCTCCTTGAAGCTGTTTTCTAGGAGGGTGGAGAGGAAGGCGTATTGCCTGAGGTAGGGCAGCATGGCAATGAGATGCTGCGGGTGTGAGAAGGAGGCCTCGGTCAGGGTCTTGCCGTATACTGGTTTGTAGATGTAGAGCGAGTTGGCATGTTTTCTCGATAACCAAGCTGGCGAACCTGGTAACTGGTACTTGATGTCCTTTGTGTGGTGAATCTCCCGTGGTTCTGTTGGATCGTAGTAGCCACCGGGTGCTATGGGGAACACGAGGTTGTCGAAGGACTTTGATACGTCCATGGCTGGTATGCCGATGCCCATACTCCGAAGCTGCTCCCACAGGCCAAAAGAGATATGGATAGGAGGATCAAAAGTGGCGCTGAAGGTGACTGAGGGCAGACGCGGGCCCAAGAGAGAATCCCCAGCCTTTTCAGGATCTGGTGGCACGATTGTATCTTCGGGCTCCAGCCAGTGTACCATAGGGCTCGTCTGTAGATCTCCAGGAATATGAGGCAACTCGACATTCTCGGAGATCCAATGGTGAGAAACCCGAACAGGGTGGACGTTCACATCGAGATTCCTGTTGATGGGGGCACATCCGACAAGGATGCCCCAGATCTTTTCGTGCTTCTCAACATGGGCGGCCATGGATGGGTTTGTTGGGGGCTGAAGATGTTTGGTCTTCCAGTAGTCCATTCTCATGCCTACTTTGCCTCTGGCGTTCATGGCAGGAGTTCCGCTGCGATTACAGAGGACGATGTTGCGAAGGTACTCATCAGTCCGGCCGGCAAGGGACGCATCCTCGCGAACCTTTTGTAGCTCCCACTGATGTAGCCGACTCAGGCTGTCAAAGACTCCGGCAATAGCCTCGTACAGGTTAAGTACCGAGGCAATGCTCAACTTATCCAAGATGGCCAGACGCTCAAAGTTTACAGAAAACTTGTCAAGCTGCTTGGTCAGTGGGCTTTGACCGGGCTGCAGCTTGAGGTTCTCCAGAAGGATCTTGCCCGCATCTTCGGCGTGCTTGTTGACGCTATCCGACGACTCGGGGAAGGCCAAAGTAAGTGACTGGACGATGTTGTCTGTAAAACCTATGAGAAGCTCGAGGGCCGAACCAGCTATGATGAGGGTTCGCTTCGACTCTCCGGCCATATGCTCATCCCACATGCAGTCGAGTTCTAGCTTTTGGGCCAGTCTCTCCAGGCCGGCCTCACTGACGTAACCGCGGTTTTGGCTGAGGATAGAGATGACTTCATCGAGCCGTTTGGCCTTTTCATCCTCGGTGTTCCTCCCAACTTGAAGGCCCGCTAGACCGCCCAGGCTCTTGAAATCCAGGTCCGACAGCTGCAAATTGCTAAATGCAGCGGCAGCAGACGGACTATCAAAGCTGACAGCACTGGTGCTTGTAGGATGATTTAGCAGGGCAGCATTCGAGATGGCCGGGGACTTTTTGACTGCCTGCGGCGAGAGACGGGAACCGTAAGGGGATAGCGCAGCATGAGCCATGGAAAAGGGTGTTGATACAGGAGGAGTGGCTGCTGCTCCATGCTGTGTCTGTGAGGGCGTCCTTCCGCTTCCCTGCTGGGAAAGGGTATGTTTCATGGGTGTTGGCGTGGTCATCTTGCCGTTTGTTTATGGTATAGGTACCTAGGTAAATACGGATGAGCCTTTGCCGTACCGGGCATGAGCTGGACGGTCGGTCTCGAATATAATGATCGCTGCCTCCTCTCGTACCGCAGACGCCCCCCTCTCAGTCCGTATGAAAGTGTGTTCGACGGCTGGCAGAGCGTAAATTAAGATTCTCTTCCGTTGAAAAGTGACAGACAACGGCCAATCAATTGAAACCAAAACCTGGGAATGTGAATGGAGAGAGGGTCAGTCCTCTGAGGTCTCTCTTTCTGCTGCGCGTGATCCCGAATAATGATGGCACTGAATGGTGGGCCCGCCCAAATGACCAATCTATGAATCTCGATAATATGATAGTGTGTCGAATTCTCACGGCACCCAACAGAGGGAGCAAGCAAGGAACGAAGTCGTGAAGCCCAAGTCGAGGTCGGCGATTGATGTTGAAGTGACGGGAAGGGTGTGCACGGACCCCTGGCTGAGGTGCCTTTCATCGTCGCTGCCCCCCGTACCCGTACACTACCTTACTCAGATAGGTACTGGTACTAGGTACCTAGGCAGCTAGCCCACTGTAGATAACCTCCTATGGCTTCAGCGGCCCTTCACTGATTTCTCACTGAGTATCTGCAATCCTAAGGTAGGTGGGGAGGCCAGTTTCCACCGACCGGCAGGCATGAGGTCAGCTCCTGCAATGCAACAGCATTGGATGGTCAATGTCAACAACCAAGACTTCTTTCTCTTCTTCTCAACCAATCTCCCATTGTCGCCAACAAATTTCCAGGACTAGTATACCTCGCGATTCGCAAACACAAAACAAAGTAGCTGAAGTAGCCGAGTTCAGTACCAACACGCGCTAGCTATCTCAACATCACCACCGCATAAATCGACCAAAGCTGCTCCTACCCTTCATCCCCGACCACGACGCTAGATACGGTCTCATCGTTACCCCTACATACTTCGCGGCATAGATAGCTCTACCGTCACAATAGTGCTGGGACGTTCTACAAGTCGCCCCCCATTGGGCTCAGACAAGGACGACCAAGGTCCGGACAAAAACCCGGGCGCATCCCCAGATTCGCGACAGTCACTGGAAAACACGACAGAGAAAACAGCCCGCTTGGCCAGCAGAGTTCCCCTGGGCACGTCACCAAACACAAGCTCTCGGTTGATTCACGGCTCTGCCTTGACTCTGGAGCCTCGACGCCGGCCACGTGCTTGCTCACAGAAGGAGAATCTCGACACTGGCCGAACCCCTTCTTCCAGCACACCGTCCCGTCAACGCAGACAGATTCTGGAGCCGCCAAGTCTTGAATGGATCCGTGGACACACACGAGCGAGTACATCTAAGGATTAGAAACCTGATTCTGCTGCGACTTCGGATCCTTCACCAACATCTCCTCCTTCGCCGAGGCCCCGTTCCGCAACTTTATTTCGATCCCCAGGCACACCCCCTTCTCCAAGTGCACGCCCTTCTCCAAGCACCCCTCGTGCGTCAGAAAGACCTCGCCTTGAGCTGGTTCGAGACATCAGTGGCGATAACGTTGCCGAGGCCCTGGAAATTGCCAGTGCTTATGCTGAGTTTGCCAAGGACGTAAAAGATCCAAGATCTGTAACCCGACCTTGTGTACTCAGGTCGCCTCTCCCTACTCCGCGCGAACAGCCAATATCTTCGAGAGGCCGGAGAAGAGCAAGATCGCTTCCAGTCGGACAAAGATCCATAGCAAAGCCCAGAGACGAAGTAGAAGCAACAGACGAAGGTGAAGAAGAAGAAGAAGACATGAACGGCATGCACGCTGGTAATATGCCCGCCGCCATGGTTGGCCTTCCCACACCGGCGGGGCACCAAGCCGAGCTAAATTACATCTACGGCCTGGTCGAGGAATTGAGCCGACAACTCGCGCAGAACCAACGCGCCTTGGAGGAAGTCGTCACGGGTGTTGGTAAAGTGCGCGGGCGAGCAAGGTCACAGTCTCTCACAAATGACGAGCTACTCAATGCCGCAGGGGAAGAACTCAAGAGTACGTTTCCCCGCCGTCCTCTCATCTAATAGAATGGATGATAGCTACAAGCCTGCTAACTCGTTTGTGCGATTCCAGACCAAGATGAAAACATAGATCAGCTAGTTTCAGTACTCACCGAGGCCCTCGAAAAGGCCAAGTTCTCCCGTGACGCCAACGCCGCCCTCCTCTCACAGTACTCACAAGTCATGTACACCATGCTCAAGAAGTTCCACGAGTACAAAGCCAAGCATGTCCAAGACGTGGCAGCGTGGCATCATTCATACCGCGCCCAACTAGCTGAGGCGCGTGCCGAGAATAGTCGACTCCGCGAGCAGATTTGGGAGATGCAGGCGCATGCCGGTAAGGCCAACGAGCTTGTGCGCAAGTTTCGCGCCGAGTATGACAAGAATGAGAAGCGCTGGGAGCGCACGGTGGATGCCAAGGCCATGAGGCAGGAGCTACGGTTCTGGAAGAGGATGGCGATGCCGGAGCTGCCGGATGACGACGAGTTCTGGAGTGATGACGACGATATCATTGATAGGGCCGAGAAAGAGAGGCAGAAGGAACTGCAGAAGCTGGATGCCGAGCAGCAGGCACAAGCCGCCCAGGCTGTGGCGGAGGAGACGGCTGCGAACGAGGCTGCCGAAAGTAGTGGTTTGGGAGAGATGAGTGTGAGTAATGGTTCTGGCGTGACGGGGATACCGACAGAGGTACCGCAGTCGCCGGTGTCGTGAGACTATGACTAGCGGCTTGTGGTGATACCCCTTTTTTTGTTGTTTGTTTGTTGATGGTGTTACGGTACATAGGGTGGGCGTACAGGGAATTGTGCATACGATGAAACCCATAAGCAATTAATCAGGGTGGTTAAGAGGTCAAGCTTGGCGATATTGTCGTCAGGTATCAGACCAAAGAGAGAGCATTTGGTCTTCAAACACGCAGCGAAACGGAATACAGCATCTTGTCCCTGTTCATAGCGATCGAGATGTTGTTGTGGCCGTTATCCAATCACAAACCATGATGTTCAAGTACCAGATCATCAACAAGTTTAGGAAAAACACGAATGCAAAATCATCGGTAGACTTAAAAAAGCAACTCCCATTTTCATACATTTAAATATGCGTCTGTTGCTCTTCAACTGTGCCTCTATAAAGGCCATTCCTGCATCCCGCAGGCCGACGACCCAAATCACAAAACCACGCCAGACCCAAACTCCCCAATTTGTTCATTTTTTTTTGGACTCCAGACTTTTCACCGCGCCCCCTTTTTCTTTCCTCGAAATCACAACCAGAGACCAACTCTCCCTCACTGCCACTCAACACTCCACGTCTTCTCACCGCTCCTGAACGGCACAATTTCCACCTTATCCGTCTTCAGACTCTCCTCCACCACGGCCCCATCCCTCTTGACCAGAATCTGCTTCTCCGCCGGCCCAAGCTCATAAAACTTGCGACCAAACTCACTCAAGAAGCCCGCCAGCACCTCCTCCGTCACCTGCTCCTCCTTGATATCCCCCCTCGCAATGCCCTCCTCCAGCGCAGTCAACACATATCCCAACGCATACGGCTGCGTGAACACCCCCGCCGCCGTGTTGCCCTTGCCCTTCTTGCTCGAGATATCATGAGGCGCCGAGTCCGTGCCCAAGAAGAACTTACCCTCGCTCGTGACCAGAGCCTGCAGCAGCGCGCGGCGGTCCTCGGGCGACTTGGCGCTCGGCTTGCAGTAGTGGTGCACGTTGGCGGACCAGTCGTCCACGAGAAGGGAGAGGTGGTGGGCGGTGATGGTGGCGACTACGTTGGGGCCGCAGGCGCGCACGGCGGCGACGGCGTCGGCGGTGGTGCAGTGCTCGAGCACGATCTTGAGGTGGGGGTACTTGCTGTGCAGGGAGGTGAGGGTGGGGAGGAACTTGGACTCGGCGTTCATGACGGTTACGTTGTCGGTGGGCGAGGAGGGCATCTCGCCGTGCAGGTTGAGGACGAGGCCTTCGGATTCCATGGTGGAGAGGACTTCATGGAAGGGGTCGAAGGAGAGGACGCCCCATTGGGAGTTGGTGGTGGCGCCGCGGGGGTAGGCCTTTTCGGTTGTTAGTGAAGTTATAATAAGAATGGGAATGAGGAAAGCATGAGGGAAGGATGACAAACCTTGACACCGGCAATACCGGCCTTCTTGGCCTTGCGGATCTCATCGGGGGTGATGCTCTCGTGAAGGTAGAGAGACATGAGGTAGTTGACCTCAGGGTCGTAAGCCTGGAGAGCCTTCTTGTACTCGAGAGCCTCATCGACGGTGACGACGGGGCGAGGAGCCAAGTTGGGCATGACGAAGACGGTGTCGATGCCGGCCTTGCGGATGGTCGGGGTGACCAGCTCGGCGATGGGGCCCGGGGCGTTGCGCAAATGGACGTGCATGTCCGCCGCGGCGGGAAGGAGGTAGGCGTCCTTGAGGACCATTGTGTCTGGTGGTGGCTGTGGTGGTGGTGGTGGTGGTGGTAGAGGAGCGAGTGATCTAAATGGTTTGTGTGAGTGAGTGAAAGTCTCGAGTGAGGATATTCACACTGATGTGAAAATGGAGGCTGACCTATAACACCAAGTGGATTGAATCGAGTAATGATCGACTCATCGGGGTGGAACTCGAGAGTCAATTTAGCCCGAGACATGCCATTCCCGTCGACGTCTCGGGACAGTGGGGCCTTTTGTGATGGAGTTCCTGGGGAAGGTTTCCAGAAGTTGAAGATCGGGGTGGGGGTTAGGGTTGGTGATTGTTGATTACAGAGCGATCCGGCATCTCTTTTCCGAACACAAGTGCAACCGTCAACCACAAGATAATCAATGTGTAACAGCATCCAGCATTGTCTCTGTTATCCATCTATGCTTCACACTCTACACTCAGAATCGAACCAATTTGGTGGCACCCCCTTTCTCACTGACAACGTATCTCCATCAGATGCAAAACCCCGGCAATCTGGCATTCTGGGCTTCTGGATCTGGAAGGCGTTTAAAAGCGATTAATAATGTACTTCGTTCTTAAACCCCGTTGCACCCGCTTACTACCAATCAGACCACGCGTTTGGGCGCGGGTTCCTTTGATGACGTTGGGCTCTTCAGGGAAACGGAAATCTCAACTTCACCGTCACTGCATCTCCATAAGATGCTGTTCCCCAGACTTTGTCATATTGGTTTCTTCCTCCTTTCCTGTGACGAGGTGATCTTTTCTCTACACCACGTTGCTGATAAAGGGTTGATACAACAACGACATAGAGAATAAAGATCGCCGTCATGTCCTCCAAAACAACTGTCTTTGAATCAACTGTACACGACCGCCGTCGTCACAATGTTGACATCGATGAGAACGATGTGAGCTCATCACCAACTCTCACAGCTTCAGCACCGGAAACCACCCCTCTTTTGAATTCCGAGACAGCCAGTTCCTACACCATCGGCCATGCGCCATCACCACCACCACCCCAAGATGAGAAGCCCATTGGATTTGCCCGGGGTCTTTCCATCGCCCTGAGCATGTGGGTTCTCATTTTCCTCCAGGGTAAGTTTCTCAATATCAACATGTTGATACCACGAGCTAGACACTAACACCCTCCAAGCAAGCAACATGTCCGGCATAAGCACAGTCCAAAGTAGCATCGCCACCGATCTCGACGCCTACGACCAAGCCATGTGGTTCACCGGTGTCTACCTCATCAGCTCCTCTTGTATATCTCCCCTCACCGGCCGACTCTCCACCATCTTCACTCCAGGCCTGATGATCCTCGTCTCGTCCCTTTTCTTCTCCATTGGCGCAATTGTCACCAGCCAAGCCCACACCCTTTTTGTCTTCCTGTTCGGTCGAGTCCTTGTTGGCATCGGCGGCGGCGGGATCATGACTCTTTCTTTGATCCTCGTCATCCAACTGACCAGCAAACGCCGCCGCGGCGTCTGGATCGGCCTCACCAACGCCGGTTTCACAGTGGGTATGTCCACGGGTGCTGTTGTCTTCGGTGTTTTGTTGCCCGTCATCGGCTGGCGCGCTCTTTTCTGGGCGCAAGCACCCCTTGCTCTGCTCGGCGGCCTGGGCGTTTATGCCAGCATCCCTTCCTTCGTCATGTCCACCGGCCAACCTCTCTCTCCCGGCGACGCGGAAAAGACCAGCCTGCAAAAGTTGCGCGGAATCGATTACGCCGGCGCACTGACCCTGACCACCACCATCGTTCTGCTGCTCTACTCCCTCTCCGGCCGCACCGGAATTCACTACACCCCACTCTTTTCGTCTCTGCTCACCTTCCTGCTCTTCCTGGTGATCGAATCCCGCTTCGCCAGCGACCCCATCCTCCCGCTTCGGATCTTACGGTCTCGCGGCATCTTGCTGTCCTGTCTCTCGCAGCTAGGCTTCATGTCGGCGCGCTGGACCGTGCTCTTCTACGCGCCCATCTTTGCGCTTGCCGTGCACGGCGCCAGTCCCGCGCTGGCGGGGTCCATCCTGATTCCGACCAACCTCGGTTTCGGCATGGGCGGATTACTGGTGGGCTGGCTGCACATGTCGCGGCAACAGCACGCCGACGATGTTCATCATGATCATGACGACCATCATCACAATATCAGCAAGGGGTACTGGTACCCTTCCTTGGTGTCCATGGGTATCTTTGGCTTGACGATCCTGGCCATGGGGTGGGTGAGTAACGCTGCCACGCAAATGGGGTGGTATGTGGGCGTGATCTTTGTCAACGGGCTGGCGACGGGCGCGGCGGTGAATTATACCATGGCGCACTTGCTGCATTTGAGTCATGCCCGGGAACACTTTATCGTGACGGGGTTGTTGACGACGTTTCGCGGATTTGCGGGTAGTATGGGGACCGCGATCGGGGGAGGCATCTTTGGGCGGGAGTTGAGGGCTTCGCTCTATCGGGGGTTCGAGACGCTCGAAGGGCTGCCTAGAGAGAGGATGGAGAAGTTGGTGACGGTCTTGGTGGGTAGTCCGGCGAGCGTACATGCAAAGGGCTTCTTGACAGTTGAGGAGAGGCTGGTTTCTGTAAGGGGGTATGAAAATGCGCTGAGCATACTGTACCACAGCGCCGCGGCATTGTGTGTGGTTGTGTTGTTGGTGCAGGCGGGGACGGGGTGGACGGCGGGGGAGTTGACTAAGGAGGAGGAGAGAGAGATTGAGCAGGCGATTGCGGAACACGATGGGAGGATGGAGGCATAGACTGAGTATAGACTTTGGATGTGCTATAACTAGGTAGATAGATTCCGTGTCATAGAATAGAAGCCACCATATGTGTTTGTGACTTTTTGAGAATCTAGAAAGGAGAATAGACATCGATTAGTTACCAACCAAGGTCGGCTGATCACTGATATTCCAGGGTTAACCGCAGGTCAGGAACTGCACAGCTCTCAATCCCGCGATAGCATATGGAAAGCACATGCTTGATGGACGTAACATGTACTGGATACTCCAACAATAACATAACAACCTCAACCCCCTCTATCCCAGCCAGTGCTGCCAGAGTCGCACTCAGTAAAGAGACTCAAGAAGAAACTACGGCGGCGAATAGACTGGGCCATCACCGTCAACATAGCCCACAACGAGCGCTCTGCATCCGAGTGTCACACGCCCGCCACCTTGTACGGTACGATTCAAACGCACTTGCCTCATGTTCTTTGATGGCGGAGTGACTATCAGTACTTCTACCCGGTGCCTAAATTTCCTCCCCCTACCTCTCAGGCTCAATCTGTATTCCCATAACCGGATTCACGTCATCTGCATCCCCATCCGGTACGGGTAGCTCTATGTTTGCCGGCAAGCTATATTTATCATTCAGCTATTCTACATATGATGTATATTCCTAACCATTTTCTGTAGCTGCCCCGAAAGCCATTGCCCTCGAGTCTGGATCATCAAAGTCTCAAGCTCCTGCGACAAGGGAAAGAGAAAGGGGAGGAGAAGAGAAGAAAACAAAACAACTACAGAAGCTATCACACGAGAACCACCCAAACCAGGCTATAGAGGCCTCGGATACGGGCAGCTACAAGTCGTCCTCAAAACGAGCCCAGCGCTGCCGACAACAAGACCAAGAACGAAGCTGATGGACGCGAAAAACAAGCTTGCTGAATGAGTAACAGCATATTTTCCTGCATCGCTTGCGAACCCAGCTGCTTCTTCAGCCGCCAAGTACTCTCGCAAAAGCCCCTGCATACCTTTGGCATTTCTGCGAGAGTTAGCTGTCACTTCCTCTTCAACCTCGCAAAGGAGCTGCTGCCCTCGCTCTTTACGTTCACGACACAAAGAGAGCGTAGCCCGTTACGCCTAACAATCAACCCCATGAGAGGATAAAACTCGTACTCAATATTCGATATGATATGTACCTCATACTCCAACAATAAACACAACAGCCCTTTTATCCCAAGGTATATCATCCATCCTATCCTGTTCCATGACAACCAGCAAAATTAGAAGGAAAAAAAAAAAAAAACCACTACTCAAACTCCCCCCCCTTTCCAAAAACCCCCTTCACACTCTCCACCCTTCCCTCCACTCCCTTCCACTTCCTCGCTTCCCTCCTCTTCTCCGCCTCCGCGACCTTCATCCTCCTCTCGTTCTCTCGTGCAAAGTAATTGATACCCGACATCTTGCCCGCCGTCCGCTTGATCTTGACATCTTCACCAAACCCACTAGCACCCGCCGCTTTGCTGTTGGTATACGGGTTGGCCGTCGTGGAGACTGATACTGATGGACCACCACCAGCAGCAGAGGAAAGAGCAGACGAGTTGGAAGTTGCCCGACGGAGTAAGGCGGGGACTTTGAATGCTGAGGAGGAGGAGGAGGAAGCGGCGAAGGCGAGTTTGGATTGGTTGGATGTCGAAGTGGTGGAGGTGGAGGTGGTGGAGGAGGAGGAGTTGCGTTTGAGGGAGATGCGATCCACGATGGCTACTGAGCTGGTGCGGCGGGGGTTGGCTGCGGGTTTGGATGGTGGCGCGTTATTCTTCTCTTTGCCGGGAGTGGCGGGGATACTGTCCTCTTCTTCTTCGTCGGAACCGAGGATGGTGGCGGGGATGACGGAGGACGTGTGTGGCTCGTCTAAAAGGTTCGACAGACTTTCGCGGATTTCGCCCAGATTAGCTGGTTTGCGCCCGGTCTTGGTGCGGCGGGGGTTCGTAGAAGTTGTCGTCTGCGGCTGGGTAGCTGGGATGGTCTGGTCTTTGCTAGAAGACTGCGAGTCTTGTGTTGCGGGGATGACCGAGGATGGCTTGTCCGCGGGGCCAAAGAGAAAATCCATCTCATCGTCGCTGCCGCGATCCTCGATGGACTTGAGGAACGCCTTCGTCTTGGGGTTCTCGGCGACCTTGCTGATACGCTCATCAGCCAGAAGAGCCCGCTGCATCTTGGCAAACTGTCGCCTCTTCATCCGGCGACGTGCCTCGCCGCCGTCGTCCTCGTCTGAAAGGTCGTCCCAGTCGCCTCCTTCGCCACGGGCGCGCTTGCGGCGGAGCATCCCCGTGGTGATATCATGGAAAAGCTTCTCGACTTGCTTCTCGTCCGAGGCACGTTCACGGTCACTGTCCTTTTTGGTTAGCTTGACTCCCACCTCACAATTATCAGGGAAGCTACTTACGCGTAGAAAGCAGCCAACTTCCTCTCATCCCCCTCTCCAGCCTTCGTCTCATCATCAATCATCTCCTTCACCAACTCCTCATCCTCTTCATCACTACTACCCTCCCCATCTATGCCTCCCAGCCCCGCATACTCATCCTCAGACTCTTCGGCCTGTTCCTCCACCATCTCCCTCGCCTTACTCTTCTTCCTTGCCTCCTTCCGCCTCTTCTCCCTTTCAGCAGCTCTCTTCATCTTTTCAAAGGCCGACTTGGCCTTCTCAGCCTCACGGTCCTCGTCACCAGCATCCCCCATCTCCTCATCACCATCACCTTCCTCCTCCTCATCACCCAGAGTCGACGCATTAAACAATGCAGACCCAGTAATCACATCCCCCCTTCTTCTCAACCTCCCCAACGGCCTCTTCCCTGATGGACTGTTGGACTCATCAACACTACCAGCACTTCCGCCGCTTCCACCAGGCGTCGAGTTCGAGGCAGTTACAAGCGTACTACTACGACTATTCCCGCCCTGGCCACCAATCAATACCGTCTCCACCGTTGACTGCGGCGGCAACGGCACATCAACAAACCTTTGCTTCAATGGGGTATAATCCTTGTACCCCTGATCTTGCGTCGGCTCAATCAGCTCCGACCCTTGCGTCATATTGAACGCCGCCTGGTTCAGCAAGCTATCAAAGCCGTGCATTTGCGACTCGGATTGGGAGAAGCCGAGCTGAACGCCTTGGGTTTCCAATGCCGCCTGGGTCTCCTCCTCCTCCTTGTCTTTGGCGGCCTGCTGGCGAGTAGGGAGGGAGGGTTGGCTATCGAGAATCATATTTTCGTCGGGCTGCTGCTGGCCCGCGGTTTGGGAGAATTGGGAGTTGGGGATGCCGGTGAGGTCAATGTCGAAGGTGGGACGAGGTTGAGAGGGGGAACTACTACCGGCGAATTGGGAGGGAGAACCGGGTTGGCTCTCGTCCATGGTTCCGGCGAAGATTTGGGTGAGGCCGAGACCGGCCGGACCGGCGACAGGGACCGGGAGGCCAGGGATGAAGTTCTTGCGCGCGGAACGCAAGACAGAGGTGGGAACGCTGGGAGAGCCGGAGCGCAAGGCTGATGTTGGGGATTTTGGGAAACGCTGCTTTGGTCGGGGGGTTTCTTCGATGCGCTGCTTAGACGATGCGACTTGCTCCTCGTCCTCGTCTTCGTCATCGGACAGAACAACGACCTGTTTTCGTGGCCGACGCCGGACAGTTTTGGTGCTAGGCAGCTCGTCCTCGTCCTCGTCTTGCTTATCGGCGTTCTCTTCCCCAGATTCATCAGCGCTCTCATCAAAGAGTGCACCAGCCGGGTCAGCCTCTGCCATATCCTCATCTTCATTTTCATCGCCCCCTCCACTCTCTTCCTCCTCCTCCCCATCCTCCTCCTCTTCACTTCCCGAAAGCTCAATCGCCTGCAGCTCTTCTTTGTCATCACCACCCTTTTCACTCCCCACATAACTCTCATCATCATCCTCACTATCATCCCACCCCAACGGATCTTCCTCCCCGTTCTCCTTCCTCTTCCTCCTCTCCTCCTTCGCATCCTCCCTCTCCCTCTTCATGATCTCCTCCGCCTCCCTCCTCGCTCTGGCAACAATGTCCTCCACCTCCTGCATCTCCTTCGCCCTCTCTTCGGCAGTCAACACTACCACGCCCTTGGCTCTTAGCATCTCCAAGTGCTCTTCGCGCTCGCGCTTGGCTTGCGCTCTAGCGCGCTGGATAAGCGTCATCTCGAGCGCACCGGGCGTCATGGCGGGCGGTTGGTGCTTGGAGAGGTGTTGTTTGTTTTTGGGCAAGGGAGCGGCAGGGAGTTTCTCTGGGTCGTCAATGTGGGCGAGTTTGCGGAGGACTTGGAGGGGGCGCGGTTCGCGGGTTTGATTGAGCGGGACGCGGTCGAAGATGGCGTCGATTTTGGATTTGCGGGTTTGGGGTTTGACTTGTGGGTCATTATCGTCGTCGTCATCGAGAGAAATGGTGTTGGCTTGGATAGAGGATGGTTGAAGCGGGAATTTGACGCGGACATTGCGTTTTACTTTGGGAAGGGAAGCGGTGATCTCGGCTTCTAGATCGGCGGCGGTGGCTTTGCCTTTACCCTTGTCGAGCTTCTTCTTTTGAGTGAGGGCTTGCTGGAAGGTGGGCAGTTCTCCGTCTGAGTTCTCTTCGATGAGGAGGTCGCCTGTGGATGTGGCAAGCTCTTCCACGGTTTTGTCGGGCTGTTTGTTCCCCACTGGAGGGGAGCTTGGTGGCGTCTCCTTCTCTGGTAGCTTCTCTGTATCACTTGGCCGTGACGTCGCCGGCGACTCGGGCCCATTAGACTCTTTCGCTGGCTTCTCTGTAGTCGCCGCCTGGGCGGCAGCAGCAGCAACAGCGGCACCAGCAGGTCGAAAGTTGAACCGTTCAAATAGTGTGGCCTTGGTGATCTTGGTCTTGACTTTAGGTTCGTGTGCCAGTTGTAGCTCTCTTGCCATGCGCTGTGTCTCCCTGTTCATATCTTCCAGTGCCTTCTTGCTGGCCTTTCGTTGTGACGGCTTCTTTGCAGCAGCCGTCTGTGTAAGCTTTCGGCCGCCCTCGTCGTCGGATATGTTGTCGTAATCCTCATCCACAGACATTCGGTCGTCAGCTGCCATCGCTGCCCGGCGTTCGGCCTTCTTTCGTTCTTCTTCCGCTTCTCTGGCCTCGCGCTCTTTGCGCTTCTTCTCCACAAGTGCTTGAAAACGAGGGTTCTTCTGGAGATTGCTGATGCTGGGGAACTCTTCATCGTCGCTTGCCATGCCATCTCCGGAACGGCCTGAAGGTTTCGCAGGGGAGACAAAAAGGCCTGGGGAATTGGGCGCTCGGGCTGCTTGTTTCTCGGGAGAGACGAAGAGGCCGGGTGAGGCAGCGGTCGGTTCATCTCGTGGCTTGGGTTCGGGTGTCGCGGTACGTATTCGCTGTCGTTGCTGGAGCTTTCTCGGGCGGGTTGTGACAATTTCGTCATCATCTTCGTCATCGCCATCTTGAACGAGACTCTTGGTCACAGGAGGATTCGCTGATGGTCGTTTCGGGGTATCATCTCTCATCTCTTGGTCAGATTCGGACTCGGATTCGGGAGCTGGGTTGCTCTTTGACTGCATTCCAGCAGCAAATCTGCCTCTTGGTCGCAGGATCTCCTCATCCACCTCGTCAGAACTGTCAGACATGTTGACATCTGACTGGTCAGCAGCCTTCAAAACTGGCGATGTCGGTGTTGCGCTACGCGATCCGGAAGCGCGTCCTGGCGAAGGCGAGGCCGAGGCAGCCATTGTGGCCGCTGGTGTTGAGAGGTTTTGGGTATCAGTGTTGAGCTTGGGTTTTCTGCATCACGGTCAGGCCTCTTCCAGAGATGGCCGTAGTAATTTCAAAAAACGGAACCAAAGAAATACGACAGAGGTAGTATTGTGGTGTAAGTGAAGTGCTATGGTTCAGTTGTCGAATCACTATCTTTTAGTGACAAAGTGGGTTAATGGGTGTGATACGGTGGGGAAAACGCGTCAAATGACGGCTCAAGGCGCGTCTTGCAGATCGAGTTCAGCGCGCTAAAGTGCTTCTCTGCAGGGTGGCAGTAGGGTTCATTAAGGGGTTAAATTGCCAAACATGGACCAAAGTAAACATTTGGCTGGCTGTTTAATCCCATTTACCCCTGAATACACATGTACATCAACATCATTGGTTTATCACCAGACTCATAGCCTCCATGACGCATTGACAGGTTCTTCTGAGAAGGATCTCGCTTTGAGTCTAATGTAGCCAGATACAAAGTCAAAGGCACTCTCCATAACCGTAGATATTCCCGTTCGTTGTATCTATGTAGTGGCAGCCTATGCCATACCGTTTCCAACACCACTTTGCTCGAACCCCTTGCAATTCATCGAGAGAGACGCGCCAAGAAGACAAAGATGATTTCGGGTATCGTCGGTAGAGAATAAAAAAAAAACAGAAAAAAAAGTACAATCAAAGGGATAAACGCTCTGTCTCGTTCTCCTGCAAAGGGATCCGGCTTTCAGTGCTCTTCGCCACCTTTCCAACTCCTCAAAGAACCAAAATGATAACAAGTGAAATGCCCATGCGTCAGAACCTCAGGCAGTAACCGACCTGTGCTTGTTTTGAAGGATTAAAAACGCCGCCCGCAAAGTATGTTGAATGCAGGGAATAAGTTGCCCAGTCATCTTATGTAACGCCAGTCGCCCTTCGGTAGTATGAAGAACCTCCATACTGAAAATATTCCACCGTGCCCCCCCAAGTACTAGCCCACGGCGAGGCATGTATCCAAAACGCTGTTGAGGAAGTCCCCATCCTCCGAGCCTGCGCCTTCCCAAGGCATATCATCATCGTCGTTGTCAATGTCCATAGCATCCTCGTGATTGACGCCATTGGGTAATGGCCCCTCTGTTTTGCCGTTGGCCACCATTCCACCCATTTCAACATCTCCGTCGGTAGTCGGTCGCACTTCCCGCCCGTCAATGTAGGTGTGATCGTCCCAGTTTTCGAGCTCCCCTTCCCGATAGTCGTAGATGACCGATTTGGCGACAATGGGAAAGTTGGCTAGTCCGCAGTCGCCCATTTCCAGCGCAATGCGGAAATCCGCCATGCCCAAAGGCCCGCGCTCGCTGGCGGCTTTAGCTTCCACGGGTAAGAGGCCGCTCTTATCACGTGTTACCTCGCCTCTCTGGAAAGCCTCTTCTTCCTTCTGCAGCTTGCGTCGGTACTTGTGTGTTTGGATCCAAGCATTACCTGCTCCGAAACCGGCGTTACCAGAGTCTCCGGGGCCGTTGCTCCTCGTTCGGCTGAATATCGAGGACATGACCTGCTTGATGAACGTTTCCGTGGCTATCGACATGAACTGGGCAGCTTCTGGCGCGTGTCCGCCCGAAAGGCCGGCCTCATAGCAGATGGGAAGCATTTTGGCCTCGATGTTGCTGACATCTGGGAACTCTCCGGACTCAACGGCCAGCGGCTGTGCATATCGTTTCCTGATTTCCAGGTCATAGTCTGCGAAGGGAGACAAGGTTAGTCACAGCTCATGTTGTGTGGCTAGTCCAAGACTTACTCATCCGGCTGAGACCTCCTGCGGCACTTGCTGGTACCTCGGCAGTCTTGATAGACTTGTTTCTGGAGTGGTCAATGAACACGCTGGACAATGACTCATATGGGTCGAACTGTATCACGAGCTGTTAGTGGCCGGATCAAGAAAAGTTGGCGTCGTGTTTCACGTACGTCGTTGTGGGCGAGGTCTTTGATACGTCTTCTGTCCCTACTGGGAAGCTGCATGACCTCTCCCTTCAACCGTCTTTCGGCCGCATCCCCAGACACTGGCTTGTTGGACGTATTGGTTGAGGGCTTATCGTTTGCGCTGACCCAAGGCGCAAGGCCCTGGTCAGGCATTTCTCGAGTGACATTGCCGTATATAGCAGCGATGAGCTGGTTATGAAGGTGTTCTTTGGTACCATCGGGAGAGGCCAATATTGGGTCGATGCGCGCGCTGAGCTCGGCTTGGTTGAGGCGACCTACAAAAGAACATGTGTTAGTCCCAGGGCATGTCGAGGGCAGTCGGTCCGAGGGGAGACCAACCAAGCAAAAAGTTGCCAACGGCTTCCTTGTAGACTGTCCATTGTTCTAGACCAATGTTTGCCCTTAGAGCAGTATATATCGGTTCGAGGTCAATCCGGGCCGGGATGAGTTGGCTTGTCTTTGGCTTTTGTAATGGAGGAATGGAAACATTGATGGATTTTGTTGCTAGAATAGGAGTCGAAATGTTGACGGACGGCCGACTGAGGGCCGCGGGATTTATGTCGACCATGTTGGTAGATGTGGCTCCTCACAGAGCGGTTATAGATGTGTCGGTTTGGAGATGCCGTCGCGGTCGAAAATCCGGGCCGGAACCGGAACCGGAGCCGGAAGAGGAGGGCCGACTGTGACCACGGCGGAGGAGGTGGATGATTCCTGGCGCCCTCCAGAAAGAACCTCACGAGGTTAGACCTCTTTCCGTCAAGCAGCAGTCAAGTTGAAGCTGGAGATGGTTTTCCTCCTTCCGAGCAAGGGCCCTCTCGTTGGTGGTATGGGAGCTTTTAGAATATGAAGCCCCTGCCTGCGTATGGCGTCAGACCCGGACAGTCGCGCGCGAAGCAACAGCACAGGAATTGCGACGCGGGAATATAATCATCGGGGCCTAAAACTGTCGGCCAACACTATGCGATCGCGAATCTGGGCTTAGACTGATGGATTGAGCATCCTGTCGTCGAGAGATGGATTGGTGTATGAGAGTGACAAAGGTCGGTCGTTGGGCGGTTGGATGTCTGAATCGAGACCCACGGGAGTTCGCTCCTCCTCCTTTGGTGGTCGTCACTTTCTGCTCGGGCGGTTGTTGAGTCGTTGGATTTTGCGAAAGAGTTCTGAAAAGAGCGCTGGAAGATGCTCTGGTAGACGCCTATCGTCATACGCTAAGTCAGCCAAGGTACGGGCGCAACATGGAAGGGAATTAGCGGGAGGTACGTTGAGCCCAGGCGTTCCATGTTGGGTGCCGGGGTAGGTACTGCCGCCTGCCTCCTGTTCAGGGAACTGGAGCGCTGGAAAGATCCGCCCAGCCATACACCTCAGGTGCTGTACACTAGAATAGGTGTACACTACTACCTCTAGTCGCGAAGTGCAAGTCCACCTGGCAGTTCTAACCAAGCTCAGAGGAAGACGGGAGCTCCAACAAACAACAAGATCAACACCATCACCGTCTGTCGCGTCTCGTAGCGCGTCCCCTCTCCGGCCGGCAACACCAACCAAACCAAACCCACCTGCGCCACCACTTTGCATCATTCGTTCTACGAAATTCGAGCAAGCAAAGAAAAGTTGAAGAAGGGAGAAAAGGAAGATGTGATGGGCATACAACTGGACGCCGCCGCCAATTCCACCCCCAGACAATACAACAATGGCTAGCCGACAGCAGGAACACCGAGCCCAGAAGATCTCCAGCGCCATCGACAGCCTCATAGCCCACCTGATCCCCGAAAACCCCTACGAGGACGACCATACCGCCGAGCTTCGGCACGACGACTATGCCTCAGCCGTCAAGGCCCTTCTCGAACAGTAGGCTTGCTCCAGCAACGGCGCCGGGCTATCATGACAAACCAAATATGGCTAACTCTCTCTGCCTCTCTCCCCAACCAGATCCTCCTCGCCAAGCTACGATGCCGACGTCAACAATGCCTCCGACCTGATCAAGAGGAAGCTGATCCAGGGAAACCCAACCCAGGCACTGCGCTTCTCCCACCTCTACACCCGACTGCTATCCCTCCCGGTTCTCAACCAAAAGTGGGCCATCCTCTACTTTCTATACCAGCTCTCGGACTCGCCAGATCCCAATGAGCCCCTCCCCTTGAGCCCGCTTGCTCAACAGCAGCCCCATTTCGACCATCAGTTTCATCCCCAGATCCAGGCGCAAACACCTCCCCAGCCGTCAGCATGGCCTGCCGAACCCAGAATCCCGGCATATGACGAGGTTCAGGATGAGGAGGTCATGGAGGATGCCCCTTCTCCCGAAGGCTCTCACAGCCTTCCCCCAGAAAGGCCAAGATATGGCCGAGATCAAGGTCATACGCCTGCCCAGAGTCACCAGGCTGGTCCTGCTTCAAGAGACGAGAGGGATGTGGCACACGACCCTTCGGAGCCGGCCTTGTTAAGGGACCTGCCCTTCACCCTGCAGGGCCTCTCATCGGCAACCCTCCCCTTTCTCAACGACACAACGTTGAAGCTACCACCAACGCTTCCCATCCCTATCATCTCTCTTCTCAACACACTGGCCGAGCCTTCGCTTCTCTACAGAGGACTGAACGAGTTTACCAAGACGCCGGCAAACGGGTTACTGGGCCAGAGTCTGCGGGCTGCCATCAGCAAAGAACTTCGGTCCTATCTGACTCTAGTGGCCACCCTGGAGACCCAGATTCGCCGCGCTCTCTCTGAGCTTGACGAGTCTGCTCCCCGTGGTGGCATTGGGAAAACCGGCGTTACGCTTAAGCGATGCGTCGTATGGACCCGTGAGGCAACCATGGGCTTGCGCCTCATGTCCCTAATTGCCGAGGAGAGCAAGAATAAGCATGGTGGGCAGTTGATCACCCTGATCCACAGTTTCTCGTCGTCCCACGGCGATCCTGTCGTGGCTGCTTTCGCTGAGCGCTTGCTTGTTGACGTGACCCGCCCATTTTACGATATCCTACGCCGCTGGATATATGACGGAGAGCTCCTCGATCCCCATATGGAGTTCTTTGTGAGGGAACAGAACCCCCACGACGAGGAGAGGAAAGACGCCAAAGCTAAGGGCCAAATGAGTGTCTGGAACTCCAAGTATGAGCTTGTTGAGGATATGATTCCGAGCATTATCACACGCCATTTTGCTGATAAGGTTTTCCTCATTGGAAAGTCCCTTAACTTCATCCGCCACAGCTGCGGTGATCACAAATGGGTCGAGGACTACAGTAAAAATGCGTCCAGGGAGCTCAAATATGGTAACACCGCTACCCTGGAAGCCTGGATTGACGAGGCACACAGGGAGACAATGAGCCATCTTATGCGCCTTCTAAATGATCAATTTCGTGTTTTTGATCATCTCGAGGCGCTAAAGCGGTACATTCTGCTGGGGCAGGGTGATTTTATCGCTCTGCTGATGGAGTCGCTGGCTCCTAACCTCGATCGGCCAGCGGGCGCCCAATATCGACATACACTCACTGCGCAGCTTGAGCATGCCATCCGAGGCTCAAACGCTCAATATGATGATCCCGAAATTACCAATCGCCTGGATGCTCGTATGCTTCAGCTCAGCCATGGTGATATCGGCTGGGACTGCTTCACGCTCGAGTACAAGATTGACGCGCCCGTGGACGTCGTCGTTACTGAGTGGGGCAACCGACAGTACCTCAAAGTCTTCAACTTCCTTTGGCGTATCAAGCGTGTCGAGTTTGCCCTGGCCTCGACCTGGCGCAAGTGCATGACCGGCGCCCGCGGCGTTCTCCAGACGTCGGATGAGACGGTACTCCAGACATGGAAGAGCACCCGGGGTGTTCTCGCCGAGATGGTCCATTTTGTTGGCCAACTACAGTACTACATCCTCTTTGAGGTCATTGAGAGCAGTTGGACCGAGCTCCAAAAAAACATTCACAAGGAGAACTGCACGCTTGACGACCTAATAACTGCCCACACTAAATATCTCACATCTATCACACACAAGGGTCTCCTCGGTGCCAAACGACGACAGTACCCGCAGGCAGGCGACCCTGCCTCAGCACCTTCCACGACCGACGAAGATCGCAACTCGTACATGGTCCAACTAAGCGAGCTGCTCCGGATCATGCTCGCCTACAGAGACAGCGTAGACGGTCTCTACAGCTGGTCCGTCTCCGACTTTACGAGACGTCAGGAGAAAGAGACAGCCGGTTTGATCTACTCACACCGCGGCGGGAGCACCCGGACCACGACGCGAGATCGAGCAGATTCCCAAGCTGCGTCGTCCATGGCTGACTCGATGGACCTTGATCCTCCATACGAGTACGTTGATGCCTCAGCCACCAGTGACGCGGGATCAGTCAAGAGCGAGTTCCCAGCGTTGCAGGACCGGTTGAAGCAATTGGGCGCCAGCTTTAAGACCAGGTTGCAGATCCTCTTGGGAGATTTGGCGTACCAGCCGGATGTCGATATGCGGTTCTTGGGAGTGTCGATGAATTTCAATGATGTGTATCAGCCGGTGAGGAGGAAGACGAAGAGCTCGTCGAGTGTTGCGGTACCCAGTGGTGGAGCGGCCTCTGTGGCTTCGGGGGCATCGTCGGTAGTGGGCACTCAGGCTGGGGGGAGTGGTGGGCAAGGCGTTGTGGGAGGAGGAGGAGGAACGACTTTTCGTGGGACAGATACCCAAAAGGCCTAGGCAGCCTGTGGATCTGACGGGAGTGAGTTGAGTAGTGGTTCAAGGTATTTATACCGGAGCCAGTAACGACAGGTGAAGGGTACACCACTAGTTGTAAGATGGGGGGTTGCAGGATGAATGAAACCGGATTTAGTAATGAACATGGGAAGAATGGATGACAATTTGTGGATCGATCGTGACTGAGCATTGAACTACCTCTCCTGACATTAAATCATATCAAGCCAAAGCCCAAAGCGTATTTGGCAGTATGGACACTGGTGATGGCCTCGGCATCGAGGAGACAGAAACCTGGAGCGAGGTGCTTACTTATGTGGAACCATAAGGCTAACCTCCCATCAATGCGGGTTTAGCTCAGTTGGGAGAGCGTCAGACTGAAGTCCACTTCACTCATAAATCTGAAGGTCGTGTGTTCGATCCACACAAACCGCAACGCATTTCCTTTTTGCAATTTTCTCATTAGTTGTCTTTCTTTTGGTTTGATGTTGATACGAAACGTTTTGTTTGCGGGCAACACTTCTTTCTCTCTGGGTGGGTGGCTGGCTGACTGGAGATCTTGAACGATATCCAATGCTTTCAATCACCAAAAACTTGATGTCTACAAGGCACCAAGGTCAGAGAGACATGACAGTACTTGTCTTGTAGATCAACCAACGACCGACCCTCTTGCAATTTCCCCCCCCTCTCAGAACTTTAGAATCGCTTGCTGCTTTACACAAGAAATCTTTCCAGTCCTGTTTCTTTGCCCTCGGCTGGATCATCAATTCCGCACACCTTCCTTCCCCATCTCCTTTTCTCTTCCTCTCTTCCCTACCACCGCACGACCTACCTCACCATCACCAATCCCCTCCCAACCCCTTCTCAATCTCTCCAAAAACTTGCACCCCTTTCAACAACAACCCACTCGCCAACCCAACCACATCGGCCCCCGCCATCCTCATCCTCCTATACCCCTGTGCATCTAACACCCCTCCCACCCCAATAATTTGCATCTGATAGCCCAGCTTTTCCTCTCTTTCATCCAACATTTTTCTAAGTGTCTTGACATTCCCCAGCGCCAACGGATGTAACGGCGCCCCTGCTAGTCCGCCTGTGCCTGACTCGGTTGGTAGCGCTTCTTTGGTAAAGTCGTCTGTAAAAGCTGTAAAAGCGAGACAGCTGCCGAGGGTGTTGGTTGCTGTGAGGAAGGTGATTGGACATTCTGGCTCTTCTTCCTCTTCTTCTTCTTCTTCTTTCTCGAGAGACAAGGACCGAGAAGGTTCCTTCTCCTTCCCCTTCCCCGCCGCCGCCGCCGCCCCTGCCACCGCCCCCGAAGCAGAAGCCTCCAAAGCCTCCATCAACCCCAAGAACTGCGTCTCGTATGTATACGGCGGCGTCTTCAATCCCACCGGAATCCTGGGTAGGCCAGTTGCTTTCACAAGTATAAAGACCTTTTTCAGCTCATCGAGTACCTCGATGAGTGCGTCGCGGGAGTAAGCGGGAGGCGGATGGTGCGGGATGTTGGGGCAGGAGAGGTTGATTTCCATTGCTAATGTTGCCAACGAACCAGAGGTGGAAAGGAGTAATTCCGACTGGAGACGGGCGATGTGAAGATAACATTTGGCGATATCATCAGCGGAGCCGGTGACGGAAATGATTATTGTTTTGCTGCTGCAACCGTTGTTGTTGCTGTTGTTGTTGGGGAGAGGAGGAGGAGGAGGATGGGACATGGCTATGGTTCGTATAAAGTCGAGGTAGGTTTGGAGAGGTATAGGGCTGTAGCCGAGGGAGTTGAGGGTGGCATTCTGGGTTGGGGTTGCTGATGAGGGGGAAGGGTTGGTAGAGGACGAAACAGTGTGGGAGGAGGAGTCATAGAAGACGTAGAGGTTCTTGGTGTCGTCATGGGGGAAACCGGGGAGGAGTGAGGTGCGAGTGGTTATGGCGCCTGTGGAAGGACAGTTCCAGAGGGTGAGGAGGTCCTCGAGTGTGGTTGCTGCAGGACAGGGGGTGTTGATGAGGGGCGGGTAGATGTCAAGTTTTGGTATTGTCATTTTGGCGATTGGTGTTGTTAATCTGTGTTATATTCCGGAATTTGTTGGAGTGCTCGTTAGAATGACTGCTTTGAGAGAGGGATATAAGTGTGAAGCTGTCGAGATCTCAGTACCCCGAATCGTCCGATCGGGTCAACTATAGACATCGTTTATACCCAGCGGGGTTAGACAGCGTTTGATAAGATAACAAGAGACAGGAGAACCCCGCTCGGGGGATTTATAGGTAGCTGACGCTCGTTCATGTCATACGGGAAGATAACGAGCTCAACAGCTGTCCGAAGTTGAACAGACAGGGGGCAATACATAAACAGATTCTGGTTGGGTATATACTCTATCTCTTCTTGATTGGTATCCAAGGCAAGTAACTTAGAACATGTCGTCAATAGCCTTGTCTGAGTCTTTCTTGATCAATTCAACCATGCCCTGTTCAACAGTTAGTTGTCTGATTCTTCCATTGGTCAACCACCTCTCTGCAAGGACTTACCGCAGGCATAATTGGCTTGCCCTCTTTGTCAGTGACATAGCGGAAGGGCATCTGTGTGCTTTCGTGCTCGCTGAACTTGAGCTCGGGGTGATCGACATAGGGAATCTTGTCGACGGGGGCTGGGGAATGTTAGTGACATTGACATTTCCCTCAGAAGAGAATGGAGGCAGCGGAGTGACCCCGAAGAGTGTGGAGAGCAAGAGTGAAGAGGACAAAGAGCTAAAGGTAAGGAAATACAATGACGAGGAATCCATCTGAGAGTAACTTACTCTTGCCCTCAACAACAAGACGAGTGACACGAACAGCAGTGTCAGTGGTCATCTGCACGGGGCCGAGACGGCGACCCTCGAAGCCCTTCTTGCGGAGCTCAGAAGTTCTGTCTGTTTGCTTGTTAGTAACCAGTCCCCCACTGAGAGATCGATATTCCAGCAACGAGTTTACCTCTTGGGGGGTCGTCACCTATAACATCACACAGTCAGCCTTCATTAGTTATATCAAGAAGTTGCCATCTCAGAGCAAGAGCAAGAACAAAGACATACCCAAAATACCGCCAAACAGGAAAACATCAAAGGTCTCGCCATCCTCAGGGCTCAAGTCCTTCTTGGCCGCGGGATCAAGCAGGCAGACCCTGCTCTTGTCTGCAGCGTAGATCTCCTCAACACCACGGTTCTCGGCCTTGAAGGCCGGCACAGCGGCCAGCGCCTCGGGGACCTTGAAGCCCTGGGGCAGGGAAGTCAGATGGAACTCGGAACCGATTTCTTGCGATTCCTTGGCGATAGCGAGGTACTCGAGCTCGGACCAGGGGCCCAGCTCCTCGTCGAGGTGCTCGACGATGTAGGTCTTCTTGGTGGCGGCCATTGCTGCGGTATCTGAAGTGGGAATCTAGAGCCGGCTCTAAAGTTGTGCTGGGACCTGAAATATCAAAGATTTCCAAAAGGTCAAAGTGAGGCTTAAGTTTGTGTGTAAGTGTTTGGCCGATCACCAAAGGCCAAGACTAACATTTTCATGGTGGAGCTCTCTCTGATGGGTTGGTGGGGTTCTCCGTGCCAAGGCGGCATGCCGTAACGGTGATCCAGTTCGGTGATCCGGGCCCGGTTCCCATTCTCGGAAGCCGGCCCCGCATTGTCTGATATC
Organism: Neurospora discreta FGSC 8579; assembly: GCA_009805215.1. Classification (NCBI taxonomy): domain Eukaryota; kingdom Fungi; phylum Ascomycota; class Sordariomycetes; order Sordariales; family Sordariaceae; genus Neurospora; species Neurospora discreta. The sequence goes on from RANX01000016.1 coordinate 228,669, forward strand.
AATACTCCGGCAGAGGTCCTGGCGCAGAGGCTAGCCAGACCAAGGAATCGTATACATGTCTCATTATTGTCTCATACATCTGGGGAGACTGTGGATGAATGAACTTTGTCATCGTATATACGAGGAGCTTATGTTTGACTGCCGAGATGAGTTGTGCTGACAGACAAACGCTCGGTTTGTATTTAGGTCTGGGCAATTTGATGAAAAGCTGTTCAGTCCCCGCTAATATTCGGATCAACGAAGTATCCCTATGATATGTTGGTCTGTTGAAGGCTAGCTCTCTATGGCTACTCTTTGTCAAACATCAGGGAGTAAGGTTGTCGAAGAGGCTTACACTCTGTCGAGTCGTGTTAGTGGCTGAATACAGGGCCGTTTATTCACAACCAGATGCGGTACGTGAAGATCTGGAAACAAAAACCTTGAAAGCGGTCAATATGTGGGGTGCTACACTACTTGGTACTGCGTATGTAGTTCGAGCTTCTGTACACAGTTGCATAGACCGACTTAAGGAGTTCTTGAGGCACTCGTGATATAGTTGATAGGAAAGCAATAAAGAGCGTCATGTTTCGATATCGACATTGCTTGGAAACTGAAGTCGAAGGAATTGACCTCGAACTGCCTGGCTTGCGCGTCCAATTCACGAGGCCATCACATGGACCAACTACATGGAAGGACCAGGCAGCCCCCCCCCCCCCCCCCCCCCCGCTAGCATGCCGGGATCGCCCATTAGCACTAACAGGGTCCCTTAATGAGATTACCCCCCTGTTAGGTCTAGCTGAAATGGGACGCCACCATCCGTGCCGCAGTGGCATTCATCCCACGTTGTATTGTCCGTCCGCCTCAAGGACAGATTCCTCTTTCCCGTTTCATGCTGTCTCTCGAGGCAACATCTCGACGTTTTTCAGTTCCTACAACTTCTGCCGTTGTCGTCGGCCCTCCTACTATCCTCCCCCATGAACGTGGTTGGTGGTGATAGTAGCCTGAACGTACGACAATTGTCCCCCTCTTCCATCCCACCCACCACAACTGAACCCAGCGCCTTGAGTCCAGTTGGTGATCATGGCCGCCACCACCAATGCTGGCCGGCCCATGGCTAGCTGGAAACGACTGTCGACTCTGATCGCGGCATTCACGCTGTCATGGACATCCAGCTTCGTCGCCGCTGCTGGCTCCGCCGATTACTTTGTCCATGATCTGCCAGGCGCACCAGATGGTCCTCTGGTGAAGATGCATGCCGGGTAAGTTCACTGTTGCTGTGATTCTGACATATTGGGAAACACCAAGGCTGACATGTTTTCACCACCAGACATATCGAGGTTACCCCTGACAACAACGGCAACCTATTCTTCTGGCACTTCCAGAACAAACATATCGCCAACAAACAACGAACCGTCATCTGGCTAAATGGTGGTCCCGGTTGCAGTTCCGAGGATGGCGCATTGATGGAGATTGGTCCTTACAGACTGAAGGACGAGAACACCCTGGTATACAACGATGGTGCATGGAACGAATTCGCCAACGTCTTGTTCGTCGACAACCCCGTCGGTACGGGCTTCAGTTATGTCGACACCAACGCCTACATTCATGAGTTGACTGAGATGGCCGCCAACTTTGTTACCTTTTTGGAGAGGTGGTTTGCTCTATTCCCCGAGTACGAGCATGACGATGTAGGTGCTACGCTCCAAACCTCTTCGATCCATTCCTTCTAACCAAATCGTTAGCTCTACATTGCCGGAGAGTCTTATGCCGGTCAGCACATTCCCTACATCGCCCAAGCCATTCTCGAACGTAACAAGAACGCCGGTCCCGTCAACCACAAATGGAACCTTTCGGGCCTCCTCATCGGCAACGGCTGGGTCTCCCCCAAAGAGCAATACGACGCCTACATTCAGTTTGCCTACGAGAAGGGCATCGTCAAGAAGGGTACCGACGTCGCCAACAAGCTCGAAATCCAACAGCGTATCTGCCAAAAGGAAATCGCCGTCAACCCCGACAAGATCGACTACACCGAATGCGAAGCTATATTGCAAGACATGCTCCAAATGACTGCTGGCGGCGTCGGTGCCAGTGGCAAGAACCAATGCTACAACATGTACGACGTCCGCCTGAAGGACGACTTCCCCTCATGCGGCATGGCCTGGCCTCCCGACCTCAAGAGCGTCACCCCCTACCTCCGCAAGAAGGAAGTCATCAAGGCCCTCAACATCAACGAAAACAAATCCACCGGCTGGACCGAATGCAACGGCCAGGTAGGCATGAACTTCAACCCCAAGACCAAGCCGTCCATCACCTTACTTCCCGACATCCTCTCCTCCGGCGTCCCCATCCTGCTCTTCTCTGGCGCCGAGGACCTCATCTGCAACCACCTGGGCACCGAAGCCCTGATCTCCAACATGGAATGGAACGGCGGCAAGGGCTTTGAGCTCACCCCGGGAACCTGGGCGCCGCGGCGCGACTGGACCTTTGAAGGCGAACCGGCCGGCTTCTGGCAGCAGGCGCGCAACCTCACCTACGTGCTGTTTTACAACTCCAGCCACATGGTCCCCTTCGACTACCCCCGCCGCACGCGCGACATGCTGGATCGGTTCATGGGCGTGGATATCAGCAGCATTGGCGGACAACCCACGGATTCGAGGCTCGACGGGGAGAAATTACCCGAAACGACGGTCGGTGGCGCAGCGGGGAATAGCACGAGCAACCAAGCGGCCGAGAAGGCCAAGTTGGAGATGGCCAAATGGGAAGCCTACCGCAAGTCAGGCGAGCTGGTTCTGGTGATTGTCATTGTTGCTGCGGGCGTGTGGGGATGGTTTGTCTGGAAAGACAGGAGAAAGACTGCTGGGCAAGGGTATATGGGTGTTGCTACGGGCGAGAGACATAGTATTTCTACGAACCCGGGACCTCATGGAAACCTTGGTGGTGGTGGTGGTGGTGTTGGCGGTAGGACAAGAGGCCAGGGATTGGAAGGTTTCAGGAATAAGAGGAGCGGGAGAAGGGATGTTGAGGCGCAGGATTTTGACGAGAGCGAGTTGAATGATTTGCACTTGAGCAAGCCGGAGGACCCGCATGCGGATAGTAGGTATAGCATTGGTGGCGGTAGTGATGATGAGGAGGAGCAGAAACCGGGGAAGAGTAGTTCTAGTAGGGAGCCTGGGGGGAGGTCGTGATCAGTTACTGGTAGCTTTGGATGAAATATTGATTTTGGCTTCTCAAGACTTTGGGCGTTTCCAGGATCGTTGGGAGTCAAGCTGGTTGGATTCTGGATTGGATCATGATTGTTACAGAAACAGGATATCATACCAGACTAACGGCACTATATACACAGACACCTAACCTCAACGCGCCATTCCATACAAGGCTTACACATTACACAAAAACACAAGTCACGTATCGTGATGTTGAAGGCTTCAGGCAATGCGAAAACCATCTTGTTTGAAACCTATCTGTACATTGAACCATGCCCAGTTGGCGTAAAGACATTGACACCCCTTTTCCTATTTCCGCAAATGTTATGTCCCTCTAATCAAGATGGAACACACAGGGCGAAAAACTTTTTTTCATAAAATCAGATTAGACCCGAAAAGCATGTGAAGACTATCATAACGTAACTGACTTAACTAACATGACAAGAAGAAATGTACCAGGACTTAATATTCATCCTAAAAAGAATTTAAAAAGCAAATTTCGTAGCCGGGTATCTTGTTGCGAAATCGTTGTATGTCAGGCCTTTCATGCTGGTGATGATATTGGCGCAGACTGTTTCGTTCCACTTCCTCTTTGTTGGCATCCAACATTTTCTCCCACTTTTTCTCCTCCTTTACAGCTGCGGCGCGTTGTTGAGGATTGATACCTCCTCGCCGACCTTGAAAGGTGGGAGACCTAGGTAAGGGCAGCCTATATTTGCATTTTGTTAGCCATACGTACGTTCTATTCCTGGCCAAAGAATAAACTGAGGCAAAGGGTAGGGATAAACATACCAGCACACCTAAACGCATCTCCCAACGCACAACTACCACAGCTCCCCGTCTTTCCGGGAACCGTCAGATCCAGCTCCAGCAAATCCTCGCTCTTGAGCTTGAGCGTGTTCAGCGCCTGGTCCGCCTTCTCCCTGCGCGCCTTGTCCTCCGCCTCCAGCCGCTCCGCCAGCCCGCAGGTGCAGTCCTTGCACGCCCTCCTCTTCTTGCCCGGCTTAGGCTGGCACTCGGGCGGCTGTTGGATGGGGCGGCGCAGGTCCGCTTCTGTGAGGAGCGTATCCTCGTCGATCATGTCGTCGTCGTCATCTTCACCATCTAGATCAAGATCGTCGTTCAGGTCGAGCGTGACGAAGCCGACGCCTGCTGGGGCGGCGGTGACGACTTGGGCGACTGGCTGGATGGGCGCAACGGGATTGGGGTTGGTCTTTCGCTTGAGACCGAAACGCAGCGGCACGGCTTCCTCTTCGGCGTAGTCAGGCTTGGTGAAGCCATCGGCGCCGGCAACGAGGCCGGCTAGAACGGCTTCGCGGGCTTCGGGGGTGGCGGTGTTCGTGCCGAGGGTGCCGTCTTCGCTGCGCAGCTTGCCGCCGGCCTTGAGGGCGGGGACGAGAAGGGACCACACGGCGCGGTTGCTGAGCAGGGCTGAGGCCTCAGCGTGTCGGCTGCCGTCCGGGTCGGTCAGGACGAGGATCAAGTCGTAGGTGGATGTGGGGAGGGTGACGAGACCGGCGGCGAGTCGGTCGAGCATGTGCAGATCGGTGGTGTCGCGGGGGTAGGTGGAGAAGAGGGCACTGATGCGCTCCTCGTGGGAGGCGACTGAGGGCGGCGCGACGAGGAGCGTTCTTGGCTGCGACGACAACCCCGCGCCGGTGGTGATGGCGGGGTTGAAGTCGGATGTGAAGTCGAGAGTTATGGGCGACATGGTGGTGGTGGTGGTGGATGGCGGGGTCGTTCGACTGGGAAAAAAAACAATGCGGTGCCCTGTTTTGCTACGGTGTATTCAGAGCAGCGAATTGGGAAAAAAGAAAATGAAAAATATACAAGTCTTTGGCGTTGTTGTCGAGGTCGAATCTCTTCTCTCTTTGGACCCCGCGGAATTGCAGGATTGAGAACAAGTTACAGTCGATACTCCTCCGATAAGACAAACAGAGCGATGTGATTGATGGTGGATTGTAACAAATTGATAGGCACAGGATTAGAAATTCACCATGTTGAAGAGGGATTGGGCGCTGCAGGTTTCAACAAATGTGAGATCTGCATTACAAATCTTTCGCCACTACGTACGGATCTCCATGTGTGGGACGGAAGACAAACTGTGCTTTAGCTTGGAAGGTTGCGCGAATTGTGCGTGCGAGTTGGGTCAGCAGACAGTGCTAGCTTAACACTGCAGATGGTGATACTTATCAATTCACTGAACCACCATGGCTCTCGGGCGGATTTGCCGATGTCGGACGGCCCTCAAGACGGAGTCGCTTAGACCGACAACCGTACGACAAAAGCACACAGCCGGAATCCGAAAGTGAGTTTGTCATTTCGTTGGTTCTTGGAGAAGGGTCATATGGATTCGATTGATATATATATAGATATATATCTCTTGCAGTTGAGCGCTGATTGCTTTGCGCATTATGCGGTGGCAGGTCCGGGGACATCCCCGGCCGTCATCAGGCCATTTGATCTCCCGTTCAGCCCAGGTCCGCCGTTGCATTGTTGGGGATATCCAGGCACGGCAAAGAAGACACTCTACTACTAATCCTGGCTTCAAGTTGATGGTTGGCGTGGTACTCTGATACCTCTAAACACTTGTCCTCCTCAAGCATAGCGCCGGGAAGGAAGTAATCATGCCATCAAAATTGAGAGACGGACGAGGAGTCGCGATGCCATCTACATACTACCCACATGATACACAACGGCATCTGCCCGAGTGTTATCTCTGGAGGTGTCTCCACGTCGAGGCGAAATGCGTTTTGGACAACTTGTCCGTTTCGCCTTGGTGACTGAAGACATGGTTCATGTTCCGAGGATGCAATGGCTGGTGTCGAGGCTGTATCGAGTTCTGGACCCTTCGATGACGAAGTTGCCGATAGTGTCCCCATTTGAGTCATTGAAGGGTCAGGTTGAGGTTGCCTGACACCACAGAAAGGAAGGATAGACCCACGATAAGGTTGACGAATGAACGACTCCAATCATGGGCGGGGACGAGTTTCGGATCTGGCCTGATTTTTTCGGAAGCTTCCACTTGCTTGCAGTGGATGGTCCAGTCCCAAAAAGGGCCCCGGCGTTCGTGAACCGTAACTTTGAAGTTCGTGAACCTCGTCGTCCAAAATCGCTTCATCCGAATTGCCATCTCATCGACACCGCCTTGATATCTATCAGGCTAACCTCGAGAAAGGACAGGAAGATTCCAAAGCGAATTGCGAATTGACGATTTGGCAGGCCTGGAGGTGCCCGTTGAAGCAATTGGACGCTAAACCGTGACAGGCTTGGCGCCGGCCTTGTGCTCCATACCCCGCAAAGTCACCACTACGGTGCAACGCAATCGGGAGTCCCTGAGACGTGCAGGTGGGGAGCTCTGATGTCACCCGCCGCATTGGTTGCGTTGCTAAGTCCTGTCAGTGCCTGTCAGTTGTGTCTAAAAGGACTATGCTGCCGCGCCAAGGTGTACCAGCTTAAACCTCATCTTCATAAAAACAACGAATGCCCCATGGGAGGTATTGGGATTGTTTGGCCCACAGAAGTTCAATGACAACAAAACAGGAGGGTGACAGATATAAATTTAGTCTCAATGGCCCAGACCAGAGCTTGAAAAGGTAGCATAGCTGGATTGGCTTCGTAGATCCCACATTTCAGTGGCAGTGTTGGTTGCGTGGACTTTGGCGAGGTTCGTGTAAGTGAAGCACAGTCCCAATAACAGAGAGCTATCTTCGACCTCCACCTCCCCACAGCTTCCAGGGGAGGCGGGAAGATGTGGGTGTCCTTCAACTTCTCGATCTCTCAACTTCATGAATCCGGATCTTGACATGGAACAGACAAAATGGAGAACGAGCTCCGTCCAGAGCTGTAGTGTAGATGGAGGTAACTATACTACACCAGATAAGAACAGATGGTAGTCAACCGGCCGGGGGCAAAAAAATCCATGCAAATCGCTGGGTGATTTTCGAGGTAATTGGCAACAGCAAAGCGGGGGTTACTTCATCACGTCAACAACAAGTCTACGACACTTTTGGAGATTTGGTCACCACAGCTCGGAATGGTGAAATGGTTGAGATTCCCGCTCGGCATTGGAGCGTGAGGCTGAGTTGTTTCCATGATGGAGACAACAAAGAACTGGACGTGGGCCCCGCCTTCCCCGTTGAGCTGGGCAAAACAGTCTGGACAGGTCAGGTCAGTGTCATCGACTGTTGCATCAAGTCGCGTGACTACCACACTCGCGGCCCTCCTCACCGATCTCTCCACCCACTGACTTCCCAAACAGCAGCCGCAGAGCAGATCGTAGGTGCGAGCAACTTCGTACCTTGACCCCTCTTCGACGATGACTCCTTGTCCCTTCTTATTGGAAGGTTCGGGAGCTTGCCTTCCACTTATAAGAAGAGATGCCCCCATCTCTCCATCCCATCGTTTCTTTCAACATTCACACACATCACAACAACATCGACACTACCACTACGTACTACTGGTATTACTAGTGCATACCCGGTTTTTCCCAACAATCTTCTCCTTACTCTGTTTACCATAATACACCACAACTGAACCTTCCCCCTTTACTACATCTTGTAATAGTCGACTTCTTTCCACTCTTCCATATCTGTGACATCACCCCACTTAGCACATTCACAAAGCTGTAAGTCACATATCCCGCCTTCCTTTCCCTACCCCAACCAGTCTGGCCACCCACTGCACCGTTCCGTCCCTCATATCAGCTATATTACCCCCCGCATGTTGGTCGTGTGACGCCGGCTGACCTTTCTATCCATCAGATTAACTTGACGACTACTACTACTGAATAATATCTTACAACTACAACAACGATACCCCCAGCTCCACATACTACTCAAACATATAACACCTCACCACATCGACTTCGACTACACGTTTTAAGAGTAAGTAGAAGCGACCACACTCTCTTCGTCATGACATCATTTGGACATTGCCTTACACATGTCTTAGTGACTCGCTCCCACAAGTTCAACGACAAGGCCCACGTTGCGGCTGCCCAGGCTGAAGACGGCTCACTCGTTCCCGTCGAACATGTTCCCAAGTTCTTTGGCAAGCATGGTTTCGCCGATGCCGATCCCAAAAAGGTCAAGAAGAACGGCGGTGGCAAGAGCAACTGGTATGTGGCCCTTTTTGTATCTACCCCGGTGCTTCTCACCATGTTCTAACATCACTTTCAACAGGGGCAACGCTGGTATTGAAGTTCTCGACGACCCCGAGTTCAGTTTCGTCGCTCGCCGTCACTCCAACGTCAGTAACCCCAGCGTCCCCCATTACACGGAACAATTCAAGACCAAGTTTGAGGTCAATGAGCCCGAGCCAGTCTTTGAAGAGGGTGTTCATAACGCTCCCGATGAAGAGGAGGTGACTCTCGAGAAGACGGAGACTTCCTCTAGCGGCGGAAGTGTTGATGACGAGCACAAGGCCACCCGTGACTAAAGAAAGTCCGCCATGACCGTCACACCGTCACTATGATGATGATAACGAGGAATGATATCCTTATACTGATGACGACGACGAAACGGTACCAAACGTGAGGATAGTCACCTGCAGCAAATGCGGATTTCCAAACCATCTACGACCAATGACTCTGGCGGAGGAATTCCGCAAGGCAAGGGGTAAAAGGACCCTGAGTGGACCGGACTTCTCTATTTGACCACAAACCATTCCTTGAAACATTGAACACCTTGGAGGAAGAAATTTCGGAGGGTGGAACGATGTGACGCTTGATGCTTGAAAGATAGCAGATAGGTTACTCTAGTTAGTGGGCGGTTGGAATATACCGCACTGTATATTATTGAAATTCAACTACGGCAATTTTGACCACGATACCTGCTTCTTCTGACTTGTCATTGTGTTTTGATGTCTTGCGCTTCGTGCTCCTGGTCAACGTGTTTTGATCTTACATTGTATATCTTACATCTAAGCCACCATCTATCCAGCTTCTTAGCCCGCCTTAACAGCCAGCTCCTTTATCACCTGCCTAGCCGGCTTTGCCCCCTTTCCCTCCACCTTGATCTTCCCCACCCTCAACAATCCAAACTTGTCTCCATGTTCTGGGATCACAAACGTCACAGCCCCCTTATCTTCCTCCTTCTCACCATCCATTCCCAACCTGGTACACAAAGCCCAACCCACTCTTGGCCTTCTTTCCGTCACCTTTTCACCGTTGGCAGCGGTCGTTTCGACATGGACGTAGTCATCCTCACCGAGCCTTAGGAGCCAGAAGAGCGGGTCCGGAGGGGTTTCGCTGTGAGATTGAAGTAGAGAAATAGGATCAAGTCCAAACTGCTCCTTGGAGCCGGACCTTCCCGAATTCATAGCCTGGACTAGACGTTGATAAGCTCGATACCTCTCCTCGAGCCCAGCATCGTCAGAAGAGTGCGAGATCTCGGATACGTCCTCGAGAATGATGCGCTTCGGAGATCCCTTTGCTGATTCCTCGAGGGGGTGAGGGTAGCAGAGCGGAAGTTCGAACTCATGCTGCTTCTCCTCTTGATCTTGCTTAGACCCTTTCTTCGTTTCGGAGGATCCTTTGTTGGACTGACTGGGGACAGGAAGTGGAAGATAAACACTAGTCCACAACGAGCCAGCACCACATACGCGAGCCCTCAGCGCCGCGTCCGCAGCTGAGTGCCGGAGGATAGACCAGCGTTGGTCGGATTTGGTGATTTTGGGCGCGTGGGTGTATTTTTGCTTTTCGACAGGAGGGTTGATGGAGATATCATTGTCAATTACGGGCGTCAAGGGTGGGACATGTAGTCCTTTCCGCAGAGAAGAGACGAGCATCTCGGCTCCTAGGGGAGCGAGCAGGTCGTGAAGTTGTGACACCGTGCAGGCTGGGGGGATGGGAATGCCGGGGAGAGGGGTTTGGGCGATGACGGTGCCTGCGTCGAAGGTTTGCGGGGAGAGGGTTTGGAGGGAGACGCCGGTGTGGGAGAGGCGGTTGAGGAGGGCGTGGTGGAGGGGGGCTGGACCGCGGAGGCTTTTTTTTTGTTACCGCTCGTGTTAGTGGTAGAATTGTTTGTTTGGTTGTTTGTTTGGTTGTTTGTTTACTTGTACAGGGGAGAAGGGGAAAGGGGGAGAATGGGGAAAAGAAAGAACTGGGGGAAAGGACGTACTCGGGTAGTAAAGAAGGATGAACGTTCAAACCCCCATATTTAGCTTGGTTGAGAATACGTGGAGGGACAAAGAGACCGAAGGAGACGGCCACGATGAGGTTGATGGGTTCTCCATCAGGACTGTGAGGCAGTGACCAACCAGTGAAGGTGTCGCGGATGTGAATGGGGAGGGAAAGTTCTTCGGCGAGGCTTTGGATGGGCACTAGTAAAATAGAGGGACGAACGTTGTTAGTTTACATGATGGGTATGGCACTGGAGGGCGTTTGGGAATAGATAATACCTTGACGGATCTCCTTGTAGCCTCTACCAACAGCCTTTCCTGGTCGGACCATGACATCAATGGACTTGATAAGTCCTGGGTCGGCCTTGTGTTCGGCGTGAAGTGCTTTTAGTGAGTAGCAACTGAAGACATCTGAGCCGCAGAAAAGGATGCGTAATGGGTCTGAGACCTTGTTGGGCTCTGTGCTGTAAGAGCATCGAGTGAATGCTGATGATGCTCTCCGAGAAAGAGAGGATAGGGAGGACCTCATGCCCGAGGGTATGGTGAGACGTTGAAGCAGCATTTTTGCTGTTGATGTCGTAGGTGGACTCTTCAGATGTAGCGCATCACGGATGGGCTCAGAATCAGTTGACACAAACCAAAGTCACTTACACGACCTCGCTCACGGTTCGGGTTGAGGTCGATTTGCTTAACACAGGTTCCACTGAGGCAGAGAGCAACGGGAATGACAAGTGAGCACAAGAACTGAATCTTTGGGGGTCTGATCTGAGAAACCAAGGGGATTTTGATCCAAGGCGATCCCCCAACTACCGCAATTGTTGAAGTGTCTTGTCTCTGTTGTCTCGTCGCCGTTGTTTTCGTCGGTTTGTTCTCACCATTGTAAAGTTCCACTTGGCTCACGATACACTACTTAGCGGGTTGCAGCAGCAAATACATACAGTAGTTGCAGTGCTTCAACCCTAATCCTAGGGGACCCCGGCAGGCATTGAGGATCACCAACAGGGGGTCGCGATACAGCCGTTAAAGGACCCCTGATCTCCTTCCCACTGCCGATAAGGGCGGGCGGGACGGCTCAACGGGGTGAGGTAGCGTCCGGATAGCGGGCCACCAGCGGGCCATCACCAGCAGCAGCGGACCAATTCCACTGCTTCTCTGTGCCAATTTGCTCCGCCATTCCACATCAAATCGTACCAGCCCAGTTCGGCAAATGTGACGCCTCGACTCGGACGCGTGGCACATTGTGCCAATGCTCCGTCTACATGGGAATCAGCATACATAGCTAGTCTTGCTGCCGTCCGGCACTGGAACCTTCTTTCCAGGATGGCTCAAGCTTCCGTTCAGATTGGCACTCCGTTGTTGACCACCCGGCAGGCTGAGGAGCTGTAAGTTGTTATTGTTGTTGTGGTTGTTGTTGTTGTCTTAACGAACGAACTGTCACGCGAGCGAGCGCAATTGCTGACGATGATGATTTTGGGGGAATAGGCACAAGTCGATCCTAGCCTACCTCTCCTCCAAGAACCTCGCGACTACGGCGGCTACTTTGAGGAATGAACTCGATCTTGCCGAAGAGTCCTTTGACACGGAAAAGGCAAAGAAATATGAAGGTCTCCTAGAAAAGAAGTGGACGAGTGTCGTCCGGTTGCAGAAGAAGGTCTGCTACTTATCTGTCTATTTCACCTCCCACTACATCTCACACCTACCTTGAAGGTCTATAAAGCCAGCTAACATGTCCCTACCAAACAGATCCTCGACCTCGAATCTCGCAACCACCTCCTCCAGTCCGAGATCGACAACGCCACGCCCTCCTCGCTCTCGCGCCGCACCCAAGACCCAACCAACTGGCTCCCCAAAGCCCCCCCGCGCTACGTGCTCGAATCTCACCGCCTCCCCGTAACTTGCGTCGCCTTCCACCCGGTCTTCACCTCTCTGGCCTCGGGATCCGAAGACTACACCATCAAGATCTGGGACTGGGAGCTCGGCGAGCTGGAGCGGACCATCAAGGGACACACCAAAGCCGTGCTGGACGTCGACTTTGGCGGGCCCCGCGGCGGGACTCTCCTGGCGTCTTGCAGCTCCGACCTGACCATCAAGCTGTGGGACCCGAGCGACGAGTACAAGAACATTCGTACTTTGCCGGGGCACGACCACATTGTCAGTTCGGTCCGGTTCATCCCCAGCGGAGCGGCCGGCGCGCCGGCCAGTGGGAACCTGCTGGTTAGTGCGAGCAAGGACAACAGTCTGAAAATATGGGATGTCACGACGGGGTACTGTGTCAAGACCATTCTGGGCCATGTGGACTGGCCGCGGGCGGTTTGTCCGAGCCTTGATGGGCGGTATTTGCTGTCGACGGGAAGCGACAAGTCGGTCCGGTTGTGGGACTTGGCGGGCGGGAGGGATGCGGAGTGCCGGCTGGTCATGTTTGGGCATGAGAACTATAATCTCTGTTGTGCGTTTGCGCCGCCGACGGCGTACCCCTACTTGGCCAAGTTGGCGGGGTTGGACAGGCCACCGCCGCCGAGCTCAAGCGCAGAGTTTATGGCTACGGGGTCGAGGGATAAGCAGATTAGGTTGTGGGATGGGAGGGGGAACTGCATCAAGGTGTTGGTGGGACATGATAACTGGGTGAGAGGACTGGTGTTCCACCCGGGCGGGAAGTATCTGCTTTCGGTAGCGGACGATAGGACGATGAGGTGCTGGGACTTGAGCCAGGAGGGCAGGTGCGTGCAGACGCTGACGGGGGTGTATGAAGGGTTTGTGAGCTGTATCAGGTGGGCGCCGCCGGTGGTGAAGGATGCGGATGCCACGGCGGGGCATGGAAGGTCGGAGGGCAACTCGCTGGCAGATCCAGTGGTGGCGGCGAGGAGGAGAGCCGCCACGGTGGGAAGTGTGAGTGCGAGTGTCCAGATTAGGTGTGTGGTTGCTACGGGGAGCGTGGATGGGGCGGAGGGTAAGGTGAGGATCTTTGCTAACTAGGCAGTGCTGTTGGTTTTTGAATATATGACATGTATTCACATATATACAGATATAGATCTAGATGTTTTGGGTAGTCAGGCCGGTCATTACGAAGCACTGAAAGGAGGGTAAGACATCTGTCTACGGATTCATGACGATGAATTGGCATGAGGTACATAGGTTCACGATCAGGAATTGCAGTTTGCCTTGTTCGTCTTGAGTTGATCAAGTCGATCTACGTTATGGGCGGAAGTGTTTCTTCTTCAACAAAAGCACAAGCGGAGCCGAGTGCAAGTGTTGCCTACTGATGCTCCGTCCCGGCCCCACCACTCCGGCAATGTATGTGTTATATCGGCGTGGGCATCGCGCTGGAGTCGGTTGTCCGTTGGTCAGATCTGGTTCGCGCGGATGCCCACCGCCGGAGGTGTCCGATGAATGGATGATGGATGACATGTGGGCACCAGCAAGAAGAAAGAATGCGCAATGCTTCGGCTTGAAACTTTCTATCCAGGCCGTGATCTAGCGATAAGCGCATCACAAGTTATCGATCCCGGTCCGGATTCAATGCTCGGGAGTCGGTGTGCTTTATGTTGTTGAAACGTTCCCATCGGGGCGGGGCCCGTCGGGGGGGGGGCTGGGTTTGGTATCAGTTTTTTTTTAGCGGGATGCTGCATGCGGACCGAGGGCCGAGACCGCTAACGGCAACCGACTGCAAAGGCAGGCAACTTTTGGTGGCACAAGTGGGTTTCTTTTCTTCATGCAAGTGGAATTCATGCAATTTTCTCCCTCTGCACCGCCTGCAGCTAACAGCCGAGTGAAACTCTATTACTTATTACTGGTGTTAATACGATGTTTTTTTTTGTATGTGGTTATTTCGGATCTAGTCTAGGTAGAAGTACTACATACAATGTGCAGTATTTGGACATGTTGCCGCCACTGGCGCCGACGCTCGATACACTCGCCTATGTAGTGTATGTGGTGACAAGTGGGGATATCACAAAGAGTCGTCAATCCCGTCCCCTCGTCACAAGATCGTTAAAGTGTTGGAACGATTAGTTGGGTTTCTGACCCTGCCGATCGATTGTCTTTCCTTTGTTTTTCTTTGCCAAGAACATACGAAACAAATGTCACGATGGGTGATAATATCTAATGCTACGGCGGGTAAGTGAACCCGGGCGGGAATCAACGACCATTGTTTCTCGGCGGCAAATCATTATTTTACATGCTTACGTTTTTTTTACACCTTCAACCGCTACCCATGTGGCCATGTCGCGCAAAGTGAATCGGCGGATTGTACGTACGTAGGTACGTAGGTGGCTTTTAGTTAACGGCATGTTTTGCATATCAAAATCCACTCTTGTTTCCAATCTTCGAGTTGGCTTCAGCAGTATGTACGGAGGTTGATGCAATCACCGGGCCATCTAGAATCTGATATGTACCCCAGGACCCCAATCTTCCAACGGCCGGCTCGGAAACCAACATGACGGCAAAATCACCTGCGTTGGGATTCGGTCAGTCACTCACCCCTTTTGCCGACCAGGCGGAGCTGTTCCGCACTACAGTATGTATGTATGTACATACCACTTTATGTAGTGTAGCATTCAGTTGGGGTTGGCCATTGCATGTTGCGAATGGAGTCAGATCGATTGCGGTTCATGACCCTGGCTTCTGCTTCGAGTGGTTTGGGCCAATGGAAGCCCAGTCTTCCCTTGTTTTGTTCCCCCTTGAAGGTCCGAGGAGGTCGCAAGTCTTTGAGCAAACAAACATCACAAACCAACATAGATCTGTCTATCTGTCTTCATTTTTTAAAGTTGGACTCGTGATCTACACTGTGACTTACTGGAGGCGGTTAAAGAATGAGTAATGGGAAACAGTGACGGGCATAGTTGAAGAAGCACGACCGTTTAAAAATGGACTAGGTACCTAGCACTTAGTGTACCCTAAGTGCTGGCCCCCCCCCCCCCCCCCCCCCCCCCGAGATTCGGGCTGTTCCATGCTCCCCGGCCGGTCGTCCCCTCAAAAGCCAAGCACCAACCACCACTGGGAACCCCTCTTCGCCACTCCCTTTTTCTTCTTCTTCCTTCTTGTCTCGCAAAGGATACCTCACCCGATCCCTCAGCCTGCGGGAAGATCAGTGCCAAGCAAACAATGGTTCCCAAAAAAGCTGGGGCCAGCGTGACATTGACTGCCTTGATTCGTCAACCTGCGTCCACCGATGTCATCAGCCAAGTTGAAAGAGAGGGTGGCATTGCAAGAAGAAGCACGCTGCACACCCCAACAAGCCGAGGGCACGCCATGTCTTGACCGGCATGACCTCCGGTTAAGTTCTGTCGAGTCTTTACCGCCTTTATGTATACCCCTCAGCCACCTCAAGCACAATTTTGTTCAAAGAAAATTTCTTGAAAAATTTGACGCCTCCACTCTCTTCGGAGTTGCGATACTACCTCGCAATGGGAAGAAAAAGTACGACATGACTTTTAATTGTGATGTATCATTCTGTCTCAGTTCGAGCGGCTCATCCCTACTACATACTAGACGTAGTATGTAGTGTAGTGGTAGTGTGCTGCTAGTGTAAAACTGGACAATTCTCAACTCTCAGCGGGCAGCCTCCTCGTGCGTTGCTTTGCTCCTCAACCCAAGACGAACAAAGCTGCAAGTTGCAAGGACACTAAAAAGTGACCAGCATAAGGCATCAGTCGGGGCTGCTTTAACGGGCTCTCCACTGTCCATATCGTCCGAGGCAGATCCCATCTCCACCAATCTCCGCCTCAGGATTCCTGACCTTCCTTGTTCAACTCACCTTTCACCGACATCTCATCCCAAGAGAACAACAAGCACCAAAGTTCGAGACTCGGAACGCCTCACAACCGACCACCCTTCAAACCGCCTTCTGCCCTGAGTCGAAAGCTTTCTGGAACTCTTCACAACAACCAGGAGCACCGACCCGTCTTGACTCAGTTCCTGTTTCAACCTCCGTCTACCTCGCCAGGCTCAAGATCCTTCACAAGGCCAGCCAACACCCGATTCTTTGTCAACTGTCAAATCGAGACTGGGCAATGCGCTAGAAGGACCTCACCCCCCCGGTCATGACTTGGGGTCCATCAATTCTTCCCGGCACCCTCATCCATCTTCTCCAATTTCTCCCCTATGTCGCGGCTTGAAGGAGGATTATGGCGACGCTGTGGACGTAATCGAGCCGAAGACTTGATTCATTGCTGCTGGCCTCCTTGACTGGCATCGCCTTGCCAGGCGGCAACACCAACATGGACGCTTACTCTCACAACCATACCCAAACCGTGCCCGACCGAGGGCCCGCCGTCTTCGTCGTCACCACGGTGACAATATGCTTGGCTACCCTCTTCGTCGTTGCTCGAATGGTATCTCGTCTCGGAATCATACGCAGAGTCGGATGGGATGACTACATCATCATCCTTGCCTGGCTCATCTCCCTGGCCCTATCCATCACCATTGACATGGCCACAAGACGTGGTCTAGGTCGTCATGACGCGGATATCAGCCCGCAGCACCGGCCAGGATTGAGAATGTGCGAATATGTCTTTTCCATCCTATACGTATGTCTTCTCCCCAATGTCCCATGAAAATCATCCACACTCATCCACTTACATGGGTAAACAGAATCCGGCTCTCATGGCAACAAAGACGTCCATCCTCGTCTTCTACCTTCGCCTGGCCAAGAACACGCAAAAGGTCCTTCGGATGGCCTCTTGGGCCGTCCTCGTGGTTGTGAATGTTGCTGGAACCATCCTCACCTTCATGAACATCTTTCAGTGCACCCCTCTGCGAGCTGCTTGGGACATTACGGTCGAGTCACCCCAGTGTTTGCCCTTGTTGACCGAGTTTATATGCTCCGCCCCCGTGAACATTGTTACCGATCTAGCTATCTTGGCTCTCCCTATTCCCGTGCTCACCAGCATGCGTCTTCCCCCGAGACAAAAGACGATCCTGATCCTGACCTTTACTCTGGGTATCTTTGTGTCGATCGTAGACGTTGTCAGGATCTACTACCTCCAGCAGGCCGTGGGCGAGGTATCCATGAATTTTTCAGACGACCCCGACGCAATTTACGGTCAGAGTGTGAACTTCCCCTGGAACGCATCATTCTCCTTGATGTGGTCGGCTGTCGAGGTCAACGTCGGCATTATCTGCGCCTGCATTCCGACCCTAAAACCCTTGATTATCCGCATCCTTCCTGCCATGATCATCGACCCCGACGGAACTCGTAGCAGCACCCGGGATAGGGACGCCGCCTTCAAGCGGGACAACTCCGACAGCAGCCAACCCGTTACCGCGTCGACGCTGAGCGACTCCCACGCACCCACCCCACAAGCCCCTGAGCAGGTCCGTTTACAACACAATGACCGACTGTCCGACGAGATCTCCATTAGAGACTTTTTGTCAGCCTCAGCCACCAACGAATTCCCTGGGCTCGAAGGCAGGACGCCTACCTTCCCCGATCGACGAAGGTTCTCTTCAGCTCAAGAGAACTCCATCTACTTTGGCTTTGTGGAAATGAAGAAGCCAAAGAGCATGGTCAAATCTTCGGTCTCGGAATCACTCAAATACTGCACCATCGTCAGCATCCTTTTTTTTCTCTGGGGCTTCTCGTATGGCCTTCTCAACACGCTCAACAACGTCGTGGCAAACGTGGCTCACATAAGCACGGCACAGGCTTTGGGCTTGACAAGCGTCTACTTTGGCGGTGGTTATTTCCTTGGACCTCTCCTCGTCGGAGGCTGGCTGCTCTGCCACGACGAACATCGCCGGTTTAGAAGGAGACGACGTGGCGATATCGAACCCGTTGGTGGCTTCAAGGCTACCTTTATTGTGGGTATGCTCATCTACGGCGTCGGAACCATCATGTTTTGGCCGTGTGCCGTCCTCGGATCCTATGGCGGGTTTATGGCCAGCAGCTTTGTTGTTGGGTTCGGATTGGCCGTCTTGGAAACCGCCGCCAACCCCTTTCTTGTGCTATGCGGCCCACCCGAATATGCCGATATGCGACTTCTCCTAGCTCAGGGCGTACAAGCTGTCGGAGCCGTCCTGAGTGGTGTGCTCGCTAACAACGTCTTCTTCCACACGATCGAAGAACGGAAACACAGCCCCACGACTTTGCTCGACGTCCAATGGACCTACCTCACCATCACCCTCCTCTGCGTACTACTCGCACTCTTTTTCTACTATTCCCCCTTACCCGAAGTAACCGACCGCGAACTCGGCCGGCTCTCCGAACGCCTACCCATGGACCCCAAGAAACGCTCCATTGGCGGTTTGTCACTACGAACCTGGTGCATCCTCCTCGCCGTCTTCTCCCAATGGTTCTACGTCGCTGCCCAAGAAAACATGTCCGTTTTTTTCACCCGCCTCATGACCACTTTCTCCTCTACGCACCAACCATACCCCAACTCGCGGCCCGAAGGATTCGAAGTAAGGACGCTCAACTACCTTGTCGTGTCACACACGGCCTTTGCCATCTCCCGCTTCATCGCCGCCTACCTTTGCTACCTACACGTGCAACGCGGGCACAAAAACCGCTTCATCCCAACCCCGCGCACGATCCTCAGCATCTGCGCCGCCCTATCAACAGTCTTCATTCTGGTGACTGTCGTCTACAAACCCGCCTCCAACCCCAACCTGATGGCCATCCCCATCATCCTCTTCTTTTTCTTCGAAGGCCCGATCTGGCCACTCATCTTCTCCCTCGGCATGCGCGGCCAAGGAAAGAGAACGAAGCAAACAGCCGCTTGGCTGACAATGGGCGGCTCTGGTCCGGCTTTCTGGCCTTTTGTCTCCTACGCTATCATGCAAAGAGGCGCAAGCATTCAGACTTCTTTTATTGTCGTCGTCATTCTCATGGCAATGACCATGGTCTACCCCCTTTTTCTCACCGTCGTTCGAGACGCGAGAGAAATGTCTGATCACGTCATGGCCACCACTGCTTCGCAAAAAAGACGGCGAAGCGGGGATGTTGAAGACGGTAGTGGTGGTGGTGGTGGTGGTCTTGGCGGATTAGGAGGAGGAAGGGGTGGGGTATTCCTTTCCGAACGCAGAGGCAGCGAAAACCCAATGACGCTTGACCAAATCATTGCCAACCGCCAAAGAGAAAGAATCAAAGCTGCACAAAAGGCGGCAAGAGCGGAGAATGGAGGAGGAATGCTCAAGAGGCTATCGCGAAGTATGGGGATTGGCGCTGAGGAAAAGACCCCTGATGAAAATATCAAGGATGAGAAGAGGAGGTCTCGACAGCAGCAGCAGGGACAGGGACAGGGACAGATGCAACAACATATGCAGACAGAGGTGCAGTATGAGAAACAGTCGCGGAAGAAGACTACCTCTAGTGGTGAAGATGAACCGCCTCGGAAGAATGGGGAAAGTGAAGAAGATCCTATGAGCGGAGTGGACGAGACGAGGGACCCGAATCCGAATCCGAATCCAGAGACTCCGGAGTGGGAAAGGCAGATAGCACCTTGGGACCTTCCGCAGTTGCAGCTGGATACCCGAATTTTGGAGGATTAAAGAAGAGAAAGTTGAAAAAGTGATTGATACCTCTGATGCCCTTATGATTGATGAAGTTATGCGGTTACGAAAAAAAAAAAGGGAGATATATACCTGGGTGTCATCGGATGGATGGATGGATGGTTACGGGGTATACCACCACATTACATACGCTTTGCGCTACGGGGCCGAGTACCAGGATAGGCGTCGGTAAGAGCGATCATAAGGTACATACTTCAACACACTGCACATACATACCTTACATACATACCAATTACTTCCTTGGAACGGTCTAGATACCCCATGTATAATACAATGCTGCCTTTTCGTTCGTCACTTTGGTTTCTTGGATAAAAATATTCAACATGGAAGTTTGGGGGTATTTCCATCTTCCTATGGTACCTCTCTCCGTTGTCTTTTAGGCTTTTGATACAAGAAGATTGGAAGATATTATATATCTTACAGCGCTCTCGTCCAACGATACAAAAACCGATGAGATCTTTTTTTGGCTGTATCCACCCTTGATTCTATGGTAGTTGGGTGATCAAATAACTGGGCAAGTGAATCAACCTGTCTAATGCCACCTTGTTGTAGTTAGGAAAGGTCGTTTACAAAACGGTGATAGGGATTACGGTTATCCGAAAACATATTGGCTCGAACCCCTTCGAGATATTTTGTCTCTAGGAATTGCCTAGACGGTACGATCAAAGGTTTTATACAGACGCTTTAATGCATCGTGGGAGTATATTCAAGGTATGATAGGCTGACCATAACGTGTTCACCTTATTCTTACGACCATCCAGCAAGTGTCTCAACAATCTCGTCAGGGTCGAGCGGCGGTAGCCGATGGAAAGCCGCCGAACGCTTTTCTATATGTAGTGTTTTAGTATCTTTGTTTCAAAGTGATAAACAAACCAGGGCTGGATGGTACTTCTAGACTATGGACAGTAGAAGAAATAACTACCATAGATAATGCTCGCTTGACTGATGTGCTTCATGTGATATCTTCAAAACGCTGTCACGGGCTTATGAACCTTAAGCCCAATCAAACACACACAGTAAACATCACCCCAAGAAAAGCTAGCTACAAACCTTCGCTATCGCCTCTCAACCTTAGCACAACTTCCTCCACCAATTGCCCTCTCCGTCTCTGTCTCTGTCTCTGTCTCTGTATCCATTTCGTCTTCGTCCCTCTCTCACTCTCACTCCCCGCCTCATACCCGCTGTCACTATCGTCACCCTCACAAAAGTGACTCTCAATCTCACACTCGTAACTTTCCCTCTCACTCTCGCTCCCATCACTCTCACTCTCGTCACTACTCACTGCCTAAGTGTGCACCCACTTCCCATCCTCCAAGCTCTCCACAACCTCATCCACCTCATCCACCCTCAACAACTCCTCGATCAGAGCCCCATTAACCAAATCATTCTCCACCGCCCTCCTATCCGCCTCCTCCTCTGTGGCCGCAAGCCCAGCAGCCAAATGCCTCTTGACCAACCTGTTTCTGGCAACGGGGAAGGGTACTCTGACAAAGAACTTGAGGTCCATCAGTTCGGCAGCGTCAGACCAGGGTTTTTGGTTTAGTAAAAGATCTGTTGTTGTTGTTTTTTTGTTTCCGTTAGCTTTGTTCTCTCCCTCTTGTGCTTAGGGATTTGGAAAGGATAAAAGAGAAAAAAAAAAAAAAAAAGAGCTAGAAAAAAAAGAAAACCTTACAATTCCCTTCAAAGACCACCACCCTCACCTCCGGTCCCACCTCGATCCCCCTTTCAACCGGATCCTTCAACGCATGATCGAAACTGGGCGCCCACACCGTTCTTGTACTACTAGTGTCTCCCGTCACCACCACTGGCTTTCGCAGTTCCTTCACTAGCTCATAGAACCCTTGTCCGTCAAAAGTAAATTCCGCGCCGCGCCGGGCGTGTGCGAGTTCTGGGTCGGGCATGGCGGAGAGTTGGGCGCGCGTGAGGTGGAAGCCGTCCATGGGGAGGGCGGTGGCGATTTCTGTGGAGATGGAGGAAGAGGAAGCAAGGGGGTAAGTGGTGGCGTGCAGGAGGTTAAGGCGGCGAGCGAGGATTTGGGAGAGGGTTGTTTTTCCTGGTTGGGATAGGTAGGGTTAGTTTGGTGAGAGGGTTGGTAGGAGGGGAAGGAGGAAAAGGAGGAGGAAAAGGAGGAAAAAGATGGGAGGCTTACCGGAGCCGGGGATACCGGCTATGGCGATTACTGTTTGAAGCAGGATGGTTAGTATGTTTGTTGTTATTGTTGTTACCAGATGATAGAGGAGGAGTGACGGAGCAGAAAGAAATTATCGAGGTGAGTGGGTAGCATATGACCCGACATGTCTTCCGTCCGTCACCTGGTACTGAGAAGCTCGAGATACACTGGCCACTGGACGGATAAAAACACACGCTGTAGGCGACGAGTGGTGATGATGGCGGCAGTTATAGAGGAAAAACCGGTGAGCACATACAGAGTCTCTGATCATTGGGCAGGTCGAGAAACTTGTCCCATGCCCTCTCAACCAGGCGATCCACTTGTGCCTCCATTATTGATGATTTGTTATGGAAGGCGAATGTTGATAGTTGGTATGAGATGAGGTCACTTGTAAGCCGGCGATAATGGATGGGAGAAGATCGAGAGATTGTTTACAGATGGAGAAGTCGAAGGAACAGCGAGGAAGTGAAGATACAACAAGGGGCTTTACCGATTGCCAACAATTTGATGGTCCGTTGTTTCGAGCTGGAAGTTGCTCTCATCAAGAAGGCAGTCGGTCAGCGAAGGAAAGACCCCCCAAACCAACGCCGGCCGGGGGCCATGACATGGAAGGAGATGTGGGGCCGCCTTACGGAGCTCCACGGACCACTGCGGGGCTTGTGGGGAAGATGCCGCTCCGTTGCTTCGGCTTTTAGGGCTCCGCAATTGCTGTCTTCACTTTCTTGTCCGGAGAGCTTTCAACACCCTGGGGAAAGGCTTTCAATCACTTACACATTCATTCTCTCCTCAACTTCCACCTTCTCGAATCGCTGGCAATTCAACAAGTTTCCTGTCATCCACCATTTCCACACTCACCACGACAGTCTTTAATTTTTTTCTTTTTTTTTTCATATTTCTTCTTCTAAATTTACATCGAAACATCACAACCAAAACCATGTCCCTCGAAGCCGAAGAAACCCTCGAATCCGGCCTTCTAGGCATCGGTCTAGGCTCCGACTCCGAAGACGAGTCAACCAGCACCACCTCTAATACCCAAACCGAAGTCGTAGCAGAATGCGCAGCACCAGCCACAAAAGCAGATAGGACCGCCCTTTCGGAGGAAGCCTTCCAAGAGCTCAAGAAGACGTATCGCGTCAAGGTTGAGAACGGCGAGGTATGTATTTTCTCCGCTCCCTTCGTTTTCCATTTCACTCTTCACATCTCCTTGTATCCCCACTTCAGTCTCAGTCATTGCTTCTCCTCTTTCACACCTCCAAACTCCCAACTTCCAGGCCTCCAACTCTTCAAACTGTCAAATCTTTCAACTTGCCCCCCCTCCCCTGTGCTTCTTCCTATGCTCCCTTATGCCCCCCCTAATGCTCTCCATGCGTGCAACGACTACCAACCATCCTCACACACACCACCAAGATACACACGACCAACACTGACATGCAAAAACACAGTTCCACCGTCATCTCCAATTCCCCCTCGGCTCTACCGCTCCAGACGGAAGCAGGTCCATCAATAAGCCCGAAGCACAAGAGGTCTTGCACGCCGTGGAAGAGCTCTACTTCTTTCGCAGGTACGAGGAGGCGATGGCGCTACTCCAAAAGATCTGGGAGGATGCGGGGGAGAGTTTGTTTGATAGGGATACGATGGGGTTGTTGAGGTTGTATGAGAAGAGGTGTGGGGAAAGGGTGAGGGTGAGGGGGGTG
The DNA here is from genome assembly GCA_009805215.1 of Neurospora discreta FGSC 8579. Taxonomy (NCBI): domain Eukaryota; kingdom Fungi; phylum Ascomycota; class Sordariomycetes; order Sordariales; family Sordariaceae; genus Neurospora; species Neurospora discreta. The sequence goes on from RANX01000016.1 coordinate 252,344, forward strand.
ATTGGGGTGAATGGGCAGTGAGCTGGAAGGGGAGGATTGGGGAGGGGAGAGGGAAGGAAAGGAGGAAGGAAGGAAGAAAGGAAGGAGGGAGATAGTTTGGTGGAATTAATGATACCCTTTTTTTGTGTGTTTGTGATTGCTTCAATTTGTTTCATGCAGTGCAGCGGTGGCAGGTTGGGTGAATTGAATATTTGGAGGAGATGGAGGTTCGTTTGATGTGAGCGCGTTGGACGTTAGTCAAGCATATTTTCAGCATGAGGTCATTGCAAAAAGTCAGTGAGGTTTTATGATACGAACGGCAGTCACGAACAAGGTCAAAAGAAAAGAAGCACGCAATGTTTGAGTGAGGATCGGTAAGATGTCTCTCATCTATGTCTTAAAAATGTAAGTGCCAAAAATCTAGCAAGTGGTGTAAATGCTCTAACATCCCTCCTCCATCCCTCTCTATCCTGTCCATCATCTCTTTTGATGATTCCATCATAGCCGTCGCCACAACCCATTTTGTTTGAACCGTCTAGGGTATGTGCAGCAAAGGAGTTTCGTACCCCGCGCGCATCCTTGGGCCGTTGCATCGGAGGTCATCAGCCCCCCCTTTCGCTTCCTTCGAACCGTTTCGGAAGACCGGAAGCAAGGAATGACAAATGATGATTTTCAGTTTCCTTCCTATCATCATGCTTAATCCCAATGAGTGTGACCATTAATAAATCGGGGGGTATCTCCGAAAACCCCGTGTCATCCTTGCTTGACATGATGGGGATGATGACGGACGCAGAGATGAAGACATATAAGATAAGAGGACATATAAGATGAGAGAAAGGGAAAATGCAGGTCTATGATAACACATCATCTGAAATCTAAAAAGGGAGTAAAGGATAAAATAAAAATAAAAATTCAAGATGCATTCGCTTCTACCCCCTGAGTGAATAATGAACACCGAGCAACGCCGTCTGATGAAGTTGACTCCAAGTCTATGCTTTTTGGCTAAACCCCCCCGGACTCCGTACGACATCGCTTTTGTTAGGAAGTAACCCATCAATCGCAAAGAAAGAGAAAAAAAGTTTGTGTGTGTGTGTGTATGTATGAAAATGCATCTTTGATGCCGTGCCAAGCCAGAGACAATGCCCACTGCACGGAACTGCCCGGAAAGCCTTTTTCAGCTGAGTCCCTTGCTTGCTTGTCGTGGATGCGCGACACGTGTATGTGTCGGCAAATATCGTGATTTAGCATCGTGAGCGAGCAGGTGATTTGACAGTCTGCCGGCACAGTAGCTACCATTTTGAGTGATGATGATGCCGTCGCTCAATCGCACCGACGATGCAGAAATGGATCGAGCACATAATAGTGATCTTGGCTCGTAAAGGAAGTCTTAGGCAGCCATGCGGATGTTCGCTGCTTGCTCCCTGATGAGGCCCATCTTCTCCCTTTCCCTCTCCTCGGCGAAGACGCGCCTGCTCATGGCCAACACGGACTCGAATCCTTCCTTGCCCTTAGCGGCATTCTCCCGGAACCTCTTGACGAGGGTGTCCTCGATGCTGTTCTTGATGCGCTGCCAGCCACCAGCCAGAGCGGTGATCTTGGCCTCCTGGTGGAATTTGGTCTGGTGGTCGGAGAGAGGGGAGTAGACGACGGTCTCCTGGACGTTGAGCAAGTTGCTCCAGGTGATATTTGTGGAGACCATGGTGACGGTCTTGGTCTTGGGGTCGACGTAGGAGGTCTCAAACACCTGCGACTCGTCCATGCCGCCGCCCATCATGCTCTTGAGCCATTCCGGAGCAGCCTGACGGCAGGTGATGAGGCGCTCGGTGCGCAGGATGCCGGTGGCAGGGTCAACGCTGCGGCTGATGGTGTCGACGGCAATAACGTGTGTCGACTTCTCGTTCCACGGGCAGTACTTCCGCCAGTTGGCAGTCGAAACCTCTTCCCACGAGTAATTGAAGGTTTCTGTGTTGGAAAAGACCTTCATTTTGATGGCTTTGCGATGTGTTTTGCTGGGTTCAGTGGTGATGGGTTTGTTGGGTTGCTGTCGAGATGGAACCCTCTTTTAAAGTAAAGCCACGCGCTGACAAAAAGCAGACCGCAAGAAAGGAAAGCCGATCCTTATGTCGACAATTGCGGTGACGTGAGTGAGCGGTCAGCTAGTGAAAGGGCGTAGTGGTGGTAGTGGTGATTGTAAGAAATCGTCTGGACCAACGACGAAAATAGGGCTTTTTTGGTGGTCAAGGATTGGCTTGTGATTAACGCCTGGGGGGAGGGTGCGCGCAGAGAGCGGAGGAGCGCAGCAGAAAGTTCTTCGCAGGGGCTAGACTGGCTGAAAAGTGACTAGCTGACTGGGACCCTGGGTAAAGAAAACCGGTTGATCCGAACAACGGCCTGGAACCTTGGGTTGATCGACGATAATGGAGAGCGTGCCTGTTTTGCTTGTGACACTACCGCTGGTATGGTTTGTATGACCCGTCCAATAGCGGAGGTTCGAAAAAGTAGGTACTGTTGTTTGCGGTATATGGTCGCGTGAAGGCAGGTAGGTAAAGCGCGGTGCTATGCAGAACGATTGCAGTATGTAGGGCTGTCAGGTAAGAGAGACACTTGAAGGCAGAGTTGAACAAATTTTGTGAGAGTCAAAATCAGCGAAATCGGACCGGAGCAGAGGAAGAGCGCTCGCGGCCTTTATGACTTGCCGCTTGTCATCGCGATATTCCTCGGCTTTTTCCAACTGGTACCGAAATGTGACGCCTTCCTTTTTTTTTTTTTTTCTTTTCCCCAGCGTTGTACGCCCCCGCGCGGTCCAGTCAGTGGCTCACTGAGCCCGTTGGTCCGTTCACACCCGGGTCTCACGAATTCCTATCGGGTCCTTGATAAACCCAAAAAAAAAGTGGCAACGCAGCCGCGCAGTCAGCCAATGGGATGAGCCACATTTACATCATCAATCTCCACCAACCTCAGGTAGGCGAGGTGTGTAAAAAATAGTCCGAACACACTTGCACCAAAACCACACCAGAGAGTGTTCGGTCTTTTGTTTGCACACCTTGGTTGGGCAGGGTCGGACACAGCGAATCTGACCAAACCGCAGACGTCACAGCCGGCATACCTCCGTCACCCCTGATGTCGATCATTCCGCCTCCGTGATCGCTTCCGTCATCCTTCGCCGCCGCCGATGAACAATTCGGAAAGCCGTGGATTTCCTTGAGCATTTGTATCGGTACGGTACGGTTGTGGATCGCTGGGTCCGATTTGTACGGCCTCCACGGAGTACAAGTGGATCTTTTGCGACCGGCTTGGCTCTCGAAGCTCCGCACATACTCCGGTCGTCCCTTGGGTCGACGGTCATGTAATCTGTATTGAAACATGATACGCGTGACTCTTTGACAACACCCAAGTAGGTCTCATTAGCTGGACGAGTGCAAACTACCAGCGTCAGATCCCTACCTTGAGCCAAAACAACGATTCCAGATTGATGAACCAAGTGTCAAAAACGATCCACCATGTTTTTGCCCAGCGCTACAAACTGAAGGGTGCGCGCTGGGTTTCTGGCTCGAGCTTTCGTTCACATTTCTCTATCGAAAAGTGCACTCATCGCCATGAACTGGTGGTGTTACGATCTTCCACAGAAACATTACAGGAAGAAAACGCGAACCAAACAATCCCAGACTTTTGTTTTGTCGTACCCTATCCTATGCTATGCTATCCCATTGATCCCTTAGAAATCGTCACCACGGCTGATAACCTCCTTCACGGTAGGTCTGAGCAGAATGGTGTGCTCATACTGGGCAGTGTAGGAGCCCTTCTTATCAACCAACGGGGGATAAGCCTCGACAATACCCTGTGACACCAGGTTGTTCAACTGTAACACGCATCGGTTAGCAAAAGGGATTATTCGGGCTAATAGACGCCGAACATATAAAAAAGAAAAAAAAAAAATTTAAAAAAAAAAAAAAAAAACCCTTACCCCGAGGAGATACTTGTCCTGACCCAAACGATCAATGTAACGCCTGCAGAAAGGCAGAGTACCAAAGTTCTTGGTGATAACGTTCAACAAGGACTTGGCAGAGGACAGACGGAGATCGACCTTGGCCGCATCACCACGCTTGGCGTAGTGCGAAACCTCACCCTCCTCATGCACGTAACCGTTGCCCGTGCTACCGAAAGTCTCAATGGCAAAGACATCGCCCTCCTCCATCTTGGTCTGGTCGTTGCTCTTGACAATCGGCACGCTCTTGGTGCCGTGGATGCTGTAGTGGTTGATGGTGTGGCCGTTCAAGTTGCGGATCGACTTGACGGGAAGCATCTGACCGTTGATCTCAACCTCGTAGCTCTCCATGACCTCCTGAATGGCGGCACCAATGTCGCCCACACGCACGTCGATACCGGCCTCCTTGATACCGGCGTTGGTGGCGGCCTTAACGGCTTCGAGAAGGGGGTCGTAGCGGGGGTTGAAGGCGACAGTGAAGGCGCTGTCGACGATGCGGCCGTTGACGTGCACACCGAAATCCACCTTCATGACGTCGTCCTCCTGCAGAACCATCTTATTGCCAGCGTTGGGGGTGTAGTGCGCCGCGCAGTGGTTGATGGAGAGACCGGTAGGGAAACCCATACCGGCGATGAGCGCGTCGCCCTCCTCAAGGCCGCTGTGGCCGGTCAAGGCACGCACACTATCTTCAATGTTCTCGGCGATCTCGGTCAGGGTCTGACCGGGCTTGATGCTCTTCTGCGCCCACTGGCGAACCTGTCTGTGGACCTCGGCGGCGTGGCGGTAATCGGTCAGGAACTCCTGGTTGAGATTGTCGAGATGGCGCTTCTCCTCGTTGGTAACCCGGTTCAGGTTGTCGTTGACGTATTCGACCTCCTCGCCCTTGGGGTATTGCTTGTTGGGGAAGAGCTGCGAGACGAGGACACGCGGAGGCTCGCTCTGGCTGGTCGGGGCCTTCTTCTTCTTCTTGGGCTTTCTCTTCTTCTTCTTCTTGGCGGCACCGGCGGCAGGGGCGGCAGCACCCTCCTCGGCTTCCTCGTTACCGGACTCGGCATCGCTGTCGTTACCGTTGGCGGGGGCGGGTGCGGGCTTGGTCTCCTCGACTGTTAATCGGATTCAGCAAGTCAGTGTTGTGCCCTTTACGGTTGCGCCGCGATGCAGGGTGTCGGGAGGATGTTGAAGTCCATACCGCTGAGCTTGCTAAGCTCTTCTGCTGGGGCTGCTTGAGCTGCCATCTTGTCTGTCTGATGTCTCCTGACCGAAAAGATGTCAAGAGGAACAGACAAAGTGTTGATTGTTGAAGAAGGAAAGCTGATGTTCTTTAACCATTCAACCAACAAAAGTTCAACCCCACCATCCGCGAGCTCACAACGTATCGCTTATCGCCCCCATGGTCAAAAAATTGACAGCTGACCACTTACAGCGCTCCGTTCAAGGGCTATAGGGCCCGCGGGGTTGCAGTGGGAACGCCCCCAGCGCCCTTGAGTTGACATGTTGAACGCGGCATGAGCTGACCCGACCCAGCTTGCCATTGCCGCGATATCCGGATATTGCAGGCTTAACGCTGCACAACCTAGTTCCAATTGAAGGGCATGCACCTCACGAGGCGGGCGGTGGCCAGAGCTTCGAGGTCATTGTCCCTTGTTTATGTTACTGCGTCACCGGCGGCAGGGATCCTGTCCTTATCGCATCAGGCTTGAAGCTACACTAACATCAAACCTACCGTCGACAACGTCAATTGCGCCTCGGTGTTTTTTGTTTGGGAGGCTATGAAGGATCATCTATAAGCCCAGCGAGAACGGGATGAGGGATGCCATTTCATTACAGCTTTTTCGGTGCGGCCTTGAGCCCTCTTGGTCGCCAATGCCGTCGTCGTCCCCATCTTTCTACTCCTCCACCATCGATCATCACTACAAGAGTTAACATTGCAAACAACGTCTCCCGCAACTTCACCACTTCGCATTCTCTACGAAACGGCCGTCAAGAGCCTGAACATCACAACAACCACTATGAAACGCTAAATGTTCACTTTGACGCCACTCAGGCGGAAATCAAAAAGTACATATCATGATGCCATTTCTTGACCTCCTATCGCGAACTCCACCAGACTTTCTCTTATCACTTACACCCACTCGCGGTCCACCTCTGTCATATATTCATCACCTGTCTCCTACACTTTCACCTCCGTGAACCCTACCTATCATAACCCCCATGAGAAAGAAAGAACCCTATAAACTAACAGCACCAGATCCTTCTACCACCTCTCCAAAACCCACCACCCCGACCACAACCCTTCAGACCCGCACGCCTCCCACCGCTTCATGCGCATCTCCGAAGCCTACTCCACCCTCTCCCACGCCGACAAGCGCGCCCGTTACGACCGCGACGTCCTCCGTCTTCATTTACGCGCCCGTGCGCACGGCTCGCACCACTCCTCCTCCGTCGGTCCGGCCGGCGGCCGCCCAGCCTCTGGCCTGTCCAAGCGACGCTCAACAACCCAGGGCGCTCCCCCGCCTAGCTTTTTCAAACAAGGCGGGTACGGGGAGCAGAAAGCCAAGAGGGAGAGGGAATCGGCGGGGTATTCTTCTTCCTTTTCTGCACAGCAGCAGCAAACGGGCGGTTTCAGTTGGGGAGCAACAGGAGGGCCAAACAAAGAATGGTCTCAAGCATTCAACCCCGCTTCGGCACCTCACTTCAACAGCGAGCAACATACGCGCACCCATGAACAGCTCTGGGAAAACCTCAAAAAGTCGCATGCCAGAAGAAGTGAGGCGGCTAGACAGCAGGCGGCGCAGCAGCAACAGCAGGAGGACAAGGAGGAGCAGCAGCAGTGGTGGAGGTCGGGGGGAGGATACCAGCAGCAGCAGCAGCAGGAGCGGCAAGAACCGTATACGTATAATAAACAGCAGCAGTGGGGAGAAAGCAAAAAAGTGATGCCGGAGATTCAGCAGGGAAATTGGGCAAGCTTCTTTGCGGTTACGGCGGTGTTGTTGGTTTCGAGCTATGGGCCTTATTGGTTATTTGGGGAGTGGACGAGTGCGGGCGGTGGTGGTGGTGGTGGGGGAGGGGGTGGGAAGACAGGTGGGAGTCGTGGAAGTGGTGGGAGTGGAGGAGGAGGGAGTAGGAAGCCGACCGCTGTTTAAGCGGAGGGAATGATGAGTAGGATTTAAGATATGAACTGGAAGAGCAGGTTGAACAGGACTGCGGGACCACAAGAGTAACAGGATTGTGGTAGGGCTGAAGTGGCAGAAATACAGGTAACGTAGTTCTGCAGTTAGAGAAGAGCTTTGTATAGCAACAGACTACATTCAAATGTCACCTCTTAAAAAGATGATGAGAAGTTGATAAGGCTTGAACTACGTGCCGAGAAATCTGGTACGAATCAATACACATTTTGCCGTACTGGGTGATCCCCGTACTACGTTACCTATATAGCTATCGTATCTCTATTTGAGGTGTGCAGTATCGATTTGGGGATAACATGTTGAATAAGCCTTTTCCCTCCACGTTTATCTTAGTTAAAGGGCTAGGTATTGAGCCTTGCTTCCATCCAAGAATTGCTCGTAACAGTTCCAGCCTGGTGCTTCACGTCATTGCAAAGCCGTTGGAGTTTCTGACTTTTCTTGGAAAGGCATTGAATGAGCGTGTTTGAAATCGCTATGGGTATTTATAATCTAGTGTAAAGATCGCGCTTGGTTTCCGTCACCAGCCTAACTACAGTAACCATGTCCATCAAAGACGCTACAACTCTATCAAGTACTTTTGGCCCTCTTCGTTACACAAAAGCCCAAACCAATATACTCAAATTCATCCTATCAGTCAGCCACCAGAAGCAGGGCGCAACATTCGTCATCTTCACTGTCTTATAAAGAAAGAAAAAACATCACTACTGGAAGGGGAGGCTCCATGATGCCAGCAAAGGGGGATTATCTATTCCAGTTGAGAATTTGTTCGAAGGAATACTATAACGCGGCTGCTTCGTCTTATGTGTCCTACGATTGCTCTAAGACTCGAAGGTGAAGCTGGTGCCGACCTTGTGGGTGGCCTGGTCAAGCTTCTGGGTATCGAAAGAGGCACCAACACCGAGGGTGACACCCTCACGGAGGAGAACGTTGTAGGCAATGGCAGCGACACCACGGTCGTTGATCTTGCCCTTTACGGTTGGGAAAAAAAGACTAGGTCAGCAAACGTGCGTTCCATAGATGAAATTAGACCGAGAACATACCTTGACGAAAGAGACGGGGTCAATGCGGTACTTGGTGGCGACCTCGAGGCCGACGGTGTTACCGCTCTTGGAGTTCCAGGTGGCCTTGGAGCCGGCCTCAACCTGGGAGTTGACCTTGTGGTAGTAAGAAGCGGAGAAGACGCTCAAGTTGTCGGTGGCGGTGATGGCGGCACTGTAGGTAGGGGCGTGGTAGCCGACAGCGGCGCTGTAGCCAGTGATGGCAGCCTTCTGGACATCGTAGCCAGCAGAGGCACCAGCGAGGAAACCCTCGTGGCCGACAATGGCGTCGATGTTGGCGGTGGGGCCCTTGAGGAGGTCGAAGAAAGCACGGCCGTGGAAGTTGCTCTGCTTGAAGTGGAGGTTGAACTTGGCGCCGCGAGCGTTGGTGGCGGGGAGGAAAGAGAAGATACCCTCAGCCTTGAAACCCTTGGCGAGGTTGTCGGCCATCTCGACCTTGGTCTCAAGGGCGTTGGCAGTGTTCCAGGTCTGGGTGACGGTCAAGCCTGTTGTTCGCCAGTACATTAGCATGGTCGTGTGGTTCGCATACGGAGAATAGTAAAAGCTGAGGTAGAGGGGCCGTCCTCGAATCCGAGGACCTAGGATGCCGCCTAGAGAGAGAGTTGTCTCTACCGGAGGCCCGATATGCGCTGAAGGCCTCTGCTCTGGTTTCACGTTGGCAGGACCATTGTCGCTGGCGGCTAAACTTCCGTCGGGACAACAATTCATGGCCTTTTCGCTTTTGTGGACGCAGCTGTGAACAATGCAAAAGCCACGAGGTATGCTCTTCGTGGTCATCTCAGAACCATGGAAACAACCATGGGCACAACAAGAGGCTGGAGGTAGCGGTGCGCCGGGAGGAAGGGGACCAAAAGGGGGACCAGAAGAAGAAGACAAAGATTTAAGAGAAGAGTGATATGTACCATTGGGCTTGTCGGTGAATTTGCCCTCGAGCTACCAGTAACACAAAAGAGGTCAGCATGGTCTGTTGGCAACAGGAGGGAAGGGCGGGAAGGCGTTGGGCGCAACAGCAAGATGATATGATGCTATCGCGGCATTGCGCCCAGAGTTCAGGAGAGGGATCAGGTAACGTACAGCACCGCTGGTGACCTTGTCGTGGCTGGACTTGCCGGTAACCTTGAAAGCGACATTGTTGGGGGTGTTGGACTTGACCTCGATGGTGCCGGCAGCGAGGTGGTAGAAGTCCTTGTTGAGGAGCTATATTGCGCGCAAAGAAGTCAGTGGTTAGCGACATCATTAAAGTGCGTGCATGGGGGTCCAGGGCCCGATCATCAATCATGGTGAGGGTGGAGGATGACGATGCTGCTTCATGGATATGTACTGCGTTGACGAGCTATCGCGAGAGTGCCATGTGTAGGTAGGTATGGGGCAATGTCGCTTCAGCTTGGAGGAGCTTGTGCAGCTTTCTCCGGCCAAACAGACAAACACGTCTCTCGATAACATCGATCGAACAGGGTTGCCGTCATAGCTCGGGTGCGGAGCACAGGGAGGCGTGATTTTTGCTTACGTCGTTGGCCGACTTGGCGATGTCAGAGAAAGCGGGAACAGCCATTGTGAAAGACGTTGTGTGAGGGCGACACGGGTATGGTGATTGATGGAGAAAGTGAGGTTGCGGAGTTCAAGAACGCGAGCGGGAGACGGGAGTCGGGAGAGAAAAGGCTTGCGGTTAAGTTGCGCGCGGCGGGGAGCAAGCTCGGGTCGGCTGCGACTGACGGCGGGGGGACCTCTGGTGGGTCCTGGCGAGCCTGGCGACTGGGTTGGGAAGTCGGCGTCGGGTCTGGGAAGCTCCAGCCGAAAAGTGGAAATAGAAATGTTGGGAAGACCAAAGACCCAAGACCAGGTGCATGTCCCGAGAAATTTCCCAGACGGAGTCGTGATTGGTCCTTCTCGCCGTGTGCATTTGGCAGCTCGGCAACGCTAAGTACATAGGCTCACCATGACAAGCCTGAAGCAAGCAGCACCATCGAGACCCCACGTTGTTGACGAAACCAGCCCGTTAATGCGCACCAACAACCCTAACCCCTCTGTGCTCCATCAACCCCTTTCACGACTTGTCCAAAGGTAAACATGAATCATCACAGACTAAAGGCATGGGAGCATCCGTCTGCAGTTAGTCCTTTCATTTCGATACCGCTAGTGCATTTGTGTCATATCGAGAAGGATCGTTTCTCACAGCACATAATGCAAGTATCTTCCATCTATCGCATAATCTTCTTCCCCTTTCTGCGTACTCAGATAGTGTTTACCGTCTGTTGTTTTGCATCGGTCTTACCTTGTTTCACCAGTTGTCATGTATTGCAACCTTGCTCAATACCAAGTCAGTCCAAACCAAACGGTCATCATCGTTCACGAAATGATGAGCGTTTCTATCACTTTTTCTCTATGTTTTTATCTATGCTGGGTTGATGGCTAGAGTAGGCATACGCGATCCTTTTACTGTGACCCCATGTAACGCCCTGCATTGTTAACCCGAGGCCAAGCTCAGAACAGTTCCAACCCCCCATTTTGTCTATACAATGTTTCCCTGTTTTATTTTTGTTTTATCGTCTCATTTTGCTTTACTCGTCCACGTGGTCATACTTGGCCTGGTGGATGGAGATGGCTCTGCCACTGGGGTCGGTCTGCTTAACCCACTTGGGAGTCCACCTCATGACAGTAGACGCGCACGAAGGGGGGAAGTGCTCGTCGAACATGCAGCGGTACCAGTAGGCCTCCTTGGTATCAGGGATGTCGTCGCCCCACTCGGGCTTGGGGTTCTTCATCATCTCGTCGGTGACTTGGAGCTCGGCCTGGTCCTTGAGGGCGTCAATCCATCCGTAGCCGACACCGTCGGAGAACTGCTCCTTCTGACGGTAGAGAATGTTGTCGGGGAGGTAGGCACCCTCGGGTTGGTCCTTGGTGTCAAAGGCCTTGCGGAGGATGTACTTCTCGAGCTTCTCCTTGGTGATCATCTTCTCCTGGGGATCGATGTTGAGAGCAACCTCGAGGAACTCTTTGTCGAGGAAGGGCACACGAGCCTCAAGACCCCAAGCAGAGGTAGACTTGTTAGCGCGCAGGCAGTCAGCCAAGTGGAGGTTCTTGACACGACGGACGCACTCCTCGTGGAACTCCTCCTTGTTGGGAGCGCCGTGGAAGTAGAGGTAACCACCGAAGATTTCGTCAGAGCCCTCACCAGAGAGAACCATCTTGATACCCATGGCCTTGATCTTGCGAGAGAGAAGGTACATGGGGGTAGAGGCACGGATGGTGGTGACATCGTAGGTCTCGAGATGGTAGATGACATCGGAAAGCGCGTTAAGACCATCCTCAATAGTGAAGGTCATGACGTGGTGCTTGGTGCCGAGGAACTTGGCGACCTCGAGGGCGGCCTTGTTGTCGGGGGAGCCGGGGAGACCGATGGAGAAGGAGTTGAGCTGGGGAAGGAAAGTAACCGTTGAGAGCTTGTTCTCATCATCAATACCGACCAAGCCCTCACCCTTGTCCTGGGCCTCAGGGTCAACCTCCTGGTTGATGGCAGCCTGTTCCTCAGCGAGCTTCCTCAGGCGGAGAGACTCCCTCTGAGCGATAGCAGCAACCAAAGAGGAATCAAGACCACCGGAAAGAAGGACACCGTAGGGAACTTCAGCCATCAGACGTTTCCTGACGGACTTCTCAAGAGTCTCACGGAGAAGCTTGAGGTCGAGGGGAGTCTGAGGGCACTTCTTCTCATCCCACCACGAAGGCTCGAAGTAACGGGTGGTCTCGCCAGTCAAGCTGTCGAAAACGTGGCCGGGAGGGAAAGCCTCGATCTTGTCGCAGACGGGGTGGAGGGACTTGAGCTCAGAGGCGAAGTAGACGGTGCCGGGCTCCTGGGAGTTGTAGCCCTTGTAGAGGGTGGTGATACCGATGGGGTCGCGGGCGGCGATCGTGCGGTCCTGCTTCTTGTCGTAGAGAACGAAAGAGAACATGCCGTCGAGGTGCTTGGGGGCATCGATGCCGTGCTCGAGGTACTGGATCGCATTGTAAGTATATTGTTCGTCTCTTCATTCATCATATCCTTGACAAAGCGCGCAAACTCACCAAAGGAATGATGACCTCGCAATCTGAGGTGGTCTTGAAGTGGTAAGGGTTCTTCAAGTGCTTGCGGATAAGACGATGGTTGTAGATCTCGCCGTTGGCGGCAACGGCAATGCTCTCATCGGCGTTGGTGAGGGGCTGAGCACCACTCTCTGTTTTGATCGTCAGTTTTGGTCTCTTCAGGTATTTTCCAGAGGAGCAGGTTTTCCTTTGTACGCACCAACACCGACGATACTGAGACGCTCATGGCACAAAACTGTGTGAAGCGTATGGTGTCAGCCAATTTTATCCCCTTTATTCCACCCTAATGGGTTCTCGGGTTCGGTTAAGAGTGTTCATACTAGTGTTGTGGTAAGTGACGCTGCCGCCTGTTCGAAAAAGCCAATTGTTAGCCAACTTGAAGTGCCCCAGAGCTGTCGGGATCATCAATCACATCGCACAAGCGTGCATTATCGCAGTTGTTTATCTGTGATCATGACTCAGGGGCATTTGGAAATCGGGATAAGACTCACTCCAATCAGGACCACGGTGACGGATGCTGTAGATAAGATAAAAGTGTTAGACCTCCAATTGCCGGAGCCTAGTCGGGCAGAAAACTGAGGGAAAAGCGCTTACGCCTTGGAGAGCTTCAGAGCCGTAGGCTTGAACTTGGCGACATCTGGGTGGCTATTTGGAACAACTTGTTAGTCTCAATAATCTCCCCAAAAATGCGAATTCCTGCCGTAACCATCGTTTCTTTGTGCAGCTTGTTTGACCTCGGATAGACGGGGCGCATGTGTCTTGGCGAAGGAGCAATTTTTGGGTCGCAGATTGTTATCGGATGCGCTGCTATTGTTGCACCTCCGTTCCGATCCCGCTCTCCCTCCCCAAAAGGTCGTTTGCGAAACGGCACATGCGACGACAGTTGAAGATGTAGTAAAAACACCATCAAGTCGATGAAGTCGCAACTTACTTGTGGCAAGCGAAGATTCCGCACATCTTGGCTGTTGGTTGGAGTAACTCCTGGTGTCTCTGAGATTGGGACCTGAGAAAAGATGTTTGGCGCTCAAAAGCGGAGTAAATAGTACCGAGTTGGCGTCGAGAGGGCTGCCTTCGTTGTCACTCGGGTTGGTCGTCTTAAACAGCGGGATGCGCAAAGACCAATGCGGGTAGCACAGAAGCTGTAGATGCAAGCTAGACGAAGGCCTGCAAATGGTCGAGTGAGATGAAGTAAGGGATGAAAAGAAAAAGAGAGAAAAAAAAAAAGAGGGAAAAAGGGACGGGAAGTACAAGAGGAGGGTGTAGTTGACTCAAGAGTCAAGGGGCAGGCCGTTTAAGAACAAGGCTAAAGAGTCATAGATACGCGGGCACTTACGCACCTCTTGGCGAAAGATAATGTAGTGTGGTGTGGTGGTGAGCCGACGGGACCCCAGAAATCGGATCCAAAAGTTTTGATACTGGACGAATCCGCACTTTGCCCCCCCCCCCCAAATCCGACCTATTCAAAACACATCAGTCAAAACTCCATTCAAGTCCGGCGGTCTCCTGTGGTCTCGCCCGAAGGGTGACTTCTCTTTTTCCCAGATCGTGTTCCATGACTCCACGGAAGGAAGCATATGATTGACAGCGTGGCCAAGCTCCAACTTTGTCCAGGATAGTATTGCCAATTTCCACGGCCCATTGGCTGCTTGAAGACAGAGAAGGCGACAAGCTCCAGAGCCTCCCGCCGTCCCGCGGTAGTTCCTAGTGTACCTCCCTCGCCCCCAAAACCCGTCACAGCCCATTCTTGAGGCCGGTGTCGGGCCATGCCGGTCCCTGAGATTGTCTGAAAAGGAACGGCCAATGAAACCCCACATATCGGTCTTAGTCCCGCAAGGCCGCGTCCGCCAAACCAGGGATTGCCTATACCGGGACTGATAAGAGAACCGCGGAAAGCCGTCCACCGTCTGGAAGCCTTCACCAGCCGCCGAGCCAAGCATTGTGAGCTGGCCACACAGTGGAGAGAAACAAAATAGTGATATTGCACCACAGTGTGTCGGCACATTACATTATATGCCAGCTGCGCGGGCTGACAAGTCCTTCCTTCCAGGCTCTCATCGTCACCGTATCAACGGCATAAAGTTAAACTTTGTTACAAATCTCAAGTGGGGGCGGTGACGGGTACCCCAGGTTTCTCCGCAAGCGGAGCGTCGGTTGCAACCTTGTCGTGAGGTTAAAAAACCTCTTTTCAGAGGCTGAGATAAGGCTAGTGGTACATAAGTTATATACATAGTATTTGACTGAATGACTAACTAGGTGACTATGTATTCCATGTTTTTCGGACGTGAACTTCTCCTGAAATCATTTTAACGCATAGCGATCCCGCCTTGACCGGATTCTCTCCGATGAGAGATGACTTATGAGGGTTCATCCCACATGTTCCACTGCACCTCTGCCAAACCTGACCACAAAAGGGAGATCTAGCACCGAGACAAGCAAGTATTGAACACGAAAGTTGGGTGGAACGGACTGATGGGGCGGGCGCAGCGTGGGTAACTTGATTTTCTTTAGACTATTGTTCCTCGATCATGGGAATATAGAGCAGCCCGAAGATAAAGTGGTGCGCAGAATCGCTATCAATAATCGAACTCCCTCCAAATGCCGACGCAAACAATGAATTGGTATCCCTAAACTCCGTGTCCCAGTCCAGCAAAGCAAAACTGCTCTCTTTTTTTCTACAAAGTACCCTCACAATCGTGGGTTCCCAATCTATGGGGCGGCATTCTCCCGCACGACGCGCTTGATCCGACGTTCATACTCCTGACGATCTTTTTTGAAGAGATTGTACGCCTCAGCCTGGGCTGGCGACTCGGGGTTGGGGTCGTTGAGCAAGTCCTGAATGCCGAGCAGGATCTGCTTCATCGTGATAGCCGGCTTCCATGCCTCTTCTTCGTTGAGGATCGAGAGACAGACCGTGCCCGATGGGTAGACATTGGGGTGGAAGAGAGGGGGGACGAATTTGCCTGCTCAGACGCCAACCTGTTAGCTCTGTGAATGTGGGAAGGGAGCATAGACGAGGGCTAGCTTTCGGCGTACACTTGGGGGGTTTCGTGGGATACTCTGCATGCAAAAAACGTCAAGTTAGCACGTGTATTTTTGCTAAGGACACCGACCAGTGCAGAGCGCATACCATCAGGGAAAGTGACGGTCAGCTTGAACAGACCACCCTCCCAGATCGTCTTTTCTTTGCCAGGAATGCCACATTCCCAGATCTTCAAGTCGAGTACACCCTGCTGGTTCTTCTGGGG
Source organism: Neurospora discreta FGSC 8579 (assembly GCA_009805215.1). NCBI lineage: Eukaryota > Fungi > Ascomycota > Sordariomycetes > Sordariales > Sordariaceae > Neurospora > Neurospora discreta. The sequence goes on from RANX01000016.1 coordinate 267,873, forward strand.
ACGGGCATAGAAGCCAAAGGGATGATCCTTTCGCCACTGCTTCCTGGAAGGAGAGAATAGAACTGTCAGTCTGCTGGACGTAGGCACACTGGTGCGCGATGCTTTGCGGCGTACCGTTCCTCTTGTAAGCGGTTCTGGCACAGCGCCATGGTGGTTGATGAGGTTGACGTTGGCGGGGTTCGGCGTCGGTAGAAGTTGAGCGGTGGCTGATCAACGTGGGATCTGAGTGGTTCTCTGGGCGAACTGAATGCGACGACAATTCAACTCCCACGGCCGGCTTCTTGCTAATGCAATGACGGCGCCGAGAAACGTGGGGATGCGGCTGAAGAGCTGCTCGGGTTGGTCACGGGGGTGATGGGCGCGGATCAGAAGGTGGAGTGTGGAAAGGTCCGCTGCAGGTCAGAGACGGGATCCAATCCAATGAGCCACGCGATAGAGGCGTGGAGTAGGTAGCCCTGCAAGGTGAGAGTCGGAAGCAATTTGGGGTTTGTGATGCCAAAAAAGAAAAGGTGAGGATTCGAAAGTCTGGAGTATATGCGGGGAATGATGCGCTATCAGATGGGTGGAACTGCTTAGGAACCGACTGTGATGTAAATTTTGAATCCTACAACGAGGCTGGAGGAAAGTTTGGCAAACGGCAGTGAGTCGAATCGAATGGTAGTGTAGACTAGACGATACCGTCCGATGATTTGCGCCGGCCGTCGCTCAGTGATTTGTTGCCTGCCGGAGATTCCTGTCGCCTCGAATCAGGAAGGCGGAGAGTGGGTGAATGGCATGGAAGCTCTCTCCGTGAACCATCTCACAGCTGTAAATGCGCCCATTGGGGTGACAGCGAGTAGACTCCAAGAGGAGCATTATCACAGTCACATTACAGTAGCGTCAAGATATGGGATGAAAGCGGGACACCTGTTAGTTTCAGTTCTCAACAGCCTGTTATCAAGGAAATGCACGTCAAGAGTTGGAGGTAGTGTCCCGTCCCTCAGCACTCAGCATACCGTGGCGGGCAATGGTGGGGTAAAGCTCAAGTAGGTAGAAATGGGGGAAAGCGCCGTGAGCAATGACCTGAGCCGAATTGCACATGCAAAGGAACCCCCCCCCCCCCCCCCCCCCCCCCCCCCCCCCCCCCCCCCCCCCCCTTGAGATTCTTTTTTTGTTTCACTGATCATTCTTTCTTTCGAGGTTTGGGTTCGCTTTTCGGGATCTCAATTTTGGATTCACCCATCCCACGAGAGATTTGGTATACCCTCCTGATCTGCTATCACTTCGCCTTGCATTAGCTTGGTTTCTTCCCCAAACAGACAACTTCCCGCTTTCACCTCTTTCGAGTGGTCGTGCTTCAACATTGGGGTCAACCTCTTGCCCGAACATCTGGTTCGTCTGCCGAAACGAGGCGCATACACGACCGATCGACGTCTTTGCGATTTACACAACATCCTTCCATAACCATATCGCACAATGGCTTCGAATAACGCCGGCGCAAAGGAGGAGGTGCCCAAGAAGGCCACCGTGGTCGACGAGTTTGACGATGACGTATCCGACCCGGATGAGGATGACTTGGATGACCTGGATGACATGCTCGACGAGTTCGCCGCAGTAGACCTTCAGGCCAAAAAGCCCTCGGCGCCAGCAAGGCCAGACGTCGCCGGGGCGGATGGTGCTAAAGGGGAAGATGATGTCCTGTCGGAAGAGGAGTTTGCGAAGCAGCTGCAGGCCGGCATGGCTGATCTCCTCGGTGACATTGAGAACTCGGTAGGCGCAAACACATGCAGCTCCCAACTTTTGCGGCTCTAGCTAACTCTTAGCCAGCCTGAGCTACAAGCCCAGTTCGAGAGCATATTCAAGGAGCTAGGTGCCGCCGCCGCCGCCTCGGGTGCCGAGACACCTGGCATCCCCACCCCAAAGGCCGAAACTTCGACCAAGACTCCCCCGCCTTCTTCCCGCAGAGCCTCGGCCTCGGCCTCACCATCAAGCAAGAATGCGGAAGCTTCCTTCCAAGAGACCATCCGACGGACCATGGAGCGCATGCAGACATCTGGCGAGCAAGCCACGGCCGCTGCCGCAGCTGAGGGTTCCGACGATTTCCTTGCTGAGCTGCTCAAGCAGATGCAGTCGGGTGGCCTCGAAGGCGAGGGCAGCGAAGAGGAGTTCAGCAAAATGCTTATGGGCATGATGGAGCAGCTCACACACAAGGACATCCTCTATGAGCCTATGAAGGAACTGCACGAGAAGTTCCCTGCCTGGCTGGAGAAGTACCGTGCGACGACATCCAAAGAGGATCTCGAAAGGTACGAGTTGCAGCAGAAGCTGGTGAGCGAAATTGTGGCCAAGTTCGAGGAGCCCAACTACGCAGATACGAGCAAGGAGCACCATGAGTACATCGTGGACAGGATGCAGAAGGTACATTGGCCCAGAAAACCCCAAACTCTTCTAAAACGCCAACTGACCCCCATTGTGTATAGATGCAAGATGCTGGCCAGCCTCCCAACGACTTGGTCGGAGATATGCCTTCCGCCCAAAATCTCGACCTCCCCGACGATCAATGCACCCCTCAGTAATTGTTTCAACAACACATCAAAAACAATAACCTGCAGCGAGTATGATACATGATACCATGAAGAGTTGGCCGCCATCCAAGAATGTAGGGCAATTTATTGTTATGTGCCCTTATGTGTATTGCCACCTCAAGAGCAGCGCTAGAGTGTGATGATATAGAGTACTTAATGAGATCATAACTCTAGTGATCCTTCACACCCTAGAGTGAACCAACCCGTATTATTACACACACCCTTCTAATCCGAAAATGACTATTCGCTGTGCTCCGTTTTTGTCTCAAAACCCAATCAATCAACTCTTGATGATGAGTGTAGCCGGAACTCCTTGTCCTATGCAAATGTAAGCTATATATCCAATATATGCCCCACGATATGAACCAAGCGTTAGAAATATCATCAACCCTGCGTCACGATGGTAGGTATTCACCCTCCCATCTCCACGTCGTCCTGACTGCGGCGTCGATGATGCTGTATCCCCGTATCACTACCAACGTCACCACTTGGTGGTTGTTGTTGCTGCTGCTGCTGTTGCTGCTGCTGTTGTTGTTGTTGCTGCTGCGCTAAAACCTCCATAAACAGCGCATCGTATTCATCATCATCATCATCCGCCCCCCCCTCCTCCTGCATGAAATTATCCCTCCGTGATTGTTGTTGCTGTCCTTGCCCCTGCTGTCCTTCCTTTACCCTCAAATCCTCCTGCGCCTGCTGATTCAGCGCCAACAAGGCCTCCAACTCGGCCTCCTCCTCTCGCGCAATCATATCCGCCATATAAGCATCCATATCCATATCCTGTTCACCCCTCCCGGTTGTCCCTCCTGACGTCCCTGGTGGTTGATCGTCCATCAACAGTCCTTGGAGGAATTGTGGCTGGTGATTGAACTTTGCTCGTAACTGGGCGAGCTCTTCGATTTCTTGCTCTAAAAGAGCAGAAGAAGAAGCGTCGGTGGTGGTGGTGCTGCCAAATTGAGCGTTGAAAGGGTTGGGAGGGGCCGAGGCTTCCTTTGCTTGGCGAAGTTCGCGGTTGAAGCGAAGCCATTCTAGTTTTAGAAGCTGTGTTTCCGTCCTGTGTTAGCATGGCTGAACTGGATGGGATGGAATGGAATGGGTAATGAAGATGGAAGGGGAGAAGGGATTGAATGGATTGGAAGAAAGATTAAAGAAATAAAGAAAGATAGAAAGAAAGAAAGAAACAAAAAGGAAAAAGAACGAACCTCATTCTCTCCACCTCTCCGCTCCCACGCCTTATCGTCTGCTCGTTGCCTCACGTTCTGCAAGAACAAACGCCGTCGGTCTTCTTTGCGGTTGGAGGAGAAGGAGGGATGGTTCATAGGTCGAGAGGGCCGGGAGCTGTATTTTAGGAATTTGTTGTTGTTGTTGTTGTTGTTCTGTCCCTCTTGTCCATCTACCGCGGCGGCCTGCCCATTTTGACCCGAGGCTTGCCCTGGTCCCTGTCCCTGTCCTTGACTTTGCAAAAACGACGCAAAGATGGGTGATGACTGTGTTTGTACTCCTCCAAAGATTCCTCTTGGTTTCGAGGTTGGTGAGCCTGGAGGTGAAGATCGGGACATTGAATCGAATGGTCGGATGGGCGAGGAAGAGAGGGGAGAGCTGATTTTGGGTCGGTATTGGGGTTGGTATGGCGAGGAGAAGGAGGTGGTGAAAGAGGGGAAGGTCGACGACGTTGGCGTGTCGCTGTTGTTATTATTGTTGTTGTGGTTGTGGTTGTGGTTGCGACTGTTGCTTAAGGAGGGGGGGTCCTGGACCTGACCAAAGGAAAATACTGGAGTTGAGGTAGACATTATGACGACGGGGGCGGCGTCACCGGAGGCGGAGGGGGTTCCGGTATGGAAGGACATAATCTGGTGGAACTGAGATGGAGGACTTTGGAGTCGTTTCGGTCTGATTTGGTGACTAATAAGAATACGAACTACCGGTCGTGGATATATCTTTCCTGTCCCAGGTTGTCGCTTTTTGTAAGTGTGTAGGCAGCAGAGCTAAAGAGGTCCGCAATACGGGTCGGTTTCAAAAAGACGGGAGTCGCTGACTGTATTGTACAGTCGTTGGATTCTTGGATTTATACAGCGATACTGTGGCCATTGACTCGTCCACGTTAGTTTGATGTATTGAGATCACAGCATGCAGTCTTCAAACGCAGTCATGCTTCCTCAGACGAACTGGGAACAATTTCCTTGTGCAACATAAAGATCGCGTCTGTTGCGCGGCGAACCGCGGACGCACGTGTAAATTGGGGGAACGCGCGACGAGCTGTGGACGATTCGTTGGGTCCGCCAAATAATAGGGTTAGGGTCTACGTACTTGCTCCTTATGTACTCTATTGGCACTGCATCGTGACGTCTGACAATTGCAAAACGCTTTCCCATTTCCTCCAATCATAAAGAAACCTGTGATCTTGCCCGTCAAGGTTCTCCCACATGGGCTCGCTAGGTATGCTCGACATGTTTTCTTGCTAAAATCTTCTTTTCCAAACACTCCGAGGCATCCATCCTATGATGCTCTCCTGTGCAACTTCTTCAAAAGATGTCCCCTCCGCCAGCATTAAGTCACGCCTCTCGCCCAGTGCAGCCTGGCAAGAGGTCACGAATTAGGTAGTCGATATCGACATGGACCGTCCTCCAAAAACGCCTGCGCCTTCTCGCTTCGTCTTCGGCAAGAAGCACTCTCAAGCCAATGCTTCCTCACAACGGTTACCCTACCAAGAGACACCCGATCAAAACCAGGCACCACAAAATGCAGCAAGCAGAGCACCAGCATTTCATTCAACTCCACGGTTTCATGCCGGAGCTTCATCGACGCCCAGGCCGGCATACCAGACCTCTGCGGGCTCATCCTCTACGCCATCCGCCATAGCAAGCTCCATCAAAAGCCGGACCGATGTTCCAGAGAGACGAAAACGATCTACACTGGAGTTCATCGATGACGATCTGTTGCCTGGACGTGGAGAAAGCTCACCCTTTGCCCGCTTCTCCGGCTCGGTGACCCGGCCAGGACAGGCGCCAGAGTATCCAGAGCCGATTGAGTTTGACTCCTCATTCGTTTCACAGTCGCCGATCAAGGTCAAGGAGGAAGATGTGGATGATTTGGACCGGGAACGGTTACCCAAGCGACGTCGTCTTTCACCCGTTATTGACCTTGACGTTGAAGACGTGGAGGCTAGTAGTCCACCACTTCCCGACGAGGGTGAGTGCGAAGGTCTTGAAGTGGAGGAATTCGTTGATGATGCAGAGTCCGCGGTTGATGAGGATTCTTCACCGCCAAGGGCACTGGAACATGACAATGATGTAATTATCTCCAGCCCGCTTGCTTCCAGTGGCAGCTACCTCGAAAAGCTAGACGAAAGTGTTGTCGGCAGTCACTCAAGTGAAGCTCTCTCTTCACTGCCACCTCGTGTCACTCGTTCACATGCGTACTCCTGTGAGTCTGAGAAGGGTTTAGAGGGCGAAGACGAGGACGAGGACGCGGAGGAGAGTCAGCGCAGGAACCCAGAATCAGAGGGAGTCTATGGCAGTGATGGAAGCCACACTCCCAGACCAATTCCAGAAATAGCCTCCGTGGCGGAACCAGGTTCAGACGCAGAAGATCACGACCATGAACACAAAGGCCGAAACACATGGTCAGCATCCATGAAGCCCAAGAGCCAAAACCCCTTCCTCAGGGCGCCGCGCTTCAAGCCCAAATCACCCGGTCCCCCAGACCCTCCGCCAGACGTCCCTGTTCACCATACCCTTCTTCCTGACATCTTCTCGCCCCAGCGTCGTCGAGGCGCACGATATGTGCCCGGTGGGCTAGCCTCTGAACTACGAGAATGGTTACTGGAAGTCAAAGGAGGCTCCAGCACTGAACCGACTGCCGTGGCCGCCACTGCTCACCTCGCCGTTGAAACGGTAAAGAAGTGCGGACCTGGGATTAGTATGACACTTGTTACCGGCCGACCAATGATTGGTGGTCCTGACGGAACAAAAGTGCCCATAAGTTATAGGGCATTGCTCGCTGGTGATGGGAGGATGGAGGGGCTTAGTGGAAGTGGTGCTGGTGTCGAGAGCAAGCCGGAAGGAGAGGAGGAAAGTGCGGATGAGCCGGACAGGAAGCCGTTGGTACCCGGCGCTATGGTAGCGATTGCACCACCAGCTTGGGATATCGACTTGGGTGAGGAAGAAGAAGATGACCAAGGTGATAAGGGCAAGTGGGCGGTTGCCTATCGGTGGGATGTGCTTTGAAGGAAATACCCGAGACGCCCTGTCATCTAGATGCTCCGCCTCACTGAACGGGCCAATACCAAGGAAGTGACAATTTGGCGACAGGTTGTAAAGGTTCGGGTTTATTGCTACCGACTGTCACTACGGCGTTTGGGGTAATTGGAAACAAGTTGGGTTTATGGCCATCTTTTTTTTTTTTTTTTTTTTTTTTTTTTTTTTTTAAAAAAAAATGTGGGGAGCTACCTGGCCAACTTGAACCCTTTAGCGGATCCCAACGTTTAGCATTAGAGTATATATTTCGACACTAAGCCTTATGAACGCAAGGGCAGTTGTTCAAAATTTCCATCGATGCTTATCCATATGCAATCGAAGGTTGTGGAACCAAACAAGTCGTCGAAAGGAATCTCATGTTGCAGTCCAATCTGAGGCAGAACCGGGTAGATATCAGTGAGGTGTACGAAAGAACAAGTTTCAGTTTCCCCTTGACGTCGGTATTGCATTCAGGCTGAAAGCGACTTTGGCTTTAGGCATGTACATATGGACGAGACGGACGTACAAGGTGTAGCATTGACTTTGATACTTGAGTGGTTGCATCAACCTCACTTTTTGCGTGGGCTGAGAAATGGGAAGCGGTTCCCAACTTGAGTTTTCTCTGCAGCGGCCTTCCATTCCATTGCCTGTACTCGGCCCTCAAGGTTCCCGCGCCTGCCAAACAATTCCTGCGTCTTTTGAAACATTCAGGGAAGGGAACCCTGACATGCCCTGGAAAGCATGCCTGTTTAGGTAGATTAGCGAATGCGAATGGCAAGTACGTATGACTCGGAGGGGAAGTTTCAGTCTTTTCATGTCCAGTTTCGGAAGGTAATACTCTAAGAACGGATAACCTGCAAGGAAAGTGACAGAGTTCAGAGGGCGAATCCGACACTGTCAATCGAGGAACTTGGGCGCGCATACATAAATGAATGATTTTCTATTGGAGGACTTTTACACGGGAAAATAGAACCAGAATGCGGAGTCACTGCGGGGACCCCTTGTTGCGCCTTCCCCAAATTCGGCTCCCCTTGTCTTCTTTTTCCCCGGAACCGCTCCTGCCCCGGATTCTACACTACACTAGCATCGACGCCGGCGACGACTCCACTGGGTCAACAACGGCCATCTCCCTTCACAGATTGAAGTGTATGGAAGTCTTTGGGTTCACCGTGTCTGGTATTGGGGATTTTCCATCTCGTTGTCCTTTCCACGCTATCTCAGTCTAGTTGGGAACACACTTTTCCACATCATGCTCCATGACCAAAGAGATCATTATCTTCAGGCCTGGACTCCTCAAGATCCGTGACACTGTCCATCCTTTCAAGAGTCTCGGAGTCAAGAGTGGTGGGACGGGTATCTCACAATCAGCCGCCTTCTCTCCATATCTCCAACCTGCGCCAAGTAGTGTACCTTACTCCGACGTTTTCCCTCCAGTCAAGAGACAGAGAGGTACAAGGCAGCTGCTACAGTGAGTGTCTCGGCCTTCCAGAACCACTTGAGGTCTCTCCACTAGACAGCCTATCTCTCCAGTTGGTCCCCCCCAGTCCCACGCTTCCCGCCCGGCCAACCCCCTGGTCTATCTGGCCACATAGCACGCGCTTCATCGGTAATCCGTCGACAATCCGTGGATGCTTATTGCATGGCCATATCTGGGTTGGACGGCTGATCCAACAATCTCGGATTGTAGAAAGGGGGGTCTTCTCAGGACGGCAAAACCACCCAAGCACTCGGCGGAATGTTTCGTTCTGACCTTGCTTGGCACTGCTACTGAGTTCGAGGCCGACATCCCCGGGGCTGGTGAGAGAATTTGATAAGAGCAAAGGCCACAACAGTCCGAGGCCTCACTGGTACGCTTCATATACTTTCGCTCCTGACATTGTCCTTTTTTTTCCCCCGTCTTGACAGGTGCTACCTACCTTGACCTACCTCCAGCTGCACCACTCGCGGCTGCTTTGGCTTCCACCGCTTGCTTGGGCCCCGCTGAAGACACCACAATCGATAGTTGGAACTCGAATCTTTCCATCAACTAATCATCTGAAACATCAGAAACATCGGTTTAAACAGCAACCCCTGATCCGGATCTGTGCCGAAGCTTTTCATCACTTTTCTGTCTGGCGTCTTCTCTCAGCGTCCACTTTGCATATCACTCGATAAGGCTTCAGAGGACATCCAAACCAGATGTCGAGGACATGAGCATCGACACAGCTAGACGTCAACTTCCGCTATAGCCAGTTCGCCTCATCAACACAGGTTATTAACGCAAAAACTGGGTCTTTGGATGACCAAAAGACCTCTTGCCATCACCAACAATTCATATGACCAAGGACAACTTGGGAAACAGCAAATTTCTTTCAAACCAACTATCGTGAAGGTCATGCGCACTAGGTTTCTTGAGTGGGATTCTGGTTCAAGGTGGTTGGGTGCGCTCAAATAAGAACCATAGGCTCACACGTACACATACGTGGACTTCAGACCAGACAACTTTTTTTGAGTGCTCTGACCAGAGGCATCAGCACCATTTCACAAGTTCAGTGGAAATTCGGCTCACATCGACAAATGGTCAGCATACAGCAGGCAGAGCCGGCACCGGCACACTTATCGGCGCCAGTGCCAAGCACCATTACCGCCCATCGAGCAATCGACCTGGTCATGGGAAGGACAACTTCGCCGGCGATTGGCGACCTCCCGCCGCTGGGAGGACCTCGCAGGGGAGATACGAGAACAGCCGTGATCGTTTTCGGCCGGGGCCAGGAGAAGATTGTGGCTGTATTTGCTGAAGTCTTGGGGAAATCCTACCGAATAAGAAATGGGTTTAGAGACGTCTCTTCAGATGATCGGAACCTGGTGGTTGGCATTGCTGCAACACAGGCTAAACCCGACATTGCAGTTCGGGACAGGACCTCGATCGTCGCCATCAACGTCCATTGTACCAGCATGGGCATGCCTCCAGACGCGTATCTCTCCGCTCAGTGTGACTACGAATTTCTATACACGGAGGCACTTTTTTCCAGACGGGACGTTTCACGGTTTGTTTCTCACACGCTTGGGCAGCTGAATCATCACGAAACCCTCATGGCCAAACCACGGACATACTTCATTTCGACAACGTTCCCCGATGTACATGCTGCCCTCCCAAATATCGATATCCTAACCGTGGGTGCAGATGCCGTTGAGATCAGGGTGGATCTTTTAAAAGAGCCACTCGCTGACGGAACTTATGCTCCGGTTCCCAGCTTGAGTTATGTCGGCGAACAGGTGATGCTGCTTCGTCAAAGGACAGAGCTGCCAATCATTTTCACCACCAGATGTACGGCCGAAAATGGGCGTTTTCCAATGGACCATCCTGATCTATACTACGAATACCTTTACCGAGCAATCCAATGGGGAGTGGAGTACATCGACGTCGAGATATGGCTTCCGGAGAGGATACGGAGGAGGCTTTATGAGCAGCGTGGCAGCAGTCGCATCATGTCCGCATTTCATGACTTCTCTGGGACTTTCAAGTGGCCATCAGCAAGGGCAGAAGCAACGTTTCGGGAATCAGCGCGGTTTGCGGATATCGTCAAAATGATCGCCATCATCAACGACCACAACGAAAACTTTGAACTGGAGTACTTTCGCTCCAAGATCAAGGCAGAATACCCCGATGCACCGCCACTGTCTGCTGTCAACATGGGCGAAACAGGCCAGTTTTCTCGGACCTTGAACCGGGTCTTCACACCCATCACCCATCCTCTACTGCCGATAATCGCCGCTCCTGGTCAGTTGAGTGCCGCCGAAATCAATCAGGCTTTGTCCTTACTTGGACAACTGCCAAGAAAGAACATTTACGGAATCACTAGCCGCATATCGACCCCTCAGGCACCTTTCTATGGGAAGTGTTTCAACGAACTAGGTCTGCCCCACCACTTCTCTGTCGTGGAGAGACGCCTCAAAGGTCTCGCCTCCGTGGAAGCATGGTGCAACCAGAAAAACTTTGGCGGTGCTTACCTTTATCCGGCTGTTTCTTTCCAGCATCTGATCTTAAGCAGTGTCTTCTTTGCATCCATCAACAATGGAACGGGGCCGATTCTCAGCGATTCAGTAAAGCTTACTGGTATGGTAGACACCATCGTAGTTCAATCCAAGGCCTCTTTTTCTGCATCCCCTGCACCGTCCTCAGCACCGTCTAGTCCAGGTCGTCACGAAAACGGCAAATCACTAGGTTCAGTCGCACCGTCGCAATCGGGCCTGTCACCTACCACCGTTCTGGTATTCGAAAATGCCGCCTGGAAAGGGATATTGAGTACACTCACTCGCGACTTTGCTCCTTCGGCTTATTCTGGGCGTGCCGCCGTGGTTCTGGCTTCGAACCCCGATGATGCTGCCAGTTCTCTCCTCGCGCTTAAAGCTCTGATGGTGAGCAAGATCTACACAGTCGGCTTCAAGGCGTCGCCAGCTATTGCCAGGGGTTTTAACTTGGAGCCCTTCAACAGTCTTGAGAGTATGCAAAAGGCCCGTACGAATGATGCTGATAGCGCAAATAATGATGCCTCGCCTTTCGTCGTTGTGAGCGCGTTAGCCCCGGAGAAGAGCAATCTTGTCGGTATGCTGGTCCGCGTCTTTGGCTCTCGGGGCTCATCAATGTCTCGCAAGGTGTTTCTAGACCTTGCTGATGGATCGTTGCCTCGAAAAGGTGATCCCAGGTTGATTGCAGAGCAATGTGGTTTTGCTGCTTATGGTGCTGAGGACGTCATGGCTTTCACAACCGTCGAAACACTTCGTCTTCTTGTTGGTCAAAATGTCCCTTACAGCTTTGTACGTCTGGCCAGCGGACGGCCAATGTTTTGATATCCGCAACAAACATTCAGACCTACATCTCGAGACGGACTCAGTGCAGAGAACTAGTGATCTTCCGCTAGCTATAAGCTCACTCTCGATGGCTATCATGAGGAGGTTCGTTACACAAACACTCACCCATATGTCCGCCACTGTTGACTACCTTGACTGACATGTCTTTCCAGTTGCTGACGATACACCGTCGCCAATATCAACACCGGAATTGTACATGTCTCGTTGCAGAGAAGCAAGACACACCAAACGTTATCGGTCTCGGTCTCGAGAGCATATTGCATGGCGTTTGACACGGCGTCACTCCTTGGTAAGGAAGTCTTCTTCTCAAAAGACCTCACTAGATGTAGCAACGATGGTTCGCTCTCTGAGTGCAAAATTGGTGCCTTGCTTATCCACACGCAAAGGAAAGCCGGTCGCTCATGCATATTTGTTTGTTCTACTCTCCCATTTCATCGTGGTATACCCACAGCTCTGTTCATTTCCCCCCCTCCCGGCGTTGCATGACATACATTTACGTTCATGTGGCTCAATGATCATACCCCTCATCTTCCTCGTCCTTGTATCGTTTCCTGAATAACAATGGTTCCAAGATTTGCTATTCATACACACCCGCTCGCCGATTAGCCATCATAAGAGATCTGAGGCATTTCTATGATCCTCTTTATCCACCACCTTTCATTGAATCAAAGAGTTCGGTTGAAGGTGAGCGACACCACCGACACCTGGGTGCCTCGAGAACGTCGAATAACCCTATAAAGACCGCGTGAAATCTTTCCCGTCGATTATACCATTTGATAGCCATAGGTTGTCACGATGCAAGGCCTCTGGCTAGTGGCTGCAAAGCCTTCTGCTAGTTGCTTCTTCGTTCACTCGGATGATATAACGTGTGATGGCACTAAGAGTCACATAAGAACTCAATTCAAAATCCTTCGAACCGCTTAGGATCAGAATTCAATCAAGACCGCCATCTTGTTTCGTGGGGCGCGCTTCGGCTTCCTTCCACAAAGGCCATATCCCTTTTATTCAACGTTACTTCTGGTTCGTTGCTCCAGCATTTGACCAGCGACTACCTTGTCTGATATTCTGCGGCAACCCAACAACATCTCTCCTGGTCAGTGATGACAGTTTTTGGAATCTGATGTTGCATCGTTGTTGTTAATTCCATGAGCTCCAGGGTTGGGTCGACATCCGTTTGTGTTGCCGGCCACATGACTAGGCAAATACCATTGCTCCGGTAGTCCCACTTTATGAGGTTGACTTAGTGTGTTTAGTTTTCACACTTGTAAGATCACGATATACTAACCGGTTCGTAGCTATCATATCCTCATCGAAACATGGTCTGACCTTCATACGAACCCCCTCTCGTCTTCCAGTCTGCACCGTCGAGACTCTCTTTGTCAACTTCAACCCAGTGCTACCAACTTGAGCCCGTAGACATCAACAGCCGAAAAAATTGAAACCACCCGTTTATGTATACTGTTCAGAATTCTTGAAGTGGAATGTCTGGCAGCCCTAGGTTGCTCGACGACGCTGACAAGCAAGGAGGAGGAGGAGGAGGAGGAAGAAACCTCCGCGAGGTACTCAACACGGCCAATTAGATCCATGGGCCGAGCCAGACGGACTGATGGAAGACGGTCTGGCTGCGCAAAGGCTATGTGTTGCATACGGCCGTTCGTTACGGAGATATAGATATGATCAAGTTCCTATTAGAGCGGGGCGCTAAGATGCTGCGGGACGATGAAGGAAGAGCGCCACTGGTGCTCACACGGGACGAATTAGGGATAAATTACCCCGGGAAGAAGGAAAAGCTCGAGGCGTTGGAGGGGTGGTTGAGGGAGAGAGGGTTGGATAGCGAGTATTGGGATGAGCCCAAGGAGTATGCTTTGGATGCGGCCAAGGGAGAGGGGGCGTTTGAGGTTCCCATTCCAAAGGGAAGGCTTTGAGAGGTGCACGTTGGTTGGTTGGTTGGTTGGGCTTTGTAGGACGGGCATGATAGGCTAAAGGACTTATTTGTACTTGGACAGAGGTACCTATGAAGGGAATGAAAAGTGAAAGCAGGAGAACATGAAAACCGAGAAAAAAAAAAAAAAAAAAAGGCACCGACCCAACTACTGGCCAGGCGATATATCTGTATGTCTCTCAATAGGTAGGAGACGGGTCTTTGAAGTGAGTGAGCAGTGCCACCACATTCTGCTGTACCACGCTTAATGTTGGCTGCGATTGGTAGCAGAATGTGACTTATTGAGCGGCAGTGCATAGTCTGGATTGCAAGCCACCGCCCCTTTTATTCAGCTCTTGAGGAGCAAGACTGAGAGGTTGAGCGTGAATCAAGTTTATAATGCACGCAGGTTTGCCCTTGTCCTGTCGGCGACATGTACCCCTCACTCACTTTCTATTCTCGCCAGACTAGGCGACTATGGCTCTTCCCCAGTAGAAATGGCGACGGGGTACTCTCCGGTGGAGTCTTGGTGCTCTGGCGACCTTCGTCATCAACCTCACCTTGATGTTGTACGCGGTGCTTTGGGCTGACGCGGGCCCAAGAGATGGTCTCCGACATCTTGGCAGCGGCATGTGCTCGAACATCGACAATATTGATATCGGGGTCCATGTGGTGATCAACGCGCTAAGCACGGTACTGCTTGCTGGCAGCAACTACTGCATGCAGTGCGCTTCAGCGCCGACAAGGAATCAGATTGATCAGGCCCATCGTGCAAAACGGTGGCTCGACGTGGGAAGCCCCAGCCTGCGGAACTTGCGCAGCCTTGGTTTAAGGAAACGCCACCCTCTGGGTTCTGCTGGCCGTCTCGTCACTACCACTCCATCTTTTGTAGGTTGTTGCTCTACTAGGCTTCCATGCCCAGTTGCTGCTGCGCTTGACCAAGGTGCTAATAGAAGAAACCAAGCTACAATTCCATAGTGTCCTCCTCCACGACGGCGAACATCTACAATGTCTGGTCACTCAATGAGGGAATACTACTGAACGCAACTGACTGGGAACACTTGCTCGAGCCGGCTGGCTACAATGTATACACCAGTTCCGGCCTCAACTCTACAGTGTCCAACTTCCACGCCGGTCTCTTCACGAAACTGCCAGTGGAGCAATGCATCAACGCCTACGCTCACCCGTTCCAGTCGAGCTGGGGCGACGTCCTCCTCATTTCCAACGACACGGCCCGCGGTCCCGCGCTGGGCCGTCATGCGACAGCATATATCGACCGCTACAACACATGCGGCAGTCGCCAGGCGTATCGATGGGTATGCGGGCAGTACAATAATTAAGCGGCCGATGGCGCCTGTGCCGCCCCCTGCGATGAGACGCTGTCAGAGGTACTCCTCCACGTCGACAACTGGCAGCCCTTGGGCTTGGTGGTTGAATACTGCTACGCGCGGCCGACGACGGAGACGTGCAGCCTTTACTTCAGTACCACGCTCGGCATCGTCGTGCTTGTGCTCAACCTCATTAAGGCCGTGCTCATGGCCCTCGTGACAATAGGCCCCGGCTCGCCCTTGCTCACCATGGGCGACGCGATAGCCTCGTTCCTGAAGGTCCCCGATGAGGCTACCGCGGGGATGTGCCTCGCCTCAAAGAAGCACTTCTGCACTGCTGGTACTAAGGGGGGAGAGTGGGTTTCCTGTGCTATTGAGTTTGGTGACAGACGAAAACGCAGAGGCCGAGCTGCTAGCCTTTTCCGCTGGATAGCTTGTATCATGGCGTACGTATCTGTCTCTCCCTTCTTGCTTGCTCCGCCCCATCCAATCTCTTGTCTTTGCCGCTTTTGATATCGGCGCCCTTTATAGCGTATCGATAAGGGGAGGTGATTGTTCGACGACATCTGAGAGCATAGAGCTGACATCGGCCTGCCTTCCGCCAGATATGTGATCGGGCTCGCAACATGTGGATGTCTCCTAGGGTACGGTCTTTCAAAAATGCCAGGGGGGGAGAGCAACATGTCCTATGCGACATCGCTGGGCTTCGGTACCGTCTCTGAGACGACGTTAATATCCAACGCGCTTTTCGACGACGATGAGGAGGTCGACCCGCTCCTCGGCAACGTCATTCTCGTCAACATCCCACAGCTCATCTTGTCGGCCCTCTACTTTTCCTATAACGGCCTCTTTACCTCCATGTGCGCAGCGGTCGAGTGGAGCAAGTTCGCGATCCGCCGAAAAGGGCTCCGAGTGTCGGACACACCGACCGGGTCGCAGCGCAGCACCTACTTTCTGCAACTGCCGTACCGATATAGCCTGCCGCTCATGGTCGTATCGGGCTCGCTACACCTTCTCGTGTCGCGGAGCATCTTCCTCGTCTACGTCGAAGCGGCCGGAGACCCGGATTCAGGCGACTGGACGAACAACGGCGGGCCCGCCTCCTACACCGGGGCCATCCTTGATGAGGGCAGCTTCATCACGTGCGGGTGGTCGCCTCTGGGCGTGTTGTGTACCATCTGTCTGGGCACCGTCGTAGTGCTCTTTCTGGTGCTTTGGAGCTTGCGGCGGTTGCCGTCCGGCATGCCGGTCGTGGCGGGCTGTAGCGCGGCCATCGCGGCGGCATGTCATCCGAAACCGTGGGAGGACGGGCCCTGGGAAAAGCCGCTGATGTGGGGAGTTAGCAAGCTTGCAACGTTCGAGAATTTGCACTGTTCGTTCTCAACGGAGGATGTGGTTTATCCGTTAGGGGGGACGTATCAATAGGAGTAGCTTGGGCCTAGGCGTAGTCCTCCATCATTGAACTCCCTCAACATAGAGCCGGTCACTCGCGCCTCTCAAGGCATACCTCCAGGTCGCCGAAGAAGACAACAAACGTAGCACCACAGAACAGACACTAGTTAGATACCTCAACGATAGCAGGTACGGCAATTATTGGAAAGTATCAGCGCCAAGGTACCTATACGACCCTTACACACAATGATTTTGGATAAGGAGAGAGAGGATACGAACAAGGTTTTTTTTTTTTTTTTTTTTTTTTTTTTTTTTTTTTTTTTTTTTTTTTTTTTTTTTTTTTTTTTTTTTTTTTTTTTTTTGACTGGTACAGGAAATGTGATTTCTCCTATCGCCGAGGGTACCTCCTCTATGGGCCACCAGGAACCTGTAAAATCATCAATTTGCGTGGCTCTTGCTGGCATTTTCGGGCCTGACCTCTATTCTTCAAATGCAACCCTGAAATACAGTACACGTTCCTTACAGGTACTCGAAAACTGACTCATCAAAGGACCAGAAGTGTATAAAGACGGTATGTGCGTCCGTGCCAACGGCGCCTCCATCCCCAAGCCTCCCGATCCGACGACTCGGTCACTCATCCTCCGAGCCGCATTTCATCTTTGCCTGCGTAAATGAATAACAGCTTAGCTTGACGTTTAGGTTGAAAGTATGGTTTCATGTGGTAGTGTAGAGACCAAAGCAAAAAATTGGTCGCCGGTAACTGCCAATCCGTCTTGTTGAGACGATGGCGCTGCCGCTGGCGGTCTGTGCCTTCAACCTTTCGGTATAGTAGGGCCCCAGTATCAATCATATATGGAGATACCGTGTCTTTTTCTCGAATGAAAGACGGTCAGGCGAAGAGGTCAGCTGGGATTGGGTAGTGAAAGGATGGATGGCCGTTCCGACATACATAGGATGTGCGGTGGTTTGGTTGTTCCCGAGGCTTTGGTAACAGATGAAGAACTCCTAAATTGCGGGAGCGGTTTGCGACGCTTTGCCGGGGCCTTTCCAGGGGTGCTTGGCAGTCCCTTTATGTATTTAGTGAAAGTTGCCCCTGATATTGCAAGCATGAGCAACAAGGGACGGGGATGGCTCGGCTCCGAGCTCTCATTTTGATGTGGTCCCTGCCAAGCCGCATTCACATTGATCTTGGTGTCTCATCGCCCGTCCATCGGTGACTGATGTTTGGGAAACTGTCAGCATAACGGTCAATTTAACTCTGGAGCGGTGTTACGTACTCCCTCTTGGCCCTCAGTCATGGAGGGTTGCCCTGTCACCTAGGCTGTCTAGTGTACAGACGGTGAGCATCTGGGTCATCACTGCGGGATACCTCCTTTACAAACACACTGGAGATTGCGATTCGTGCGGCAATGACGACAAGTTGTCATCTTGGGACGGATCCAGGGGAAGATGTCGAGGTCGGCAATGCCCTTCGGCTGGATCCCCAGGTTTGTGACGCATGCTCCGCCCACCGTTGGATTCTAGGGATACATGGGCCCCGCACCAAGACGTGTTTCGTCCAAGTTGAGTGACCAGAAAGACCTGTCCCGGAGTGGAAGGTTAGGGGGAGGTGCTATGGGATGCATGCATGCCGGTATTGACCACTTTGACAAGCCGGGAAGGAGCGGGCTCGGTAGCTATCATATAGGCGGCTCAAGTGCTGTCGTAGTGCAGACAGCGTAGCATACCTACATACCTCTAGGTAGCCTTGATCGGCGATACGGCATACCTAGGGTGATCGTTATCAAGAGTTGATTGTTCAATACCAGATGGGGGATGGAAGAGTAAGTGAAGCTTAAAACTGGTTCACATGGCTGGGTTTGAGAAGATCTGAAGAAGACAAAGGACGCGTGGACTCAAGGATGAAAAGACATATAAGCGAGACAAAACCGTAAAAGTAAAAAGAGTTAGCGAGATCAGAGGGGCGATTGAAGAAAGTGTGGTGGAATCTTTAACAGGGGACGAGACTAGGTGGGTCGGCCGTCTCGAATTTATTGATGTAAGCGGGTGTGGCCTGGTCAACTGGTCACTGCATTGACGAGTATTTTTGCTGGCCAGCATCATTCCAAATAGGTAGGTAGCTAGTATGCGATGAATCTTGCAAGGTAAAAGGGGAGAGGAAGGAATGAAACTCATGAATCGGGCCTTCCATCTTTCAGTGAGTTCGGTTGCGAGCTGGAGGAAGAAGGACGGAGTGAGTGAGTTTGAAGTTCCCAAAGTTGTGCAGTGCGGTTGCAGTGCAGTGGCCGTTGGGTAACACACTGTTCCAAACATTGTATACCTACCTTACCTACGTCTACATCCAAGTGGTTCTGAATGCGGTAAACGCACTCCCGGAGGTCTCTCAACTGCCCCCGGTTTTCCCTTTTCTCCTCACTCCTTTCCCCGCAAAGACTGGACCCCATGGGTGTTCATCGGTGGTGGGCCGACATGGCTGACACGAGAGAACATGGATGTCCTTCAGGCTTTGTCGTTCCTTGAGCCTTCTGCCTCTCCTCATTCATTATGAAGTCGATACAACCCAACAACCGTACTCCTGTGGTCGGTGATGTGATGGGTGCATGCTTCCATCTTGCGACTTGCCTGTCTGGGTAAAGACGCCCGGCTGATGTCGTCGTCGTCTCTCTTCACAGCCTGAGGCAATCGGTGATCTTTCCTCCAGAGTCTCTTGTTCGCCTCGGGAGGCATCCAGCTAGCCTACGGAATCCGATCCGTACCGAAACAGCTGCCATGAAACTACTTCCAAGATTCCCAGCATCTCACCCGGCACTACGCTGCCTGCCAGTACCGATGCTGCGGGGCTACTCCGGGCCGTCGTCAAGGTGGTACTCGACGGTAAACACCCTTACTCGACCACTTTTACATTTCTTGGCTCAGTCCCCTGCCTTGAAATCTCTCGCGATTCGTTCTCTACCCAACTCTACGAACTCGCTTGCGAACATTGTTCGATGCTTTCGTATTCGCAATTGTCATGATCTTATGTTTACTCGACCATGTTCTGTCATCCTTCAATGTCGACTTCTACAACTATCCGCGCCCACATCTCCTCCATGCCTGGTGTCTGATCAGTGAAACGCAGATTCGAAAGAGAGAAAACTGATTTGTTCACGTTGTTGCCTTTGGCCAAAGTCGCCCTCTCGCCAGGTCCAAAAATTACATCACCTCCAATCCTTTGGCAAGACTCCAAGCCCAGAGATGCTTTGACGACAATGCCATTTCAAAGACGGCGGTAACAGGACTTCGTGGCTTCCACTTCTCCCTTCACTTTTATCGACATCCACCAAAATCGTCATGAGCATTCAGGCCTATGATGCCGGGACCGTCATCACTTCTCCCATAGTTCATCCAGGAGCCATGTCTCTTCCCCGTCCCCAGGTTGGCATTGAGCGGTTGCCTGCCCGCCGACTCAGCAATGAGCCACGTGAGTCCATGAACTGCAAGTCATGTCGGAAACGCAAGGTATATAGGCCATCTCCGCACTTGTTGAGTCGCCTGGGAACACAGCCAAGCTAACCGGGCCTGGTTTCACAGATTAAATGCAACCGTCTTCGACCGGCCTGTGAAGCCTGTCAAATCTTCCAGTGTCCATGCATCTACGGTGCGTTGTCACACCCAAAAAAACTGCCCCACCCGCTGCTCCTGAAGGTCATCAGACCAAAAAGACCGAGCAGAGAATGCTGACAGGTGATTTTATCATAGATGCTGTCCCCAAGAAGAGAGGCCCAAAGACTGATGTCTTGGAGGCATTACTGAAGAGAGTGGATGGCTTGGAAGCAAAACTGAAGGAAAATGGGGAGTCAGAAACGCCAGCAGTCCCAGAGACACCCTACATTGCAGCCAACTCTCTGTCTCCCACAACGTCAACCAGCACCAGTACGAATCAAAGGGAACAATTCCCAAAGGATGGCCCGCTGGAATCTCCCCGTCCGCACGATTCTAAAGAGCTTCACCAGCCTTCTAGTCAGTGAGTGTAGTGTAGAACTCCGACTGAGGATCAGTGGCTGCTAACAAAACCAAACAAGGCCTCGTACTGTCGAGCAGCAATCGATGTCAATGCCAGAAGTCCAGCCGACCGTTTTGTATGATACATACTTCACCCGCTTTCACGCCAAGCCTTTTCACATACTTGACGAATCGGTATTCCGCCAACGTCTTCAGCTACACCAAGTCCCAAACTACCTTTTGAATGCTATATGTGCTGTAGCCGCAAGGTATACACCTCACCCAAAGGGGTACCAATCCTCTATCAAGCTCAGTGAAGACTACGCTACTCGCTCCAGGTCAGAATTAGACACGGATGAACCGAGTGTGGATGCTTTGCAGGCCTTGTTACTATTGATAACGGCCTTTACCGCCGCAGGAAAAGGGAAAAAGGCATATATGCTTCTGAGTATGATTCTGCATTAAGCACGTATGCACTCCTCCTAAGCTAACTTGTACTAGCAAACGCTGTAGGAATGGCCATGGCTCTGGAGCTCCACCGTGAAATGGATGACGATGCCCGAGTTACTCGTACCGAACGAGAAACGCGAAGACGACTGTTCTGGAGCTGCTACTTACTCGACAGGTTCATGGTCTCCGGTTCAAAGAGGCCATCTCTCATTGGGGACAATACAATTTTGTTGAGGCTCCCGAGTTGGTCCCCCAGTCCAGCAGCGTTGCCCGTTGAAGGGGACTTCTTCCAGAGTGGCTCGAATTCGCACTACTTCCATGGGAGTGGGAAGAAATCGCGAGGAAGCAACGGATTGCTTATCGATATTACCCGAATTCTCGGTGCGACGAATCAATATTTGGCATCTGGAGGAGCCAAAGGCGATTCGCACTTTCCATGGCACTCGCTCTCCAACTTGTCAAAGATCCGGCAAGACCTTGATGTCTGGGCTTCTGGGACAGAAGATGCGTTTTCCAGCCTGCATTCCTTGTTCGGTCACACAGACTCCACCGTGCTTGTTCTGAGCAAACTCATTTACCATCTGGTTCATTGTCTGATATACCGACCCTTTCTTCCGATCGACCTCTCCGAACTGGCTGGATCAGGACAGCATCAATCTTGGCAAATTGAGGCCACCAACATGTGTTTTCTACACGCCAACGCCATCGCCGAACTCGTGGAACTCGGAAAACGGATGGCGTCTATCGAATGGCCAGCGTTTGTCGGCTACTGTGTATGTACGGCTGGAACAGTACATATCCATGGCGTCTACTACAGCAGACATGGGATTACGGGAGATATGAACGTGTTCAGCTCGTCGCCGGAGCTTCTGTCTCGAGAAATGCAACAGCTGAGCGAGTTACGGTATTCGTGGGCCAGTGTACAGCATCAGCGCGAAACACTACAAAGTATATACGATGCTCACTCGGAGCTTGTCAAGGGCGTTGCCAACAATTCGATCCGATACTCTCCAGTCTTCCACTTGGAAGATTTCTTCGATCGATATGCCAACATCGGTGGTCCAGGAGGACAGTCATTCAGTTTTGATGCCGCCAACTTGAGTCTGGTCGACGTAATTGTGGACTTCACGACTGACACATATCCCGGGCACGATTTGTATGCGCCTCGTCTGGCCGGTAGTGGCTTTGGTAAGTCGACGCTCAGCAGACCGAATCTCAAGAGGAAGAATACCGCACCTTCGGGAAGGAAACGGCCAGATATCAAGAGTCTACTATCCATCAGCGGCAACGGGAACTTCAGCACCGGCCTTCCCACACCATCACACCCCCACTCCGCTACATTTCCCTTGTCCTCCTCCTTGGGCGGCCTTCAACCATCACCCGGGATCCCTCAAACTCCATCATTAGCACAACAACAACGACAACAACATGACTTCCAACATGAACGAGCACAGTTCCACTCCATGCTACTCGGCTCTCTAACCGACACCAACGTTGGGCCCATCTCGAACACTACCTCCTCATCAATCACCAATTTCTCCTCCCTCACCCCCTCCTCCAACCACAACCACCCACGCTCCCACACCATATCCCTAGGCCAAGGCCAAGGCACCTCCTCCTCCTTCTCCTTCTCTTCGAACCTCTCCACATCCAACCTCCCCCCCACCTCCCCCTTTAGTCCCCACCAACTAAACTTTTCCAACCTCCAAGTCCAACAACAACAACAACAACAACAACAACAACCACAACAACAACAACGCCCCTCCACCCCCGGTTCCAGCACCAACCACCACCATTTCGACCCCATGTTCAGCGACCTCCCAACCAACGCCTTCTGCAGCCCAACACCATGGAACCCAGACGACGAAAACACTCATCAGAACCCGGCCGGTGGTGGTAGTGGTACCGGCGATGAAAATAACAATAACAACAACAAGCCAACGCCAAGGAGTGACATGGGTAGTAGCACAGAAACCGAAGAAAAGGATCCCTTTTTGAGTCTGCTGGAGCAGTTGGCGGAAAATGAAATGCTGCTGGGGGGTGGAGGGCCGGGGAGTGAGTCGGAAGGGCTGGATTTCTTTTTGGGGACGGCGGGGATGGGTGGCTTGGTGTCTGGACCTGGATCTGGGGGTGGGGATGGGGTGGGAAATGGAAATGGAAATGAAAATGGAATTGGTGGTGGAAGTGGTGGTGGAAGTGGTAATGGGGATGGAAGTGGTGGGTGAAGAAAATGTATGGGAAGTCGGAATAGAAGAATTAGTTGAACTTCTTATCTGGAGCGAATGATACCATATACTTTTTGGGCAAGAAATCGGTATGTCTTTGTATGTGCTTGTGAGTGATCAAACATCTTGATGTTGGGGTGGTCATGACATTGCTGTGGACTTCTTTACTTGCGTTCTGGGGATACGGTACTGACCTTTGCCGCTTACAGGATCTTGCACCCGCGCAACCTCCATTGAATCACTTCCCTGTCACTTCAAACACGTTATCAGCATTCGCGATTAAAGTCGAGTCTAATGATTACTATACTCTACAAAGTCTGCCATGTGTTTGAAATGTAATCCACCTCAATTTTTTGTATTTTTTTTTACTTTCTGAGTTCCTTGCCCAATCCACGCTGCTTTTTTTCTATGCCATGTCATCCTGCCATGCACTAATAACGATTGTATCAATGAAGTTGATGCAGCAATGAAAGGGAAGAAGAAATAGATCTGGTCCTGATATTCCATCCATCGATTGTTGGTTGCCTTCCCCTTCACCGCGTTCTTCAAGTTATTGCCAAGTAGGGGTTTCTCATCTGTTGAATCCCGCGGTTCCCATACTTTCGCAACATGCCCTTGGACTGCCAAATCTCAATGTTTCTACTTCCGAGCGTAGTGGCCCGTAAAGCTACCAGAGCTGGATAGCACATTGCCAGAAGCGAATCTCGATCCGGCCAAGCCGCGGTTGATAGGTTTAGGAGCCAGAGCCGGCGATTGGGCTTGAACAACGGGCTAATTGGCACCACCAGAGTTTTCTGGTGTTGGACTGCTAGCAAACCTGGACCCGGCCAGGCCAGGGTTGACGGAGCTGCTAGAAATGACCGGGTACTGTGCTTGAACAAACGGTGCGATGATGGAGCTTGGCTGCTCAGTAGGCGTGTCGACAACACGCTGGGCTGCGAGAAATGTCACACTCTGAGGAATCAGTCCTCCAACAATTGAGGTATTGTCGGCGGGAGTCGCGGGCCGGTGTTCAGGCACCGAAGTGGGTCTGTCGTGTTGCATACCAGGTGCAATGCGAGTAGTGACAAGCTCAATAGTCTGGCCAGAAGGCTTACTAGAGAACATTTCTGCTAACTCGGCAGGAGTAGCATTGACTGGGGCCTGTGGATCAAGTCGCGCTCGCTCTCGAAGGGTGGCACTAGTGAATTGAGGACCTGTGAAAGCTCCTTCGGTCTCAAGGCGATCATCAGGTCTAGCCCACAATGAGTTTCGAAGGCCACGGACCATCCTCTGTGTTGGTGGAGGCATTGATGGCTCTGGAATGGCCAAAGAGATAAGCTCAGATCCACTGCGGATGTCTGCATTTATGTGCACTTCATGGGATGGACTTGCAGTTGTCTCATGGGAAACTATCGATGTGGACTTCATGATCTGTGACTCCTGGGCCTCTGATTGCACATCTTGAGTCGTTGACTCGGAATCTATGATGGGCGTATGCTCTACGGTTTCTGAGGCCTCTGTCGCCATTACCCAGGCGTGACTGGTCCGGCTCTTGGAGAGATTAGGAGCCAGAATTGCAGCCGGTGGAAGCGGACTGGCAGGCCTCGTGCCTGAAAGCGTAGCTTCCAAACTCTGACAAGTCGAGGGAGGCTGGTTCCTTCTAGAGAACGCGGGCATAAAACCCAGCTCACTGAGCCAGTGGGGAGGCTGTAACCGGTTATCATACAGTGATACCAGAACTGGACGCTGGTACACATGGCGACGTGTCTGTGTAGACACTACGGGGGAGTGTGTCCTGGTAGTCTCACGAGAAGCTGTTCTTGCGGTTTGAGGGGGAGGTCTGGGAGTTTCCAGGCGAATTGGCGGAGGATTGGGAACTGATTGAATGTCGTTGGCAGCATCCTCGATATCCACAGGTTGCGAGTCGCCCCACACTTCCTTCAAAAGCTCCTTTCTAGTTGATTCATCGAGACCGCATTCATCAGCCATTGCTAGCTCCGTCACGCACATCTGGAGTCCTTCAATCATCGTGGAAGCTCCGCGATTTGTCTTGTTTCTCGGCTGTTCACCCAATACTTTGATCAGGTTCTGCAACATCAACCGGTGTCTGTCGACAAATTCCTGTTTGACAACATCAAGCCCATAGTTCTGTTCTGTGGCTTCAAAATGTTCTTGCTGTGACGACGACGTTGGGCGAAGGTTGTGATCGACATGCTGAAGCTCATGGTTCATTAAATCAATGCTGGAGAGAAGACTCGTTGCTTCAGGTTGCACTTGCTGGAGCTGAAGCTGATTGTCGACATGCTCAAGCTCATAGTCAAACGGATCAAGAGTAGAGAGCAGTTCTGCAGCTTCAGATTGAGCATACTGTGGCTGGATTGTCGATGGAGCGTCGTCCAAAGTGCCCAAGTCAATAAGCGTACCAACCAGTATCTCCTGGCTCTCTGCACGTTGGGTTGTGGTTGGATTTGGTGCATATGGTTGTCTTGAGACTAGGTCAAACTCTGACGTAGTTGTTTGTTCTGCTCGAGCTTGAGACACGGGGTCCCGAGGGGCCGGCGTGGGGGATGCCTCCACGGTGGCCGAAGCTGTCTCCTGATTCACAGCCTCCAACATGTGCCTGGAGCTTTCGTTGATTTGATCCAGATATTTGCCAGCACGGATACAGCTGAGTGTCCTGTGAAAATCCTCCGCGTCCATATAGGCCATAAAGTTGACTGTGTGACTGCTTGTATAACCTTCCGGGCCCCTGAAAATGATTATCAGCTGTCGGGACACAGAGTCAATGGTATGATGGTAATATTGCGAGATCGGCAATTGGCAGACCTGCTTGCCTTCGCAAGTCAGTGTGAAGAACCCCATAGGAGGTTTTCCGGCCGCGGAGAGATAAATCATGGACGGTACAAGCGACCTGTTAGACGGACGTGTCGGATTAGGGAAGTCAACTTCGCATCTGAAGAGAACATTAGACAGCTCTGGTGAAGATGGAGAGGATTCATTCCCTGAAGGGGGAACAATATGCTCATTGCCCATATTCAGGAGTTGCTGACTTGCTGGGCCTTGGGCGGTAGGCGTAGACGGTTGCCGGATACCTGCGAAGTTTTGGCGTGAATCAATTGACGCGGTAGCTAGGCCAGACTGTGTATGAGCTTGGTTGACAGGTGGATGACGGGGTCCACGACTGATAGTTGCATGACGAGTAGACTGGACTGGAGCACGAGATCCAACTTGGACACGGGAAGACGGAAGTCCTAGACTGGAAGGCACTTGTTGAAGGGGCGTTGTGGAAGCCAATGGATGGGGTGGTGTAGGGGATGGGCGGTAATTTGGGGGAAATTGCCTGACTGGCTGAGATTCATGATACAGTACCCCGAGAGTCGATGTTTTCATGTCTTTGCCAATGTTGATTTTTCTGCTCGGGGGTACCTCGCGTCCGCGGGCATGGTATTGTTTCGCAAGGCGGCTGTCCAGCTCAGGGTGCAACACTTTTTGAGCACTGTCATGACAAGGTCAGCTGAGTGAGGGTTTGACACAGAACACAAGCATATATGCAGTGTTTATGATGGATACGTACTGATCTCTGACGCCATGAACGAGGCGGCTAGCCAAAGCGCTGACTTCCTGCTGGCGGGTAGCATAGATTCTTCCGCCTCCAAGATCATCAAGTTCTTGCACAGCAATAGCGTCATCATCGTTGAAAATGCCCTGTCGTTGGGCCTCTGCCCAGATATCAGACACGGCGGGAGCAGGCCGCGGCATTGTAAGACGGGAGTGTCCCCGGCCATCATGGCGACCATGACGAGGAGGGAGGTCAACATCCTCCAACGGCAGGTCTTCGACACGAGCAATGCCGAGATCATCCATCATGGCCTTTGCCAGAATAGCTTGTCTCTTCTGCTCCTCTTCGTCCTCGGCCAATTGGCCATTTTTGTCGCGGTCCGTCATGTTGGATCCGCGATTAGGGCGGCCTGGATTGGATACCGCAATGCTAGTCATCAGTTGTTAGTAACGCAGAAAGGTGAGCGCTCCTGTTAAGATACGCACCGAGTATTGTACCTGCTCTCTGGACGCGTCCAGCCTTGAAAGCAAAGCGTGAAGGATCCCGCTGCAATGTATGCTGTTGGGTATTGGATGCTATGGGATGGCGGCTACCTATTTGACAACGGTCCAGCTGCGACAGACTGAGGAAGAGATTGCGAGTTTTAGGGACTGGCTTTGTGGCAGGGAGTCAAGGCACTGGTGGAAGGAGAGAGAAGCGTAGCCAGATGCTTGGCAAGTTTATGAGAAAAAGGAATCTGATAGGATCCTTGGGTGAAGGTAGGAAGGACGGGAAGGTAGTGGAGTGGGCGGGTCCAGGTACGTCGCGCCTTCCCCTCTTGAGTGTGTTTGCTTGCGTGAATGGAAGATAAGAAAGTACTCACGGAGCCCTTCGGCGCTTCGGAAAGGCAAGTAGAGCAAGAGGTGCCTTCAGGTACGGCGGGGGAACCTTCTTGGCGGGTAATAATTGTCGCAGGAGTTCCGTACAGCCGAAGGGAAAGACTAGATTCCCAGCGGAGCGGGAGTTTCTAGATGGCTTGTGGGAAAGTAGCTTCAAATTGAGCTGCAGGAGGGATGAAGGTTATTATCTGTTCGAGGAGAAGGGGTGAGCGCGCTGCATTGGTAGCGGATTGTCAAAGGAATGAAACTGTCTCCAGCTGTTTTTCCCCAAATCCATTCAGGAGATGAGAAAGGTCAGAACCTCCCGTCAAAACGATGTCAGGATACAGTCAAGGAGGTATTGGGCAGTTACAATGAAGATGTTTGTGGACACGGCAATGGGTTTAAGGAGTTCCCTGGTCATTGGAGGTATCCCACTGGGTTTAACGGCAATAAGAAGGACCACATCTGTCAACGATACGATTAGGTCTCCACCATTCAGTAACAACGATCCACCGCGTAGCAGTCTGCCCGTCTATTCTGTGATTCGTGTTTGCCTTGGTGAACGAGAAAGGATGAAATTGTTTAGAGACGTGCCTCTCCAAGCGAGTGGAGGGGACTAGGAGATCATGCAGGTTGATTATATGGTATGAAACATAGATACTTCAAGTACAACACCATCCGAATCTCTGTATCTGATGACTACCCGTTGTCCATGTTCTGGCGTGACGACCTCTACAAGATGCGAATACAGTCCAGGACATGTTTGTTTGTTGGATTGTTACCTGATCTCAAGGAAAGCTGTTTCAACCAGTCAGAAACGCCCCTAAGATATTTTTGAAGCCAAAAACATTGATCAAAGGTATCAAGGGTATCGAAGATAGCACAATTGAATACAGAAGCGCCTAGATGTGTTGACCAAAAGTTCTGAACTGACTAGATTTGGAGGAAAGTGTTGTACCACCCAGTTACGCCCAGGCCTCATATCTAAATGGCCCGGACTTCATTGAACAAGATGAGCATAAAGCTAGTACATCGGAGACCAAGCCTTGAACGGCCAGCACTGTTATGAGGTACATGAGAAAGGCTGACGGTTATGACGGCGTAACATTCTACAGGGAGATGGGTTCAAAAGTGGGTTAGTGCCGTAACAGGAATTGTTGATAGACCGAATATATACACCAAGATTGTAACCAGCATCGTGATGGATGTTCGGAAATTCCATGAAAGACAACTGGACAAGACGAGGGGGCTGAAGCACTTCACAGGCAATCAAGCATGCAAAAGTCCTCAGGTAATATCTCAGATCTCGCCATATTTCGGCGATAAAGGTGTTATAGAGGCTCGACAAAATGTCACGTAACAGTAACGGAGTGACGTTGTTGACGACTTGCACACAAAGGAGGACGATTCAGGGGTAAAGGCAGGCAGGCAATACATCAGGGTCAGGGTTAAGTTTGTATTGCAAACGGGCTCCCCCACCAGCCCAGCCATGGCGCCATGCTCGAGCTAATTCCAGCTTAGTTCCCGCAACAGGCCCCTGTCAGGCACACAGGGATCTACGGCCAAACGCCAAGCCACGGCGGATCGTTTCGCGGGGACCAACGTCCACTTGTCCTCATCGGCAGTGTCCTCCGAATGGCATCCATGCAAGGGAACGGCCAGTGTCTTCCAGCCGTCACCTTTTCACCAGAACTTCTTTCTGTTTTCTTGAGTGTTTGGTGTACATAGCTTGAATCTTCATCACCTTTCTTTCCACAGTGGGGAGTGGATTATTTCAGTTCATTCAAGCCAGAAATCCTCGCGAACCGGATAACGAATTAGCTGGGCGCATTCGCAATTTCCCCCCCAAGGACAAGAGCAACCTGCAGCAGTACTGCCTGTGTCCTGCCCGAACTACAAATCGCTTTTTCGATAAAGCACCAATGCGGTAACTTAGGATCAGGGATCTGCTGCGGATTGGGATCGAAAGAAAATTACAAAGGAGACGGAAAAACTGTGGTCGCTGTCACCACCTACCGACAGCTTGGGTTGCCGCTGCGCCCTGACAAAGTGGCAGAGGAAGAAGGGGTCCGGACCAACGACACCGGGACAGGACGAATCGCAGTCCTGAATCGATCGCATCCAACAAACGAAACCAGACATACCTACTTTTTCGCAACTCCGTACCACGATAGCAGAGTATACACGCCCTAAAGATGAACGGCTACAACGAGAAGCGTGAACTAGACGAAGACGCCTTTGGCGCCAAGGGGAGCATAGTCAGCGCCTTTGACGCTTTCCGTACGTCCCTCTCCCACACACATCATCATCACCCAAAGCACTTTCATACATCTCATCTTCAAAATGGCTAACATGAAAGTCTTCCTGAAAAGCCAAATCAAAACCCCAATACGTAACCCGCACCACCGCCGGCGGCAAATGGACCGTCTTCGTCGCCCTCGTCTCCTTCATCCTCTTCTGGTCCGAAGCCTCCCGCTGGTGGCGCGGCTCGGAATCGCACACCTTTGCCGTCGAAAAGGGCGTGTCCCACTCGCTCGACATCAACCTCGACATTGTCGTGAAAATGCGGTGCCAAGACATCCACATCAACGTGCAAGACGCGGCGGGCGACCGCATCCTGGCCGCTGCAAAGCTACATCGCGACCCGACGGTATGGCAGCACTGGGTCGACAACAAGGGGATCCATAAGCTGGGACGGGATGCCCAGGGTAAAGTAGTTACGGGGGAGGGGTACATGCAAGGGCACGACGAGGGTTTCGGGGAGGAACATGTGCACGATATTGTTTCTTTGGGCAGGAGGAAGGCCAGGTGGGCGAAGACGCCGAGGTTGTGGGGGGCGACGCCGGATAGCTGTAGGGTGTTTGGCAGTCTGGAGTTGAATAAGGTCCAGGGCGATTTCCATATTACAGCTAAAGGGCATGGATACATGGAGTTTGGACAGCATTTGGATCATTCCGGTTTGTTTTTCTCTCACCCCTCTCCCCAGTCATCCCCTTTCCATTACCATAACAACCACTAACACAAAAAATAAAAAAAATAAAACAGCATTCAACTTCTCCCACATCATCTCCGAACTATCTTATGGCCCCTTCCTCCCCTCCCTCGTCAACCCGCTCGACCAAACCGTCAACATCGCCTCCGCCAACTTCCACAAGTTCCAGTACTTCATCTCAGTCGTCCCCACCATCTACTCCTCGTCCGGTAAATCCATTGTCACGAACCAGTACGCCGTCACGGAGCAATCGCAGGAAGTCACGGAGCGCATCATCCCGGGTATCTTTGTCAAGTACGACATTGAGCCGATTCTGCTGAACATTGAGGAGGAGCGGGATTCGTTCCTGGTCTTTTTGATCAAGGTCGTTAATGTCATTAGTGGTGCGCTGGTAGCGGGTCATTGGGGGTATAGGATTAGTGATTGGTGTCAAGAGGTGTGGGGCAAGAGGAGGAGGAGGGCTGGTGGGCCGAGTGAGGGCATGTTGGGTGGGAAGGGGCATGAGCGTGATGATTAGTAGTACTATGGTGGATGAGAGGAAAATAAGGTGGTGGTGGAGGAGAGGTAAAGAGAGAGAGTGTGTGTGTGTGAGAGAGAGATAGATGGGTGTAGAAGAAGTTGGTTTTTTACTTTTTTTCTGTTTGATATCAGCTGGGCCGTGTGTAGAAACGTAAAGAGACGTCGAGATTGAGTTGGAAAGATCTACAGAGTTTCAGGTTCTCGCAACGTTGGTAGCGTCTATATTTGCATGTTCCGCGGGTTGTTTCGTCTTATGTCAGTCCATGTCTGTGTAAGCGCTAGGTGATGCTCTTGCAGTTGTTAGTAACTCTGCTAAGGCTCGGTAAGGTTTGACTGACACTAGAACGACCTCATGCCCTTTCTTTAGCCGGCAGACAGGTAGATACTATCAATGAATCAACCGTCTATCCTACCCTGCCGTGTTGCATAGCAAAGGTCCTTGCACTACAAGATCTTTCACAAACGGGACAGAGCGAGATTTTGATGTAAAGCTTTTATTTGTTCTTCGGGGTATACAGACGCTTCTAAAGAAAAATGACAAAGAAATCTCTCTACACATAACATCCCCTCTCCGGAAAACATGTTGAAACCCCAAAACGCCCAAACGTGCCACTTATTTTCTTCCTCGCACGCTTTTATGCTTTTGCCGGCTTCTGCCTTGTCTCTTTTAAATGCATAAACTTTCCTCTTCTAGGTGAGGCTGCATGCGCTTGCATATGCAGATGCTATGCATATCAGGCACCGTCATCCGTACCCTTTGTTTTGTTGTTGCCTAGCTCTCTAAACCTCTACTCAAGATGGGTAGTCATCCTTCCTTGTAGTCAAGAGCGGATATAGTCGATGGTCGATGAAAGGCAAAAGGAGCGAGCGAGAATTACTCGCGCTTTGCCTCCTCATGCTGCTCTCTCTTCCTTTTTTGGCCAGCGGTAGCTTCATCCCTGTTTGTATCAAATGTCGTGTGAATAATCCTGTTCTTTTCCCAACTCTTTTGCAAAGCAACGCTCGGTTTCCAGAAAACGTTCAGATGGCAAAACACTCAACGAACAAAAAGAAAAGATCCAGGAATCCAGTGAGGGGTGAAGTTGGAGTACCCCTCGCTCTTTAGGGTGGATGGTCCAAAAGAAGGGGGGATGGGGGTTGTCAGATCGCTCCGTGGGTATTTTGGGTAGGCTTACTCCTCGTTGATGACGACACCCCACTCGTGCTGCTCGTTGCCGTACATAATGTCCTTCATCCAGGACTTGATCTTGGTGGTGTAGACGCCAGAGTCGTTCTCGCCGAGAGGGATGTGAACGTCAGTGCCGCGGTGGTGGATCTGGGAAACTGGGGCGATGAAGAACTGTGAAGGGCAAAGGTCAGTACGTGCTGAACAGAAAGATGAGCCACGGGGGGGACAGTAACATACAGCAGTACCGGCGGCGAAAGCCTCGACGATGCGGCCCTCCTTGTGAGCCTCGATGACCTCATCGATGGTGTAGCGGCGCTCGACAACCTCAACCTCGCCAGCAAGGCGGGCCTTGGCGAGCTCGAGGACGGAGCGGCGGGTCACACCGTCAAGAATAAGCTTGTCGTCAAGAGGAGCAGTCAGGAGCTGGAGCTTGCCACCCTCAGACTCCTTGGCGCGCCAGACGATGAAGAAGTTGGAAGCACCAGCCTCAGTGCAGTAAGACTCCTTGCCGTAGAGCCAGAGGATCTGGTGGAAGCCGCGGGCCCTGGCCTCGTTGGTGGCGAGGAGGGAAGGACCGTAGTTGGCGCCGACCTTGGCGTAGCCGAAACCGCCAACCCAAGCGCGGATCATATCCTCGGGGTTGGTGTGAAGGCGCATGCCACCGGCGGGGCTGTCCATGCGAGGCATGAAGGAAACAGTGATGAAGAGGAGAGCCTGCTTGGGGGCCTGGACGCCGAGCTGGGGCTGGGTGCCGATGACAGCAGGGCGGATGTAGAGGAAGGAGCCGGGGCGGTCCTTGGGGAGCCACTTGGCGCCATCGACGGCAACGAGCTTGGCGATGAGCTTCTCAACCTCGACGGGGTCGAAGCCGGGGAGGGCGATACGGAGGGTGGACATGAGCAGGCGCTTGGCGTTCAGGTTGGGGCGGAAGAGGCGGAGCTTGCCGTCGAAACCGCGGAAGACCTTGAGACCCTCGAAGCACTCGGTGGCGTAGTGAAGGACGGAGGCGGTGGGCATCAGGGAGATGGGGCCGTAAGGCTTGAGCTCGGGAACGCCCCAGCCAGACTCGACGTTGTAGGAGACGGTGACCATGTGGTCGGTGCAGATGGTCTCGGAGGCAGCATTGGCAGTGGCCTCATCGGGAACCTGGCGGGCATTGGGATCGGCGAGGGTGACGACGAGCTTGGAGGCATCGAGCTCTTGGATCTTGGGGACATCGGAGGTGCCGTTGATGAGGGCGTTGGCCTCATCGATGGTGTGCTCGAGGGCAACGGCAGAAAGGTTCTCCTTGGGGGGTTCGGAATGAGACACCATTTTGAATTATTGGGGGTGTAGTGTTGACGGGTATTGGGATGATGGTATGAAGAGAAGGTATAGGGAGAGGGGAAATATCAAGATGGGAGGGGGGAGAAAGCTTTATTATGAGACGGCAACGCCACGGGAAAGAAGAGACGGATGGGGAACCCGGGGCCAGATACGGGACCGATAACAATCGAAGGCCGGGATCACTTGTGGACGGGAGTCATTCTTGGGTTTTTTTTTTTTTTTTTTTTTTTTTTTTTTYCTTTTTTTTTTTCTTCGACACTGGTTATGTCTGATCCATTGACCAATGGGACAAAGTGAAACGAGAGGTCAGGTGGGGGCGATTTGAGATGTGGGTGTGTAGTGTAAAAAGAAAAGCAAGTCAAGATTCTCGAAGGAACGGCGCATACCTCGGGTGTGTCTATCTGCGGCCTTGGACAAGCGATATGCCGCAGATATGCGCAGCAGCTTACATCGATGGGTGTCTCACTCTTCAACAAACCTCTTTTGGGGACGTGACTCGCATCTTGTTCGTCCACATTGTCTAACCCGAGGAAAAGGAACCTGGGACACAGGAGGGGGTCGGATCGTCAATGCCGCCCCGTTGCCACGTTTGTTGTGCAGATTCCGAGCCCCCGAAGACGGAGGCCATGATTCTTTGTCAAGTTCACTGAAGTTGAGTCATGGAGGTTGTATCAACACAACTTTTGTTTGCCGGGATGGAACGGACCCTTGCCGCCGAGGTTCGCAGCCCCCCGGCAAATTGAGCCCACATTGGCACGCCCTTCAGTTCACCAAGAGTCATCATCATCACCATCACTATCAATCTGCTCTCATGGCGTCACGAGAGAGGGGTTGTTACAGGTACGTAAGATCAACAGAAGCCGGATTGTCACATCCAGATTGTTATTGATCTTTGCGACGTATGTAGTGTAAGATGCGGTGAAATGCAAACGACGACTTGCAGGTTGGAATTCCCATCAACTCAAAAAAAAAAAAAAAGGTACGGAATTGGATTCCTTGACGTCAATTGGGCCGTGAGTAGCCGAAGGTACGCGGTTATCCTGAGGACCTTGCGAGGTTCAAGATAAGATAACCCCCCGTTGTCTGGAGCAAGGTCCACACCGATTGGTTGATTGTCTCGGGATTTTGCAGTCATGGTTCCGGGACCTGGTCGGGCTCGGCAGCAGCCAAACATCGAAGAGCACCGGGGGCCCTGAACGCGCGGCAGGGTCCATCGGCCGAGTCCATCAGCGAGGAAGCCCGCTGATTATCCCGTCCTGACATCCTCCAGGTCCCCCTTGGCTGGTGACCGGATCCGATCAAAAAAGGTCACCACACCCGGTCGGCCCATCCAACCTCGGTCACTCCGTCACTCCGTCCACTACCGCTAGTCCCGCTACCGTTACCTATCTACACTAGTAAGTGTAGTCACTTGCCTTGCTTGAGCTTCAGTTGTACGGCAGAAGTGGCCGACACAGATCGGACATTACCATACGTACTTGATAGTTTGGCCACATCTGATCACAGCTTTCACGTTTCATCCATCTCACCGAAACACTGAAAGTCGGGTTTCATGTTTTTCTTCGACCGCCCCCCCATCACCTCTAGTTCCTGTTTGCTCACGGCCTCTGCGAGGATGCGTTCAACACGTGTACCAAATCCATGCGCTCCGCTCACTCCGCCTTCGGTTGCTTAGCTGCTGCTGGCCGCGCCAATGACTGCCTTGACTTGTTGTTGCTCGCACCACCAATGACACAATCTCTGGACCTCCTGGCTCCATCTTGGTCGCACAAGAAACAACTGTTGGATTTGTCTGGATTTGCTTGGATCTGCTTGCTGCTGCTTACTAGTGTTGGCTTGGTCGCATGAACTGCTGCCAACTGGCGCCCTTACCCATCACTCGGAAACACAGGACCAAGAGAGATCCATCGGGTACGCGCTCATCGCCTATCCATTGGTTGCCATCAGGAGACAACAGAGAGAGATGGCGTTCTGGATGTGTGTTGTTGGCACGAAAAAAAGGGCTGGGATGCCCATGATAGTCGAGGCCAATTCAGGGGCACGCCAACCTCAAGTATTTACAGACTTCTTGCTGGACATTGCTTTTTTTCTTTAGCAAACCGCTCTCCGGGCGCTTCACCCGGCATCCAGTATGTTCTGGGTTTGTGACTATCTATGTCATCTTTCTCATCCAGTGATGCCAAATGGCACAAAGAGCTCGGCTGCATGCCCGTGATTGGCTTCCCCGCGTACCATACAGTGCAGTGCCATCCCAATCAATGGCCCATCGCGATGTGAAGTTGTCCTGGTTTTGACCTAAACCTGCCCGAGGCCACTTTTCCCAAACCACTCAGGCCCTCTCCTTCTCGCAGGATTCTTTAGTCCATTCACATATCGCTCAGGTGATTGGATTTGCTGTCTCCTTACGATATATACTTGCTGGCACAAGGCGCTCTAGCCGGCACCCCTCCTTTTTGGTATCCTACCCTAAACCAACGGATTTCTTATCGGTCTTAAAAAAAGAAAAAGACAAAAAGACAGACAAGGAACCATCAGTCACCATGTCCAAAGAGCCAAGAGAGTCAAGCAGGCATCGTCAGCCGCATAGAAAGGACTCCTTGACATCCGTTCTCTCGTGGGCAGGGTTACAGCCAAGATCCAGCCCTACCAAGACATCCTCCACCTCTTCTTCTTCTTCCGAGCCAGCACCACCCTCACCATCTCACCATGGCCTCTCAAGAGGCCGCAGGCACAGCTCCAGTGCCGATGATAAAAAGAAGGCACGTAGACGCTCGATGGCTTTGCGGAGATTCTCCATATCAGTCCCCGGTGCTGTCGCTGTCGACGAAGACAGTCTCACCAAGACCAAGCTTAAGAAGACCCCTTCCTGGACGCTGGACGATAAGGCATCGGAGTCTTCTCCCAGGACGTCCACCAAGGCCGCATCAACAGACGCCGTCAACAAGACAACAGCAGCCGCATCAACCATCTCGGGCCAAAACACATCAGAAGTCAAAGAAGAGGCTTCTAACGGGGACCATTCCGAAGAAAAGGTTAGCAAGGAGAGGCTTCCAGGGTAAGTCCATATCACTGCATGATATAAATGAGTCAATGAATCATCATTAACGCAGCCATAGCCCACAACAACATCCGTTGCCTCCCGCACCAAAGCCCAAGTCAATTCTCCGAGTCGCCAGTCCAGATGGCCGGAAACCACCACCACGCAAGATCCCTTGCTTTTCGACCACGCTTCCAGAGTACGACCCCAGGAAACCCACAGCAGACCATGCCTGTCTCGTGCCTCTACCGGAATCCAGCATCACTTCCATTACCGGCTCGGTATCTTCCTCAGAATCATCCGTCTGCAGGCCTGAGAAACATGGGACCGCCACCGTCCGATTCGCCACGGCAACAGTGCACAGAGTTGAAGTAGGACCCGGACGTCGGTTCCTCCCGGTGAAGCGCAAGAGCAAGAGCACAGTCACCTACATTTCCCGCTTCGACGACGAAAATTCCCTCAAGAAGAACCTCACCAGCCCGACCAAGCAGCGAAGGCATCGGGCGAACCAAGCAGCGATGGGGCGGTACTGGCAGAGAACGGAAGAAGAAGAGGCTATAGAACGAGAAGAGGCGCGTAAGAGAGCAGAACAAGAAGCCG
The DNA here is from genome assembly GCA_009805215.1 of Neurospora discreta FGSC 8579. Classification (NCBI taxonomy): domain Eukaryota; kingdom Fungi; phylum Ascomycota; class Sordariomycetes; order Sordariales; family Sordariaceae; genus Neurospora; species Neurospora discreta. The sequence continues at coordinate 304,860 of RANX01000016.1, forward strand.
AACAGTACCGATCCGAGCCCTCCAGTCCCCCTGATCCGGATTTTGTCAGCAAAAATGGCACAACACCACCCAGTCCGGAACTGGCGGCGACGGATGATAAGCTCGAGGAGATATATATCGATGACGAGAAGCCGGAATCTGACAGCCCAAGGAAAGCGAAACGGGATGCCTCTCCGGCTTCATACAGATCGTCAAGCCTCAATTTGGTGTTGCTTGCGCCCGAGCCTGACACAGGCTTCCCGTCCGACGACTTGACCCTGGAAGAGGAGCTGGAATCACAGCAAGAGGATTACAGAACAGGGCTGGTACACATCGATATCAAGGCTGAAGAAGCAGAAACTGGGGACTGGCCCTTGGCTGAACGTGAATCTGAACAAGCTCACCAAGAAGTCCAGACATTGCTTGAAATCAAGACACCAAGGGGAATCGTCTTGTCCCCTATCGCGGAAGAATTTGCCATCGACGACGAAGAGGAAGACAGCGATAGCGGAGGTGAAAGCGGTTACAAGCCCCTGGCAACCACCAAAACCATCACAAACTACCAGGAACCCGAGGAACACACACCAACAATGCCCCCAACACCTCCAAGACAGTCAACCGCCTTACTACTATCAGCAGAACCCGAACAAACCACCACCACCCACGACGACGTCACAGATGACACAGATGACACTTCATCTCCAACCTCGCTCACCTCAGAGTCCCAAGACCAAACTCAAGAAGAAAAATGGTCCACCCCCCGCCTCCGTCCAGCCATCTCTTCCAAGCGCCACAACTCCTCTCATACAACCCACCACGTTACTCACGCCGGGAAACATCATTATTCCCCGCCTTCGCCTCCGGCCTCTCCACCCCTAGCAGCCACCAAACCCGCCACAACTCCTCCTCCCAAGAAACAACAACACCACCACCACCACCACCACCACCACCCTTCACCCAAAATCCCCGCCTTCACCATCCCTATCCTCATCCCGAAAATCACTATTGGCGAGAAAGACGATAGCCATAAACGTTCTTCTTCTTCGTCGTCATCGTGGGGACATAGGAGATCGTCGTCGTCTTCGTCAACGTCGTCAACGTTGTCGTCGTCGGCGTCGTCAGCGTCGGTATCTGAAAAAGATAAGAGTGGGTCTCCAACTGGAAGAAAGGGCAGTGAAGGTAGCGAGAGGGACTCGAGTCCAGGGATGAGTGGAAATCGGTTGCATTTATCGGGGGGGAGGAGGAGGAAGAGTAGTGGGAGTGGGAGTGGAAGTGGGAGTCATCATGGGCATCAGGGGGTACATACCTCTAAGCAGTCTATTGCCGTCTAACTTGCATACATCCTTACATACATACCACTAAGTAACTGTTCTGCTCTTAGGGTTACGCTGAATCAGGAGGGTATCAGCAATAACTTGAATTCCAGGTTCACATACACGTGTCTTTTACATTTCTTTTCTCTCTTTTTTTTTTTTTTTTTTTTTTTTTTTTTTTTTTGGAAAAGATGGTTTTAAACTATTGAGCAGCATCAAACTTGGCATCATGGCATAGTATGGAATGGGTAGCATTCGTCCATCCATCCATCTAGCCATCTATTACATTAGCATATCATAGTATAGATAGAAAGCATCAAGGGACAAAAAATACAAAGAATCATTGCGTCCCGCACCACGAATAGCTACCAGCCAAAGAAAACACCTAAATGTGAAGTTATAAGATAAAGAAACCAAATACGTTACTGTTAGTACACTACACCTTACTTGTGTAATGTGTAAAGTTGGTAAACATCCAAGCCTACCTATTTGATTAAATTACCCATTATATAGTTACAGTCTCGTATAGGCACTTCAGGTGACTGTTGAATACGAGCCCGACGATGCACAGACTGGAGGGAACATCTTAAAGAGTCCGCCATCGAGTACAAGCATGGTTTTTACTTGAACTCCTGTGAATCTGAAAACGCAAAGCCATCGATACCCTTTCTTTTTCACACATATTCCATGAAACAATCACAAGAGAGACAAATGTTGATTTCATCATAACGTCCTTTTGAGAAATGCCATATAAACATTAAGACCCAGAAAAAGTATCTGAATCGACTAGTCCTAATTATGTAACTGACAGAATGGTATCTTGCTTGTCTTCTAATGAAATTTGATGTTCCCCTCTTCGGCTTTCCATCTTCGGCTTTCCATCTTCGCCTTCCCAGTATGTCCTCTGGACGTGTCCTTGTCTTTGATGCCTTGCTTTCTCTCCCCTTTCAAGAAAGATTCGGTTATGACAATATGACAACATGCCCTGCTTTCCCTGCTACAGGAAGATAATTAGAGGATTTCGGGACACGATGGGGACAAATACCCCATGAATGAACGAGTCCACCCCTTAGCTGTTGACAAGATCTCTCGAACCGTCACTCCTCGCTCTTCACTCCAGACTTCCTTGACGTCCACCACCACCGCCACCAATACTCATATTCGAAACCTTCCTCCTCAGCGACCTAAAGCTCATCATGGAGCTCTTCCTAGCCAAACTCGGTGTCTCGCTACCCTGACTCGCCCAACTCGGTGACCTCAACGGAAGAGGACCAAGAGGGCCAATAGGACCAATGGGAATGGAGCCAAAAGGACTGCTCCTTGGGGTCGTCCCGGCCGTAATCGTCCTCCGACGGGGAGGTGGTGGACTGGACCCGAGAATTTCGACAAGGCTCATCACCTCGGTTGCGCCTTCAGTATCGTCATCGTCGTTGTCGACAAGAACGAAGGTGTCGTCAAAAGTCTCGTTGTCATCATCAGAGACATTAGAAGGTTCATCCACCTAGGAGTACCTCTTACTCTTGTGACTAGATTTGCCGCCGCCGCTCTCGTTGTTGCTTTCCACGACCCTGTCTAGGGTTTTGGCTCGTTCTGCCAAGGGTGCGGTTTCCCTGTGTTTTGGAATCGGAATAATTAGCTCGGTGTTCCACTTCGTATGGTTGGTCGTTCGTTTGGTCGTTGTTTCATGGCAGTTCGGTTGCATTGTGTTGCATTTTGGACATGGATGGATGGATGGTAACCAAGGCTTCTTTGGGCCCCTTGAACGTCCTCGGCGTCTGTCTTTTGTCGGGTTCGTAGGTAACACAGGTGGGTAGTAACAAGTAAATATAACGGATAAGGATGAATGAAACAACACTACAGCCTCAAGCGAAGCCAGTGCAAGGAAAAGAAACTCCAAAGCGTCGAAACACAATAGCCCCCGGTCCCCTGAATTTCCTTTGCCCTGAACCAATACTTTTGCTTTCACACAGAAGCCTGCCCTAAAACGAAACATAATCATCACAACATCGCCAAAAAAAAATAACAAGGAAAAACATCACACATCAAACAACGTCAAAACAAACATCAACATCACAAACATCACGCATCGCACAAGAAACACTCACATCAAACCCCCCAAAACCACTCTCCCCACCGCTCCCACCTCCGCCCTCACCCCTGCTCGACTCTGTTCCTCAAACTCTTTGATGACCCCCTGAACAATGATTTTGCGGATCTTGGCATCCGCCTTGGTAAACAACTCGGCCACCGTGCCGTTACACTCCCTGGCCGTGGGTACCAGTGACAGCAGTCTCGTATAAGTGTCGATTAAAACGTCACACAACGTTGCAAAAGTTTCGAAGAAGTCCGGATCAAACGGTAGGTTAGGCGTTAGTAAGTACGTGTACTCCTCTCCTGGAAGCAGCTCGGTTTGCTCGGCTGGTGAGAAGGATATGGGTGCTGGGGAGTTGGCGGATGAGGTGGTTGGCTGTGCGGTCTGACCCGAGGATGGGGCGCCAGCGAGGGTGGAGGCTGCTGTTGAGGGGGCGGTTGATGCTGCTGAGGTTGACGAGGGAATGCCGCTGCTGCTTGTTGAAGTGGTCTTTTCTGTCGAAGTTGAAGTGTTTCCTGCGCCCGAATTTGTGGTGGTGGTGGTGAGCATAGACTCGTCAAAAGTACCCGTGTGGGAGGGGACAGATTCAAGAGCGTAACCAAAGTCGTTAGGATCGTTGCCGTTCGCTGTCGGTGGCGGGATGGGCATGGCTGGGGTGCTGGATCCGTTCACGGTGGTGGTGTTGCTACTGGTTCCTCCCATGCCGGTCGCACTACTTGCTCGTCTCGTTTTGGCGCTGGGCGTGGCTCGTCGGAACATTTGCGGGATGCGGGCGCGTGATAGGGAACTGGCTGACGCCGTGCCATTTTCCGAGTGAAGCTGTTGAAAGGTTTCGAACTCAGCTAGAAGGTGGTTCAGACTTCGCAAAAAATCGGTAGGGTTGTTGCAGACAAGATCGAGAACGGTGGGTAGGGAAAGACCCAAAAGAAGGTAGTTGGTTGCTCTTCGGCCCAGCTTGCTGCTATTAAAATAAGGCATCTTTTGTAAGTCGGGTTTGTCAAAGAGAAGCGTGTTGAACCAGTAAATGCGGCCTTCATGACTGCGAAGAAAAGGAGACAGAATTAGCATATGATGAGCGCTCTTTTCCTGGACGGCATGGGGGAAACGTACGCTTTCCGCAGATAGTCCAAGGTCGATATCCTCTTGTTCGCCGTTTCTTGTATACGCGCGTGCACCTCTCCCAGCTCGCTTTGGGGCCCGGGAGCCACCATAGCGGGAGGCGCTAACTGTGTGGTGCTTGGCCCGAAGCCATTCACAGGCGTAGGCGTGCTGCGGCTCAACATCCTCGAGAAGTTGACAGTCTCGGTGGTAGCAGACGGCGAGGGGCGTACGGCGTCGGTCAGTCGCGAGGCGGCAAGGGCAATACCGGGGACGTGCGGGATCGAGTTGGAGCTGAAGGAGCTGTGGCTGGTGGCGGGTTGAAGGGACGGTTTTCGGGATCGACTACTGCTGGAGGTCGTCGGCGTCGTCACTGCGGCTCCGCTGCCAGGGCCATTTCCCCCTGGGGCTCCGGATTGTGTCGATAGGGACGAAGCGGCGCGGCGATGTCGGTGGATGAGGGACGAAAGGGACGACTTGCGACTGAAGGAGGGAAACTGGCGATCGCGATTCTCGCGTTCTTGGTTGGGATCTTTAGGGTCCTTGTGGAGGAGGACCTTGTGCTGGCGGGGATCTGGTCCTGGAACTAGACTGGGGAGCGTCGAGCCAGCGGCGCTATCCCCGTTGGTGCTGGCGCTAGCCTGGCTGATGCTGGGCCTGGGGGTCTCGGCGGCTGTGATTGGCGAGTCCAGCACTGCACTGGATGATGATGATGGAGGTGGTGGTATTGACGGCGGTAGTGGTTGGCCCCGTGCATGTGCCTGTGCCTGAACGTGTTCCTGCCCCTGCACCCCTGACGGCGAGGAAGCTGGAATTGGAATTGGATTCCACTTGGGGTCTCCGCCAGCAGCAGCAGCACCCGAACTGGTCCCCGGTCGCGATCTCCCAGACGGCGACGGGCTATTGTTCCAGGGAGATTTGGGCGATTTGCTGGGGACCAGGGGAGGAACATCCTCTTTCCCAGGAGATGAAGGACCCATCATGTCGTTATCGCTCTTGGCATTGCCATTGCCATTGCTCTTCCTTCTTCTCCCTCCTTCTCCCTCAAAAAGTGGCAAGGTCGTCGGACTAGTTCGCTGCATGTCTCACACTTTATTCTGCTGATATGCGACCTTGAGATGTCGGATGGTATTGGCAATTGTCATTGACCTGTCAGCGCTTCCTCTCCGCTGCGCATCCCCGCAAGGTAAGGTATCCTTTTCGGCAGGCCACATTCGATGATGTGGATATCCAGAAGACGTCGTTCACATGAGATAGTACCTGTTCGAGGTGTCGCAGATTCTAAAAAGAGAGAAGACATGGTTGCCCACAACCACGGGGTCCGGACTCGGATATAAAAAAAGACTCGAAAAAACTGCTACTACCATCAAAAGACTGGGCCCAAGCTCTGACGATAACAACGACGAAACGGGAGTGCGACCTTTTCCTGCCCGTTTGTCTGCCTGGTCGCAAATCAGCAGCCGCCAGCCGCAGGAATCCCAGGAATGGGAGCAACGGAATCCCAGTTACCGCCCGTCAAGAGACACTAATCGCCCAGTTGCTCGTGGCGATTCGATAAGAGCATTGGCCGGCAAACGAGAGACCTCCTGGGATTTTTAGAGAGCCGAAGCTGAGATTTTTCGTCCCAAGAAGATCGTGATAAACATTGCCAGTGGCCTAGAATTCATTTGTTGGAAAGTTGAAAGAAGAAACGTCTTTGGCAAGCCCAAAAGTGGGTGTCCTTCCCGGCCAGCTGGATGGAATGTGGAACATGACAACAGCTGTTGGCAACTTGAACACTATGGTAGGCCATATGCAAGGAATAATTGAGAAATCGAACCCTGCAAAAGAGCCTCCAAGAGTTCACCACTCGAAAGGGCAACCACAGCACGCTGAATGAAAGGAACCGATCCGGTCGCTGTTTGGGCCGCAGTTGTTGGGCGGGAAGGACGGAACAAGCGCCGTACACTTTAACCTAACTGCAAACAATCGTCACTCAAAGACCAGACAATGCGTTTATTGACGCAACACTTGACTATCAATGGAACAATGATAGGATCGGTGGATTTAGTTAAGAGACCTTGGTCTCTGTCATGTATATTCAATTATGCCGAGTTGACAATATGTCCATGGACTTTATCAAGTGTCATCATGTGGCCTCAACATTTTTTTGTCCATGAATAAGTGGGGGAGGGGCAGATTAGAAAGAGGGGGGGCAACAAAAGGGGTAGGGTCTTATTCAGGTACCGATCAACACAGCTTCCTTGTGATAACACCAGCCAGGCTTCTCTCCTTCATCACGTTTCAAGAACCCTCTTTTTCAATCGTTAACCACTGAACTTCTTCCTTACGACCTAGCTTCAGCAAACCACTTATTCTTGGATTAATACCTACCTATTTTTAAAACCCTTCAAGCCTTCTTGTATCAGGTACTGTACCACAAAACAGGACCACTTCAAGCCATCTCAGCCCAACACCATCACATAACAATCAGTGTTTACACCCAACTAATACAAAAACACCAACCATGGCCCCCTCCGATCCCGTCAATCCCCCAGGCACCCCCGCCCCCTCCCTCCTCGAAGGCCGCCTCTGGGTCGACGGGTGTTTCGACTTCTTCCACCACGGCCACGCCGGCGCCGTCGTGCAAGCCCGTCAACTCGGCACCGAGTTGTACGTCGGCGTGCACTCGGACGAAGCCATTCTCGAGAACAAAGGCCCCACAGTCATGACGCTGCGCGAGCGCCTGCTCGCCACCGACGCCTGCCGGTGGGTGACCAAGTCGGTCGCCTACGCGCCCTACGTCACGCAGCTGGACTGGATCAGCCATTTCGGGTGCAAGTACGTGGTGCACGGGGACGACATCACGTCCGATAGCTCCGGGGAGGATTGCTACCGGTTTGTGAAGGCGGCGAATCGGTTCAAGGTGGTTAAACGCACGCCGAGTATTAGCACGACGGACTTGGTGGGGAGGATGTTGTTGTGCACGCGGACGCACTTCATCAAGGATTTGGAGAGGGTGTTGGAGGGAGAGGAAGGGAACGGGACGGCGGAGGAGAAGAAGAAGGTCGGGGAGGATATGAAGGAGAGGATCAGGCTGTATGCGACGGATGAGACGGCCAAGAACCCCGGGGCGAACGTGTGGTTTTGGAAGGGGGAGGAGAAGAAGGACGAGGGCCAGGAGGAGAAGGGGGTGTTTAGGGAGTTGTTTGGGGGGGTTGGACCCAAGCCGGGGCAGAGGGTTGTTTATGTGGATGGAGGCTTTGACTTGTTCTCGAGCGGACATATCGAGTTCTTGAGGCTAGTGACGCAGAAGGAGGAGGAGCTGGCGCGTCAGGAGGGGTGGTATTCGCAGCAGGCGATTGATGAAAGGAAGGGCAAGGGTGCGGATTACGGTCCGGCATTTGTGGTGGCTGGTGTTCACGATGACGAGGTCATCAACCGCGAGAAGGGCGTAAACTATCCCATCATGAACGTCTTTGAGCGTGGTCTCTGCGTTCTGCAGTGCAAGGTATGTTTGATTCAACAGAATGGTATCGAGAGGTTCATGCTGACATTCGCTACAGTACATCAACGCCGTCGTTTTCGGCGCGCCCTTCAAGCCAACCAAGGGCTATCTCACCTCTCTTCCCTGGGGCACTCCTGATGCGGTCTACCACGGTCCGACCTCGTTCATGCCACACACCGAAGACGTGTACGCGGTTCCCAAGGAGATGGGCATCTACAAGGAGATCGGCCAGCACGAGTACAAGGACGTGAATGCCGGCACCATCGTCCAGAGAATTATGAAGAGTAGAGATCTTTATGAGGCTCGCCAAAAGGCCAAGGGCATGAAGGCCGACATCGAGGCCGCTCACAGGGAGCGCGAGTTGCTGGAGGAGCAGCAGAGGAAGAAAGAGGAGGCCATCGCCGCGCAAAAGGAGTAGGATGCCATTGGAGGTAACATACACCCACATCATCCATCATGGGCATCCGGGGCAAGGGGAAATCTCGACAACGGACTTGGATAGACCGAGTCCCAGAGATGTAATACGATAAACGGCTTTCAATATGCCAGAGAATGCCTATGAGACACGAGCATCACGAACGGTGTCAACGAAGAGTGAAGGAAGCTAGACTAGTACTACGTAATGATAGAGAGGGAGACTTGAATAACAAAAGAAGCAAACGCTTGGAAAGTTCATCAGATCGTATTCAATAAGAGTCATCAAGGGTGATGCGCGAAGATTTACCCCGGCACCACTTCAGAGCTTGACTCTATTATTGTGTTTCTCATCACCTGAACTTGTGAAGCCCCCCAGATCGTAGCAGATGCTTTTTACGTTTGTACCAACCAGGACAGTGTGACATGATCGGATGGACGGGTTGGGGGACTTCCCGCGAAGTCCAGAGTTTCAAAAGATGTCCAACCAAGCCACGTCGCATGTCCAAGTCAGAACAAAACGAAGAAAGCAAAGATGGAAAAAGATGTGTTGTTGTGAAGCAACCCCCCTCGCACCAAGAATAAGCCCCGTCGAGTAACTTCGCCCCTGCTTCCCCAAAGAGAAACAAGAGCGAGCAATCGCATATCTGTGGTATCATGACGAAACCTCTCGAGCCACCGTCAAAACGCCCCAAGTCCGGACCACCCAAGCGGCTGAACCCACCATCGACCCCAGCTCACCAGATCGGACATCAAACTCCTTACCCGAGGCGCGGACTCATATCTTCGTCCATGTGGTCCCCGAGCTCGAAAAATGACATGCTCCCCAGAGAAGCAGACGAGGCCGACTTTGGTGTGATGGGCAGGGCTGGGCAAGACAGACGAGGAACTGGGCGGCCGAGATCAGCCGCAGTGCTTCTATGGCGGCGCGTTTCCGCAATCCGTTCGCAAATGAACGAATGTCCGGGGACTTTCTCCCAAAGCTCGAGGAAATGAAAGAAGCGCGCAAAAAAGCGTCATCTCTCCGTGTGGAAGCTTCGAATAGCGATTTGTCGGACGAGGGGGAGTTGCTTGGAGAGGAGAAGAAAAGGGAAAAGTGTGGTTTGCAGTCTCGAAATTTTCTTAAATGGCACTCGCGGCGGGGGTGGGTCTCTGTGGTTCAAGGTGGAGCTGATTGTCCAATCATCTGTGCACCAAAGGCAGCAGTCGCCAGGCAAGAGCAGGCAACGGCAGGCAACGGCAGGCAACTTGGAGTCGGGTTGTAGCCTCTCTCCAAACTTTCTGCCGGCTGGCGTGTGTGCATCCATCCCACTAGGCAAGTCTCACAGCGCGACCCGACCCGCGACTTGGATTCCATCATAGTAGCCAGCAGCAACCTCTCGCTGCTGCTCCCTAATTTTAACGAACCGTCTTCTAAAGCGGTTCTGTTTCCACACTTCAACACATAAGAAGCTGCCCTGAGCCATTGCACAGCTTCAGAACCTGTAGCAACAGACGGACGGCTTATATCACGACCCCAACATACGATACGCGCGACAGCTCTAAACTGCCCAGCTCGAGTCTCACGACTCCCAACACAAGCCAAACATGGCTGGTCTATTCGGTTCTGCCGCCGCATCGGCGAGTAACACCCTCGGCGATCTCAAGCAGGATGTCGAGCTCGGCCAACCTCCCGAGGATAGCATCAGCGACCTCGCCTTCAACCCCAATCCCGCCGACCAGAAGGACTTCCTCGCCGTAGCCAGCTGGGACAAGAAGACACGCATTTACGAGATCTTGAGTAATGGTCAAGGTCAAGGACAGGCCATGATTGAGCATGACGGCCCCGTTTTCTCTTGCGATTTCTTCAAGGTATGTTTACTTCGGGTTAGCTTCATGAAGGGGCCCGACAAAATACTGACACGCACTCTCCCCACAGGACGGCACCAAGGTCATCTCCGCCGGCGCCGACAAGGCCGCCAAGGTTCTCGATTTGGCCACCGGTCAGTCGATGCAGGTCGCTGCTCACGATATGCCCATCAAGTGCGTTCGCTACTTTGAGGCCAACGGCACGCCCATGGCGGTGACAGGTGGCTGGGACAAGCAGATCAAGTACTGGGATTTCCGCTCCGCGAACCCGGCCGCCACGGTGCAGGCCCAGGAGCGCGTCTATACCATGGATGTGCGCGACAACTTGCTCGTGGTTGGAACCGCTGATCGCTACATCAACGTGATCAACCTGAAGGACCCCGGCAAGTTCTACAAGACAATGCAAAGCCCTCTCAAGTGGCAGACCCGTGTGGTTAGCTGCTTCAACGATTCCCAGGGCTTTGCGATCGGCTCGATCGAGGGTAGATGCGCCATCCAATATGTAGAGGACAAGGATTCTGCGTACGTCTTCACCTCTCCCCCTTTGCTATTACATCTGGCGTAAACGCTGACTAACCGACATTTTGTTTTCCAGCTCCAACTTCTCCTTCAAGTGCCACCGCGATCCCGCCCAAGGCAACACCACGGCTGTTCACGCTGTCAACGACATTTCCTTCCACCCCCAACACGGCACTTTCAGCACAGCCGGTAGCGACGGCACCTTCCACTTCTGGGACAAGGACGCCAAGCACCGTCTCAAGGGTTACCCCAATGTCGGCGGCAGCATCACCTCGACAACGTTCAACAAGACCGGCAGCATCTTTGCTTACGCCATTAGTTATGACTGGAGCAAGGGATACCAAGGCAACTCGCCCACGTACCCGACCAAGGTCATGCTCCACCCAGTACAGCAGGACGAGTGCAAGCCTCGCCCGAGCGTCAAGAAGAGGTAGGAGCAGACTCGACGACGAACGGGCTGAGAAAAAAAAAAAAAGGTGGAGGAAGGTATACAAGGAGCAGGGGGGGCTACGAAGAGTGATGTGGCAAGCTGGCTATCTGGAGTATCTGGATAAGGAAAAGGTGCTTTTCCCACCTAGACTAGGGACCAAGAATCAATAGGGGTAAAGCATGGAGGAGGCGATGCTATAGTAGTATGGAAACGGCCGAAGAGACGGTACGAAAGTGATGGATGACAAGAATCAACGATACCAGAGGTCTGCACGGCAAGGAATGAAGGAAAGAGGAAGCAAGCAGCAGCGTGACTTCTTTTACGAATTTGGTAGTTTAGGTAGTTAGGTTAATCAATGGGTTTCAAGCGTAATTGCGCAGGAGAGGGATTGCGCTACAACTTCTGGTTCATCACCATACTTCCCGGTCTTCTACCATGTATATTCGACGGACTGAATTTAGATGAGTGTCTATCAAGGTAGGAAGTTGATTGACGGTTTCCATGACTAGACAAAACCGGGAACAAGAATCAACACTCGAGTCAACTTGGCATCTTCGTTGACCCGTGGATCTCGAACTGAGAACCTTGATGGTAGCGTATCAAGCCCGTTCAAGCCATCATAGCTTCAAAGCTATTGGGGACACTTCACCCGACGAGGATAATTCAATCATTTCCAAACCTGTATTTCAAGGTTCTACTCCTGCATAACTAGAAACTGTAAAAAGAAACTGCCCGGGTGAAATTGTCTAGTGTGGATGTTTCTGGTTAGGTAAAGAAGGGGTTTCCAGGGACGTTGTGTTGTGTATCATTACCACCTAGAAGTAATCAAAAGACTTGTCACCATGTGGATATGTAAACATCAAAGCCAGTTTTCCGCATCATTACACATGACATAAAATGTAAATGCGGTCGTCTCGTAACTTGTAAGGAGTCTAAATATCTGATAGTCATCGTTTCGAATGTACGTAGCTAAGAATTAACGAGAAACTCGGTCTTATCACACCTTTTTATTTTCCCCTCATTTGTTACGAGTCCAAACCAATCACTTAAACTTCATTTCGATTTCCTCCAATCCCCACAGACAGGCCAATCTGGCCCGTCGGTTGACAAACAAATTGATCTTCAATGACATCATCGACATCACACTCGCAGAACCCCTCATCAACAACAACTAACCAACTACATAGACGTACATAGTCGATTGTCCCCCTCGTGTTCCGTTGTGTCTAGTGTAATCTGAAACTCGACTACTCGAATCATGAAACGAGAAGGAACAGCCACATACGACAGTGGGGGAGTGTTCTAGAACATACAGTACCTCTCTACGCTACCTACCCTGACCCTTGTTTCTAGGTTAGGTAGTGTAGTGTAGTGTAGTGTAGTGTAGTGTACCTCTCCTGCCCTTCTCTTGTTGATAATTACCTAGCGTCGATGTCCGGTACATACCTCTAGTCTGGACCTCTTTGCGAGGCTCTAGGGTAGGTTGGTATGTAGGTCGGTCGATAGGTAGGTAGGTAGGTAGGCAGGTAGGTTGGTGGGTAGGTAGGTAGGCAGGTAGGCAGGTAAGTAAGCGTGTGACTTGATCATGTGAACAGGCAGCGAGCATGTGATCCTAGTACGTACATACGTACTCCGGGGATTGTGGGGACAGGAGACAGGAGGCTCTGGAGGATTGATGTCATGCATTTAAACATTTCGGCATTTACGTCTAGTTGCTTGGTGGAAGATGGTAAGCATGAGGCGATTCGGGAGCTATCGTCGAGACTCTGTGAAGATGCCCAAAATGCATGTCAACAACAAACAATATTCTTGAAACGGTAATTTGGAAGTGTCGATGACATAGGACGGGAATCATGATAGGGATGCCATAGTTAAGAAGAGAAGTGCATGTACCACTGCCAAATCACGGACGTAAGAATATGTGAATGATTGTTGCATAATGATGAATTTCGAGGCTCTAGCCTTTCTCAATTTCGTTATCGAGTCAGCGAGCCCACGAGTGATTCACTCGTAGGGTAGTAGGTAATAACTATCCAAAAGACAGACACTGCTGCTGGCTGAGGCGTTGTCGCCCAGTCATCCTCATATCGTGACAAGGAAAGAAAGATAATAAGAAAAACAGTCAAAGTACCCGAAACACCTGCTCTGCCCAAAACCAAATAACAAGAGACCCAGTTGTGTACACAGAGGTACTCATATGCAAAAACAAAGCCCATGACCATGCTTCAAACCCATCACCGCTCGCTCCAGTGACCAAAAAGTCAATGTAATCTTCCCGCGTTTAGTGGGAGAGACAACATTAAGCTTTAGAGCCACCTTTAGCAGGAGCGCCAAACACATCCTCCACCATACCCCTTCACAGATCCCTAATCATACCCTGGCCACCAACCTGCTCCTCCTGCGCCTTAGCCTCGTCGCGAGCAATGTCACGGACGAAGCCCAGGCTCACCCAGTCAGCACCAGTCCAGTTGTCCAAGTCGACAACCTCCTGGCTGAGCGAGGCGGGGAGAACCTGGCCGGGCTTGTTGGCGACGACGGCGACGGCGGGCTTGCTGGCCATTAGGTCGGCATCACCGTCTGAGGCGACCTCGCCGCGCTGCTCGGGTTTTAGCTCGTCAAAGAGCGGCATGCGCTGCACCGTAGGGGGAGGGGGGGTCTTGTTGTCTGGGAGCAGGGGGACGCGGATGGTGTCAAAGTAGGTGGGGTGGAAATCAGAGGAGGCACTGCCGGATTCTGTGGCGGCAAGATTGGGAAGCACGATAGCGTCGATGCCGTTGGCGAAGAAGGAGTTGCTGATGGAGGCGTTGGTTGGGGCCGAAGTGCGGAAGCCTTGCATCAGGGGAACCTTGCGAGGGGCGCGGGCCTGGTGAGATTTGTTAGTGTCATGGTTTTTTTTTGCATTGTGGTGGTGAGCACGGGAGTGAAGGGGACGTTGGTGAGAGAGCATTTCCCGAATTGGGTGCTTATGCTGCATGGACGGGAAGAGGACAGGAAATCATGGTCCGAGTGTTTGATAGTATGCCGTGTGGTGAGGGGAGTCGGCAATTGGATATCATGGCCCAAGGTGATGTGGCGGTGTTATGTAATGGAGGGGCAGAAGTGGAAAAGAGAGGAGCAATGAGTAGAGAAACAAAGGAGGGAGGGAACTCTCACATCGAGACTCTCAGCGCCAGACTCCTCACCCAGCCTTCTTTTCCTGGTGGCGTTGCTGGTGGCATTGAGGATAAAGCTAGGCTTGGCAACAGCAGGAGATGTGCTCAAGGACCTGGTGAGTTTTGTGATGGGAGGCGCGATTCTCGACATGATTGATGTTGTTGTTGTGGTTGTGGTTGGTAGGTAGTGTGGTTTTGGTGTGTAGGTATACACGGTATGAATGATTTCCCGATTCGGAAAGCTGTGTCGAGTGCTTCACTGGGATGGCTATTTGATGTCCAAGAGGTGCGAGGGTTGAGAGAGTATGAGACAAGAGACAAAAGGTGAGTCGAGAGGAAAGAGATGATGGCTGGTATTTGAGTTCAGAGTTGAACAAGTGAGCTGACGAGATGATGAGGATGTTGGGGACTGAAGCTGGGGGAGAAGAAGCAGTCGATATAAGCCGGGAACGGACCTCCGGGACCCTCGCTCAAGAGATCTGGGCAGACCAAAGCCAATCTGAGGAGAACACTGACAAGGGGGGGAGGGGGTACAAACAGACACCTCAAGAAAGGAGGGGACAGGGAAGCTTGGAGTTGGAGCTTGGAGTTGGAGCAATGGGGATTCGACTTTGATCTGCGTGAAGCGTTCACAGGTTGACTCGTGCGTTGTTGCTGTTCATGGGAGACGACTGCCGTTCGTTCGACAACAAACCGGCACATCCCACTTGCATCCCCATACAGCTCGCCATACAGGTCCAATGCCACCCTCCTGCGATTAGGTGCTTCTGTGGCAATTGATTGACTGCTCCGTCACTCCCAAAGTCCCCAGACTACAGACCCCTCTTTCTTATGTAAGTAATGGTCGGAGGCCTGGGGACGAGGACATGGTGTTTTGATTGGTACCATGTCTATACACTAGCATGGCGACGTTGGAGGTTGCCAGGGTTACAATGTTTATCATGGCGTTGATCGTCCGTTTTTTGGTGGTTTAGCGTTTGGGATTTATGCTTGTATCCAGCATCTCGCAGCATCCCGAGAAGGAATGGGCAGAGGACCGAAAGGTCAGAGCTGGGGGGGTCCCGCTGTATGAGCCGATGACGACGTAGATGCGAGTTTGAACTCCCGAGAATTCTCGAGCGTCAAACAGCCCATGCCTGCAGCTTTGTGCTCCCGCGGTCTTCCATTTCTCCTCTGCCCCGAGTTTCACAGGTTTGACTGATTGATGATGGCGAGTCCCGGATCGCCCCCGTTTCGGGCATCCGGGTAGATAGATGCCAAGCGGATATTTAGCAGTGACTAACACGCACAATGACCAAAGCCCCAGGTTTGGGAGCCGGTGAGATGGTCGTCTTGGGGCTATGGAGCTGGTAATGGAGCTGCGCGGGAGTTTGTGGAGTTCGCACCCAGTGTCGCTGGCGTCGGCCAGCCTGCTGCGTTAAGCCAACTACCACTCACAAAGTATCCCGAACCCCCCTTTCCTCAGCATCAGGGAGGAGGGGGGTTCGTGAGTGCTTCTTCACAGCAAGTCACAAGATCTCAACGACAGATTGCCAGATTCGCACTTGCCTGCCAGTTGCCTTGCCGAGCTCGGCGGGCTGCCTGAGGTGCTCGTGTCCATGTTCCTGAGACAGTGGGGAATCGTTTGGGGAAAGTGCGACCCTGAACAGGAAGCTTTGACAGGGGGCAGCCCATCTGCTCAACAAGAGGAAGCTTGGGCCATCTGAGTCGCTAAACAGCACCCCGCGAGGCGGTCAGTCCGTTGTCGGTCTTGTTCAATTCCACTTCAGTTCTCCCATACGTCGCCCGCGGACCCGACACAGCGAGCCTTCCAAGAGACCAAGACCACAAGCGAAAGCAAAGCAATTCAACACCAAAGCTGGCCAGACCATTGGTTACCAGCACCAGGCTTGATCAGGCTAGCTTGTCAACAACTTTTCAGAGCACGTGGGCAATCCGTGAATCGCATCTCATCTGTCATACTGTCACTGGTGCGCTTGGTGCGCTAGAGGCACTGACAGTTAGACCTACTAGGTACGTCACAGCGTACGGATGGCCCGGCTGATCTATATTCGAGCGATGGGGACTTTCTCCATGTCCTGCGTGCGTGTCTCGAGGCGGTAAGCTGCGTTTACAGTTGAGTCAGTCTCTTTCTTTCTGACAGTCATGTTTCTGGGGGCTGGAAAGGTGGGTGATAGGTAGTCTTGCTGGAGATAGACCAGTTCCAGTTGGGACAAGCGAGCTGCTTACTGGGTGATCTTTGATGTTCGACTTGGACACTGGGGAGACCCTCACTTCAGAGTCATAGCCTCGATTACAGACACAAGATCTTGAGATCTCAAAATTACAAATCTTGTTGGAGTCCAGAGTCTTATTTCAAATAAACTTTGTGATTCAATCTGATACCGCAGGGTCAGTCATTGACTTCGTTGCCTATCAGAGGTAGGCTAGTCGAAGCCGTTTGGAATCAACCTTATTCCGTTCCATGCAGGTAAGCCGTGCGTCAAAAAGATCACGGAATTCTATCAACATCGTGACTTGAAACTGAAATCAGCCACTTGTTGCCCTCTTTAACACCTATCCTAGCTCTGATTCGTATGTTTCTGAAATGCTCATGGAAGTCGTTTGCTGCTGCTTTCGGCTCATTGCCCGGCCTATTTGTCCTGCGCCGTGTAAGCTGGGCGCCCCAGAGTTCTGATCACGGGCGCCCTTTACCAATCAATTCTTATCATTCAGCCACTCACAGATCAGGAATTGGTACGCACGTCACAGCCTCGCTTCGGACCGCACCTTTGTCTGAGACGTCGTTCGAAAAGGGATAGACTTCGCATTCTCAACAATGCAACCTTCTGGGTTGTTTGCCGCTGAGAGACAGTTCAACACATCGGCCACGGCCGTCCGCGGAACCTTTGACCCCCCCCCCCTAAAGGTGTCCTCAAGGCTTCCACTTAACACCAAAACCACTAGCCACGTTATATCCGTTCGCTATGTATCCTCTTGGACAGTGACCTTTCTAGAATATACGGACTGATACAAAAGGAAGGAAAGGATGCCACCTTTTTGATGTCGCTGGCGCCTACTCATGACGGCTAGGCGTCAAAAAAGCCATGTCCTCCCAAGTGAGGATGCCCTCCTCCATATCAGTTTGTGGGGTAGCTGTCGACCTGTCACTTCTTTGACAGAAGTTCCACTTACACTACAACCACATCGGTCCTTGCCGTGATTCCAAACATTGAAACCAGGGACCACCGGCACTTGATAATGATTACCTCTATGTATACATACATCATGGTCTGCGTTTCGAATTTGAATTGTTGATTCGAATGCTGATGAGATATCGTCAAAGAATGGCGGAATTTTTCAAAGTTATCGACTACATCAAGGTGGACCTCATCCTGACTAACACACCACGTTGGACACAGCCAATGGAGATGGTTTGTTTACATCACAACACTCACTTTGACGGCGCCCACCCCTCCCCCGCCAAAAAGAGAAAAATAGGAACAGAAAAAAAGGAAAAATGGAAAAGAAAAAAAAAAAAGCCGGAGGTAAAGCATTCAACCGGTTAGACTATTAGTCAAAAGACGCAAGCAATAACATATAGAGCTTTACGCGAACGCTTGACCTGACGCTGAGTAAAATGTCCCATCAACAACTCGACGCTGGAGGAATACTCATATTCATGATCCCGCCTACCAGCCCACCATTATCAGTTGTTCCTAAACGAGTATTCCATAGACTGGAACGTTGAGTTGGCATCTTGCTCTTCCAGTTATGGAACGGAACTGATTCATCATCCTCCATGACTCAGTCGACAACTCGGCGTTTTCCTCACAGCGTTCCCAAATAATACTACCCAGCATCCATCGTCTTAGCAGTATCCAATCCGTCATCCTTCCACCATTTTTCGTGACAATATACACCGACACATCATCACACTTCGCGTAGATACGTTTCTACACCTCAGAATATGAACCAATTCCTGGACCAAACCCACAATACATACAATACATCACATCATCACCGCCTCTACACCATTCCGTCCCTACTACCCAACCTCCTCCGGAAGGGCCTGGAAGGCGGAAGCCCATCTCAGGAGCGACTTGAAGGTGACAATTGTGCGATTCTCTAACATGGCTTTCAACGTAGGTAACGAACATCGCTCTTTGTTTTGCTTTATAGGGTACACTGCTAGTGTAGAAAAAAAAGAATGGAAGGAAGCAACAATGACTACAGGGTCAAGTGACCAAAAGTTTGTTGATATTCCAAGGCAATCGACCTTTGAGGGTGGACTGTGGAGTATAGACGTAAGCTTGACCTTGCTGAGGGAGTCTGGGTAGGTTGTGTGATGTTAGTGTTGTCAATGAGGGCTAGGCTGTTGAACTAAGACGGGTTTAAGACAAACTTCAAAGACTGGTAGTTGATCATAAACTCCAACGAAGAGGTGATTTGGTGTCATGTTGCCATCTTTACTCTTCTATTACATATTCGCACAATTCAGTTGCTGGAAGGTATGCGATACTATTTGCTTTGGGTTTTATAGCCGCCCAAAATCTTACTTGAACACAACGTCACCATCGCATGGTGTGCACACTGAGATGGCCCACCTCTTGGCAATTGCGTTCACACGACCCCTCGGTGGAAAGTGTCTTTTCTTCACCTGTTTTGAGGTTGAGACATCCAGTCAATTTATCTCTTTTCCCGTTGCGTTTCTCGCGTCCATCTAGGAAGAAACCTCTTCAAGTCCACATTTCTATCAAACATCCTCGATTGAGGTATAGAAGAGGTGCAAGTCTGGGATGATCGCCTTCCGGTAGTCCTGAGAAAACGTTGTCAGTATTTGTCATGGAGTGATTGGTTGGAATAGCCTTACCTTCTCAAGATCCTTCATCATCTGATAAGTCGAGAGGGTCAACTTTGTCACTTCTTCCTCCGCCTTCTTGCTTTCCTCTTCGATAGCCTCCTCATACTTGGTCAGCAAATCCCGCTCATCGGTCTTTTCAGCTTTGAGTGCCTTTTCAGCGTCTCCGCTCGCCTCGGGCAGATCATCACCCTCACCATCCACCTTCTTCCAACTCTTTCCTTCATTCAATTCCTCAATTTCCAACAAAATCTTCTCGCAGACCCTCTCCAACCCCTCCTCACTCTCCACCCACTTTTTCCACAGCCCCTCCAATTCCCTCTCCGCATCAACTAACTTCTTCTCAACCTTCTTCACCAAGTCCCCAATTACATGCTTCTCGATCCTCATTAAACCATCACTCCCGCACTGATCAGAGCGGATAACATACTCGGACAACGGCAGCGAGAGTCTGCAGGCGCGCTTTTCAACGTTCTGGAGGAAGTTCTCTTCGGAGGAGCCAATGCCGTCGTCGAGCTTTTTGATGAGGAGGGAGTGCGCTTTGGCGAGGGAGGTAAATGCGTGGGAGTGGAGCGTGGTGGCGGCTGTTAGGTAATGGGCTGTTGGTGAGGGAGGTTTTGCTGGTCAGCGTATTTGGTCTTAGATCTCGTAAATGGATGGGGAGTAGTTGAATACGCACCTCGGATCTCGGCGAGCATCTCTTCGGTTTCAGAGGAGGACTTGGTTTCTTTGACAGGGGAGTCACGTTTCCTTTTGCGAGTTTGGACTGTAGGCTGTTGCTGCTTGAAACGAAGAGAAGAAACGTGGCCATCTTGTTTCTTTTCATGTGGCTTGTGCTGCTGCTTCTGCTTCGCAGGCTGGGTTTCTTCTCCAAAGGCGGCTTGGAGCTTCTTGAAGAATGGGGCAATGGTGGTTTGGGGCCGGGAGTGGAGGTCGATCTTCGCAGGCTCGGGCGTCGGCTTTCGCTTTTTCTGTGGGCAAGAAAAGAGGCGCTCCTTGAAGGTTTGAGCTGGCTTTGGTTGAGGAGCTGAAGGGTGCGAGGATGAAGCATTGTCGGTCACCCTGTTGTTAGTTAGCCTGGGAGAAGTACGTTGCTGTCGCTTGGTGCCATTGGACAAGGGCTCTGTTGGTCGGCGCTTTGGGGGTGGTGGCCCCATGACAACGGTGTCGGGAGCGGGTTTGGAGCGCAGCATTGTTGAGATGATGCTCCCAGCACGGAGGAACGTTGGGAACGGTGATGTTGGCTTCTGTGATATGGCTGCCACGAACGGCGATCGAAGCCTACGACATTGCCCAAAAAGCGTAGCGGAGGCAGAAGGAGACCCGCCCGGCGCAAGAGAATGAACTCATTGAATTGTGGGAAGAATTCCGTGGCATCCAAAAATTACTGCACGCACATATTGTCCAGAAGTGCACTTGTTCCACAGGAGGAAGTCACGAAGGGGAGCACTTGCCATTTGAAGACCGCATACTTGATATGTACCTAGGTTGGCATCGCGCGCACTGGTCGCCTCCTTTGGCAGTTACAGGGTCTTGGCGTTTTTGGATAAGCGCCAACCCGGACTTTTAACGCGAGGCACCCTGATGGTCGAGAATGTCTTCTTCGATTGAAATGACGAAGACGAATGCGGACTGAACATTTATCGAGAGCAAACGTCGGAACCCGCAAGGCATTACGTATATACTACAGCTCGGATGACAGCTGCCGGATACGCAGACAGCACAGCCTCTTCAGCGGCGATAGGTCCAAGTCCTGAGTCCCTTTGCCTCTTTGAGCTGACGACGACTTGAAAGTATCAACCTATCTTACGGACGCCCAAGTCTTCAGGACGCGTTATCAACATTGATAGTCAGTCATCAGAAGAACACCTACCCAACTCCGCCTGGCCGTGGGCTCGGTGTTCCGTTTCGGAGTTCCAAGTAAATCCTCCGATCAAGTTATTTTTGGCATGCTTCATCAGCTGCATCTCAGCTTTGTGCCATGTGCACGCCATGTCGGGTCATGTTGAAGGAGATGCAAGACATGCATGCGATGAGAGTGGGGCGTGTGGACGGAAACCAAGAAAGCCCACCACGTCCAATATCGTGATTCTCGACTCGAGTGACAAGAACCTTTGGCAAACTGTGTGAAAACACCAAGACAGCACCAAAATGAACATCGCGATGTAAACATGGATGCTTGACAACGCCTTTGACCAAGTAGAATTATTATAATCTGATATAGAGCAGCTCCTCATTTCCACCCTCACTCTTCCCCTTCATCTTTCGCCACCAATCTACGAAACCTCCTTACCCAACCTCTCCAACTCCTCCGTAATGAAATTGCCAGCATTCAGCAACTCCGTACCGCCATAGATCACTCTCCTCTTCGCGCGATCTCCCGTCGTCGTTCTCGCCGCCCACTCCTGCAGATTGCTGTATTCGGCTGTGCTCGCACCGCCGACCATAAACACAATCGCCTCCGAGAACCCCTGCCTACGCTGCCCGAAACTGGCCGTCTGGCCCGGGCCACTTGATCCTGGCAAACCACCGGGCCCGCCCAGGGCCGACCCGCTCCCTTGGGCCCGCATGGCCGACGGCTGGGGCATGGTGCCGCGCGCGTTGGCGCTGCGCGGGTCGAAGTAGAGGTAGTGCTCCGTCTTGGCGATGGCCGAGGAGCTGGCGGCCGATGGGTCCATGAGCGACTCGGTGATCTTGGTTACCGTGAGGTCGCGGTCCTCGGGGAGAAAGTTCTTGATGCCACCCAAGAGAGAGGCGACGTTGTTGGAGAGGGCGCCGGTGGGTACGCCCGTCTCCTTGAGGCGGTCGGTGAGACGGCTGGAGATGGCGGAGAAGCGGTTGAATAGGTCCGAGGACCCGGATTGTTGCTGGCTGGAGGACGAAGGATTATTGACGGTAGTGAGTTGTGTCATCTTGGTTGTGGCGCGGACCCTGTGTGATATCGTAAGTAAAGACTGGGTGAAAAGCCGAAAAAGAAAAAAGAAAAAAAAAGGGGGGGGGGTTTAGCACTTACTGTTTGATGTAAGAGAGGCACGTTGTGTCGCAGCCCTTGGCCGCGAGCGCCTCCTCAAACTGCGTCCATTCCTGACGAGTCACATCCTGTTCTGTGCTGAGGTACCAAATCACAAAGAGACGAAGGTAATCCTCGGGCTTTCCCTTGTCCGCCGTCTTGATTTGATCCAACACTTGGGCCTTGGTTTGCTTGAACACGTTCTCCTCCAGTTGGAAGTAGTTATCCAACTGTCGGCTCTGAATCTCGCCAAGAATAGCAGCAAGGATGTTCATGTGCATATCCAAAGTGGCTTTTCTTGCGCGCAGTTCGGGCAAGAGTGTAACAGCTGCTTTTAGGTGCTGAGCGCTTGCGCTCGAGTCTTGTTCAAAATGATCCAAATCTCTAACGCCAGTCTTCTTGGTGAGAGCATCCGCCTCCTCCTTGTATTTCGTGAGTTCAATGTCAATATCCTCGGCAACCTAAGCATCCTGGTCAGTAGGCTATCCTTCCAATGTCCCGTCTGCACTTCCAACTTACCTGAGGGAACGGCAGGCATGAGTTCTTGGCCCAGAAGAAATCATCGGCAGCCAAGTCATACGTCTTCTTATTGGTACCCTTGGCCGGGTTATTGGAGTCAACAGGGCTCTCGATTGTGATTCGGTTCGATTCCGACAGACCAAAGACGTCGGCGCATAGGCTCTGGTAGGTCCACGAGTGGGACAGCATGGGAATTAGGTCGATATTACGGTCCATGATAACGAGCAGAGGCTTTGGTGTTCCAGTGCTGGAAGCTGCTGCCCTGTGTGCCGAAAAGAGGTTGTCCTTGGAGTTGAGAATATGATCGCGAAGTTTTCGGTCCAGCTTCGTTGCGACCATCTCAGCAGCAGCACCCCTAGGGCAGCGAATAATGGGAATGACGCCTAGTGTCACCACCACGCTAAACAGGCCGCTGACAATCCTGTCGATGACCCTATCCAACTCCTCATCTTGTGTCTTTGCGCTATTCAACGCCCAGTACGTATGCTCCTTCTGCATACCCAGACTGAACAAATCCGGCTCAGGGACAATAAAGTTGAGGTACTGGTCGAATATCTGGGCAATTTTCTCCGATGTGCCGGCCGCAGCGGTTTGCGCCGCAAAGTCCTCCAACAGTGGCCGCGGTACCGAGGAGAGGAAGTTAATGCTGGCAGAGTTATAGAGGTTCTTCTGAAGATCATTGGTTATTTGCTGGAGGTTCTTGGAGTTCGGTTCGATAAGGTAGATGGCATCGACATCAGGGATCGGTTGCCTGTTGGCCGCAATGGGAACGTGTAGTGTGACGCCCATGGATCGCAGATCCGAGACCTGGAGTACTGGGCTGATGACATTGCGACCAAGTTCGTCAAAGACCAAGATCTTCCATGTGGGAATGTCCTTTAGCAAGGGGGCGGAAGCGGATTGGAAGCCATTAGAGTCGTCGCCGTTGGTCGGTTCGAGGGGTTGGTTGAGGTTCAGGAGCTTCTTGATAGACACTGAAGAGCATGTGTCAGTCCACCGCAACACTGTCTGGCATGGGGACCACTGGGGGCAGGAAGGCAGCTGTACATACAGATCTGCTTGTCGCGCAGAGAATTCCCTGGTGTTGGCGCCATGTTTGTGTATTAAAGTAATTGCTATGCCGGTCGGCAGGAAGTTTCGTGGAGGAGGACTCGGGGTTCGAGGTGTTTTAGGCTGTTGAGGTAAGGGAAGGTAGTAGCTCCCCGTCTCGCTGTCACAGTGGTGGGGCTAGATTGTAATCCTGTCCCTTGAACCGAATTATCGCCAGGCTGGCCTCGAGTCGTTGGCTTTGTTGCAAAGGGAAGAGTGCTGTACCTTGGGACAAAAAGGCAAACGTGTTCAAGGTGTCACAGTACAAAGTCCAGAAGGTCTTTACGTGTTCAATACGCAGTCAGACTTAGAAGAACAGCCATAAGATCGTTGAAGCTACCTTACCTAGGTAGAGAAGTATGTTGTCTTGTCTAGATGGTCCGCAAGGTACATCTCTCGGCTTGGACCAGTGGCCTCTGTCTCCCCAGGACAGTGGACTGTTACCCCTTCCATTCTACACTGCACTATGTACCTACTGTGGTACATCTGCTAGCGTCCACTTGCACGAGGTACCGCCCTGAGAGCTTTCCCCCACAGTATGACGAGGATTCCGTTACCTTTGTCGTCCCCGGATGTTCGATTGACAACCGCAACCAGCTGTGACATCTTCCAGGCAGTTTCTGTGGCGTTTACCTTTGCTGCTTCAACTTGAGAATGGACGATTGAGCCCGTGCGTGTCATCGCTGACAGTTTATCATATCGTCCGCGCGTCTTGTTTGCTCTCTGTATGCTCCTGCCACATCCTGCCTAGCGATTACATACAACACTGGCACCTGCTGCAATTTCCCACTGACTCCTGCTCCCAGCTGGCGCGAACCCACCCAAAACCCAGCAAACGGCCCGGTTCTTTGGTAGGTAGGTACCTCTACCTCTGGAATAGTAAGTGGAAGTAGGTACCTACCTCTAGTGTAGGGCCTTCACTTGCCATGCGCACAGACCACAGAAGCTTTTGCTTCGTGTGTGCAGACTTGTCGTGCCTGGACCAATTTTGGGGAAAGGCCCATGGTCAGCCAGTGCCAGCGAGCGGCGGCGGCCCGTGAGCGCTAGCGTGCCAGCCAGTCAATGCACTCCCCGTCACTGGCAACTCGTTGAGAAGCGCCTCCCCTGTCCACTGGCGGTGCGGCACTCATGCACTTGCCCAGTCGCAAACCTGCGTCAGTCGTTCCTTTTATGAACGGCGGGACGCACCTGATTTGCGCGACCGCCGACCGCCGCCCACGTTCAACTTTTTCCTTTCAAACTCGTCACCCTGACCTGACACCGGCAGCATCATCTCTCCTTTCTTCGACGACCAAATCGTCGCCCTGGTCGCCTTGTCGCATCGCCCATCGTCGTACTTGATAATCGCGTCCTTTCCTTCGTACATCTTTTCCCTGTTCTGGCAAAGCTGTAGAGGCGATTTAAACGCGCAGGTTTTCTTGACGTCTCGGGCGTTTTTTGCTTGCGCGACCGTCATTCGGAACTCGTCTCTTTCCCTAGCAGCTGCAGTCGTCCGATCGACCTGCGGCCCTGGCTGTTGAAGATTAATTTCGTTGTCTACCTGCTCAGCTGAGTTCAAGGTTGGGTCCTCTCCGTTCTTTAAGCCGGGATAGAGAGGAAATGCTGTAGCGAACTGCGATAACCTCATCGCTGTTGTCTTCTACGCACGCGTGGAGGAGATTCGTGACGAGTTTGCGGACGCATTTCAGGCACACGTAACCTACCCACCCAACAAGGAGCACGTGCCCCAAGGCGTCAGAACACCACGATTAGATCGTGACGAACACATTTCAGGGTATGCATCATCTTCACCTCTTCCCCAGTCCTAACACCCCTGAAAACAAGCACAAAGACCGTTGTATTTTACCATATCACATGTCCTGCACCTGCTGCCTGTGATTCAAGCATTCTGGAGCCCGCAGTCAAATAAGGCTGTGAGTGGCCAAGGATTGCGAGGATCGCAGTGCAAATCATGGGGGTTCGTGTTAACAAAAAGGCCAACAAACCCTCTCACCAACATCGACCAAAAGCAGTACAAGTAACCTGGGCTACCTGCCACAGTACCTTGCGTTTAATCCTGTCAGGTGAAAAGAGCAGAGAGAGCTAAGAGAGAGAGAGAGAGAGAGAGCCATGTGCGGGGAGAATTGCAAAACCAGAGCAACGACTTGGGGAGAGCAACAACAGTATCTGGAAATGGCAATCCAGAGACTGCACAATCCCATCTTGATTGATATGCTGCGGTCAATTGATGAGCCTCTGGAAATGGCTATCAATGACACCTGGATCTATCAGCCTCGCCCCCTGGTTAATTGTTCCATGCACAACCTGAGATCCAGATTTCACATCTGCTGTGTGGCAAGCAGGCAGCCCAACAAACACACACACAGAGACGCGGAGCCTTTGCCTGGCTGAATTTCGGGGAGAAACCTGAAGACAACCCTGAGTGGATGGTGGCTGTTAGTGCTACTGGCAATACGCACTTCAAATAGCGAGCGTTGAGGGACTTCCACAGCACTGCCAAGGCCTGCGGGTCATGTCACTTTCTTAACAGCACTACTGCAACTGTTTGAACGGTGTTGTGCTCGCAGCCCCGCACACCTCATCCACGCCCGACAACCCCACCGACGGGACATCAACCGCGCAAGCCGGTTGATGGAATCCGATTCACATTGAAGACCGCACCTCACCTCACATTACCTTTTGTGTCGTCGGCGAAACTTGATTTGAGACGGTGGACATCACGGCAGCGAAATCGTCGACCAAAGCATCGAATAGCAATAAACTTGCAGCAAGCTCAATCAAGTTGCGTCGCATGGTTTCCAGACATCCGCCGCGACTGGCAACCTGGGTTGACTGTTAACTTCCCCGTGCTGTCACCCTGGACGGTACCTCGACCACTGCAGTTTACACGTCCCTCTTGAATGCCAACGGTTTCCCCGCCGCTACCAGGGGCAACCAGCGGCCCCGACAACATTTCGACTTGCACGACCACACCACAACACCACCATCACCGGCTACAGTGCATTCTGAAGCGCTCTCCTGTATATCAACATCGACATCGACATTAACTTATTGCTGGACTTTGCTTGGTGTTGGCGGCCTTGCATGACGCTCCCTCCGGATTCCTCTCTCTCTCTCTCTGTCTCTCTTTTTTCATGTCTAAAATCTTTCTCAGATTTCATTCAGGACATGTGCGAGCTGGTTTCCTCGCTCATCGTCTCCCACACGTTCACGCATTACATACACTTGGACTGCTGGCAAAACTTCTCAGAAGTTGGACTCTTTACCTGACGCTGACCCTCCTCTTGCCTCGCAGAACTTCACACGCTAAGCCGCTTTCAACTTGGCATTCATTCTGATTGGACCGGCTAGCGCATTCTATGCCCCACCACTCGACGTTGGAGATACCCCACTCGTGTAGCAAGGCAGCCACTCATTTCACACAGTTTCCGGACTGGTTATTAAGGGCACACCTTTGTTTTGTGCTTTGACACACCCATTATCAACGACAAAGTGAGTATTGACTGAGATGATTCTGCTCAAAATTCCCCACAAGATTGACTTTGTCACTCTCATACAAGCCTGTTGTGTAGATCTGGATCGGTAGTACAATGACTTGCACCGCATGGGCCCATTTGACTGACCACGTTCGTTTTCCTAGCCCGTCGCTGCCCCTTTTTTTTTGTTTGTTTGGATTTTTCCTTATTGAGCTGAAGCCAGCAAGCATCGACCTCGCCAGTCATGGACGCCAGTCACAACAATCACGCCGGGCAATGGGACCCCAGCTCCTTTGCGGCAGAAAATCCATGGGAACAACAGTTCGCCTTCACTCCTGAGCATGGCCACGAGAACGTGTACCACAACCCTGGTGCCTTTATCGACCCTCCGCAGCAGGTCAATCCGCAGCTGGCTGGCCATGACACGCAAACAAATGCTTATGGTCACTACGATTATTACCCTCAAAGCGAGGCATGGACTGGGCCTAGCCCTGCGTCTGCTCCTTATGCTCAGGAGCCATTGACCCAGGAGCATTATGCACCTGCCCAGCAGCACCCGCAACACCAACAACCACAACAACAGCAGCACCCATATAGCAATCATCGCACAATCGACAACCGGTTCGCTCTTGTTGACCTCCCACAAGAGAATGATTACTCGAACCACCACATTCAGATCCCCGAGAGGCAAGAAGTAGCTCAAGGTGGTTTTGTCCATGGTGCTGTTCCCCCCCGGCAACAGTCAGCAGATGGCTATCTTCAGGGGCATGTATCAGAGCAATGGCAGAGGGTGCCAATGGCGACGTCAGGCTATGCTACGAATGGAGAGTACCAAAATCCCTTAGCGATGCCACAAGCTGTAAATCACCAACCACCGGTTGTACATCAATCACAGCAGCCGCCTCAGCACCCACAGCTTCAGCGGCAACAACAGCCATCGCAACCGCAATTACATCTACCGCAACAGCAGCAGCAGCAGCAGCCGCCACCACAACAAAGGCAGACGGTGACGCCCATCCAATACCAGGCTGGCCATGGCCCAGTCCAGGGAGGGCTCACAGGCTACCACCATGTCCAGGGCCACCATACCCCGGAGCCCCAACCAAATCAAGCCCACTTTATGCAACCCGTTAACGGGCAACATATCCAAAACCGCGCTTCTGTGGCACAAATCCCCGCGCAGCGACCCACGGCCAGCCCCAGCCCACTAAGTCATACACCAATTCAAAGCGCCCCTATACAGCAAAAGCCTGCCCATCCACCAATGCCGCAACCAATCCAACCTAAAATTGCTCCACGTTCTTTGGCCCAGCCTGCAGTGCAACAGGTGGTGCAGACACCCGTCCATCAGGCTGCTCAGCTATCACAGTCGACACCACAGCCTACGCCACAGCCCACGCCGCAACCTCATGGACAGACCATATCGCAAGCCCCTCAACATCAGACAACTCCACAAGAGTTTGTCCAACATCAGCAGCCTAGCCAAGCTCAAGCCTTTCAAGTTCCGATCTCACAGTCCCAGCCCGTTCAGATCCAATCATTCCAGGCTTCGGCGCAGGAACGGGTGGTTCAGGCTCAGGCTACACAACCGACTATTCAGTCTCCCCAGACTAATGTAATCTCGGGCGTAAAGCGACCTGGCGATGTGCAGGAGATGCAAACCCTCGCTAAGAAACCGAAGGTGATACAACCAGCCTCCATTATTGCGAACCCCCAAGTCATCACCTTCGCAAATAACAACTCGACGAACTCTGGCTTCGTATCAGATGTAAACGGGCAAGGCGATGGTGGCGATGTTGCCGGTTTATTTATCGTAGATGAGGATCTGATTGAGAAGGCAATCGAAACACCTGGTTGTACTGTCCCAGGTGTGCCGCATCTCGTTATCGATGAATCTCCGGTGCAGCTCAAAAAGGGGCCACCAACTAAACGTTTCGTGACCATCGTGGCGAAAGCGGGCAAAGACCCTCTTTTCCCTGGTCTTGAACGTGGCTGGACTCCCGCTGAGTCTCTCAGCAACCATGCTGAAGCATACCAAACTGCCAAAGAGGTGCTGGATCGCCAACGAGCAGATATCAGGCTTGACATTGAGATGAAGCGAGCAAAGACTGAAATGCCGGCCGACTGGTGGAAGAAGCTGTCTAAGGGCGAACTTGGAACGGATGCTAAGCAGCGAGGATCGCCCCCGCCCGAGCCTACCTTGACAGCCGTGAAAGCATCTGAGCTGCTTCGCCTCCATCCAGCTCACAAGAAGAACCGGAAAGTGACTGTACACACGAGTAATGAATTCGGTGCATTTGTTGCGGATAAGATTGCAGCTCTAAGAGCTGCACCAGCATTTGAGAAGCTGGTCAAAGATGTTAAGAACAAGGGAAAGGGTTCCGCTACCCTCAAGCCTGCTGCAGTCGAGGCCCTGAAGCAGTCTCTCCAGCCGTTCAAAACGGAGCTAGAAGCAGCCATTGTTGAGGGACTCAAAGTCGGAGACCCATTAATTCTGCGGATGGTGGGTGAAAGGGGTATACTGCCCGTTCGTCTACTCAACCTCCTGATCCAACTCTTCAACCTTGGCGAGGCTACCTCATCGTTGGCCAAGGCCGCTCTTCGCCTCTTTGGTTGCTTTACAAGCCTTACGCCAGAGCAACTTGAGGCTTGGAAATTCCAAACCACAAAAGGCAAGCTTGAGGGGCTGGGTGATCCTGAGATCAATGAGTTGGTTGCAACCATCATTGCAAATGCCGAAAAGAACGCTGGGAAGGATAGTCCTGTGACCAAACCAAAGAAAGAGGCTAGCAGCGATGCTAAGAAAATTCCTGCCAAGACAACAGTCTCAACAACCAAGAGAGCTCGTGAGGATGATACCAATGGTGATTCACGCACGGTCAAGAAGCCTCTTACAGATGGAAAGCCTCGCGTGACGGCCACTTTGAAGCCTACTAGCGAAGTCAAAGCTCCATCTACTGGTTCGAAGACGCCTCCAACCATAGGGAAACCGGTCCTCAAAGCCTCGGCAACCACACCTGCCACGACCGCATCAAAACCCCGTGCTTCTTATCTGCTTCCTGGCAAGGCTCGCCCATCAGCAAAGCCAGCCCCAAAGCCAGAGCCTACAAAGGCCGAACCAGCGAAACCGCTAGTCAAGGCAGCTTCTGCCAAACCATCTACCGCACTGTCTGCGTCAAAACCAAATGCTGTCCAGGCGGTATCCTCAGCTGGCAACCCGGTAAAGGTAACAAAGTCCAAGGAAGAGCCACAGCCCAGCTCCAGGTTTGCGGCACTCATGGACGAGATTGCTGCGCCCAAGAAGGTGATAGCAGACGCAACACCCCCAGTGGAGTCCGCCCCTGACCCGAATGAGACGGAAGAACAGAGGAGGCGCCGCTTGCGGAAGGAGGAGCGCAGAAGAAAAAACATGAGGGTCGTTTTCAAGAGCGACGACCAGCTATGCCAGGTCAAGGAGTACACCCTATTCCCTGAAGAGATGGGCCACCGCCAGTCTCGCGATGTCCGATCAGATAGCAAGGACAAGCGAGAAGGCATGGCACTCAAAAAGGGCCATGCGGGTGAGCTTCGCCCTTGGGAGGAGCCCAACTCGGTTGATCTGGAAGTTCTTCCGGAGGGGGTGCGCAAGGAAAACTATGTCACCGTGGGTGGCCTGAAGACTTTCCGCACCGAACAACAGGCGTTCATGGAGGATCGGGAGGCCAAGGAGCTCATGGTCATTTACACAGATCCATCGGATATTCCGCCTACGCCTAAGTCGCCTGCTTACGAGCCCTCGCTTGATGACGGCTCCGGGTCTGATATCCAAATGCCTACGGGTCTGGAGTATGATGAGCTTCGTCGCAGAGCTACCGATATGAAGAACTTTGGTGCTCACCGTTCAGTCTATGAGGCCAAGGCTCGGTTGGAGACGCAGTCGAGCCCAGGTTTTGCTGACTTCACCGAGACAATGAAGTCGCTTAACTCGATCACCGGTCCGTATGCCGGTTATCCTATCCCTGTACAGCAACCAGCCGCCGTGCACGTAGCGCCCGTTGCTGCGGCTAGGCCTGATGGCATTCCACCTATCATCGTGCCTGCCACATCCGAGCCGCCAGAGGTTCGTGATCAGCGGACGTACGAGCTTATCTCCTCTGAGAGAGCCCGCTACTACCGTGATCCGGAGCCTTATGATCCTGCGCGTCCCAAGACAGTCCGTCGTCACGATTACACAGATCCTGTGCTTCAGAAGGCTGCAGACTATGTGGAAGAAATCGTTGAATATGTTAAGCGGACTGTCCCTGAAATCGCGCAACAGCCTGTTCCGTCAGTTCCTGTTGTGCCAGCCCAGGCTCTAGCTCCAGCTCAGGCTGCTCAACCAGCGGCAGCCCCGGTAGACTACAGCGCAGCCTGGGCACAGTACTACGCCCAGCAAGCTCAGCAAGGACAGCAGCCGGATGCGCATGCCCTTCAACAACAGCAGGCTTGGTATGCTCAACAACAGCAGCAGCAGCAGCCAGGTGCCTTGGGTGCCTACCAACAGATCGCTCAGCTCGCTGCTCAAGGCGTCGATTTGACTGCCATCTTGCCTGCTCTCGCAAATCAACCTAACGCCAACCCCCAACAAGCCGCCGAGATCCAAGCCTTCATCACCGCCTTGACAAGCGGTGGCCAACAGCAATCAAACCAGCCCGCCGACCGTCAGACGGCTGAGTATCTTGCCTCTTATATGAATTGGGTAGCCGGAGCCGGAGGTCAAGGCGGCGCTCCTCACACGCAACCTGCCGCTCAGCACGGCGGTTACGATCCCTACCACGCTGGCCAAGCCTTTGATCACAACGCTCGTGACAGCCGTGATCACGACCCTAACTCTCGCGACCGCGACAGCAGTGGTTGGGACCAGCAGCCGCACCAAGGAGGCCGCGAAAATTTCCGCGAACGTAACGACAGCCGTGATGGCGGACGTGACGGACGTGACAGTCGTGATCAACAACAACAAGGTCATCATCGCAGTGATAAGCCCCACTGGAAGAACAAAAAGAACCGCGGTGATCGTAACAGCGATGAAGTGCCGGATCATCTCAGAGGCATCAACCGCAGTTTGATTGGCACGAAGCAGTGCACATTCTGGGCGCAGGGGAAGTGTGCGAAGGGTGACAAGTGCACTTTTAGGCATGATTGAGGGAATTGTAGAAGCGGTTATAAACTTTCATTGTGGATTTTTGAGGAGAGAGAATGGAGTGATGCAATGTTTTAAGGAATGAGAAACGGATTTTAGGGACGACTTTCAGCGCACAGGCATGAGAGTCACTAGACAAACGAGGAAAGACAAAGAAAGTGTTTCGTTTGCTATCAGAGTATCACAGGCAAAGCGAGACCCAGTCAAGAAAGACCGAGAATACATAGAAGGAGTTAGCTTCTTCGCATCAAAATGTTAATATCACTTGCTACCGAAGATTTGTCAAAACCAAGAAATTACCCTCATATTATTTGAGTCAAGTAACTTGGGTCACATGACAATCAAGTCAAACATACTATGATGAAGAACTCAAGGACTGAAAGAGTAAGAGTCAGTGGTCCTTCGATAATATTTGGATAAGAGAAGTTCTCGAGTAGCCTAGCTTGAGAGGAATAGGCGCTTTGGATATGATTGAATTATACTAGTTGTTGTTGGACATCTAGTCAGGTAGGTAAGTCTTGGTGGCCCGGCCGACATAGTGTAGGTTTCTCTATTTACCAGACCGCGAATAGCAGTAGCGATAGCAGTAGCAGCAGTAAATTACATCATTATAGATCAGCAATCCCTACCAGCTTTCCAAGTGACCTACGCAGCATACCTGCGCATCAATCCCCACCCAGCAGCCACAAAAAAAAAAAAAAAAAAAAAAAAAAAAAAAAAAAGCGGGAGTCCGCTTTATCTCCCGATCTACGGTTCAGCCTAGACTACTACTCCTGTGTCTAAAGGAGGATACTTTCGTTACTGAAGATGGTCAAGATGGATCCGTCCATGTACATGTTCAAGATATTGGGTGCAGACGCGCCGACATCGAACGGTCGACAACACGGTCATAAATAACATACTTCGCATATTACTACGATCTAGTCTGAACTTGGTCCGTCTGTTCCATTGATGGGTATGTAAATAGGCAAGATAACATATGGACCGGGAGGAACACACTC
This sequence comes from Neurospora discreta FGSC 8579, assembly GCA_009805215.1. Classification (NCBI taxonomy): domain Eukaryota; kingdom Fungi; phylum Ascomycota; class Sordariomycetes; order Sordariales; family Sordariaceae; genus Neurospora; species Neurospora discreta. Next base: position 338,285 of record RANX01000016.1, read on the forward strand.
GGCTTCTTGAGAGGGAGAAGAGAGGCTCACAAAGGTACGAACTGGCCAGTTCACTACGTGGTTGCTCCAACTTATCCATCTTTAATGGTCAGCTTCCTTTGGTTGCAGCTTCTTTCAAAGACATGACCTCGAGGAATAGCCATCGCTGCAGCTCCGCAGGTGGCTATTCATCAACAATGGCTGCTGAATCTAGAAAGCAGCCGAAGATACACTCAAGGATACGTCTCGCATTTAAATTTCCAAATAAGATGGGAGGTGACAAGTCACTGTCGGAAAAATCCAGCATCGATGCATCATGCGAGTAAGGGTTGACACCCAATACAGACAATAAGCACGGGGACAGCAGTGCCAACTCAACACCATTTAACGCTAGACTACTGTGGTTGATATGTGAACACTTAAGATCCCTTGTGATGGTGGCCGTACGTTGGGTTGCGTATAATGACCCAGAACCGAGCAGCTCGTTACACAACCAACTTGATACCATCAACAACCCCGGGTAGATGGTCGTCTGCCATGATGTGCTTGCCCTTGTCCTTGTCCTTGTCCGGGGCGTTCGACAAAGTCAACCAAGACCTAACGTGGAATATACCATCGGACTGTTTGCAAAACCAGTGCATCGAGAAAACCAGTAAAGAAAGACCATTTGAAAGCACATCAGCTGATAAGATGTGCCCATGTAGACTCCGAACAAAGACATCGACCAATCCCAAGATCACTATACCCAGATCCTTTCGCCTTCTCAACCGTTCAATTTCTCTCAACCATTCAAGATTGGTTACGCTGTCCACAAATACCTCGAAGAAACGGGACCGTGAACCACAGTTCAGACAAAGGTGGGTGCAGTATAAACTAATGCGCCGAACATCATGGCACCTGTAGCTACACCGCCGAGAGCAACATAGCCGACCCGCTCGGCAATATTGCGCAACCGTTGCCTCTTGGTTGGTCTATCACCGTCGTCATCGTCAAGGCGAACAGTCGATGTGAGGACCGAGACAGGCAAATCGAACGACTCAACTGTCATTGCGATTTCTGTCGCTGCCTCAGTGGGAGGTTCGATCGAATCGCCAACCTCTTTGTCATCATCAACCTCCATGACTTCCAGGAGTTCCTCCCTTTCGGTTTCACCACTTGCTCCGGACTTCTGTGCCTCGCTAGCATGCCATGCAAGGTCCTCCTCAGTGCTAGACGAGATAGCTTCTGCCTTCCTCTTTCCTTTGCCAACTGGGGCATTCTCATCCATAATGTCGGAGATAGCAAGGCGTGAATACTCCCTTGCGACGGGCGAAGACTGAATAACAGCCGCCTTGTTCTCCTTCCGAGCCTCGAAGAACTTTGCTTTATCAGATGGATACCAGGGGGCTTCTTCCATTTCTACCACGGATCCGATGCGTGGTTTGTGGATTGGAGAAGACTCTTCGACATCTCCCGCCGATTTGTTTGACTTGGGAGTAGCCAGCTGAACATCGCGAGGATGAGTGAGGGATAGAAACAATGGAGAATCGACAGGATACGATTCTGGCCGCATCTCCGTGGGAGTGGCGTAATGAACTTGAGGGATATTGCGATTCATGACATCGTCCTTGATATTTGGAGTGACAGGGCGATTGCTGTCATGGCCCCTGTCGTCAATAATAGATGCCGGACCAGTCACAACATTGCTGAAGTCTGGCAAGGCCCAGTTGCTGGAAGGCTCCTTCTCATATACTCCTTCTGACTCTGACTCTGCATCTGAATCCTGGCCAACGGAAAAATGCGAATCGGATTCAGAGTATGGATAATTGTATTCGAAGCCTCTTTCAGAGGAATCGTCATCTAGGACATTGTTAGAAACTTAGCCCATTTGCGGATTTCAAACAACACTTACCACCATTCAAAGCTCCTCCACTCACTTCCGAGTTAGTGGACTCAGGCTCATACTCAGGCTCATAATCAGAGCTCATCTCAGAGTCCCAATCATCGTCATAAGATGCAGCGGAATACTGCGATGGAACGGGATGTGGGGATGTAGAAACATGTTGAGATGCGTTGGGAGCTTGAGATGCAGTGGGGTGAAGGGAACCGACGTTGTGAGGCCGAACATCCTCTCCACTTGATCCATGGTTGCTAGAGCTGCTGTCGTTACTGTAGTCATCATCCTGATCCACATCGATAACCTGTTTTTGCGGATCTGTGATAACATTTCCAGCGCCGACAGGGTGAGTTAGGTCAATAACTTCACCCTTCCAGCTTCGCCCTGACAACCCGCGTGCCGCTAAGTGGGTGCCCTGCACCCACGGGTCAATATTCGAGGAGTCCTCGTCCTGGTACTCTATGTCGGAGTCTGATACGTCGGGAACTCTGAATGTACTTGAAGCCCTCGGACTATTCCATGTTAGAACTGTCTGAGGCTTGAAACAAGGGCGAGGAAGCATTGCTTCATGATCGCGAGAGAAGCAATGTCTGAAATCATGTTGCTGTCTGCTGGGCTGGTAATACGTACCGAATAGTATCCTGCTCTAGCTTCGCTTTAGGAACCTCAACATACTCTAGACCTACTTTAACGATTGTAGGGGGAAACGTCCTTTTTCTCATGACATCCACACCGAAGCGAATGTTGTCGCCGTCCTTGATCTCGACTTGCTCGTCCTTTTCAAGTCGCTGGTCGCTTTCGTTTATGTACGTTCCGTGGAGCGAGCCAAGGTCCCGCAATTTCAGCCGCTGCAAGATAGCGATCACAAATTAGCAAAGGAACAGGTAGATGGGCCCACTGGGGAGGGAGGAGTAGACCAACCTTCTGGGTGAAATCAGCGATGATCTCGGCGTGCTGTCGAGACATCACCGGGCTGTCATACCACCCGTTCTGTGAACTGGGTACAAATCCTTTGGCCGCCAGTTTGGAAGAGCGGCCGATTTTCAAGGTTGGATTCTGGCTGTCCAAGACGATGTAACGTCGCGAGAACGGATGGTCAGTATAGGGATGCTGGGTCAGGGAGATTGAGAAGGCTGGTAGTAAGTTAGCATCAAACTATTCAAGGACTCGGAGAAGAGGGGAAGGAGGCATTTCTCGCCCTGATGAATGGATTTTGAAGGAACGTACCAGGCAAATTGCCAGTTGAGGCCGGCTCAGAGTTTGTGGACATTGTGAATGTGCGAAAAACGCAATCGCTGCACCGTTTTCTTGAAGGGGGTTGAGCGAGTAGTGATTCTGCTTCTTGTCAGGCAGAACACCGGACTGCCCTGGTAGCTGCAGAATCAATCAACCGCAGAGAGGTGATATCCGAGGTGCCGGACTGTTGGTGTGTCGTTCAAGGTAGGTAGCAGAGCGCAGTACCAGATACGATGCCAGAAGCAGCACAGACCGAGCCGAGGATGTGAGAGAGCGCAGTGGGAGTGCGTGCAGTGTGAGCAGTGATGGTGGGGTGAAACGTGCTCTCTGGGTCGATGTGAACTCGAGGTCTTCTACAGGTGAAAGAATGATGACCAAACAAGACGCAGAAACGTAGAATATAGCGGCAGACTGCAGCTGTAGCGCGGGGTCAAAGGTTAGGGGTATTTCGCAGCGGGTGCAGCAAGATGGTCCTGTTCAAGAGAAAGTTGCAGCTGGAAGTTGGAAAGGAAGCAGGCGGAGGATGAACACTCAAATCGAAATGGATCAGTCGGGGGTTGGTTCGACGTGTTGAATAAAGGAGAGGTTGCGACTGGCAAGAGAGACGGATTCGGTAGTCGCACTTTCAAGGGTGCTTGCCCAGGCGACCGCCAACTTGCACCTCAAATGGGAAAGAGCACTCCTCCCTTAAATAGCGAAAGTGCGGGGCCAGGGGGATGCCTGATACACCGACCCGGACTTAGGACCTCAGCTACTTGGCCATGTCCACTTCCAATAGATACCTAGAGGTCACAGTACTAGTAGGTAGACTAGAATACTTACGTGTCGGGCAGCTTCTCATCTGGTGATATCAACTTGATGAAATAATTTATCTTGATTATCGTGCTTTGTGGCAGCAGATCGCAGCGCTCTTTCTTCATCCATCCTCTCATGCCATTTTCCTTGGTGGAAGCACTCGAGCCATGGAAGCTGTACTCGAGCCGCATAACTAAACCGCATTTGCGAGGCACCAGGCTACCAGCACCAGGCAGACATCGAGTAGGAATGGACAGACATCATATGTGGTTACACGGGCGAGCTTGACTTCTTTTCCGTCGGATCTTATTTGTGCTCCGACCTGCCCCCCTTCCCCTCCCTTTGGTCCCTTCGTTCGTTTGCCAATGAGCCGGGGACAACTGAGTCAGACTGGACCCCTCGCAACAACGTTCTAGCACCCGCTGGTACTAATTCCTGGACGATCAAGCAACCCCATGGCATTTATCATCTGGGCGGCTTGCAATCGGTTAACTCCAGTGTTGATCACGTTTGAAAAGCCGACGAGTTGTCGATAGTTGAGACTCATGATGCCCCACTCCTGTTTGCATGTGAACGACTGGGACGGGACTGGACGGGAGAGCTACGAAGTGCGGATAATGCGGAGCTGCTCGCTGCTGGCTCTGCTCAGCTGGGAACAAAAAGGACCGGGGAGAGCAGGAAGAGCAGGGAGAGCAAGGCGGACATGGGGCGGGCAGCTCATGAGTGACGGCACGTTGGTGGGGATGAGGGGCGTCGGTATCTTATCGCTTGCAAGGGCCCGGGCAGAAGGGGATTTCACCGACGGGATCCGAGACAGCACCTTCTGCCGTTTCACGAACCCCAAGGGGGGGCTGCTCTTGCTGAGACTACAAGCTGAATTGCACGTCTAATTTCTTTGCTTATTTGAGGTTGATGCAGACGTGTACATACCTAGGTAGATTGATGATGAATGATCATGTTGGGCTCGGATGTTTACACTAAATGGATGCTTCCCCAGGCCGTAAAGGTGCTCAGTGACAGCTGGAGGATCTAGCCCTAACCTCTTTTGGTTAGTGCATCCACAGTTCATATGCAAGCACTTAAACCACACACCCACGAGATGGCGGGGATGGCAAGACAACCAAAGGAAGCATTGGACATGGAGGGACTGGCACAAGATTCACACCTCTCCCAAAAAGTGGCATTCCTTCGAAATGTCGACTACAACCAAATACACCAATGAAGAACGGTGTAAACGTTTGCGAGTTCACATGTAACTGATATTGACAGCCGCTAACGACGAGGAACCTTACCCTAGCTCTCGATTCTCCACTTATCGTACAAAGAATAAGCTCCAGCGGTACCTAAAAGAGGCTTGTATCACCACATTGTTGATTGAGTCACAAATCACAATGCCATGTAGGTTCCAAAACCAGTGGACCATATATGTCATAGCAAGAAGATATTTGTCACAAGGGATCAGGCAGAACAGCCAGAACAGGACAGAACCTAACTGAAATCGTGGCGGGCGCGCACTTACACTAGGTACACAACCGATGAGCCAAGCATTCTCAGGCTTAAAATCGTAAGGTCTCAGGGCGCAGGGTACCCTTCGCCACTGACCACCGTGCCCTTGGTCTTCTGGGCCCGCCTGAGTGCGTCATGCGTCACTCGTTCCCGGGCCCTGCAGTGGACGGGTCCCGGAAACTGCAAGTCCAGTTGTTGATCCGCACAAGTGGAATAAAAATTCATGCTCGTCCATTTCTTTTCCTCTGCATGAACAAATATTTTCCCGTCACGAGCAAGGGAAAAGAATCATCAGCTGCCGTTTTATATATTCAACTTTGCCTCCGAATTTCGAATATTAACGACGGCACAATCCTACCTCCGACTTTCAAAAAAAAACAAAAGGAAGCATTTCTCCCCCATATCTCATGGATTTTATGCTGAAAACGACCTACTCATTCGAAAAGTCAGCAACCGCCAACAACAACTACAACAAGCATTCACCTCCCATACACCGACCTGAAAAGTAATAGTCTAGCGCGGCAAGCGATCGAAATTACAGAAACACGACGACCACCCAAACCAAGACCCCCATATTTCTTGCCGAACAGACGCTTCATCCAGCACACACCCAACATCATGCACGACCTACGCAAGAAAGCCCTTTTGGAAAGTGGCAAGACCGTTTCTCGGAAAGCTAGAGCGCGGCCCGAAGCCCCACGCTCTAGCGGCACTCTCTCTCCCGGCAATGGCTCTCCCACAAGCTCGCGGCCCGGCTCGCGGGCACCCTCAACAGCGGGATCCCGAGCTGGAAGTCGTGCTCCCTCCGAGGACGAAGCAAGTGAATACGAGTTTGACGACGCCATGACTATGAGCAGCGCCAACTCGGTGTCCGGCGATGATGTTTACGAGGAGGATACAAGCAATACGTGGCCGGAGAGACTGCAAGACCGTATTACAGAACTTCAAGATCGTAAGAGAAGTAGCGTTCAGGGCCGCGAGGCTACGCTCAAGGCATATGCACACATTCTGAAGCATCACTTTGCACAAAAGCACATCGAGAAGAACATTTCCGACATCAACGCGGCCCTCATCCGCAGCATCAGGAGCGGAGGTAGCGAACAGGAACGCCTGCTCGCTCTCAAGGCACTTGCAGTCACCATCCTTACCTGCCCCTCTGAGACGATATTCGATCATGTCTGGTCGGCACTCAAGGTAGCCTGTGAGGACGGCGAGGAAGACAAGGTCAAGGTTGAGGCCATCAACACTATCAGCATCGCCGTGTCACTTGGGGGCGGTTCATCCAGCGCCGCCGAAGAAGTTCTTGACTTCCTACTCGAAATCATCGAAAGCGACGGCCAAAGTGTGGGTGCGCCCGACAACGGTAGCGTCGTAGCAGCAGCTCTTCGAGCCTGGGCGTTTGTGGCCAGCTACATGGACGACTTGAGCATGCAGCGCGACCAAGCCATGGAGGCCTTCATGGAGCAGCTGGACAGCACAGACAGTGATGTGCAAGTCGGTGCTGGCGTCAACATTGCCCTTCTGTTTGAAGCTGCCCGCAACGACGAAGAAGAGACGGGCGAGAGCTCAGACTTGCAGTACAACCAGCACAGAATCATGACCCGCATGGCGGAGATCGTCCGCGACTCTTCCAAGGCGGTCTCAAAGCTGGACCGAAGACAGCTCAAGGCCAACTTTCAAAGCATCATCACCTCTTTGGAACGCGGTCTGGGTCCGGGATATTCGACTGCTGGTCGCGGTCCGGGAAATCCCCACACGGGAGGCTCCAGGATGGAGAGAGGGGCCGCAGGCGAGGATGGCTTTGTCGAGTTTGGCTATCGCCAGAAGCTACGCATTTACAACCAGTTTGTGATTATTGATACCTGGTCACTACATGCTCGGATGGAGACCTTGAAGACCGTACTTGGTGGCGGTCTGGCGATACAGTATATCGAGAACCCTGCTGTCAAAGAGGTTTTGGAGGATGCGGACGTGGAGTTCATCGTCAAAACTACCCGAAGGAGGTAAGAGGTAGCTCTCAACCGAAGGATATCAGGGTGAGCGAGGACAGTGGAATGAATGGGTCGGTATAACAGATAGACGACAGCATTAGGTGGTATTGTTATTGGGATCCTCTCTACACGCAGCTTTCGTTGTCAACATGAATTCTTGGCATATCAGATCAAGGTCTTTCCGCGACGCTTGCTCAGCTAGTTTTTCTTTTCTTCGCAATCCATTCATCCTTGTTGCTTGTGTCATAGAGTTTGGGCCACTGCTCAGGGAACACGCTACACAACGCAATTCGTTTTTAACCGCCTTTTGCATCTATTTAGATGTCAACACAACTGTTTGGACGATGCCTGTTCTTCAAGGGTTATCCTTAGGTTCACAATATACATGACTCTTTCCAACGCCTGCTATGACATAACGTGAGAGGTCTCTTGGGTTTTGTGTCTCTACGATCGATTCTTCTAGACAGATCACAGAAACTATAGCATGTCATGCACTACACAAAATGTATTACAACAGCAAGGTTGTTCTCATCTTGCTATGCATGGGAGAGAAATGGGAGGAAAGTCGAAGAATACAGGTTTTTTATCGGAATTTTTGGTCGTTAGTGACACGGAACGTCGGGCATATAGTACAACTCATGTCTAAGCAAGAGGATGATAATTCCGGTGATATGCGTTCTTTCTTCCTTCTTGCCCTTTTTCCTTTTTCGATCAGCCGACCTGCAATATGAGACATTCAACACAGAGACCGATTGCCCACAGAGTTGGTACAACATGGGGAATATAGTTTCAAGGTTTGATGGGAATCATGTTCGACCGGAGCGTTCTGTGTCCCAGACGCCCGTGTCGTGTCTCGCAAGCCCCCTCATGCAATCTGGGGCGATAAAGATTGATTGAGGCATGGATGCGAGGGGGGTTTGAAGAGATCTGGTCAAATTCATGGGGGGCTTGTGGCACCATTGCAGTGGTGATCGTGTAAGCCCTGGCAACACTATATGAAACGTAGAAGACACATTTTACAAATGACAAACGATTCGGATGACTGCCATGGTTTTACATACAGTTTCTTCAACTCTTGGGCCGGATCGGGGCAGGAGGCTACTAGCTTGACTCTGGAGGGAGAGCTGCTGTTTCATCAAGACCATGGTATGGTGGTTCAGTAACGACGTCATTAGCGCCAAGCATATGGTACCTGAACAGGTCCAACGTGAGGGGCAGCGATCCGAAAACGTGGGGAGTGACCAGTTCAGGGCGGGAACCACCCAAGCCAAACAAGGGGCACCAAGATGGAAAGCCCCAGGCGCTCAAGGACACCAAGAAATGCAAAAGAATCCGGGCAGTTGGACAGTTTTGGGGTGATCTTGTCTGATCTTTAGGTCCGGCTTCCGGTGTCGGTGATAGTCACGGTACCTGGCAGCAGTTACCTGGCTAGGCTACTTGCTTATCATGCGCGGCAGCATCACAAGCCGGAGGTAGCCAACATCATCATCACCAACCGCAACACGGACTGCATCATCATTCATCATCTGCAGCTCTGCCGTACTCTGCACAGAACTCGGAAAATCTGGAGGCCTGCGCAGATGTTGTTGTTGACCATTGATTGCGGGGCTACCGTTTCGTTTTTCTTGGGCCCGAGTCGTACCGGTAGGATAACTTAAAGGCAAGCCGAGGTTGAGACGGTGAAGACGGAGGTGAAGACGGGAAACGGGACAAGCTCCGAAGCGGAATGGCTGCCGTGCGCGGGTGAAGAGCTGATCAATACCCCCTTGTCCCCTGCCTGACCTTGGCTCGAGCTCTGGGCTGGGATGCAGCTTCGGAGGTCCCCAGCCATCGGGGGATCGATCCACTTTTTTTTACTTTTTTCTTTACTTTTTGGGAATACCGTCATTCTCCCCTTGATCGTTGAAGTTAGTTTCTAGTTTGTGGCTGGGACTTATTCTTATCTTAAGCTGGTTTGATATGCAATGTATTAATCATCAACCGGGCCGATGGGAAGGGAGGAGGGATATAGGTGGTTGAAGATGCTCTGAAGAAGGGATTGAAGAATTGACCGAGGGATACCTAGCTACAGAAAAGAAGAATAAGAAGAAAAACAGAGACCGAAACAGGAAGGGAGGAAGTTGTGCCACAATGACCGTCTTTACCTGGAGCTTCCCAGCGAATCGATTTCCACTCATTCACTTAATCGCTATGTTTCTCTTGGGGAAAAGAAAAAGAAGGTTGACGGAGCTGAGCTGCATAGCGCTGCAGCAAGGCACCTCATTGCACCCCTGACTCCCATGCGCAATTGGCCGATAGCCGTCGAGCATGGCCAGCACATCAAGCAAGGCCGGCCGTCGTCGGGCAAACCTAGGCGAACCAAGCCGCCATCGAGGGGTTCGACGCTGGAGATCAGGAAGGGAATGGAAAGAAAAGAACAGGAAAAAGAAGACTGGAAGATGTGACGGAATGGATGAAACGGAACCGAGACCGTGGGATGGTGACAGTGACTTCACTTGTAGACATTCGAGAAATATACCTACCTACCAGTCCTACCTTATCCATTGATGTGGGTGAGTCCAGCTCTATACAGTCTGTACGCGGGCGCCGACTTTTGTTTGGCTCCTCCCGCTCCCTGACTCCCACCGCTCATTCGTCCCTCTCACCAGTCCACCACCGGATTGCCCCTCGCTGTTCTCCTCCTCTTTCTTGAGCACCAATCCAGAGGCACCAAACAGTCCCTTTTTTATTCTCTGTTGCATTTCCCCCCCCTCTCACTTACACGCCAGTCGCCGGTCGCCAGTCGCAAATTCGCAGCAGCAAGCCGGGAGGTCGAATTGCAAACCGATTTCCAAGTTCCAGTGACGGACAGTGCCTTCACGTCCATTTCCCGCTCTCTAGTGGGCTTCCCCTGCTGCTGCCCTACCCGATACACGTTGGCGGGTAGCTTCAGATATATCGCATCCACCTCCACCTCACTGGCACCCGAACAAGCGGAGAAGTGAATGTTGAATGATCACTTGCGACTCACGTTTCCATTGCATGCGACAAACTACTAGACCGACCACTTCTGAGGCCTGCAGCACGCAAAACATACCTAGCATATCTTAGGCATCCGACACGACGAGACGGGTTTTTTAGTTCTTGATTTCCACCCGCTCGGAACCCTGAACTTAGCCCGCCCTGGTCGAGATATACCTCTACCTCTACACTAGCTACAAGCGCGCGTGCGCATAGAACAAGTTGGGAACGATACTAAGCGTACCTTGGCGACCTCCATCTGGTACGTGCTTTTGATATACTTGTTTCTCTTGTTGATATCCTCTCCTCCTCGTTTTCCAATGTCTACAGCCACCAATTCAACACCCCAATGCCTCGTGTCAGCATCGGGCTGGACTGGACTGTCCTCTCAAAAGGGTTGTCCCATTGCTGCCTCACCACGGCATCTACCTGACCTTGGATGGAAACGAAACATGGGGGGTCGGTCCTCTGGTCCTTCCAGGTCAAGGAAGTGCAAGGCACGATTGCGCCGCCTCTTGATTTTTACGGGACGGAGCACCGCCGCCTACCTTCCTTGTCACTACCTACCTACGTACCTAGCCTGCCTCCCCGCCTGCCCTGCCCTGCCCTGTCATCCCGTCCTATTGTGGGTTCAGGTTCCATGTTCCCCTTGCCTAGCCGTATGTGCTATCACCTCGATCACACTGCAACTGCACTGCACTGGTACTGCGGCGCGCCTAGTCTACTATGTATTAGGTTTTTTTCCCCAGTTCCAGTTCCCTTTTTCCTCTCCATCCCATCCACAGCCTCTCCTCCTCCAGGCAGCTTTGTGCATCGTGTACATCTTGCCGCCTCTCAGCTGGCGTGTCCCAAGTCAAACCAATCTGTTGGTTTTGCCATTCTCTGACCGTTTCGCAATTCCACGCTTCTACGAGACGGATTAGCAGCTTACCCTGATTTCGTTGGTCCAGCTCCCAGTTTTTCTGACCATCAGATTTTCCCGCACCCACCAGACAGATGTCGCGCCCTGAACGGAACGAATAAAGAGACCGCGCAGCTTCGATTCGCCAGAACGATTCATAATACCCCTCGCGCCCTATCCTGTTTTTCTCCTCATTCTAATCACTACCGATATTCTTTTTTCTTTTCTATTTCCCCCTTTTGCAACTCGCTCCCACCCTCCACCGAATTGCCGGGAAGAGCCTTGCTTTTGTAAGAACAGCAACAGGATTTAGCAACCGAACTGGCGGGGGAAACAGCTGCGCTATACCCAAGCTGCGGCAAGGCCCACTCGCTTGGACGACCGTCTGATCTTCGATAGCTTGGCCTAGCCCAACCATCCCGTGCTTCCAACCGCAACGCCCAACACCGACAACATGGGTGTCGAAACCAAAAAGAAGTCGTCCGAGCGACCACTACCCGTGCCCAGCGCAACCGAATTGTCGATAATGAGCCCTACCCAGAGCGAGCTGGGAACCGAGGATAAGTCATCCTACTCGCTGCCTGAGGACGGCACCCCGGTCACCATCAAGACACACAATCGAGGCAAATCGCAGACCTCGCTCTTGATCGAATACTTTGAAGGAGGAAAAGGAGCCCCATCTGGAGACGGGCGCAAACCCAGCGTACGTGTTCGCCTCACGCCAAGCCACAAGTCCAATCGCAAAAGTAGCGGTTCCGATCGAGGTCGCATTAAAATAACAGAAGCAAAGTCATCGAGGAGATCGAGCCAGAGCCGCCGCGCCGATCGCCATTCCCAAAGCGCCCTTGCCCGTAGCGAGAATGAGTTGATGTCCGTCTTGAGCGGTGGTGACGAGGACAACAACTCGTACGCCTCTGCCACCGAGGAGAGTAGCGTTAGTCGCAACATCGAGATCGAAATCGGCGAACGAAGCGAACGTAGCAGCAACCGACGCGCCCGCCGCCCTGCCAGCCCCTTGATCCCATCTGCTGATAGCAAGAATAGCTACAATGCCGGTAACACGAGCGACATCTCGGCCATCCCGAGCGACAGTTTCCTTGACGAGCCTTACGTATCCCGCAAGAACTCGGATGTCAAGAGCCCTGGCTCTAGCCCCTTGCGCGGCGGGGATGCCCCTGCTGGCGCTGCTGCAGTTACTGACAAGCTCCGTACCAAGAGCCGAGATGAGAGCAGGAATCGAGAGTACGAGCGCGGAGAGCGTGAAAAGGTATCGGTGACCAAGACGCGCGGGGATAAGGAGAAGAGCAGCAGCAATAACCGCCTCCACAAGTCGACCAAGAGTAGAACCAGCAGTCTCAGCAAAGAGGAAAGGAGTTCGAAACGCTCAGAGTCCCCACGCAGGAGATCCAAGCAATCCGATTCCTTGGTGTCGGGAGCGGAATCAAGCATGCTTTCGACTGCAGCTCCCAGCCAACGCTCCGTAGGTGCCGAGTCGATGCGCTCAGGTCAATCAAAGGCCTCCTCGATCAACAATCCCAAGCTCTTGGAGACAGTAGAGGATGCCATTCGTCGCCTTATCCTTCCAGAACTCAATGCCTTGAAGAGAGAACAGAGCTTGCGTCAGGACCGTAAGGCTGCCTCGGCGACATCAAGTGCGACAACGGCTTCTAGGGATGAGGGCAGTGATAGGCGCCGGACGTCTAGAGCTGACAGAAACTCAGGCGCCACTTCCACACCCAAGGAGCCCATCAAGATTGAGAAGCGAGACAGGGAAGCCCGCAATGCCTTCGATGAGAGTCCGGCACAAAGTGCCCTGAGCCAAGAAACGAGAAGCGATGTGCATGATATTGACCACAGCCCCTCGGGAAGCGCTGACCGTCTAAAGACTGCTGCCACCGGTGCGGCCATGGGGGCGGCTGCGACTGCTGCCCATGACAGCCTCAAATCTCCTGGAGAGAACCGCAGTAGAAGGCGAAGACGTGAGTTGCGGAACCATGCTGGTAATGAGTACGAAGATTATGATGATGATGTCTCCTCCGACTTCCTCGCACCTGCTCCCCCTATGCCTTTATTGAGCGACCTCAACCCGTCAGACGTCACCAGAGCCTCTATCTTATCTGCCGACACGGATGGTCCTCACTCGGCTAGCGAGGAGATTGCACCGAAGCAAGATCAGAATGGCCAGTACCACACCGAGGATTCCACTCCGACACCCACCCGGACCCCGATTACTCTACTGTCATTGGGTACTCAGCACGCCAATATTTCGCATGGAGACCTGAAACAGCTGCCACGTCAACGGGGTGCCGACAATCAGGGCAACGACTACCACACTGGCGCACCTTCTGTTGATTCCTATGATGATCTGGACGATTACGATGATCACGAGCGGGAATACGGGAGTAACCCATACGACTACTACAACACTCAAGAGGTGCCGCCTCCACTCAAGTATGTTCCTTACCAGCCTGAGAAGCGTGGTCTGAGTCCCATCCCCAGCGTCTCCGGCTACACCGAAGGCAGTGAGGCGCCGAACCGTGATTCTCGCGCATTCGGTGGCTCGGTATCAAGCGGTTCGCGTAGCCCTGAAAACATGTCCGTAGCCAGCTTGAGGGCAGCGGGCATGGATCGGAGCAATGTGAGCGGAATGACCAACAGCGAGGTTGACAGTAATGGTCACGCTGTCCGTGCCGTTGGAGCCAACCCGAACTACGTCCACACCTCTGGTGTCGATTCCAACCATGCTTCGTTCGTCGAAGGCTCCGTGGTAGATTCGCTTAGATTTAGCGGCATCAACCAGCAACCCTACCGCAACTCGATGGCTACCAATGGAAGCCAAGAAGAGGGTGACAGGCCAAACACAGCTGGCAATGATAGCCAGGCCTCATACGACTACCAAGAGTATGACGTCGACGAGTACGGAAGAAAGGTCCCAAGACAGCGTCATTACACCACCGCCTCAGAAGCTGCTATTACCAGCGCTGCGGTTGGTGCCGCCGCCGCCGCCCTCAGACAACAGGGTAAGCAAGAAAACCAGGGCACTGCGGAATGGCAAGGGGAGGGCGTCCAGCGCAACAAGTCCTTCAAGGAGCGCGCCCAGAACGGATCTGGACCCCCACTGGAGCCAAAGCACAGTGTCGACAGGATGTCAGACGTCTCTGTGCCCATCAAGTTGGGCTTCACTGGCTTGCCGGATACCAGCGACCCGTTGCCAGACTTTGAGCACTGGAACGAGGATGATCTGCTCACCAACCCATCGATGCTCAATGGAGAGGAAGGTGGTGATTGGGAGGGAGATGCTACCCCCAAGCAGCGCCCCCAGTCGTCCCTTGATGACTTCAACTACCGTCCTCTTGACGGTACTCACGATGCTCTGCAAAGGGGTCTCAACCTCAAGGGCAACCAGCAGTCCGGTCAGGAGCAGGATGAATGGTACAGGACTGACGAGGATCGGAAGCGCGATACCTTGATCACCAACCCCTACGAGGATGCCAGCCCCATTGCCAACCTTGCTGGCCTTGGAGACAGCCTTCTTTCTCCTGGTGGTCATGATGATAACTACGGCAATGCCACTCGTAGCCCTGTCGGTCAGAAGGTTGATGAGGGATATATCTCCCAGGGACCTAACAAGACCCCCGATACTTCGATGGACAAGGGCAAGGGCATTGACTATGGCACCCCTCTCAACCTTAGTGGTGCTAAGAATCAGAACCCCATGGACTTGTTCGGCTCCGGTTCGCGACAAGTTAGTGGCATGTCGGACGGATTGGACTCGCAGATGTATGACCCCGCCACCGGAACGGGCATTGAGAAGATCGAGTCCAAGGATATCATGGCTTTGATGCAACATGTGAGTATAAACCGTGCGCTCAGACTCAAGAAGTATGCCTGCTGACAGTTTGCAGTTAATGGTCCGCGATGCTCAGCGCAGTGCTCGTGATACCGAGATTTTGGTCACCCTCGTCCGCGCCGCCACAGAGATGCGCAACAACTTTGAGGACCTCAAGCGTCTCCTTGCTGATACTGAGGATGTTATTATCACCGAAGTCAAGGAGAACACGGAGAAGACCGTCCAGCGCGCCATCAACGGCCCTCGTCCCTATCCTGGAAGCGCCCCTCGCTCTCTTCACTCCAACTCGCAGGCGGGCACTACCACTACGATGGACGAGATGAGCAACAAGAAGCAAAAGAACATCTTCCGTCGTGCTCTGATGAAGGGCCTGGGTCACAAAGGACCTAACGACCTTGGCAGGATTGAGGATATGCTGATGCAGCTCCTGACTCAAGTCGATGTGCTCAAATCCCAGACTGTTCCTGGCGCTGGCTCTGTGCCCATGAGCCATCAGGATGAGCAGGATCGTGGTTACGAGCCTGAGGGGCATGCTGGAACTTCCACGAACAGTGCGTCTCAGTCCGGACAGCTGTCCATCCAGTCTCGGGGAACACCCGGCCAGCAAAACTTTGCCCGCAAGGTGTCCGGTCACCGGATAAGTACCGTGCCCGAGGACAACGAGGATGAATACGACAATGAGAGCATCCGCTTTGGCGGGCCGGAGGTGTTGATGACCCCTGCGCACGAACAGCATTCTGGTTCGTTGCAAGCGACGCCCCGTGGGTCGCCGCCTACCGCTTCGGGCGCTCTTCAGATGTCGCCTGGTTTCGAGGGCACTCGATCGCCTGCGTATGAGAACCCTCAGTCGCCCGCTTATGAGAAGACCAGGTCCCCTGATTACCAGCAACAATACGAAAATACCAGGTCGCCAGACTACCTGAATGCTGCGAAGCAAAACGAAGATCAGAAGAAGAAGGGAAGGTCGAGCTGGTTCAAGTCCCGGTGGTCGGAGAGCACTACAACTACCAACATTACTCAACTCTTCCGCCGCAGCGGCCAGTCACGCAAGGATGAGGAAGACGAGCAGCAGTGGAGCCCCATCCGGCCGGCCGAGCAGCCTACGATGCCTATGTACCGCAACAACACGGTTTCGTCTCGCGCGGAGTCGGTTGCCACCTCTGACTACTCGGACATGTTTCAGTTCTCCAACCCCCATCCCAAGCCCAAGCCCAAGCCCAACCCCTACCCACAGGGACGTGGGCCGAGCCACGACGTTCAGGAGGACCCCGAGTCCCCCGTGCTTGCGTATAACTCGATGCAGCCACCGCAGCCTAACTGGGTGACGATGACTCCCGAGGAAGCCAAGTACAAGGCTCATCGGAACTCGCTCAACCTGGTGCACCCTCAGCCCCGCCAGGGCCAGACGGAGCGCTTCAAGCAAGCGCTCGAGTCTCAAGCGCTCGGCTTCACGGGTGGAAACTCGCCCATGCTAAGCCCCAAGTCGGAAGACTGGGCCGGATCCGCCACCAGCCTCAACCGGCTGCCCCGCAACTTGAACCGCGATAGTTACGATTCTCAGGGCAACGAGGCCAACGCGAACTGGCAGCAGATCTACGGCTCTTCATCGCCGGCCCCGGCGAGCCTCAGCATGACTTCTGGTGGACCTCCCAGGCCGCCCAAGGAGCCTATTGATGGCGCCACTGGCAGCGGCCCCAACAGCCCCAGCAGCCAGACACGCAAGCTGGAGAACAAGAACCTGAGTGGAGCAACAGGTCAGGTAGCGAGACGGCCTAGCGGGCCCAGGCCGATGACTCCCTCGAATGATAGGGAGGCCAGGGGAAGTGGAGGAAATCTGAGCGAGGGGAGCAGGAGGACTGGAAGCTTGTTGAGAGATTAGAGCATGGGGAGGGGATCATATGGTGATGAAGGATGAGATGGAATCTAGACGATGGATGAATGAATTTGTCTGATGTTAAAAGGAAGGGAAAGCAAGCGTGCGTGCGTGCCTGCGTTAGGTTATTCTTCTGGCTGAAAACCATTTGGGCGTTGTTTGTTGATTTGATGATAGCAAGTCTTTACATGGCTTGCCAGTTACGTATAAAGTTGCATTTCGTCTTTGTTTGTATCTCATGATCATGATGATTGTCCATGTTCCATTTCTGATCTGATGATGCTGATGATGGTTGTTGTCACAGGCTGAAGCCATGTTGAAGCCAAGGAACCCATGCCTAAAACCCTAACCCGAACACACTGGTCCGAAGTCGCCCCTGGCATTTTTTGTGGCGGCCAATTCCCCACGGGCGGCATTGCGCCGCTCCCGAACCTGTCGATCTCATTCACATCTTTCTTCTCTTGTTTGTTGTATCTTTTTGTTTTTGACATTTTGGATGAAACCCGGTCTTTCCGTCTTTACTTTGTCCGTCCGTTCGTACAGCCGACCGCTAGACTCCGACTCTAGCAAAGGTCTAGACGCACGTACATACTAGATTTTCCTACGGCTACCCTACCTTGCCTAACACTTAATTTGCGCGCGCAATGCCGACGACGTCTTCCCAGTTCATGATTTAACGATAATTCGACGACGACGACGACGACGACGACGACGACAATTTACTGCTCTTTTTGTCCATATACTAGTTGTTCAATCGTCTTATAACATGCCAGCCCAGACTTCTTTCCCTTCGCTCGCTGCGCTTAGGCGTCTGCAGACGCTCAACCATGTCTATGCGCCTCTCCGACGAACCGGCACCGGCAGGATAACGAACGGGTGGACGTGCGCAAGCTGTCGCAGCCAACTGTCTGCCTCTCCCGCTTCTTCTTCGTTTCCGTCATCCTCCTATAACTCGACACTCACCCGACGATCGTTTTCCTCAAGTTCGAAACGATTCAGCGACCAGAATTCGAACAGTTCCTCCTCTTCTTCTTCATACTCGAACGCCAACGGCAAAACAAAGAACAACAATGGCCGACGAACAGTGCTGCTAGCGGCTGGTGGAGGCGCAGCGGCCGCGGGATTGCTGGCGGTTGGAGACGATGTCAAGTATACATATGAAGCGGTGGAGAGGACAGGGAGGGTGGCGACCGCATTAGCAGCATGCGTGAACGATTATCGGAAGACGTTGAACGCAAGGGAGAAGATTGAAGACCCAGACGAGAAGCAGCGGTTGCTGAGGGAGTGTCATCAGCGGTGTGCGGATCGGACGTTGGAGGTGCTGGAGAAGAGTGGTGGAATCTTTATCAAGTTGGGGCAGCATTTGGTTAGTACTTCTACAGGACCTGGAGGACAAAGACACTAGTCAGCTGGACGGCTGGAAGCACAAGATGGGACAGAGTAATGCTAACGGAAGACCAAACAGAGCGCAATGAACTACCTCCTCCCTCCCGAATGGACAACAACCTTCATCCCCCTCCAAGACAAATGCCCCGTCTCCTCCTTCGAGTCGATCGAGCGCATGTTCCTCGAAGACACGGGCACCTCGCTATGGGACTACTTCTCCGAATTCTCTCGCGAGCCCATTGGCGCCGCCTCGCTGGCCCAAGTCCATCTAGCCACCATCAAAGAAACCGGCCAGCGCGTCGCCGTCAAAGTCCAACACCCGTCTCTCCAGCGCTGGGCGCCCCTTGACATGCGTCTGACGTCGACCACCTTCAAGACGCTCAAGTACTTCTTCCCCGAATACGACCTCGAATGGCTCTCCTCCGAAGTTGAAATTTCCCTGCCAAAGGAACTCGATTTCACCTGTGAAGCCGAAAACGCCCGCCGCACCTCCCGCTACTTTGCCCAATTCGCTCCCTCTTTACCCTTGGTCATCCCCGACGTTCTCTGGGCCAAGAAGCGTTTGCTGGTAATGGCCTGCGAATCAGGCCACCGCCTCGACGATCTGGCGTACATGGATGCCCACAGCATCGACCGGGACGAAGTCTCTGCCACCCTAGCACGCATCTTCAACGAGATGATTTTCGGCGAGGGCGCGCCCCTTCATTGCGATCCGCACGGGGGCAACATTGCCATCCGCCACCACGATTCCTCCTCCTCTCGCTCGCACAAGTCCAAATCCAACTTTGACATTATCTTGTACGACCACGGCCTCTACCGCGATATTCCCCTTCCGCTCCGGCGCTCCTATGCCAAACTCTGGCTGGCCATTATTGACGGCGACATCCCCAAGATGAAACGCTACGTGTACGAAGTCGCCGGCATCGGGGAAGACAAGTTTCCCCTATTTGCTAGTGCCATCACCGGTCGCGACTTTATCAATGTCGTGTCCGCCACCGACAGCGGAGGCGTCCTGAAACCAAAGGAGGCATCGGAACAAAAGTCCATGTCGACGGCACTGCAGGAGGGCCTGATTGTGGACTTGGTGCAGATGTTGGGGCAAGTGCCGAGAATTATCTTGTTGATTCTCAAGACGAATGATTTGACGAGGGCGCTGGATGAGAGTCTGCATACAAAACAAGGGCCGGTGAGGCAGTTTCTAATTTTGGCGCGGTATTGTATGCGTACAGTCTTCTACGAACGGTTGGAGGAAATTAGGGGGTTGGGAAGTCTTTGGAGCCCGGCGAATTTGGTGAGGGTGGTGGGCGCGTGGTGGGGGATGGCGAGGGTGGAGGTTAAGTTGGAGGTTTTTGAGTTGTGGTTGAGGGTCAAGAGGGCTTTGGGCCTTGGGTCTGGGTTCGGGATGGGGATAGGAGAGGCGGCACAACAGGTGGTGCCGGTGGGGAAGAAGGGGCAGAAGAGGTTGGAGAGGGAGATTGAGGCTGCTGCTTCTGCTGCTGCGGCTGCGTAAGGAGTTATGGTAGATGTGAATATTTGATGGAGGGGAGTGTGGCAGTGGATGGGAAAGGGGAGGACCCAAAGTGGATTTATTGAGTTCGAATTGCCGGATTACCATACAGATAGAGCTTAAAAGAGAAGTAGATGTAGATATATACCTATTGTATCTTATTTAGCTGCCGGGCTTTTGCCATTGTTCACTCCGCCGTCCTTCTCGGGTGGGCTGTTGCCAAGTAGTTCTAGTTTGTTTACATTCCGGAAAGGGGTGTTGTGGTTCCACTCGGCGACAATCCCAGCAAGGCCCCCTAACACTTCCTCCAATGTTCATCTACTCATTGCTGATGAGAACAACACCTGACACCTCTCGGGAAACACACAAACTGACAACAAACACGCCACTGGAAGCCGTTCCCCGCTTCGAACTCAACAGTGATCCTCTGTGAAGTGCAAAGTCCTGTCAGCCCTATGTACGCTGCCAAGAGTGATCGCTGTCCAGTCATTGAAATTCATACCGGGATGCCATTCTAGGCAGCTATCGTGAGATTTTTCTTACCTGCTCTCGCTGCTATACCTGCGGTGTTATAAGGTCCGCTTTTGTTTCCGTCCATCTAGTCTGGATTAATTTTATTATTACCTATTTTCAAGTTATCCTGAACGCTTCACCGTCTATACCATATCCGCGAGGACCACAGTTCGTTGCCGCTTCTCGCCTCCTTGAACTCTTCGCTCACACCGGCCTCCTTCCCCCTTTTCTCGCCTTCCTACCTCACCTTACTTCATCTTTATCCCAAGATCCCGTCCCCACGATGATGTCCTCTCTCCTAGCCGAAATCCAAAAACGCGTCACCCCCACCCCACCGCACCAACCCTCCAAGAACATGCACAAAAACAAAGCCAACCCCATCAAGACCACTTACGAGTCTCTTCCCATCGAACTACCTCCCGGTTTCCTCGCTACCGAACCTGGCGTCACCCCCATCCCAACTCTCACGGAGATCGATTGGGCAAAGACCGAGTTACCTGAGAACAAGGGATTATACGCGGTGGTGTTGGACGGAGTGCTAACAAGGGAGGAGTGTGAGGAACTCAGGAGGTTGGCGGAGGGGAGTGTTCCGCTTGAGAAGTGGGTGGTGGACGTTGAGAGGCATGAAGAAGAACATGAAGAAGAAGAAGAAGAAGAAGAAGAAGACGGAGGAGGAGAAACCCACGAGCCCGCGACAAAAAAGACACCATGGACCCCTGCCCTGGTCAACGTCGGTCTCGGCTACGAAGTGCTCACGCCTGAATATCGCAACTCGTCGCGGATCATTTGGGACCAGCAAGAGGTTGTGGACAGGTTGTGGGAGCGGTGCTGCTTGGTTCCCGAGTTGAAGGAGAGATTGGCGGTGCTGGATGCGGGGAGTGAGAGGGATGTGAAGATTATTACTGGACGGTCTTTGCCGACTGCGGATGAGGATGGGAAACAGGAGTCCAAGGAGGTGGAGAGGTATGCTAATGGAAAGAAGAAGGGGAAGAGCAAGCAGAGGAAGGAGACTACAAAGGGCCTGAGGGATGGGAGGACAGGCAAGTGGGAGTTTGTCAAAGTCAACAAGCGGATGAGGTTTTTGAGGTACGGGGAGGGACAGTTCTTTGAAGGTGAGTTTCTCCCCATCCATTCCCTTCCATTCTCCCATCCCAAGCTTGGTTGCATGGGAATGCTGATCAGACTGACACTGACGATGTGATGGGACATATAGCCCACTGCGACTCCCCCTACCGTGAACTCGACCCTATCAACTCTGACCGTATCAACGAGACGTTATTCACCATTCATCTTTACCTCAACGACTGCAAATCGGAAGCTCCGCCCGACAAAAAGGACGAGACGGAACTAGTCGGTGGTGCCACGGCGTTGTTGTCTGGGGACGAGAAGAGGAAGTATGATGTAGAATGTAAGACGGGGAGGGTGCTTATCTTTCAGCATCGGAGGGTGTTTCATGCGGGCGCGGATGTGGTCAAGGGGATCAAGTATAGTGTTAGGACGGATATTATGTATCGGGAGGTATTGGAGGAGCCGGAGGAAAAGGAGGTGGTCGCGAAGGGAAATGAAAAAAGCTGAAAAGAAGGTGAATGATGAGCAACCGCTGCAGGAGGATGGTGATGGAAAGTAGGCTTAGTCCTCTTTCTATCATATCTTGGTATATCTCTTTTTTCCTTACTCTTCGCTAGCTCATAGCAATCAACCCGACACTAATCTCTCCCGATGGACTCATTCCACCCCCTCAGGCCTAGGCCAAATCCCCCTCACAGCCTTGATAGTCTTACACTCGGATTTATGCGCAGACCACCTCCGAGTCTGACACTCCTGTGTTGTTGTCATATACATCAGTCTCATGTCTCTTTTGTCATCATCACCTCTTGAAGAGAACTCCCCTTGGAACAATACCAAACCTCCACACACCCCTGACACCTCTTCAACCCCCGTGGCCCTTCAGGTCCACCCTCCTTCTCCTCCTCCTCCTTCCCTCTCGGCGTCCCACACCCATCAAACTTGCCATCGCACATCTTCTCCTCTCTCTCCTCAGGCAAACTCTCATCTCGTCGTCTGAGAATATCCATCATCACCTTTGTTGTCAGAAATATACCAGAAGGAACGACTCCCAGCAGTTCCCCCCCTCCTTCTACTTCTTCCTCCTCACCACGACCCTCCTCCTTTGAACCCACCACCAACCCCTCAGATTGAAGACGTCCCAAAGACCTCAAAACCACAAACCCCTGCCCCGCCCCTTCCCTCTCCGCCGACGCTTTTTTATTAGTTCTCGTAGCATTCTTGATTACCACCGTATTTCCCTTCTTGAGACCAAGCTGTTTGAACTTGTCGGCCACGGCATCGGGGCTATACGGCTCGGAGATGACGGCGGAAGGGGGGTCAAAGACGAGAGCAAAGTCCTGCGAGGTGGAGTCGGTGAGGATTAAAGTGGGTTTGGTGATGGTGAGGTTGGATTTGATGGTTGCTAGGAGGTAGGTGTCTTCTTTCGTCTGGTGGTGGTCGGGGACTGATACGGGAGAGGAGCCGTCACCTGAAGAAAGGGGGAGGGAGGAGAAGGTGGTTAGCTGGGTGGGGGATGGGATGGGCATGTTTGGTTTTGTCGTTTTTTGGAGGGGGGCTATCGAAAGCTGTCGTTGATATAAAATTCGGGGGCTGTACGATGCATGTAATTCGGATGTGAGTAATGGAAGGGAAAAAGTTTGCTGGAATGTCTTAACTTGAAGGGGATGTAATTCTGAAGAAATAAATACGACGTAGGTACTTCTCGAAAGGGGGATTCCCAATCGTGTCATCAGAAAACGAAACCGCGGGGATGAAAGAAGTTGAAACAGCCCTAAAGCTTAGCGGTATCCCCGCTGTAACCTCCCTGCACGTCTCAACCCGCAAAGCAACGGGACCCCTGAGTGCAGTCCGCAGATGATGCCGAATGGTGCATCCGCATTGCTTCAACCAGGAAGTATCGATGCGACAATGAAGACGACATCGAGGGCCAACCAGCAGTGCACACACAGTAAGCTTCAATCCGCCAAAATCGAAGCCGCAGGAGCATCCCATCGTGAGACGCCATCAAGAAAGTCCAAGCATCTTGGCGACGGAGTAAGGTTCGGGATGGCGTCACGAGACCATCACAGATGGGTACGGCAACCGAATAGAAGAGAGTCTGTCTACTATATTTACTCTGTAGACTTGGATATTTTCTTCGATGGTATACCTGTAGGGACGCCGAGAGGGGGACGTATTTGGGCATCCGTGACGAGTGTACGTGCCTTCACTTTGGAAAGACCAACTCGACAGCCTCGTTTACATGTATTTCATGATTACGTGGATTATATCCCCAGAGAAAGAGACTTCAATCCCATGTAAGCGGCAAAATGTCCTGTAGCTTGAGACCTTCATTGACAGCAGATGAACAATCTCTCCATCGGTCAACCTTTCGTTCTTCCATTATCATACCCCAGGTTTCCTCCCAGCAAATTCATACCCCATACATCATGTAAACCGTGAACGCCTTGCCAACCCTCCCTGCCTGCTAACGCAAAACTCCCTGCAAAATAAAATATGCCATGTCGAAGTGTTTTGAAGACAAACACCCTTGGGTCTGCGGAACTATCGCGACTCCCAAGAAAAAGATCAAAGGAAAACAGAACTCCTCCCCTTCCCCCATCCGTCAATCCATCCTCAAACCCTCCCCACATTTCCAGTTCCTTCAACCAAAGTATCATCACTCCCAATCGTTTGCCTCTCATCTCTGTTCATCTTCCGCAATCTTCCCTTCGGAACCAGTATCTTCCTGCCCTGTGGACGTTCCTCGCGAGTAGTATGGGACCGGTCTTCCTATTTACCAATGCCCATCCACACAAACGTGCCCAACGCCGAAGCCGCCACCAAGAACGTCACAATGCCTGCCCCCGCCTTATCCGCCGTCGTCATCGGCTTATTGTGCATAAAGCTGTCGCTCTGGCTCCCCGCATTCGGGTTCCCCTTGCTGGTTCCACCGGTACTATTTGTCACCGGGGCCTTTCCGGGTTGTTGAATCAACAAGGAAGAAACCGCGCCCAAGACGTTCATCTGCTGACCAACTCCGTAACTGCCGTCGTACTTCTTCTTCTTCCAGCTGAACCCGCACATGCGGCCGTTTTGTTCGCCCGTGCACGTTTGGACAGCGGCTTCGGCCGAGGTCTTTAGCACGGGCAGGATAATGGGGGCGGTATGCGGCGCGACTAGTGTAGTGATGGACAGCCAACGGTGCACGTAACCCTTGAAGGAGAGCATGTCGGTTGTGCAGCTCATTTGGTCTTCGCAGGCGGGCTCGAAGGCGATATTGTCGGGGAAGAATTTGGCGAGGGTGGCGTTGAGGAGCTTGTCAAGGCGGTCTTTCCAGACGGGTGAGCCGTCGGTCTGTATCCTGTTAGTCTGGGGGGCGGAGGGATAAAAAAAAAAAAAAAAAAAAAAAAAAAAATGGGTATGGAGCACGAACATAGTTGTACATGTGGGCGGCGCCGAGGACAAAGACGCCAAAGTTGTAGGAAAACTGAGCACCGTTGATATCGGTGCAGTTCGTTTCGACGTGAGCACCGTCGTGAATGTTGTAATGGTCGTCCATGAGCCCGACACCCCTCATCCAGTCCCACGTCGTTTCGGCCCAGTCGGCGTATGTCTTGTTTCCGGTGTAGCGTGCCAGTCTTGCGCCGAGGTTGAAGAAGCAGCCTACACCGTTGTTGGGTCAGCTCAAGATCAACGAGTTTTAACGAGTGTTGTTGTTGATGTTGTCACGAACCACTGGCAATGCTGTTCTTGTAGTTGTATCCGTTGTTAAGCGGGGGAATCTGCCAGCGCAAGCCACCATTGCAGGTTTGATCGTGCCGATCGGGGTTTGCTTGTGTATTGAAGACAGCTTGAGCGAGGCCGAGCCACTGTGGTTGATCGGATGGTGGGTTTGGGAAATTGTTTTCGGCGGCTGTCATGGCCGTCATTCCCCAGAAGCCCTGATCATCGTTTCCTAGGGATGCGGTAACGTTGAGTGGCATGTAGTCTTGTCCCGGACCGACCTGCCAGAGCAGGGCTTGGGTAATAACATCGTTGTATGACGCGTCGCCAGTGAATCTCCAGTAGTCGATTAAAGCCCCCCACATTGCGCCTGCTTCCCACCAGTAATAATCACCGGCTGGAGGAGGGCCGGGGAGGATTCCTGGTGTTTGTCCCGTCAAGTTGCCTTTGTAGTATTGCATCATGTCGTATGCGATGTCGGCTGAGGTCTTTTTGATGTCGGCTGCGCATGTCTGTCAGCATTCATGCCATTGCTTCTCTGCAATTCGGGGATAAACGTACCGACTGTCGCGATACTGTAGGCAGCATTTGCAATGTCAACCCCAACAAAGGCGACGGCGGCAAGCCGTGGTAATGTCGAAAACATGGTGATGGTGGGCTGATAATAGCGAGCGACGAGAGAACAATTTCAAAAGGAAACGAGCGTGATGGTTGATGACGGAGTGTTGAGTTTAGACTAGATAGATGGCAACCATCGGTTATCGGGCATTTGATGTTGCTGTGGTAAGGGCACAAGGAACGGATGGGGGAGTGTTGAAGTGGGTGATGTGGGAGAAAGTTGTAAGTGCTACACTAGACTACACTACACAGACGCGAATCTGCGGTGCTCCACCGGTTCCTATCAACCCAATAGTGCAGAGAAAGTTTGCAGTGGCGGTGCAGTGCTTTAGTTTGGTTCGTTAGTTGTCACCCCAGCTTTTTGCAGCAAGAAGTGGTTCTGCCGGTCGGGTGTGACAAACTACATCCGTGTTGTTGCCGACGAGGAGGAGAGAGGTGCCCGCCCGATGGATGATGGGATGGGCGACGACAATGGATGGGGATAAACAGGATGTGATAAGTACACTAGGTAGAAACGGTCCAGGGTGCAAGGACGGAAGCTGTTAGCGGAAGCGTCCCACTGCCTAGCACACAATACCATGGCGGACGACGCATGTCTAACACTTATGTCAGGAACAGGGTACATACACTATGCCCGACCACTCAGCAAGGTGGGTTGGATTGGATCAAGGGAAGTTGATCGATTTTGCGGGTACAAGTAGACGGAAGTCACCACAGAGGTATCTAGACGTGTAGGGTTCAAATTGATAGTGGCCGTGTCGGATAACACCGACATTTCTTGACTTGAGAGCAGTTGGTGAACCCCATCGTGTTTCCTCAACAGGCATGTCTGCCAATTCCCTTCCACCTCCATCGGAGTTTTGTTTTCAGTTGATTCTTTTCTTTCTTTTTTTTTTCTCTTTGTGTTTTTAAAAACAAGCTTCCGCGCCACGCTAGAGCCGGACTCGGCTTGCTTGGCGATCTCCTGCCAAGGACACCATGATCAACAAGTTCGAACGGGCACAAGACGCTATTCTGGCTCTGTCGTTGGTCAGTCTTTAACGATCCCGGACTGACAAGAGAAACAGTCCTGCGATACGGGTCGGCGAATGAAACAACTGCTGAAAGCGGGCACTTTTTCCGCTTGCTACACTATCTATGGAATACGCTACATCCACCTAGTTGGTTAGCCCACCTTCAGGGTTAGGGTCAGACTGTAAGTAAAGAGTGGGGCAGGCGGAGGTTACCTACACTGGTCAACCCCACGCTGGGGAGCTGGAATGGGGGACGCTATCCTGGACCCCAGAGCGGGAACCCCAAGCTCAAGCTCAAGGATAGGGGGGGAGGGGTCTTCCTGGTACATCCTTCTACATTTACGACCACTCCCCGCCACTCTTGGAGACTTCTCATCTGTTGCGTACAACGCCATTTAGTCGCCAACATTTCCGTTCGTCAATTCCCTTTGGGGTTCCCCTCTCTTGTGCATCAATCTGCTGCGTGACAACAGAGCAGGCGAATCCACCTGCTAATGCACGGGAGAGACAATGCACCTGCGTCCCCTCTGCTGAGAGAGAGATAGAGAGAGAGAGAGAGAGACATAGCGCAATGTGGGAAAAGACGATGGGACGGATCATCGCGATCTTGGCTTCAGCTCCAGCTGTTCAGTTACCCCTCAGCGTCAGAGCTCCGTAATCACAAAGAGCAAGTCACTAACCGTCTCCTGCTTCTTCCCCCAAACATCCCAACACTACAGTACCTAGGTAGGTAATCAAAACAGCCAAACTTCACAGACGGTCGGTCACCAACCTCTCAAGATGAACACAGCCTGGGTTGGTGCTCGCTCGTCGGCGACACCCTCACAACTTGATGCTCTTGCTCGCGCCATCCGCAACACGCCCATCATCGATCACCATGCCCATCCTCTCCTGAAGCTCGAAGCCCTCGCCAAACACCCCCTCCTGTCCATCACCTCCGAGGCACATAATGGAGATGGTGTCCACTCCGCCATCCACTCGCTTCCCCATTTGCGGGCCGTTCGACAGCTGTCTGCATTGCTCGACTGCAACAACACATGGGAGGATGTCGTTGCTGCCATTGAGCAGAAGCGTATCGATTCCCCTTTGGAATGGACCGCCCAGTGTCTGGACGGCATTGAGACATTGCTCCTCGACGATGGGCTCGACGACGGAGATGATGCCCAGGACATGGGCTGGCACAGTGACTATACCCGCACCGAGTGCAAGCGAATCGTGCGTATCGAAAAGGTGGCTGCCGACATCATCAAGAGGATTGGAAAGACGTGTGATGCTTCCCCCAGGACCGGCAAGGATGTCTTGAACGATGCCTACGACGATTGGATCGGCGAGTTGGACACCCTCATCAACGAGGCCATTGACGATCCCGATGTGGTGGCCTTCAAGTCCGTAATCTGCTATCGTACCGGCTTGCATGTCGCCAGCACCGTCAACGAGGTCGAAGCTCGTGCTGCCTTTGCCGACATCATTTCCAACTTCGCCCTCTTGGACTTTACCAAGCTACAAGAGGTCGCTCTCAACGACTTGGTTGTCCACCGTACGGCCATGCTGATCCGTGATAGCCCATCCAAGCTGAAGAAGCCAATTCAGTTCCATACCGGCCTGGGCGACAATGACATTAGACTTGCCAAGTCATCGCCCGCCCATCTGCAGAACTTCATCCGCGCGTATCCAACTGTGCCCATTGTGCTTCTTCATGCGGGATACCCCTTTATGAGAGAAGTGGGTTATCTTGCCACTGTGTATGAGCATGTCTATGCGGATATTGGCGAGGTATTTCCGTGCGTCAGCGAAGATGGCCAGGAGCAGGTCTTACGACAGATCCTCGAGCTTTGCCCCTGGTCCAAGATCTTATGGAGTTCAGATGGTCACTGGTTTCCCGAGACCTACCTGCTTGCCGTCACCCAGATGCGTGAGGTCTTCACCAATGTGAGTTGGACAAATGTTGCTGCAGATATTCCAAGGCTAATCGAATGATGACCAGGTACTGACTAACTACGTCCGCAAAGGCCACATTGGATACAAAGCTGCCATTGAACTTGCCCAGGACATTCTCTTCCGAAACTCCAACAAGCTCTACCATCTTGACATAGACTTTATGGAGCTCGATGAAGCGCCCGGTGCCGAGGTCGGACCCTACGCAAGTGACCTTGAGCTTTTCCAACTCTTCCTGAAGGACCAGCCGCCTCCTGACTTTGTCCGTATATGCTGGAACGACTACACTGCAACCCCGCGGATGCGCATGATCCCCTTCCGCAAGTTCAAGTCCCTGCTTGACCAAGGCCGGCCGACCGACATTTCCATCGCAAAAGCCGTGTTTGGTCTCATTCAGAACGATCATCTTGTTCCCAGTATCGCTCCGATTGGAGAGTATCGCCTGCATCCAGACTTTTCTTCGCTCCGCCCCGGTCCTACCGAAGGACACGTGAGCATGTATGGCGAGTTCCGGGAGAAGTCCGGTGCGCCCGTTGCGCTGTGTCCCCGGTCACTACTGCAACAGGCCGTTGACTTGGGCGCTCAGAACGGATTAACCTTCTTGCTTGGCTTCGAGATTGAATTCCTTCTGCTCGAAAGAGTAGAGGGTGCGGATACCTCGGCAACACTGTCCCTGAACTCTTTGAATCCATTCAAACACCGCCCGGCAGAAGCCTCGGGTCGTTTCAGCACATTGGTCACTGATGGTCACGCCTGGTCTGTGTCTCGCTACTTTGCCGACCCCAAGGTCGCCAACCTCTTGCGCGACATAGTTCATGCTCTCGACTCAATGGGTATCTACGTCGAGCAGATCCATGCCGAGTCCGCAACGGGCCAGTTCGAGCTCGTCCTTCCTCCGTACCCGCCCATCCAAGCCGTTGACACCCTCCTCCACACCCGCGATGTCATGTTTGCCCTCGCCACTGCTGCCGGCTACAAAGTCACTCTCCATCCCAAACCCTTCCCAACCGCATGCGGCACCGCCTCCCACACGCACATGAGCATCTCCTCACCCGGCGGCGACAAGCCTGAAGTGTACGAACCCTTCTATGCTGGCATCCTCAAGCATCTTCGCGCCATCACCGCCTTCACCTACTCCAACCCCGCCTCTTTCGAACGCCTCAAGGACGGTGCCTGGGCCGGTGGCCGATGGGTAACCTGGGGCACTCAGAATCGGGAAACCCCTCTCCGCAAAATCGAGGGCTCACACTGGGAGTTGAAGGCCATGGACGGCTTAGCCAACCCTTACCTTGCCATGGCTGCTGTGCTACTGTCTGGTATTCATGGGTACATGGAAAGGGAGAAGTTGGTCTGGGGAGACTGCGAGATTGATCCCGCGAAACTGACGCCCAATGATCGGGCGGAGTTGGAGGTGACGGACATGTTGCCTGCTAGCGTGGAGGAAGCATTGACAGCGCTGAAAGGGGATGAGAAGCTTGTGGAGTTTCTCGGGCAGGAGGTGGTGGAGAGATATTGCGCTGTCAAGGAGTTTGAGATGGCGTTCTTGGCGGAGATGGGAGAGGAGGAGAGGAGGAACTGGATTATGGAGAGGTATTAGGGGAGGCTTCTTCGAGTCTTGTTCGATATTTGGCGTCTATGGGAGGGGATGCTCCGGTTGTTGTGTAGCTTACTGTGCAACCAAAGACATGTATCCCTCTGTAGTGGCGGAAGATTGGAGGAAGAAAAAAAGAGCCCAGAAGAGGCTCCAAATACCGGGACGATACCAAGCCACCGAACGTGACAACCACGAAGAATCAAGGTGGATTATCACCGTCACATACACCCAAACAAATCACATTCTCTCCTACGTACCCGCGTTTAGTCAACACCAACACTTTTAAGTTGTCGCCGATGGACGATATACTGCATGGTCGGTACTATGCGATGGGACGTATGATTATTCCACTATTTTGCCGTACAGTCCACTCCAAACTTCCGTTCTTCACGCACGTGCAAAGAGGGCAAGCACCCTCAAACGAAATCAGGACCACCTCCGCCTATCAGGCTATCTCATTCCTTCCACTCAACATATTCTCACGAAGCGCAATCGCCCGATGCCAAAATGCCCTGTACATTGGGAGAATTCACCTTCCCTCTCCAGGTCATTTATTCTCTCTACAACGAATTCACCCCTGCCCTGATGGAATCATGAACGGCAGTCAACGGCATCATAATATCCACATACCAAAAGGTGCACGCTAAGTGGTGCGTGTACTCATCTCTTTGTCATTATTCTTTGTATTATTAGAGGTACATGGCACTTCCATGTGTATCTATGTGCCCATCGTCGACATGCGTCTAACCATACAGGCATTAGCAGCTCATAAGCCACACAAGAGAAAAAAAAGCAACCCGGCTATTTTCCCAATCGTTCACACCCTCATCTATATTATGTATCCTTGTTCTTTATTGTTTATTCCCAAGCGGATCCCATGGGCGTCAGGACAATGTTATCAAAGACAGTCTTGCCCTCATGGCTGAGAATCCTAATGTTCTTGGACTCCTGGTAACGCGGGAACACTCTCACCGTCATGGCGGTTCCATCCCCGACAAAGACCTCAATGCTCGAGCGATCAATCAGGATATCCAACGACAGACGGTTGTTGGCCGGCTTGGCAATGGTGGCGTTCCATGTACCAGCCTGACCATATCCTGCTTGCGTGGTGTCCAAGGTCAACGAGTGGTCGGCAAAGTTGTAGATGAGAGAGGTAGATTCGACCTTGGAAGCAAACAGCTCAATGGTGAAAGCCGGTGCGTCGCTAGCAGCAAGGTCGATGGTCGCCTGGAGACGTGCCGTGTCGGTAAATCCAACCTCGTAGGTTCCATAGACGTCCGTC
Organism: Neurospora discreta FGSC 8579; assembly: GCA_009805215.1. Lineage (NCBI taxonomy): Eukaryota > Fungi > Ascomycota > Sordariomycetes > Sordariales > Sordariaceae > Neurospora > Neurospora discreta. Next base: position 369,913 of record RANX01000016.1, read on the forward strand.
TGACCGAGCGACTTAGCCGGACCGCTCGCCAAGAGAGAGACTTCCGCGACGGGCTTCTGGCCGAGTCCACCGTCCTCGCGGATGAAGAGCTCGCGCATGATGGACTGCGTGCCGGCCCAGCCGTTCACCCTGCTGACCCACTTGGTGGTGTTCCAGTTGTTGATCCAGGTGATGGCAAGGTTGCGTCCAGCGTCGTCGGCGAACCACTGGGTGGCGTAGCTGTCCGGGCCAGAGTCGAACAGGCCGAGCTTCTCCGAGGTAAAGGTCGTTCCGTTGTAGGTGCCGACTTCGTACCAGCCCTTGAATCCCTTGTCTTGGCCGTAGAAGAGAACCCACTTGTCGCCAATGGGGAAGAAGTTGGGGCATTCCCACATGATGCCGCGGCTGCCGTCACCTTGGTGGAGAACACCGACGTACTCCCACGAGAGAAGCTCGGACGTGGCGGGGCCGGTGGACTTGAAGAGCTGGACGTTGCCGCTTTGGCTGTTACCGGAACCAACGACCATCTTCCAGTTGTTGTCTGTGGGGTCCCAGAAGACCTTGGGGTCACGGAAGCCACTGGAAGCGTTGGGAGGCGCCTTGGCGACGATGGGGTTCTTGTTGGAGAGGTCAAAGTGGATTCCATCGAGGGCCACGGCGGATGAGACGACTTCGGGCACGGCGTTGGGGTGGAATTCTACGTTGGTGGCGTCGGTGAAGACCAGTTGCAGAGCACCCGTGTCTTTGTTCTTGACGGCGCTGCCCGTGTAGCGACCGCTGGTGTCCTGCGTGTTGTTGGGGTACGGCGGGGTCAAGGCAACCGGCAGGTCCCTCCAGTGTACGGCATCAGGGCTCTCGGCGTGCGACCAGTACATGGGACCCCAGAGAGGGGCGTCAGGGTTGAACTGGTTGAAGAGGTGATATTTGCCGCCCCACTGGATCAGACCGGCGGGGTCGTTGATCCAGCCCTGGTAAGGAGTGTAGTGATATTGAGGACGGGTTGGGTCAACAGCGTAGCGGGAAGCAGCTGAGAGAGCGGTCAAGTTCTTGGTGGGCTGATTGCTCTGTCCAAGGACGTTGAAAGTGTGGGGGCCGTCCCCGAGGGCGTGGCAGCCAGTTCGGACATCGTCCAAGTTGATGTGGCCAGTAGTGCTGGTGTCGACCACAACCATGTAGACGTTCTGGCCGGCATAGGCACTGGTGTCCCAGACGATGCGGATGAGGGCCTCGTCGTTGGTTGCCGTCTGGCTGAACAGGAGGGTGCCGTCTTTCTCCAGGACAAGTCCCACGTAGAGATTTTGGGGATCATAGCCGCCGCCGACCAAGAAACTCATGACGGAGCTCGCCTTGAAGGTGCTGGAGCGGAGTGTCCCAGTGGCAGCTTCACCACCTTGCAGGCTTGTCGAGAGGAATTGCTTGCCGACGTGGTTGAAGGGCCCGCTCCCTAGCTGGGAGGCAGCTGTGATGACAGAGGCATTGCCAAAGGCTGTTCCATTCACGACTGTCCAGCCCGACAGATCGCCCGTTTCGAAGCTCGGGTTCTTGGGGCCTGGGTAAGAGTTCTTTTGGCAATCTGCAACACGAGGCAGTACGGAAGCCGTAGTACCATCCGGGAGGACCGAGGCTAATGACAGCAAGCCGACAAGGGCGTTCTTGTATGGTGTGGTTTTTGTCATGTTGGTTTGAAAATGGGCATAAGACTGAAGAATGATGGGAGAGAAGAAGCTGCTATGGAAAGGAAGTAAGACAGACAATCTTGTTTGAGGCGTTGAGCCTCACTTTAATAGAAGGTGATCCCCCCCCCCCCTCCCGCGCGTGGGGAAAGCATTGGAGAACAAACCTATGACGGATTCGTTTCCAAGTCCGACCCCGATCCCAACTTGTCTATCAACCCACGTTGTGCGCGGCGTTTCCCCCCGGTCATGGGCTAGCGCACGTGAGCTTGGCCCGACACTGGCCTCTCCTGATGGGGGAAACCAGATCACGACTTAACATGGCTCGGTCGATGTTAGCGCGGGTGCCGATTGGCTTTGATTGCCCGGTGTCAGCCCGCTGACACCATCTCACCCCGAAGTCTCTCCGTCTCTTCCCCACACCGCCGCCGACTGCCTCGCTTGCTTGACATGCTGCACGAACCGAGCTCCATCCCTCATTCGGTGGGTTCAAAGTAGTGTACACTCAGCTACGACTCGGTGACCAAAGGATAATACTTGTACATATCATGACGACTGGCTCTTTTGGTACACTACTCTGTGGCTGTACTGTGTGCAATCCGAAAAGAGATCAACTCAAAAAAAGAAAAAGAAAAAACAGAAAAAAAAAAATCAAAGACATCAACATGGACGTAAAGAGAAGCGATCATCACCAATCTCGGTCAAGCTACCAAAGTCTTGGGTGCTTGGAGGCTCAGCCAAGGGACCGAACAAGCGCCGAAAATCCACTAAAGTCAGCTTGGTCGGCGACGGTAAAGTCAGCCGAATGGTCGCGTTTGGAGTCCAAGTGGTTCTGAAATTCCATTGCCGTGGTCCCACAGCTCGTCTTGGCGTGGTAGAATGCGGGCAGAAAGTGGAGGAAGGCGGGGCCCCAATATGGGGTTGCGGGGATTTTGTTTCTCGAAGGGTGGCTGGAACCTTTGCGAATGCCACCAATGAGGTTTGTGAATTCAAGCTTGGTCTGTGCGCTCATCTGAATCTGTACAAGTGTACATCCATCCAACGAATCAACTCTGACAGGGTGTACATATGTAGTATAATGATGAGTGGATTGAGTGCGATAGCTTCACGTACTGGCTTGCCCTCACTTGTGTGTGTGTGCGCGTTCGTGAACTCGGGAGATCATGAGCCAAATAGGGGCTCTTCATGAGAATACGAACAATAACCAACAAAAGGACAACCACCAAATTCAGCATCGGTGTGAAAACCTAGTGTAGTACCTGCACTAGGTACGGTTGAGGCGAAAAAGTCTGGACTTTTGCAGTGGTGTGGTCTGTCAGGGGATAGTGGCCATGTGACCACACAATGTCTGCCCAAGGGTGCAGGACCCACCAACAAGCTTACCGTACAAAAGTGTAGCAGCACATACACGACGTAGCCTCCTACTGCCCTGGCAGCAACCTAGAGCTAGGTACTTAAGCTTGCACAAGGACATCGGTGGTTGTGAACCGACTGCTGTGCGTTGTGTATGTAATGTATACTACGCAAACCCAAAACGTGATGGGGTAGCATTCATCAAAAGTCGGCTCGAGAGGAAAAAAGAAGCTAACACTTCATGGGCGCCCCTGCCAGGAACCAGTCTAATTGCCCGAAGGTTCCGAATCTACATACGTATTCCCAAAGTACTGTAGTCTTCGGAACCGAACTGCACTGCCTCCTCCACCACCATCCCCCCACTCTTCGGTAGTTGTGAATAGCCTCATATTTGCTCTGTTGGAGGCACGTGCACTCTGGGCCATTCACCCATACCCATGCACGGCCTCCCCTAGCTAGTTTTAGCCCTCCAGACCTCCCCACAGATTCTTTCTCACGTGCACTCTGGGCCATTCACCCATACCCATGCACGGCCTCCCCTAGCTAGTTTTAGCCCTCCAGACCTCCCCACAGATTCTTTCTCTTTCCAGCAATTCAATATACACATCAATTGCTTTATTTCGTTACCTTATACATCGTACAAATTATAAACCCTTTAAAACTATTGTAATTAATTAATCGATCGATCAAACTAATAAAAGACCTATTAGCTATCCCGGGAGTTAACCTCTTTATTAATAACCAACCTTCGTATTGTTAATAACCGACCTTCGTATTGTTAATAACCGACCTTCGAATCGTTAATAACCAACCTTCGAATCGTTAATAACCGACCTTCGAATTGTTAATAACCAACCTTCGAATCGTTAATAACCGACCTTCGAATTGTTAATAACTAGCCTTCGAATCGCTATATAAATAACTATAATTATAGTACCTACTATCGATAGTAGATTGCTTATCGTTCTTTGTAGCGAAAATAATATCGATAATTAGGAGTATACTTTACGTATCGAATTCGAATTCGCCGAAGTCGACGATTATATTTATAAGATTGTAACCGAACCTAATAAAGAAAATAAGCCTAACGAATATAAGAAGTAAAAACTTAGTTGCATCTACGTACTTAAAATTATTAATACTACCCTCAAAAATAATAAAGTTTTAACTACCCTTCGTATTAACGGTTAGGACCAATCTGATAAGGACCCTAAATATTTCTTTAACTTTATTAAGATTATAATTAATAAAATTACTAACGAAGTACGTAGTAAAATCCTTAAATAGTACTAAAGATTTTATTATTTTAACTTTAATTTTATAGCTAGCTTTCTAAACTAATATAAATTCGCCCGCAAACGAATTACTAATAGTAACCTAATTATTAATAATATTATTGAATATCTTAACCTTTATAATATAATTAAATATAATTATTCTACTAACGCTAAATTGTAGGCTAATAATATAATTAAGAATACCCTTACTATTAATAAATTATTAGTTTATTTATTTACCTTTAATAATACGGAAGCCTATTAATTTAATTTAACTATTTAAATTAAAATTATTATTAAGGTAAATAAAGATTTTAATAAATCCGGTACTAATAATAGTAATAATAATAATAGTAATTCTAGTAAAAGTAAGAAGAATAAAAATAAATTCATTTATTCTACCTGTAATAATACTATTTAGAAGGATTATATTTACTATATTTATAGCTGCTACCGTTTAAGTAAAATTACTATTTATTAGTAGTATAAACCTAATAAAGTACCCGATATATAGCTTAATAAGGAGGAGGTTCGTAAGTATAATATAAGTATTACTATTACGTTAGGAAATATTAATACTATGTTAGCCAACCCTATTACTACTAATTCAACCTTATTATTTAATAGCGCTAATTTTAATACTAGCTTCAACCTCGCCTCCCTTAATAGTAATTTAAATTTTTATTAAAGCTTGTAATAAAGTTAATCTGTAAAATATTTAACGTTAAATCGATCTATTTAAAATATCCTCATTCGTATTAATTATAATATTCGAATTATAATTTTATTAAAAATTAATAAGTTTTTAAAGTATTATACGATATAAATAACCTAATTAAGAATTTAGTAATTTATAACTCTAGTTATGGCTTGTATATTTTTAATTATTAGAAGTAATTTATTAAGCTATATCTTTTAATTTATCCCTTAGAATATATTATTAGTAATAGTACTACGACTTATATATACTATATTAGTATTATTAAATTAATAATATTAATAACAATGAATATTAATATTAGAATCTATATACTTAATATTATATTTAATCTATTTACACCGGCCAACCTTCTATTAACCCAAATTATTCTTAATTATAATATAAAATAGAATATAAAGACGAATTAAATCTTATTAATTAGTAAAGTATTTATTTAATATAGATTTATTAATAATTCAAGAGCCTTACCGGTATTTCAATTAAATAACTTTAATTAAATAATTATTATACTACGGTATATAATACTTATTTCAATTAATTATATAATAATATATAAAAGGATAATATATGTAAATAAGGATTAAATTCTTAGAGCTTACGAATAAGCGGGCATTAAATTTAATAACGTTAATAATTATATTTATAATATATATTTATATTCGAAGGTAATAAATTATATTCCTAAAGGTATTTACCTAATTATAATAACCCTGTTTTAATTTATATAAATCGATATAATTTTATATAATAAGCCGGGATATATAGGAACTTAATACGTAATATATTTTATTTACAATATATCCGGCTACTATCAAGTAAAATTCTATACCAATAAAGGAAACGCCTATATTATCGTCATTCAATTTAAGAAATAAATTAAGCTATAAATTAAATTTAAAATTAAAATTATCGGCCTCGATAGAAGTCTTAAATTTAACTTCAATACAATAGAGTTCTAAAATAGTAAATTAATAGAATAAGCCTATAATAAAGGGGTCCAATTATATAAAACCCTAATATATATACTATAGATAAACGGCAAGTTTAAACGAGCCGGCTATACTATTATAACCAGGGCTAGAGTATTAATATTTAACCTAGGTATATTAGAATATTTATAATTATTCGCAGTCTAAGTAATTATAATAATATTCAATATTACACCAACGAAATCTAATTTAAATAATAAAACTCCCTATAAAATATTTATATAAGCAATCCCAAATTTTCTAACAAACTAAATCAAACTTCGTTTTAATTACTTTAGAACCTTTTTCTATATAGCGTATTATTTTATTAAACTAAAAAAGCGTATTAAAGGAGATAAATTCTAAAAACGCGCCTGCCGTAGCAAATTTATAGGTTATAATAATAATTACAATAGAATCTATTAAATCTAAAATCTAGATATTAGTATAATTATTCGTACTAATATAATCAAATTTATTAAGGATGATAACAAGCTAAAGGATCTAGCGATTAAAACTATTCCTTATAGAATATTCTTTTCAAATCAATCTATTCAAAAAATCAAAAAAATAATAGATAATAATATAACCATTTAAATTACCGTAACTAATTTATACCGGCCATCCCTAATTAAATCCCTAAATTAATTAACTTCTAATTAGAATATTAATAATAATAAAGACTAGCAAAAGAAGGTATTATTTATACCCTTCTACCCTAACTCAAATTACTTAATACTAAAAATAATATTAGCACCGGGAGAGATCGCTTCGATATAGCCTTCTCTACTTCTTCAACCGAATAAAATTTATTTAATTTAATACGGCGACGAACTAATACGATTAATAAAGGAAGAAGAGGAAAATTAATAATAATAAAGCGATTTAATTGATTTTGAGAATTTTAATAAAGAAGACCCTATATTAAACTATACTTTTATAAAGTAAAAACTAAATTAATTAAATATTACGAATCTAACTCTAAATTCCCCGCTACTTATAATAAAATAATAATAGGTATAAATAACTTAATAGATTACAAAGGAAAGCTAACCCTTTGAAGAAGCAATAGAATCTATAATTCTAGAGGTATGTAAAGGCAAACCTCGTAAATCTATTACAATTAAATTACCTAATTTCAAATACAGCACCTAATAATTAATTATTAATAATAATAATAATATTATTAAATATAATATTAGGCTATTTTATAATACAATTAAAGCTAGATATATTATAAGACTAATTTAATACTATCTTATAGCGATAAAGGCCATCCGCAACCTTTAAATTAATACTAATAATAACCGCCTTATCCCAAAAAACTACTAATAGGCGAAGAAACTCTACAACTTCAAAACTTACTAATTCTTAGCAATAGAAAAGTAAATTAAAGCATTTAAAAATTAAGGAGTATATCGTCTAATCGAAAAAACCCTAAATATAACTATTTTACTAGGAAAATAGGTCTTTAACGAAAAGTATAATATCGATAATAAAGAATACCTAATATATACTAGATAGGTAATATATAGTAACTACGAAAATAAAAACAATTAGGCAATATAGGATATCTACACTACTATAGCTAATATAATCAATATAAAACTCTTCTTAACTATTATAACTACTTATAATTTAAATTACAAACAATTTAATATTAGCACCGCTTTCTTAAACGCTATTATTCCTACCGATTGTAACTACTACGTCGAATAACCTATAGGTCTTAAAAAAAATCTTCGAAATAAATTAGTTTACTAATTAATTAAAGTTCTTTATAACCTTCGTTGCAATCTATTATACTAATTCCAAATAGTTCTACCTATTTTTAAGAAATTAAGCTTCTTTCCTATTAGAAGCAATATATACCTCTTAATTTATAAAGGTTTAAACGTATTATTCATCTTTTATATTAATAATTTCCTTGTTACAATACCTAATAAGAAAATCATTAATAATTTCTACTTTTAATTATAAAAGCATTTTACTATTAAATATATCGGTTTAGTATATACTTTCTTAAGCTTTAATATCGTTAAAAATAGAGAAGAATATACCGTATTTATATTATAAGAATAATATACCTAATCGATTATCGCTAAATTTAACCCCTCTAATAAACCTCTATACCTAATTAAAACCCTATAGCTACCGGATTTCAAAATTTATAAGGGTAAACTACTTTTAAACGAACTAAAGCTATATATTAAACGGACTAAATTATTAAATTAGGTATCGCTAGGTATAAGACCAGATATTATATATATTATCGGGAAGTTAGCCGAAGGAAATATTAAATTAATAGATAGGTATATTATCGTTATAAAGTATTTTTAGCGATATTTAATTAGCCTTTCTAATTTAGGTATTATTTTAGGAGGAAAGCCCTTGCCGATAGTAGACTTATAGTTCAAAGTATATATAAATATTTTATATATAAATAATATACTAATAAGGCGTAGCACTATAAGGTATATAGTATTCTTTATATTAAGACCCATCTTATAGAAATTAAAGAAATAGGAATTCGTTACTATAAGTATAATAAAAGTAAAATTTATTAACCTTATACTAATAGTAAAATTATTAGGTTAGATTACTAATATACTTAATAATTTGGGTATTATTAATAATATTAATAATATTAGAAATATCTTATATACCGATAGCGCAAATACTAAGGATAAGGCATTTAATAAGAATATCCCCGTTCGTAACTGATATATTAATATATAATATAAATAGTTAATTAAATAAGTAGAATAATAAATTATTAAAATTATTTATATTTCCGGAGAAGAGATGCCTATAGATAGTCTAATTAAACCGCTTAAGGCGGATAAATATACAAAATTCGTTAAATTAATTAGTCTTTATTAGAAGAAGGTTCTTTAGGCTTGAGGTATTACAACACCACATTATATATTATATAATAAATAATATATATAAATATTACGACTATTAGGGTCTTTTAATCTATAGGGGTGTATTAGAGGCATGTATACTCTGGGCTATTCACCCATACCTATACACGGCCTCCCCTAACTAGTTTTAGCCCTCCAAACCTCCCTACAGATTCTTTCTCTTTCCAGCAACTCAATATACACATCAATTGCTTCATTTCGTTGCCTTGTGCGTCGCACATGCTCTCTCCTGATCTATATAATGGACCTTCCTCCATTCACTGTTTCTGGCAATCACTATGGCCTACCCCGATATTCCTATCCTTATTATGTAGCTTCCTCTTCACCCCTTCCTTTCTTTTCTTTTTTTTTTTCTTTTTTTTTTTTTTTTTTTTTTTTTTTCGGCATGTTCAACTTCACACATAAGACCCTGTGTCGACACTTCCGCCGTACCCTGGGCTGCTTCACTGGCACACCCTTCCGGCACATATGTAGACTGCCTGGTTTCCGTTTCTCCTCTTCCGTTAGACAACTCCAGAATCGTTCTCGTTGTCGCCTTGCCCAGCCTTCCGATACCACGGTGTATGGCTGCTGCGAACCACCTACGGTCCGACCGACCCCGGCTGGTTTGAAATTTGGTGAATGTGTTTTGGCTTTGTTCGTCTCCTATACCCAGTCCTCAGCCTCCGACCGTTCCTGGTGGCTGCGCTGGATAACTAAGGCAACCAAATGCATTGAACTTGTACAAGACGGCGTAGAGGAAAAAGGGGATCGTCATGAGCGACAATAACAGCGACAGAAATGGCGATAGCTTCAAGCCAGTGTCAGTAGATTGGCTCCGTGTCCAAAATAAGTGGGAGGTTTATTTATATGTTCAGTACTGTGGCGGTGTCTTTTTCTGTCTTTTCTTCTTTGGCGGATGTGGCAGGTCTTGGCGAAACAAAAGCCCCACAACGGGACAGCGAGCCGAGTCTCACTTCTATGACAGCAAACGGTGGGGACTATAAAACTAACGTACTGTACAGTTTGGGATATGACTGACGTCACTGACGTCATATTCAATCGATCGAAATCATCTTTGACAGTTGTTCAGGAACAGCTTTGAAGAGGGATATAAGGAACCATTTGATTGCTCTTCAAGCCCTTCTCTTGACAGACCCAAACAATCACAAATCAAGCAAAAATCACCCAAGCGCAAAAAGCAATCACTTCAAAACCCCTTCTTTTGAAATCCGTCCAAGCAGAAATCACCATCAGTAGGTTGATCCCTTTGCGACTCCCTTCACATATCAAGTGAAACAACACACACTAACACGCACCCAGAAATGTCCAACGAGTCCAAGGCCGAGAAGATCGAGAGGGTCAAGGCCAACCTTCCCCTCCCCGAGGACCCCCCCGTTGCCCCCGACTGGCAATCCGCCGACGCCCGCACTGTCAACGTCGGCAGCGGCCGCATCTCTGGCGATGTTGCCAAGGGCGAGGGCGCCTCCACTGGTCTCCGCGAGCCCGCGTCTACCGACACCACCAATGTTGATTTTTCCAAGGTTGGCAGGGACGACGCGCAGTACGTTGGCAAGGGCCAGAAGAACGCTTCTTCATAAAAGACATCAACACCAATAGGAACTGGATGAAACATCAACACCCTTTGGAAGGAATAGAAATTCATAGAAGAGAATTATGATGATGATGATGATGATGATGTGACGGATGGACGGGAAGAATCACTCTGGAAGGATTCACGGACACCGGCAAATATTATCATCACACACGACGGCGTTTGTTGGGGATTTGAGAAATCACGGTTACGAACGATGACGACGATATGACTTAGGATAAGGATAGAATCAGGTACTTAACGACACGCCTCTGGAATCGGGGTGGTCTACTCCTCGAATTGCAAATGTACTTACACAAAAAAGTAATACCCGTCATATGCTAAACATGTGATTCACCATTACATCGTGCCATTGTCATTGTCATGAATACTCTAGTTCTACCTAGGGCCAAACCCTGGCGGAAGAGGCGGAGGAATCATCGTTCCCCTCCCCGAGCCCCCTCCCGGAGGAGCAAAAGGGAAGAAAGCCGGCGGTCCACCACCGCTTCCTCGCCCTACCATGCCAGGAGGCAGCACCCCTCCTCCTCCTCCTCCTCCTCCTCCTCCTCCTCCCCCGGGAGGGCCAAAGCCAGGCGGTAGTGGAGGGGGTGCACCTGGGAATTGTGCTGGTGGCGGCGGTTGCGGTGGGAAGGAAAACGCACCGAGCGGTGCAGGTGCTGATGGTGGAGGCGCAGAACCGCCACTTCCACCACGTTCTTCCTCGTCGATACTGTCTGGGTGGTAATCACCTTCGCTGTCTTGATCCTCCTCATGCTCGGAATGCTGGTCGGATTCTCTGCCTGAATGACTACCGCTGGCACTCGCTGTTCGCGTTCCGTGGCCGCCAAACATTAGTCCTGGCGGTGGGAAAGGACCCGGAGGCCCTGACCCGGAAAATGGTGGGAACGGAGGTGGTGGCATACCGGTCATGGGCGGCATCGGAGGTCGGAATCCCCCAGGCCCAGCTGCTGGAGGCGGCGGTGCTGCAGGAAAGATGTTGCTCGGTCGCGGCGGTCCTGGGCTTGACTTGCTACTGCTCGCTGAAGAGCGTGAAGGATGACGGGATTCTTTTCGACTCCTCCGGCTTCCACCACTGCCACTACCACCGCTTCCACCGCTCCCACTTCCGCTGGTATGAATTCCCCGGCCACTACTCCGGCTGGAACGGCTCCTATGGCCACCACTGTTGGGTGATGAAGAAAACCAATCGACGATACAAACTGCGATGAGAACGAGGCAGAAGACAAGGGGAATCAGTTGCGAGGCGCTGTTAATCTTGTTGACTTCTGAGGAGACACGGTTCCAGTGCATTGCGAGCTCGATGGCTACAAGGACGGTCGTGGCGATGAGGAGGTTGAAGAGGAGTTGGAGTTGATCCATGTTTGAGTTGCTAGTGGGACTATGGTGATTCGGTCAGCAGGGTTGACGCTTTAGTCAAAGGAAAACGGGAGAAGTAGTACCCGTCTGTCTTCCTCTTTTTCATCCTTCTCTTCTTCTTCTCTTCACCTCTTCCACCACGCAAACTCCTCACTCCCATCACCATCCCGCCTACCAACACCACCAAGACCACAGCAATATTGAACGCTCTGAACCCGACACTGCCCAAATCCGCTTTGGCGAACAAGAATCCATACGCTTTCTCACAACCCTCCTCATCTCTCCTTCTTGCTAATCCAACTACCCCAGAGCACCAAAACCACAACTGAAACCCACACACCGTCAGCAAGAGAATGAACTCCATAATAGCCATCAAACCACACCCCTCTCTCTCCTTCCCTCCTTTGTTCCTACTACCACTTTCCTTCTTCTTCATCTTCTTACCGCCTCTTCCCCTCCTCCCCTTCTCCTGCCCGTGCCCCGTCTTAGATCCAGTAGGACTTAAACACCTCCTCATCCCAGTCCAGAATACTACTCCCAGCGTAATGTACGCTGTACCACTGACTAACAAAGTCGCAATGTATACCTCCACCGCTCCGAAGCCAACATTATCTGTACTATCTGGACCGAGAGAAGCTACGACTGTCAAAGCGAGCCCAATGAAGACGGCAGAACAGAGAATCGCGTGGGCGGCTCGCAGGACGGTATAGGGCGCCGGAGAGTGGGTTCGAAGGAGAGTCGCGGGGATGAGGCCGAACCAGAGGAGGTAGAAGGAGAGGCGGATGCCGAGACCAGTTGTGGAGGGAAGAGAAGGAGACGCAAGACAAAGGGAGGAGAGGGAAGGTGTGGACATCTTGGAGGTTGGTGCTCTGTAGAGAGAAGTACAGGTGTGTATCATCCGGTGAGGGTGTGTCGAAAAGCTTGGATTGAGAGACTTTTACAATTCGGCAGCTATCATCTTGGCTTAGGTAGAGTTGTCGTTCGATTTGTGTTCTGGAAATTGAGCAAGGTTGGGTTACAAGTAGGCGTTTGGGATTGTCTCTATTCTGCCGGTAAGAGGGAGGATAAAAAGAGAATGTCAAGTTGCCATGTACCCGAGGTCGAGGTAAGTTTCAGAGATAATTGAGCCTGTCCACGGCCCCCGACACCGTCCACTAGTTCATCCACGGATGTCGGTCTCGGATCCTAGACGGATAGCTTCTTCGTTCCTCATCATCATTAGACTCCTGTACCTACCTTACCTACCTGCGCTCACATTCAGTACATACACTTTTGGTTCAGATAGATATCCTGGGCTCGCCATCCAATGCCTTGCTCACATGCACGTAACGTACGAACGTCAATCTTCCGTCTTCGATCCAGTCGGTCAGTAGCCTGCGCTTCCTATTTACCTTCCTCAACACCGCATTTGCGTGGTACCTAACTGCAGAGAAGCAGGTCTCATTTAAAACTGGACATTCAATAAACATCCTAAGTAGGCCATTGTCAACACACTCACAACTCTTATTTTCCCTGCCCAAAGTAAAACCTTGCCCCCCCCCCCCCCCCCCCCAACGACAACTGGGCCGGTTTCCCGTCCGTGGACAACAAGTACCACGACATCCCCCGAGTCTCAGCCAGTTTCAAACCCAGGATGCGCGGAATCTTGCCTCAAAGCGACTGTTGATACTTGTTCTTCCAATCTGAGTCTTATGAGGCGAGTACGTGGGTAGCTGCTATATTCAGGCCCCATGCACCTTTCTGTGTGCCTATGTAGAGCTGCGTGGGTACCCAAAACCAAGGTCCCGAACAAGGCTGATTTGGTAGTATGGAATCAAGAAAGAAATGGAAACATACTGTATTTCATTCCTTCTTCTTTCTTGTTTCCCTTTTTTTTTCCCTCTCTTTTTCTCTCTTTTTTCTGCCTTCAGCCGTTTTGTTTCTCTCCCTTCTTGACAAGCAGCAAAAACAATGAAATCGGATAAACGACATAGGGCGTCAGTGGCAACCGGCGGTCGCGTACGCAGCCGAGACAAAAGGAAGACAGCACGTCGACAGACAGGGTGGACTGGATCAGGAAGAGGCTTTTTCGGTTACGTCCGTAGGTAGTCTAGATTGTCTTTCTCTGTACTGTATGTTTTCCTCTTTCGGGTCAAAAAAAAAAAAAAAAGCCCAGAAGACGGTGGAGGAAGAAAAGGATCAGTTTCTATGCAGACAGAGAGGAGCGGTTGTTGGCACGTCAATCAATCCACACCAGAATTTAGAGTACCTTACCTTAAAAAGAACGGGGATTTTGAAGAAGTCTAGCGAAAATTGCTCTTCCATGCGTATGAGACCAAGTGACAAACGCAATTGATTTGATAGACCGTTCGCTCATGAAATCGTTCTCTTTCATACGGAGCTTGAATGTTCCTTTCCGAATCTAGAAAGCAAAGACTCAAGACAAAACCAGCAAAGTTACAAAGTATAGACCAACGTGGAGGCGAGTGAATGAACCGTAACACAAGAAGCGGGGTGAAGATCCTGAGGTAGAGTATCTGGCGTGATACAAAATCTATTCCGAAGGCTTGTCTTAGCCAGGAACGTTTGCCCTCGTGTGACGGTAGCTGTACTAGGCGGTATGTAGGAAGAAACACCGACCGGCGGTGGTGGGTATCTAGCCAACGTTAGACTACGTAGACGACTTTAGCCAAGTGTAGTTTTCTGGCTTGGAAAATCACTTCGACCCATCGAGCCAACACAAACTCGGAAGAGAAGGAAGAGGATCCGCTTGAGGGCGAGTGTCAGGCCGCCTGTCCACACCCGACAACCCCTGAACTTGACAGAGGCCGATGCGGCAGTGGTTCGATAATGACCAAAGCGAAACGGAAACGAACAGTCGATCGAGCAAATACCCATGGACCTAAACGGGGTGGTATCAATCTGATTCAAATACTATGCTTGTAGACAAAATTGAGCATAAAACAAGCCGCGATGCCGTGTGGGAATAGTTGAGCAAAGATAATAGCACAAAAAAAACACCATGCAACATGCCAAGTCAACTAGGCCTTCCCCCGCTTGTTCTCCTTTCTCATGCCTTTGGGAGGATCCTATACCAATCCATTCCTTTCGCATCATCATGGTCCTGTCATCCCCAATGATGCCGAACCCTCCCTCATCCTCCTTTTACTTCTCTACCTTCCAATCGGCGAGCACATGAAGCCTTCCTACGCTCCCGCCTGTGCCTTCATACTATTCATCCTACGCGCCATGCTAATCCCAGTTCCCTTTCTTGTTTCCAGCGCCTTGGACCACCTCCTGGAGTCCTTGATGGGTTCCCCTTGCCCATCAAGCCCCAGCACCTCCATAAGCTCAGGAATCTCGACATGATCCCTCGTCGTCTTCATGCGGTGACACCATGTCACAGTTTTCTCCTCGCCTTCGTCCTCTTCGTGCTTGCCATCGATGCTAGCTTCCGACGGCCTGTGTCCTTGGCCGCCGAAGATCTTCTTCTCCTTCGTTATTGTTCCCTTGTCGTCGCTACCTACACTGGTCTCCTTGTCGTCAGAGTCTGGTTCCAGCCTTGAGCCAGAACTGTCTCTCTTCTTCTCGGCAGCAGCAGCCGCCGCTTCATTGTTTTCCCTTGTGGCCCTTTCAAGCGTTCTTGCCATATCCTCCCATTGTACGGCGTTGACGGGACTCTGAATGTCCACCGGCTCAAACAAGAACTCGCCACCAATCTGCTTGAAGTCTCCCGCTTTGTTGGCCAGCCCCTTGGGGATCTGTTTGATACCTGTGATGATCGAATCCAATGAAGTTTTGATCAAGTGCTTGGACACGTAGGCTGGCTTCTCGCCCAGCGCGAGGGTGCGAACCATGCCGAGCTCCTGGTATAGCTTGCGGGTAGGATCGGCGTAGATTGGGAATGGGCAGTTGGTCGCTTGGGCGTACATGTCGATAAGCTGTGGGTCGCCGCAGCCAATAACAGCGATGAAGGTCGAGAGTGGAAGCCGGAGGAGGGCGTCAGGGGTTATGGAGGCGGAGAGGGTGCGAAGGTATTCTTGGCATTGCTGGTTCGGGGGGCAAGCAAGTTAGCTGATGTTTGTCATATGGCGGAGTAGGCGTGCAGGAGGGGTCCAGGTCCATGAACTTACACCACAGAAGAAGTGGCGAACAAAGATGATCAAGACTCGCCGGGCAACGTGCTTGCCAGTGTAGAGACTCCGGAAGGTGTGCGACTTGCCGTCGCGATCAAGGACATGGTACTTTTCGATCTTCTTTATCGTGGCGAAGCTCGGCAAGTCGTTGTTGCTATCAACAGAGCCCTGAAAGTCCAACGCGGCGATGCCATTGTCGCTTGTTGAAAAGCGAGGGCCTCCTTTTGGCGAAGTTGAAACCGATTTACGCGACGGGTCAAAGCTTGGTGGTCTTGATGATGATGATGATGTCGTTGTCTTTGAAGGTTCTACTGGTACGCCAGAGTTTGCCTTCTCGGCGGTTGTTGGGCGCGAAGAGTTCGAGGTAGCGAACATGGGATTCGCAGGCGGTTGATCTGTCGAGATTGCCATGACTGATGTGGGTGATGAAAACGAGGACGCTGATGTAGTGTTGGTGGCGTGTCAAAGGGATCGGGCACTCTTAATGCGTTCGAAGATTTCTTTTGGTGACAAGATAGTTGTAAAGGTGTTCAAGAAGTCGTTTCGTCTGAAGAAAGGGTTGAAGTTTCCAAAGGGAAGTAGTTAATCTCGACCAATATCGATCAAGATACCTCTTTCCAGCAAGAACAAGAGCCAGGAGGGGAGTAAGGTAGGTAGTTTCAGGGAACCCGACCTGCTTGCGGCGGCCGCTTCGGGAGGCAAAGAGACCTAAAGGGAACTGTGACGTTTGGGCACGTTTTGTTCAACCAGAAAAGACGAAACAGGGAAATTCAACAACGAATGGGCTCAGCCACGGGAGGGGGGAGGAAACAAGACCATCAAATACATATGGCTATGAATGGCAACATGCAAAGTGGAAGCAGTCCCCAAAAAGTGGGTATGAAGTCACTGGCCATGTTTGTAGCGACGCCATCGGAAGAAGCGAACGCACTGCCCTGTCGGCATCGGGGCCCCCGGGGATGCTGCCGATTTGCATCCCCTGGAATCGCACAGGGATCCCCCAAACCCGCTAAGGAAATGGTGTTGATCTGTTCCAGCCCACATCAACAGCTCCACACGTGTCCGGCACTGGAGAGCTGAGCCCCAAACTCATACCACTAGTGTCATGTATTCGCAGCTGGTTGGTGCGCAATCAAGTACTTCCATTCTGGAGAAAGAAAATGACGGACAATTCGACACCCTTCTACGTTTCCTTCCTTGGTGAAGATGATCCAAGAAGAGCACGAACAAGAGGCACAGTCGTTAGGCGCGAACGAGACGGTGCCCGAGGATTGAAGAGCAAGAAGTCCGCCCTTAGGTCAGTCACCCTGGTTCCCTGACTACCCTGTACCCGTTTTGATATTTGGGGTCAGTCGGGTTATCCCAGTGGGGTTCGGGGACTCGTCAATCACCGCTGCGGCACCTCGCTGGGTCGTATCTGGCTGGCCATTCTGTTTCTGTCAGCGTCTCGCGCCGCTAAGCTGTCGTCACCTCATAAATCGTCGTAACGTGTTTCACCCATGTGTCGAATCGACCATCGACGAGGAGGGTTGCTACCTCTACCCACCACGATGTTACCAACTGATACTACTTAACCGCGCGTCTCACTCAAAGGGTACCAAGGAAATGATGCTGATGGCAGTGTAGTGCAGAGGTAGTCTTAAGCAGCGCGCAACTGTCTCTGAGAAAGGTCATTACCACACTTCCATTTATCAATCCTTCACCTCTTGATGAGACATCATGTCAACAATGGATCATGGGCACTCCGCAGTCCGTTACCATGGCAAAAGAAATAAGCACTAGGAAAGGAGGTGAACAAACAGTGGACAATCGACACGAGCAATTGTGAGTTGGGTGATATTGAGGATGGGAATCTAATCACGTGGGTATTACACATCTTGTCTGTTTCATGCACATGTGTCTCGCTTCAAGCAACTTGGTTTATGAAGGCAAGCCGAAGGACTTTGAATGCTGTTGCTTGGCCGTAGACATAGGGGAAGATGCAACGAAGGTAACCTTATGTTGAATTGATTAACCCCGAGTTGTTTGGGTTGGTAGCTCCATCTTCGCTTTCAAACCTCACAACTCTCCGTTTCCAGATTATGACCGGACGACCAAGACTGCAGGCAGGCTGAACACATATAGTTTCAAGCCCAAGGTAGGTAGGTATTTCTATCACACTTGGACATGAGTCGGAGTACCTAACGACGTCAGGTCTTCTCCGAAATCAAACGAGCGGGGAACGTCATGAAGGAAGATTGTCTGACACTGAAAGGGAAGGTGCGATCCAGAAGTAATCGAGGAAGGGGTCACGGTTGGATAAAGGGCTTTGAACAAAAAAAAAAAGAAGAAAAACGTACGTTCCTTCCTCGACTGAGAAGTACACCCGAATCTTGAGACAAGATCAAACTTTTGCCTAAGTACCTTAGACGTAGGTATCACGTGGCAGTCGTAGTTGATTTCACACAGAAACTCTAGACAGAAGCATGCACACGTCAAGAAAAGGGCTACAGTACTCTGGCCAGGAACCAGTTTTTTTCATCTCATGAGTCTTTGATGGACCTGAGATGATCAGTCACACCTGCTCACGGGAGTCCTTCCGGCCGCTTTCAGTAGCACGAGATCAATGGCGGTGACAATGACGAAAGCTCAGTTCCACCGACCACCGCATGGGACAGATTGTGACTACCTCTATCTATGGTAGACAAGACTTGCGGATGGATGTGTCATCAATATGCAATCCGTCCTAGTTGAGGCAGGAGGATGGAATAAACAGGGCAGTCGCTCAAGGAAACTGAACTTCTACGTCAGGTGAACGGCCGTACTCGCAGCGAGATCGAGGTCGTGCCTGCCTCAGCAGAGTCGTTACCTCATGTCATATGAGGATCAAGAAGAGATCATATTTCTCTGACGCCACCTGACTCATTTCCTTAGTTTGGAAGGCAACCCATCGCTCTTTCTCCGGGTAGGTTGTCGTGATGTTTCTGGCAGGCTATTCCGTGAGGGTAATTGTGGTTGCTGGCAGTTCCCAAAGTTATAATAACCCCCCATCAGCTCTCCTTGGAACACGGCTTCGTTTCCAACACGATCCTGCTGCCTTTCTCCATCAACATCCAGATTTCTTACGTCTTGTCGCACACACTTTCGACTGTTCGTTCGAGATACACATCTCATTCCCTCAGACTTCCGATACCCTATCCTTCTCAGTGTATGCCCTTTCTCAGAAAGGCATCATCGGTCGCCATGGGTTCCATGTACCAAGTCCAGTCGAAGCTCCGTCACGACCTTGGCCTTCACAAGGTCCAGGCTGTTCGCAAGCCCGGTCGTAAACTCAATGGTACCAAGGCATACGTCAGTGCAATGGCCCGCTACGGTTTCAATCCCACCGAAGAGTCCAGGTACTTCCACTTGAAGAAGACCGATCTCACCAAGGAGTTCCAACGCCGCGGCTACACTCGTCACTGGGAGCAGCTGGTCAGGACACCCCAGGAACGTCCTGATAATCCTCAAACAGACAACGAGCCTGTCCCTGCCGAGGATCAGCAGTACGACACTCAGTATCTCTGCGAGATTGGTATTGGCTCTCCGCAACAGAAGGTCAAGCTTGATTTTGACACAGGATCCGCTGATCTTTGGGTGAGTACTCAACCCTTCCCCATTCCCTTCTGGCATGACACTGACCGATCTCTTTTCAGGTCCGCTGCAGCGATTCATCCCTTCTTCATCACGCCGACAAGAAGTTCGACCCGAAGAAGTCGGATACCTTCCAGGAGAGCAAGACCGATCAGACCTGGAAGATCCAGTACGGCGATGGAAGCACCGCTTCTGGCACCGTCGGTACGGATATCATCACTGTCGGTGGGCTTCAGATCAAGAACCAAGCCATCGAACTTGCCAAAAAGGTGTCCAGTGCTTTCTCCTCTGGCGAAGCTGACGGTCTTCTTGGACTTGCCTTCTCCACAATCAACACCATCGAGAGCGATGGCAAACCGGATCCACAACCCACACCCGTCGAGAACATGATCAACCAGGAGGACATTCCCAAGGAGGCTGAGCTGTTTACGTCCGCCTTCTACAGCGCTCGTGATGACAAGTCCGAGGAGAAATCCTTCTACACCTTTGGCTGGGTCGATGAGGATCTCGTCAAAGCCTCCGGAAAAGATATCACATGGACACCCATCGACAACTCGGAGGGCTTCTGGAAGTTCCCCAGTGAGAGCGCTACAGTCAACGGCGAGAATGTTTTTGTGAGCGGAAACACCGCAATTGCTGATACTGGCACCACTCTAGCGCTCGTCTCAGACACGGTTTGCAAAGCGCTCTACGCAAAGATCCCAGGCTCAAAGTACAGCTATCGATACCAGGGTTACCTCATCCCAAGTATCATCACAACTGATCAGCTCCCCCAGCTTAGTGTCGCGGTTGGTGGAAAACAGTTTGTCATTCAGAAGGAGGATCTATTGCTGGCACCGGCTGACAATGATCATTGGTACGGTGGGGTGCAGTCGAGGGGTACTATGCCTTTCGATATCTTGGGTGATACATTCCTCAAGTCCATCTACGCTGTGAGTTCGCGCATCTCCCATGGAGTGAAACGGTTGCTAACACGATGAGCAGATCTGGGACCAGGGCAACAACCGCTTTGGAGCTGTACCAAAGATTGAGGTGAACCAGCATACTGAGTTCCCTGCTACCGAGTCATCACCTGAGGCCAGCTCACCTGAGCCCGCTGACAAGATTGACGACGTCTCTCTCGTGGAACAACTCAAGGGAGCAGTGAAGAGTCTGCAGATGCAGTAACTTGTGATGGAGGCTAGATTGTTTGTGGTCCGTCTGCGAGACGCTGGCGAGGAGGAAGAAGTCAGTTCTGTAGATGTCTTTACTGCATCGCAAGTGGAAATAGTTGCTTAACAGTGGAGGAAGTGCGTTGCCTTGAGTTATCTGTAACGTTGGTGCACGCTGAGAAACATCCATTGTTACCGTTGATGTCAGTATGTAGATAGTTACTCATCCAAATCCCAACTCTCATGCTTCAACAGGATCATATCTGTGGAAGAAAGAGCAGATAGGTCCTCGGTCGTGCTTGTTCTCTGCTCGATGGTATACGCCAACTGCGAGGAACTAACACTACTCCGTGTCCGGTACCATTCAAGTTGGATGATGGAGAGGTGAGGAGAAACAACCTTGTGCCAAGCCCCTCGCCGGTTACACACCTTGGACACCTTTTCAAGGCTTGGCCAGTCAGTAGCTGATCAGGACACCGACGTTTAACTGTTTCCATTTGTAGAATTCATTACGTCGCCTCGACTGGCAACAAATTCAAGGCTACGAGGACACTCATGGTTCACAGTGACGTTTGTGATCTTCGCAAGCTTGTTATAAAGGATCCAAAGATTGCGATCACATTCTATCTTGTTGAGGTTATTTTGACACAGAGCTCCAAGGCAAAAAAGTAGAGAAACAGACTCGAAGCTGAGCAGGGTCAAGTCGTTTGCTTTCGCTGAACTTGGGTACTAGGAACGCTGAAATCCACCACAAAAAGGACTTGTAGGTGTTTGAATCGTTGAATTTACGAGAATGACAGCCATGGTAACTTTCTCTATTTAATGAGCTATGTATCTCAACCCCAAGGCCACGGGAGTTACTGTGAAGAATGTGGTGAAATAGGACATATCCTGCCAGGATCCGCTTTGAGATCAGGGTCAATACAAGTATCAGGTTTACAAGCAATGATTCCTTCTTGATTCAAATTAATTGTTACGTGAGATGCTGCAAGTATCCCTCCTCAATACAGTAAGTGCTGATTTGATATCGTCAAAACAATTCGAGGCCTGATATCGGGTCGGTGCATGGGTAGGTGAAGAGAGGTACGTAGTCATGAGGAGTGTATTCAGATACACGAGTATAGGTTTGTATTCAGTAGCAGGACGGACAGGGGTCCTCTTCCTGAATAGCGTCTGGCATTGAGAAATCTGGGGAGTGCCTCTGTATAGCAAGTCATGTCATGCAGAGCAAGATGAGGTAGGTGAAGCATTTTGGGGTAGGAATTCAAGCTTAGCCATGATATTTAGTGACGGATGAGTAAAGCGCAGAGTAACGTGTGAAGCAGTGGTAGTACAGTGTAGACCTGAGGATATGCAACCCCCAGAAAATGCAAGTCCCAAATGCAAGTCCACACAAAGTTACCTAGTAAATGCAAGTGTCCTAACAGCTCGGATTCACTAAAAGGTATGGGACCTTGGTAGATACAAATTGCCTGGTAAATGCAACGTTTTCTGAGACCCCATAGAGCCCGGATTAGCTGCGTTTACTAGAGTTTTCACGGTACAAGACGAGCAAAGAATGATTAGTCCTGTTCTTGTGCCGATGAGGTCCGAGTGATCGCGGCTTTGGTGGCTTTGACGACCTTGTCTGGGACCCTGTGGACACATACGTAGCCCTGGGCCTCAACTTGACGTCGACGAGCTCTTAGTGTAGGCTTGGTGCTGGGAAGAACCTGGAACCGTGAGCTGTTTTTCTATGATAGCTTAGGTCAAGGTTGGGAAGTTGTGGATGGAAGAGGTATGAGATTCATAACCGGTCAGGTCAACAAACCTGCCGTACGGCCCCGCTGCCCAAGGATGGACGTGAACAACGAGAGAGGGGAAGCCCCACGTATCTTCACTGTACTGTTGTACGACTCGCCGTTCACATGAGAATTGAAAGGTAAGATGCCCAATGTGTTGTATGCAGAGGCAGCAGATAACGAATTGCAACGGTAAGAAGGGACAAGAGCAGGAGAAGAACTCCGGAAAGGAAGGAGCATGACCATGGGCCATGGCGAGACACGGCTCCTCGTCTCGGGAAGCGATCCCGAACAGTCCATTGATTGGCCAGGTTTCTTGATGAAGGTTTGCTTTGTTTTTCTGCAACGATTTGTCGTGCATCATCGTGCCTTTTGGTTGGCATGCGTCTGTCGTGCTTTGCATCCATTATTGATTGTAGGTGGATCTGGGTGTCGAGAGGTGATGCGGACCAGTTTAAGTGGTTACTCTTTCAGCGATAAGGAGAACGGGAGGCAATATCACGGGTTTTCAGACAGTACTAATGACCAGTTGTTGATGGACCGACACAACTTAGAGGAGGACGGGAGAGCATCGAGAGGTCAGTTGTGGAGTTGTAAGGGGGGCGACTGCACGAGACATTATGTGGCCTTAGCTCCACGGAAGCTGCCAGAGCTGGGGTGACTTATGTGGATCACCGTCCAGTGAGCAACCGAGTGAGGCCCGGGCCGGCAAGCGGGCTGGAGTGTGCCAGATCAACGGGCAGCAAACTGTTTTGGTCTCAGAACGGAATAATCTTGACAATCAACTTGACCATTGACCGTCTTTCATCATGAAGAAGCTCCAGTTGAAATCATACTCGGAAGACAAGCAAGCATAACTCAAAACCCTCGATGCCCTCAAATATGGTTGCCAACACCTCTTGTCCTCAAGGTTGACGACCTGCCCAGACGCGGGCGGCAAGACCCACCACAGAGCGTCAGGTTCCGTCCCCGTCCCCGCGCCTTGTGTTCGAGTCCAGGCCGGGCTTGCTTGGGCGGTGTCTGGCAAGCTTCCAGGCGGCCAGGCCCCAACCTTCCACTTCCCTTCCACCTCACTTGCTGCCCGCGATTCTGCCCAGGGTTTCCGCCCAGTATTGCTCCTACCGCCTGCCCGCCACGCTACGTAGGTAGGAGGTGCTCTTCGTAAACTTCACAAGTTCACACCTGCTTTGGGCTTCCACTTGCTGCGTAATTCCGACTCTTTCTATCGTCCATCCTTTCAATTTGGTTATTCCGCTCAGTCTTCGGCATCACGTCAACTTTCAGGTTTCCCATCCCCAGCATCGCCAGTTCCTGCTTGCCTGTCCGCTCGCATATTCTGTAACCTCTGTTCAGTTTCTTTCCCCTGCCCAGCCAACATTCCTGGCCGGCTTTGTTTCTGACCCCCGACCTTTTTTTTTCTTCTTCTCTAATATTCTTACCCCAAACCAAACAAACCCGCCCGCCGAGGGATCCAAGGTTACCCTCCCTGCGAGCTTCGGACTCGACTTTGGACGACAGCCGTCACAGACCCCCCCACATATCTTTCTGCACCGCAGGGCGGTTACGGACACACAAGATCCCAACCCGTTCTTAAAGCAACTTCTCCCGAAGAAGAGGACCAACCACACCACCACGCTAGAAATTGTCCATCCGACTGGGCCTCCCTGTCCTGACGTCGTCTGGTCCACCACGGCAACGCATGAGCTTGCCGATCACCGATAACTTTACCACGGTCGAAGCTTCCTGCCTCCCTTCCATCGGCTGAACAGCCCCGACGCGATCATCCATATATCCTTTCTCTCCATACCTCGGTAACCTCCAAATAGAAACAATGGCTCCCGCCGCGCCCAGACGCAGAAAGGTCATCGGTCAGCGTCGCAGGGTTGAAGATGAGGGTGAAGAGGAGGGCCCTGACACCTTGGACCTCGACGACGACTCGGTGACAGAAGCCTCCATCGCTAGCGATGACCACGACCTGGCTGATAACGACAGCGACACCAGCAATGTCGACGAGGTCTCTCCCTCCTCCCCCAAACTTCACAAGCATGTCGGCAATGGCGCCGCGAAAGCTGGAACCAGGCGCCGCGCGAGCGACACAGCTGTCGATAAGTCTGGCGAAAAGCCAACCGTGACGGATACGGAAATTATGCTACATGGACTGTCACTAGCCGACAAGGATGGCGAGGTTGAGGAAGTCGACTTCGATCAAGCTCAGCACCATGACCACTCTGAGAGAGGCCCTGCTGTTAAGGACCCTGCAGCGCCTGTCGTCGTGAGCTCGAACTCTGTCGCAAAGCAGGCGCGCGCCCTCCCACACGAACAGAAGCGGCGCTCGGAACATGAAGAATACCGGCGGAAGAGAGACGAAGATCCAACCTTTGTGCCCAACCGGGGTGCTTTCTTTTTGCACGATCATCGACATGCTGGACCTGCCGCGAACGGCTTTCGCCCATTTACTCGACCGGGCCGTGGAAGGGGTGGTGGACGAGGTGGTGGGCTTGTGGGCCCATTCACTTCTTCAAAGTAAGCTGGCCAAGATACTTTTTTTGCATATTTTGTTGGTACTTGCATATACTGACCGCTGCTGCAGCCCACCTAGCAACCCCTCCGATCCCACGACGAGCGGGCCTTGGGCTCACGATATGCACGAAGAGGTTGCCGGCCCTCGCCCGCAACGACAGCAGCCACCCAGGTACATGCCTGACGATGAAGGTCCTCCGAATGGAAACGGTGTCATACACAACGCGCCACTGAGCAACACTCATATCAACCGGGCCATGTCCTGCGTCAAGCCCCTTGGCAACGTAACCGTCCGAGTCTTCATCCCCAACATCAGCCTTGGGCCCAAAAGCTTCCCTAGTATACCCTTGAAACAGTACACGAAGCTTCCCGACCATCGTCCGCCTCTACGAAGGGACAAACCCGTCAGGATCTCCATACCATACCACAATTTCCCTGTGATGCCTCGCTATATCTTCCCGGCTAGCGATAGATCATTCATTTTCATCCCGCGCGCCTTGCGCCCGAACAACCAGCGCGGTCGCGGCAAGGGCTCGCGTTCTGCCTATGGCTCCATTGGGGGCTTCTCTCGCAGGACTAGTGTGTTTGGTGGAAGCTTCTACGGCAGCGCTTATTCACCCAGCATCGCTATGAGTCGACGATCATCGATTGGCAGAGACTTTATGATGTCGCCGACGGGCTCTGTAATCTCCCGGCCACCTCTCCCTGTTGACGCTAACAGACCCGTTGTCCGTCTACCACCGCATGTACAGCAGCAGCCAACCATGCTCGCCAACCAACATGTTCCCATGATGGAGCCATCCATCAACAACCTCCCACAGCCGCAAACCCATCCTCTTCCCCAAAAGCCTGCTTTCCAGGAGACCCCCGGCAACACCATCCCTATGCATCAACCGCGTCCCCAGAAGTCTGTGTCGGTTGAGACCATCGAGACGCCAGCGCACCCAACGACAGCTGCACCTCCAGCTTATCAACAAGCTTTCCATCAACAAGTTCCTCCCCAATTGGAATCGCATGCTCGCAACCCATCATTCCAGTCTCAAGTTTCGACGACTCCCCTTTCACAGATTCCTGAGCGAGCTATCCATGCCGCTCCATTCCAGCCCAACACTTATTCACAAGCTGGTTTCTACGCCCAGCCGGTACAGATGATGCCTCCCCAGCAGGGATACTACTATCCTCAGGGAATGGGCACCGATATGCAGCCAAACGCAGCGGCGCCCGCTTTTATTCCAGGAGGGGTTCCGATGCCTCAGCCTATGGGCTACACAACATCTGGGCCAGTTGACCCAGTAGCGGCCGCGAATGCTCAGGCCAGTGGGCAAAACGGCGCCTCACAAGGACCCGTCGCCCAGGAAATCAACGGTATGGTGTACTATTATGATCCGAACACGCTTCCTGCCATGGTTACATACCCTCAGTATCCAGCTGCAGCACCGGCATATGGAGCTCCTGGCGTGGTTGGGATGGGAGGCATGATGGCTCCCGGGCCAGATGCCTTCTATTATCAACCGCCGCAGCCGGGAATGGTTTACTATGCTCAATAGGACGCGGCATGGTGGCAGGATGTAGCTGATCGTGGTTGACAAAGAGATGGCTGGGATATCTGGGAAGGGCTGCTCGGATACCTGTCTGATCATGGATGATCGATCGCTTCCAAAAGGAGGGTTTTACCGATTGAGTAACCACAGACGAAGTCTGTGGATGGATATGGGAGATCACGACCAGTATTGGAGCACGGCATCACACATTCCAGTCAGTATTGGGATTATCGCCAGCGCTGAAGGATACACAGAATCCCCCATTATTATCCCAAGCAGTACAACAACCTAACATACCTACATATTGCTTCCATTAAGGCACGACTCCGTTCATCTTAGTTACAACCTCTTTGAGTTATTGATGATCACGACGATTGGGTGTATATTCTTCTTGTCCTGGTGGCCGTGTGTGTTTTTACTACTTTATGTCGGGTCGGTTCGGTGGTTCAGCGGCGGCGGCAGAATTGTTTTATTCCTTGGACGTGTTGTGTCATATTGCAAGCGGCTTGATGTTTGGTCGTGATAATTCGATGTATATTCCTTCTGTACGACAATATCATTGCATTGCTGGCAACGGCCACTCTTATGTTAGAGGTAAACGCGGATGAGCCCTCTTTTCGCGTGCTTCGGTCAGCTTTGCATGTGTTTGTTGGCTCGTTTTATCACTTAATTGGTTTTAGACTCTCTCTAGAACTCTCTGCTATGATCGAAGGTGTTTTGACATGGCATTCATCGAGCATGGTCTTCTCATGAATAGAGGTCTCTCCTCGTGAGCCAACCTGTACGATATTTGATGATCCGAATCATGTTATAGCGTGTATATAAATCACCGGATTTGAGACACAGTTTGATGCCGAGCGCTTGTATTTTTGCTTCGACGGTGAAGACACACATCGAAGCCACTAATTCTGGGAGCATGAAAGAGAACAGAAGGCGTGGGTGGGATCAAGAAAGGGGGGATGATTTGCCAGGGTTAGGGTACATGGTGGAAAAATCGTCCCTTTACCATGGTAAGTCTACTCCAACATCCATTTCAGGGCGTTCGGATCAACCCCACAATTTCCGTTCTTTCTCCCCGAAATGACGGGCGATGGCTGTGCAAGAGCGATTGTGAAGACGTGTCCGTTCCAAATGGTGAAAACAACAAAAAGCTACCATGTGACTCATGACTCAAGAGATAAAAATACGAAAGATAACACGTTTGCTGGGGTTGTGTGTGTCTTTCGGTGTGTTAGCTCGGGTTCTGGGCTTTCAAGAACGGACGCTGGGTTGGGGCCAGGATGGACATAGCTTCGGGAACGCAACGTATACTTCCATTTCGCAAAGCTATAAAATCAACACACTCCTTAATATTGTTTGTTCGTTGAGGAGTTATTCAAAGTGTTGCTGGGTCTTTTCAGTGATTTCAACCCATATTACACTTTTCAGAAACTCACAAGTCACCTTATCCAAGCGGCCTTTGTCAGTCAAAGAGCTCCATCGCCTGTTCGGTTACTGCGTCATAGCATCAACGGCGACATCAAGACAAGCACTAAACACAAAACGTCAACAATACAACTAGAACACACTAGCTCAGGCACATCCAAGATGGGCGAAAAAAGGACAGGCATCACTGTTTTCTCTGGAGGTATATCGGCCTTAATTCAGCCATCAACTTCCCCAGACTTCCCCATGTTCTTTCATCGCCAATCCCCATGGGGGAGAACCCTGTTTTGTGTGGACACTTGAGCTAACAGCCACGGCAACGACCCAAAGGCACCGCCGCCAACAGTCTTGTTGATGTGTTCAACAGGATCATTGAAAAGAAGAATTGTCAACTTAACTACATCATTCCCATCAGCGACAATGGAGGGAGTTCGTCAGAGTTGATTAGGTTCATTGGAGGGCCGAGTGAGTGAGACCCTTTCTGTCAGTGTGGAACGAGGGCTAATCATAATCCAGGTGTTGGTGATATCAGGAGTAAGTCTTCAGCTCATACCTGGTAGATGAGATCCGCAGATGAACCTGCTAACGCAACCCAGGCCGTCTCGTCCGCCTCATCCCCGACCCCTCTAATAACCAAGAAAAAGCCGCCCTCAAAGCGCTCTTTGAGTACCGTCTCCCCGGCGATCCATCAAAAGCCCGTATAGAATGGCTCGATATCGTCGAAGCCCGCCACCTCCTCTGGGCCTACATCTCGTCTCCCAAACGAGAACTCATCCGGTCCATCCTCAACACCTTGAACCTCGAGATCGTCAAGCGAACCCGGCCAACGTCAACCTTCAACTTTGCCGAAGCCTCCATCGGCAACATGTTCCTGACCGGCGCCCGTATCTTCTCCGGCTCTTTTGAGTCCGCCATCTACCTGCTCTCCATGATCTGCTCCATCCCGCCCAACGTCAGCGTCCTCCCCGCCATCAACTCCAACTTCACGCACCACATCTCCGCCGGCCTCGAAGACGGTACCACCATTGCAGGGCAGGTAGCCATCAGCCACCCGAGCGCGCCCACCGCTTTGCCAGACGACGTCAAGATCTCGCTGGCTACACCCTCCTTTCCTCCCTTGTTTCATGGGGCACACGGCCACGGCGCTCCCTCCTCCCCAAATCTTCACCTCATGGCTATGCATGACGGCACCAAGCTCCCACCTCAGCATTTGACCGTCCCATCTGCTAGATCCTCCTCCTCCGTAACCACGTCGTCCTTCTCAGCAACCACCACCACCACCTCTAGCAAACCCACGTTCCCCTCTCTCCCCTCCCGCCCCGGCACTAGAGCCCGCTCCCAAACCGAAACCGAAGACGCCTCCCTCCCTGGCTCTCTCCCCTCTCTCCGCACGCAAAACATATCGTTCAGCAAATCCGATTCGGACGAAGCCGACCAGTTGAGTGCCAGGATCGAAAGGGTGTGGTACATTAACCCGTACGGGCACGAGATCTGGCCGAACGCGAATCCCAAGGTAATCGATGCATTGGCCGGGACGACGATGGTGGTGTACAGCATTGGGAGTTTGTGGACTAGTATTGTGCCTAGTTTGGTGTTGAGGGGGGTTGGGGAGGCTTTGGCTGGTGAAGAGGAGGAGGAGGATTTTGATGTAGAGGGGGAGCAAGGGCTGCAAGGGGAAATGATGGAAAGCAGGACGACGACGACGACGACGACGACGACGACGAAAAAGGTGTTGGTGTTGAATGCGACGATTGATCGCGAGACGGGCCCAAAGAGTAAACCGATGACGGCGACGGACTTCGTCAGAGCGGTGGCGGAGGCTGGGGAGCAGTCACGGAGGAGTGATCCGAGTTATCAACCTCGTTCGCATGCTCATGGTGCGGATGACAAGGGTTCTGCCGGCTCGAATAACGATGCAGAACAAGGGAGACTGCTAAGGAAATACGTTACCCACCTGATCTATCTCGACGGACAAGAAGTAGATGGACGACTGGCGAGGACGGGGACAGCGCCAAGGGTGGATGTGAAGGAGTTGGAAGGGTTGGGGATCAAGTGTGTTAGGGTGGAGGGGAGAGTCCAGGAGGATGGAAAGGAGGTTAGGTATGATGAGGGGGGTTTGGGGGAGGCTTTGGAGGGGATTCTTGATGAGTGAGTGAGGAAATATTCTGGAGAAAGGTTGGAAATGGTGAGTTGGTAGTAATGATAATATGTTTCTTTGCCCGCTGGTGATGTTGGTGATGCCGCGAATCTTGAGGTTTGGCGGTTCGGGGGTTAAACTGCACTAGAAAGCATGTGTGGATCGCATGTTTTCTGCAGGATTCAGCCAAACTTTCTGTAGACGTGAGGGAAATGATAACATGATAACATGATACCTCTGATGTATATGAAGGAGGAGAGATTTAGAGCGAAAATAGCAAACAGTTAATGGGTAGGTAGTCAGTCGACTGGATGTGCCCCTGGCTTTTGCTACAGTTACATGGGTATTCTTTCCAACTTCCCTTCCCAACACTCGGTTGCCGGACCGTCATGGTAGCGACGGGAGACAACTAACTGACCCAACGAGCCTTCTACCTACCTACCTAAAAAACCAAAGGGACCAAACCCCTCAGGTTAGGGCAACTAACAGAAATTACCAAGAAGCGATATGATCCGTTTACTTTTCAGCTCATCATTCCATCCACGGTTCCGGTCCCGGTCCCGATCACAGTCACGGTCCGAACCTTGTCCCGTCTCTTCGAGTGATTTAATTGCAGTATGTTTTCGCGTTGTAGGATTTCCTACAGAACTGTACCGGATTTGTTCCGAATTTGCTAGGAATCTTCAGAAAACTGCAAGTTGCCGTCTCTGTATCACCCACTTTTTGCTGCTTTTGTTGACTGTGCGTGCGCCTCCTATGCATTTGAGGGAGGAGCTGGAGCTCTCCCGCTTCTTGAAGGCCTGGAACTTTCCCTGTGATAGAGGGTGAAGGCACAAGTAAATCACGGCGTGTCGCTCAAGGGATAGGATGGAAGGAAAGGTCCTCGAGGTATGTCATCGGAAGATAATATATATATGAAAAAAAAGATAAAAAAAAAATAAAAAAGATATATCTACGGATGATGGCATTGAACGTAGGGACTGATGAGTTGAATGGAATGAAATTCTTAACAAGATTTTTCAAGTGCAACTGACGATTTCTATTCTACTTGCTACCGTAAGTTGCGCAAGCTGAAATCGAACAAAGTTGACCAAATGGAGACAGATATTTCCGAGTTCCGTTCTCGGTCAGTCGTGCAAACATCAAGTAGCCCGCCCCATCTCGCCTAACTATCCGCCTATCGGTCGGCCTGTTACTCCAACTGACCGAACCTTGGATTCCGACACATTGCCTGGGACTGCCGCCCTGTTGTGCACTCTAACAGTCAGTCAGTTTGGTTACCTTTTAGCTTTACTTGTCTTGGTTGCGCGATTTCACCTATGAAAGGAGAAGCCATATGGAAGAAAGGCGAATGGAGGAGAGCACAAAAGGCCATGGGGTCCTAAAGAGGCGGGTCTTAGCCCTGACAAAGTAAGGCTCCTTCCATCTGTGTTGCGTGAGTTGTGCTGTTGTGCGAGAGGTGATGGGTATGTTTGTGAAACGAAGGATCGTGAGAGTGTATTAGGTTCAAGGGTTCCCAGCAAGTTAAACCTTCGACTCGCTTTGGGCAAGTTGAGCGTTGTTGGTGGGACATGGTCACCTTCTCCAGCCGCCTCGTCGTCTATGTTTTCGTAAATGGCTGACCAACATCTTCAGCCCGAAAGATTGCGACATTTGGGGTTTTATGCAGCTGAGGAAGGGGGAAAGAAAACGGCGAAGAAGAAGGAGCATGGCATATGTACCGGCGCATGCAGATACATGTTTCGTGGCGAGGCTCTGCCGGGCTCAAAGCTTGAAACAGCTTCATGTTTTGGATGTGTGCCGAGGTGAGCATAAAAGAAAAGCATCAACCTTCGCTTTTGGGGTGACTGCAGCCTTGTTTTCTTCAGTCTCCTTCCATGGCTTGTTGACAAGAGGATTGACTGTCCGTTTCGTCTTTGCTAAGATAATAAATAGGATCGTCACGGAGCGTTGTCCTTGTTGATCAGTCCCACGTGGGATATGGGGATTGAGTGAGTGCTAGCCAACACATTCCGACCTTTGTACGAGAAGGATCCCAATCCATAGGTTGTCGTGGTACAACTGGAAAACGGCAAATTAGGGAAATGAATCTCTGAATGGATTCATTGGCCACCCGACTAAATGGAGACTGCTGCCGCCTGGCAAACTCCAGCGAGGCAGCGTGTCCCCAGGTGAGGGGTCGGGGGTCTGGGGTCTGAGGTCCGGGGGGGGATGGGGGGGTGTCATCTGACACCAGCAGGGTTACGGTATTTGAGTGACGCGACGATAAGCACTGCCTGTACACTACAAATCCTACCAGTCCTCGATAACCATACATACCTGTACCGCTATCTGCATTTGTGTAGATAGGTAGGCAGGCTTCTATTTTACAGGTGACAGCTACGGACTGTTAATAACGTACGAAGCTCGTAGTCAGGCTTCCTGATGGCCAAACATGCTGACAATTTGAAAAGCATCGCGGCTTGCTTTGGCCTCCAGCGACACTCGCCCGCCTCGCAGTCGGCAAGCTCAGTCAAGCCCCCGGTCGTAGGCCCTCCAACTGGCGACGTACGCCCAGATTCTTTTTGCTGTGTTTTCGCCTCGACCACACGACTTGCTTGTAGTGTATGTGTAATAAACAGGCATTCTAGCCTGCAGTGTCTTGACCATGTATGAGTGATGGATGGTCAGACAGTGTGAACAAAGTGAATGACAAACACTCCGTTGAAAAGATTCCCCTCAAGAGAACCTCAAGGCAGAAACAGCGGGGATCCTGACATAATATACACACACTTTGATGATTATTGCCAATTGATTGCGTAGAGAAGCGGGCAATGATCAGAGACAGAGGCGGATGGTCAGAATGAAGGAAGACGGTCAGTGCAATGAGACATGGAAGTTTGGCTCCGTCCTGATTGGCTATCTGTATGTTCCGGATAATGATGTGTAATTTCAGTACGCACTCGGCACCTGATCGATGTTAGTGCTTGGCTATAACAAAGTTCGGAGACAGTTAAAAACGTTATGGATCTTTAACGGCTTTCTATGCACACTTTCACTTCTGACCGCTTCCAACTTGCTAGTGTCTTTGAAAACATTGACCACTTGATAACAGGACAGCCGCACATCACTTAACACCAAGAAGTACTTGCTCGGTTGCAAACTTTCGTCTAACCGGAACGGGAACTGGAAACCCCCAACGACGGGATCATCGAATGGAGGCGTCCCCGGTTTTTTACACATAGGCAGGTACTTACCTACACCGCGCACTGCAGCACAGTAACTGTACCAACGGACACCCGCCAACGTGTGAGGCAACTACTATTAGAGCCTGTCTCTACTCCAATCTCGCCTGCTCTCTTTCTCTCTTTGTTTCCACCACCACATTCAAATTTGTCGGCAATCATCGTCAAATCCGACTATCAGCCTGTTTCATCAATTTGAACTGTAAGTTGACCCTGCACTGGACGTTCAAGCGTTATTCGCCAACCCGTCGCAGATTCGGACACCGCCTCGCTTTTGCGGTCCACTGCGTCCCGTCGTGTCCATCGGATTGACGTCGACGAGGACCTACCTGGGCTTTCTCTAACAGGCTCCCTCCCATCAGATTCCCTTCACATTGCCCGTCAACCATCAACATCACCGCATCAGGCGGCTACCAGCAACGAACTACAGTAAGTTGGCATTATGCGGTGAATGATTTGCACCTTCCTTCCGTTCTGTTCAGCTTCGATACACACCGTTGGTTGTCGTTTTCCTTGTCGTTTTGTCGTCGTGGGTGGTCGTGTTCTCTCTGTTGCTCGCTCAAAATGATGGCCGTCCCTTCTTGCGCCCTTTTAGTGCTGTTGCTGTGGCGGGTTTAGCGCTAGCTTTACCGCCTATCGTACCTTGATTAATTATAAGAGTTCATGCATCCCGCTTATCGTCCCCCTTCCTCGCTCTCGACCTTTGGACTACTTTGGCTAACACATCCATCTTCAAATCAATCAGTCCGGCATCATGGCGGCACCTCCACCAAGCCCTGATACCCCCATCACCCTCAAGGTGGCATTTGATGGTGCTTCTCGCAGGTTCAAGCTCCCGCTCCGTGACCTGATCCCCAGCTCACTGGAGACCAAGGTACGTCACTATTTTGTCATCAAAAGACACACCGCGGCAGCCTAGTTATCCCCCTTTTGTCAAATACAGAACATACCCACTAACAGTTTGACCAGTTGCGTGCCCACCTGGATATCCCCGCCGAAACTAACGCCATCTTCGAGCGGTATTCCGACTCTGCTGGGACATACGTCACCCTTGATCCCGCCAACACTTCGGTCTACAAACAGCTGTTCCGCGCGGCCAAGGCGAAGCAGAAGCTCAAATTGCGTGTCACCCGTGCGATGGTAGAGACACCTGCCCAGACTTCCACCCCCGAGGCGCCCCAGGATACCACAACGGCACCTAAACCAGCCTCGGTTGAAGGCGAATCCACAGAGACAGAGGGCGAGGCTTCAGCGTTAAATCCTACTAACCCCGTGTATGAAGATTCCACCGAGGTCATCAAGTCAATCGAGACCGACGCTTCAACCAGCAAAACTTTCGAGTCTCTCCAGGCTCAGCGGTCCGACATCATTACGCGCGTCAACAACGCCATGGACCGTATCGAGGATCTTCAGTCCCGCCTCCCCTTCGGCCGTGCCGCCAGTGTGGCTTCAATGCCTATCAGCGCCATCTCGCACACGGACACTCAGGAGTCGACCCGTTCCGGCTATGCTGTTTGCTGCAACAGCTGCGACCGGACTATCCCCTACGAGCATTACCACTGCTCCATTTGTGACGACGGCGATTTTGATCTCTGCCCTGACTGCCACAACAACAAGGGTGTTATTTGCCACCAGTATGGTCACGTCCTGACCAAGCGCTTTATCAGCAATGGATCCATCACGACCGTTGACAACATGCCTCGCATCGTTAACCAGGATAGAGTCGCATACAGCAAGGCTTTAGGGGAACGCCTTGGTGACGCTCATGCCGAGTATATGGCCAAGCTCCAGCAGGCAGAGGCCCAGAAGGCCAAGGCTGATAACTCGAATCCTCCTCCTCCTCCTCCTCCTCCTCCTTCTTCTTCTCCTCCTGTTTCCCGCTACGAGAGCGCCATTCCTTCCGTCGAGTCTTATTCACATGCAACTCTGCGCACCTGCAACTGCTGCATTCAAGACTTGCCCGAGGCCGAATTCGTCCATTGCCAGACATGTGACGACTTCGATCTTTGCAAGGGTTGCTTTGCCAAGAATCGCCATGGACATCACCCCAAGCACGCCTTTTCCCCTCTTGTACCAGGGTCTTGTACTGAGGCGGACGTCAAGAGCCGTCTTGCTCCGGGCCGCAACCAACTTCACCACGCTATCTGCGATGGCTGTGACAAGGACATCCGCGGCATTCGTCACAAGTGCCTTCAGTGCCCCGACTGGGACTATTGCTCAAACTGCTACGAGTCAGCCCCATATATCCATGCCAATCATCGCTTCGTCCCTATTTACGAGCCACTCGAGCCTGCCCATATGTGCCCTGTACCGCGCGCTCTTACTCACGTCGGAGTATGCTGCGATGGCCCGCTGTGCAACAGCAGCCGCTCTGGCTATACCTACATTGTTGGTGACCGCTTCAAGTGCGCTGTTTGTGACGATGTGGACTTCTGCGCCAAGTGCGAGGCAAGCCCAGCCAACACTCACAACAAGACCCACCCCTTGATCAAGTTCAAGACCCCCGTTCGGAACGTCAATGTCACGACTACCGGCGAGCATGAGAATGGACGCAGGATGCCGGCCATGGGTGATCGGCCGCGTCCTGGCCGTCGCGTTACCACTTCGCGTGCCACAGGTACCGAGTCTTTCCAGCCCAGCGTCATGACTGTGGTGGACGTAAAGCCTTCCGAGCCTGCTCCCGCCGCTGCAAAGACCGAGGAGGCTGAGACCTCGGCTCGTGTCTATGTCGCTACATACGTGCGAGACAAGGTCGTTGATGGCACCGTTTTTGGACCTGACCACGTCTTTGAGCAAACCTGGGTCGTCCGCAATGACGGACCCACCCCTTGGCCGGCGGGATGCTTTGTCAAGTACCTTCATGGTGAGTACATGGGTCATGTAGACCCAGCTCACCCCACTGCCACCGGTGACCTCGAATCTTGCTTGCAATCCAACGTGTGCGAGCATCCGGTGGCTCCTGGTGAGTCTGTGTCCTTCACGGTTCTTCTCCGAAGCCCTTCGAGGGAAGGCAGACATCTGTCGCACTGGCGGGTGTCCACAAAGCAAGGTCTCATGATTGGCCACAAATTGTGGTGCGATATTGTGGTCAAGAAGCCTGAGATCGCTCCTGAGGAGAAGGTTCGGGAGGCCCCTGCCAAGGTTGAGGATCTTGAGGAGAACATGGCCAAGCTCAACATTGAGCCCGAGACCAATGACGCTGCGCCGATTGATCACAGCCAGGTTGTCTTCCCCAAGCTCGATAAGGAGTCACCTTCTGCTAGCATCGTCCATCAGGAGGTTGCCCACTCTCAGGCCGACTCTCGCCCCGAAGAGGAAGATTACGAGGAATATGAAGATGCTGAGTGGGACGAGGATGCGTCCGAGTCCTTCATGACTGATGAGGAGTACGACATCCTAGACGCCTCGGATGAAGAGTCTGTTAGCGGCCCCAACAAGTAGTTTTGCTTTGCGAACTTTGTGTGTCGGGGTCAGGAATCGTGACGGGAACCATGAATAACGGAGTGCTTGGACGGATTGTTTGTTGGGTTACTTGGGTCAATTGCTGGGTGCTTTAAATTGTTAGCTTTGTTTTGCTTTTGTTAACGTAACCTTACTGTCATGGAAATCTCTTATCTCCTTTGGTCATCTGTTTAGTCTGTGCTTCATATAAATCCCACAGGACAAGCGTCTAAGAGAAATCAAGTGATTAGTCGGCGGCTCCGGTGATGAGTTGTACTCGGTGTTACTCTTCAGATACACCGCTGCGCACTGATTTCATCTTCGGATGAAACTGGCAATTCAACACTTCATAATCTAGACCTCACTTCACATGTTACTCGTTATGGCCACTCAGATTGTGTTGATCAGCTAGAATGTCAAAAACGAATAAATGGAAGCTGTTCCCGTCATCATATTCTTGACCCGTCCCGATCGCCGGCCGTTAAAAAAACACGACCGTGCTTACCTATGCAGTCATGGATGTCTTTTGGATAACTCTTTCGGAGCGTCAAGTTATGCGGAGGGATAAAAGAGTCTGTGTTAGCGCACCAGCAAGACGGATTGTAGAACACCTTTGCGATCGTCATGTTGTCCATCGATAGGCATGAGGTGAAGCACGAATTCGATTCCTCTAGCCTTCTAAACCCAACACAACATGGAAACAAGATAGGTATATAAGATACAACCATAAAACAAGACTACAATAAGCTCCCACCGGGACACACAGAACCGCGGCGGCATGAAGTGAACCCAGATTCCGTGTTCTCTCTCGTCCGCCGAGCCCAAGAAGCCCGAACCAGATGAACAGGACACTCTTCCCTTTTACTCAAAGGTAGTCTTCTTGCCCTGGTGAGCAACAGGCGCACCAGTAAGTCTGGCAACGCTGATATCCTGAGCCGTCTTGATCTGACCATTACCTCCCTCTTCCCTCTTCTTGTACGGAACCCTCTGTGGCCTTTCACCACCGTCTTGTCCTTGTTGCTTCTTGCCACCAGCAGCGCCCTTGCCTCGGAACCGCTTGTCGTATCTCGTCTTGTCGTCCTCGGCCAACTCGATCTTGAGGGTACGGCCGTGTAGCTGGTTGACCCACCACTTGCGCGTCTTTATCCTCTTTTCCGTTTCCTTCTTTTCCTTTGTCTTTTCCGCCGCGTCGTCGGCGTCACCGTCGGC
The DNA here is from genome assembly GCA_009805215.1 of Neurospora discreta FGSC 8579. Taxonomy (NCBI): domain Eukaryota; kingdom Fungi; phylum Ascomycota; class Sordariomycetes; order Sordariales; family Sordariaceae; genus Neurospora; species Neurospora discreta. The sequence goes on from RANX01000016.1 coordinate 407,917, forward strand.
TTCGGCTTTAGCTTCGGCTTTTTGGTCTTCATCCATAAAGTCCTCCAACTCGGGAATCTCCTCGCGGATCTTGACGAATCCCTTGACCGCCCACTGCGCGGCCTCGCCCTCTTCAAAGTTCACCCATCCGTACCCCTTGCACTTGCCGCTGTCCTCAAACGTGGCCACCTTGACCCACCGGATGGCACCGCACTTGTCAAAGTGGTTGCGCAAGTCGTCCTCGGTGGTGTCGAAGGAGAGGTTACCGACGAAGATCTTGGTTGAGCCGGCGAACTTGCCGCCTACTAGCGCCTCGTCCTTCTTTCCACCAGCAGCACCATCCTTGGCATCATCCCCGTCCTCCTTCTTCTTCTCCGGCCGTCCCTCGAACGACGTCGCGTCCTTGATCAACAACTTGCGCTTGTACCACTCCGTCTCGCTGAGAGCAATGGCCGCAACCTTGGTAGCCAACGAATCGAAATCGACGTAGGCAAAACCGCGGTTCTCGGGCTTTTCCTTCTTGGGCTGGCCGGGCTGCGCCTTGGCCGTGGGCATGTGCACGCGCGTAATGGACTCGGGCGTGATGGAGCCGCCGCTGTTGTCGACGAGCCACTGCTTCAGCTCGCTCTTGGTGACGGTGAAGCGCAGGTTGCCGATCCAGACGCCGTGGGGGGAGCGTTCCTTCTTTTCCTTCTTCTTCTTCTTGTCGCCGTCCTTACCGGCAGCGGTTTCGTTTTCCGAGTCGGAGTCGTCGCCCTTGTCAGAGGAGGGCTTGGTAGGGAGGGTCTTGCCCTTCTTGAGCAGACGCTTGGCTTTCTTGGAGGGAGGCTCGGGGGCGGTGACGTCGATTTCAATTTCGGTGAGCTCGGCCTTGCGCTTCTTGGAGGATTTCTTGGGTTTCTCGTCGGACGAGGCGGCGGCATCGGCGGTGGTATCCATGGCGTCCACGGTCTCGGCGGACTCAGCGGGCTCGGTGGACTCCTCCTCTGTGGCCTTGCGCTTCTTGGAGGATTTCTCTTTCTTCTCCTTCTTCTCTTTCTTGGACTTTTTCTCGGAGACGACATCGACGGTGGTGTCCATGGCGTCCACGGACGCGGTTTCAAGATCTTTCGTTGCTGCCATATCGATCGGCGTTTGCGTATCAACCGTGAAAATATGGATAGGCAAGGGAAGAAATGGTTGAAAATAACAATGGCTTGAAGGTTGCTAATTCCTCGAGTTTGCAATGTTTACAGAAGGGGGACAGCCGCGCATGGACGCCGAGATTCCCCAATTGCTGGCAGCACAAGATTTTGGAAAATTTACTTTGCGATAAGCGAAGCGATAAGGAAGGGGTCACTGTTCCTCGCTCCAGTTGTGGGTCCGCTTTTTTTTTGGAGCTGTCGGGTTGGTCTCCATCGCGCAAAATGCGGGGGAGCGGGACCTACCTTCAACCTCCACTTTCGGGTTCTCCACTCATACCCCTCTGAATCTCGTGCCAAATTTGAAAGAGCCTCCATCTTTTCAGATCTCCCTGCCGTTATTTCTTGATGTGACTTGACAATTGCATATCTGCCCCTTTTTCAATGCGAGCATGCCCGTGAACCTGATTATTTGGTCTCAAACGTGCCTTTCTCCGATAACAGGCCTTGAAGTGCAGCCGTAGGTACTTAGGTACGAGACCGACGTGCAGAATATTACCTTGGTATGTACTCATCAGCTGGAGTAAGGTACAATACAATACTTGTGTGCATTGGTCGACCCTGATGCGCAAATGGATGGAATATTTTCCCCGACAATGACAGCCCATAGCACCACGCAATGGGCCCAATGTAGCCACGACCACAAGTCGATGATGACAGTATGCTGACTTGGCCCCTCTTCCACTTGATCATTGCCAGGATATCCCTTGCCATGAATAATAGCTCATTGTGTATTTCAGTAGTATACCGCGTAGGCACGTCTGCGGAACTTATCCTTAATAGGTAAGTATTTGTTGGGTTATGGGAAGACGGTTGGACAAATAATTTTTTAGCAAGTCTCACTCTCGATTTGAAGTCGAAGCTCCGTGCGACTCTAGGCCAGTCACACCCAATGAGAGGCTATCAGGTCTTTCGGAAGTTATTCCAGAGTGATGGCCATTAAAGTCCCGCAGAATCGAAACGGAAACGACATGAGCTTGTTGCTGACGTTGCTCGAATCAACCCCCGAAGCTTTGTTACGGATCGAGCGAATCGTCAAGGGAACTGATCGGGTGGGCAGGTGGGCCACGCGGCCTCAATGTCGGTCCATCATCTCGCCAAGCGCAAGGGCCAGGAACAGAGGCAGCGTTGGCAAATGCATGTCTAAAACACCAGGCCGAGAGGATGCGGGACAGCCAACAACTGTTTTTCCAAGGTCCTTTGGTGCTGATTGTACCGTAGTTGGTAGCGCTGTATGTACCGTTATCGCTGTCACGGTCGCTTCACAAAGTCTCACCGTTGCGTTTGATGACCGGAAAAGTGGAGGTAATTGGTACCCGAAACCATCTTTTGGGGCCTCACGTGCCGAGAACCACCGATAGGGCTTGGCGAGATCGGGCGGCCTTGAAAAGAAGCAAAGAAAAAAAACCGACAAAAAGGTTTTTAGGTAAAGACTCCACCAGTCCACGTCGTTCATTACTTTTTTTTCTTGAAAAAGTCCTCACAAGCATTTCGTTGGCAGCCAATCTGAACAGTGAGACTCTGGAGTTTGTCTCTTACTACCAACGCCTCATTGCTTGGGCTTGCAGGCTGGCTTGTCTTGACCGCTTGAGATCTTTCAAATGGTTCGTCGTCTCGGAGTTTGATGCATGCACTTAAACATTCCGGTAGGGGTCTACGACGTAGTGTACCAAGTATCAACTACAATCGGTGCTGTCAGGGACTACTACCTAATATGGTTAGAGCCAGAAGATACTAAATAGCTAAAGAGCCTCTCCCGGTTAGCCATCCACTTCGGCCACATGGACTCCATCGACACAACGGCCCTGGGCCAGCTGGATGTGAGTGACCGGTCCATGCAAATCGACATCCACTCTTTTTGTTAGTTTTGCCCTTCGCCGCCCTTGCTCGCTCATTGTAGTTCCTTGCAAATGCAAAGGGAAGGGTCGCTGCTTGCTGGTGCTCCTCCCTTCCGATACACACCACTACACTAGTTGACAGTCCCGACATCACCAATCGGCGTATGTAAAAAGCTGCTCAGACCTTGAGCCAACCGTCGTTTCCGCTGGCAGGCACTGGCCTCCGCAGGACACCACCTGGACACCACACCCACATCACACGCTGACTGGTCAGTGGTCGCTCCTCACCACTGCTTGCCAGGACCGGGACACCAGCGAGAACCAGGGATTGAGCCACTGGGAGGCTCAAGCGAAGGTCAAGCGGATGCGCTTTTGTTGTTGGCCTTGGTCGGTCGCTTTTGGCTTCTCCGCTGGCTGCATTGAGAGCATATTCAGTCTTGCGTTCCTCCACTCACAGTCCTTCATTCGTCGCAATCCCGTAGTAAATCCGTGGCCGCTTCTTCAGAGCCAAGAACGTCCAAGTGAATAAAAAATCTCCACCAGCCATCGCATCGCACTGTGAACTGGAAAACAGTTTAGTCTGTCTGCGCAGCCCTGCCTGCCATTCGCAAGAGTTCGCTCCATTGGGTTCTTGTCACTCGCCATTCTGCGCTTCACCTTCTTCCATCCCTTCCCTTCCTTTCATTTCCAGCGAGTCTTCTCTTCCTTGACTCGCATTTCTTCGTTGCGATTCGCAACAAAAAAAAAAAAAAAAAAAAAAAAAAGCGAGCAGTCTGACGCCGGCTGCTCCTCCGCTCCCTCTGACTTCTTCAACCTCAGAGCGCCTGGCTTCTTCCACCGCCGTCCATCCGTCGTCCATCCGCATCGTCGTCGTCTCCTTTTTGCGTCGGCAGCGCCACGCAACGCTATACCGCCAAACGAGCATTTTTTTTCATTCCCACAATGAACGTGCTCCTATCGCCGCAGCCGCCCTTCTTCCCTCATCAACACGAACCCTCTCGCCGCTCGCCGCCCAGAACAAGTAGGTTGTTGCCGCATTGCTTGTCATTGTATCGCAGTGTGCATCCAGCACTGCTGGTATAAAACATGACTGTTGCTGTAGGCTTACTAACATCTCTTTCGCCAGTGTCGCAACACACCATGGCTTCCAGGAAAAGAAAAGCCGACGACGATGACAACGAAATGTCGATATCGCCGACCGGCTCGCCCGCAATCAACTCGCGGCAGCTCTCGAGGCCATCCAAGAAGGTCAGGGCTGGAATCGAACTTGCAGGACGTCCGCTGCCTCTTCCTCGCCTACTCGAAACTCTCGACAAGTCGCAGTTGCGAGCTGTCCTCCAGACGATTTGCGAGCGTCATCCGGCCATTGGACATGAGGTGATGGCTTCTGCACCGCGGCCGTCGGTCAACGGGGCCCTCGAGGTTTTGGGCGAATATCAGGACAAGCTACGGGCCGCCATTCCTTTCGGCAACTCGAGTTCTGAATACACCTACTTCAGGGTTAAACAGCCGCTCATGGCGTTGGTGGATGCTCTCGGCGACTTCACCCCCCAGTTCCTGCCGCCGGTTGAGCAGCAGACGACGGTGTCGTTGGAGTATCTGAACCATGCAACAAAGCTCATTCACGACCTACCCGATTTCGATAGCCAGCAGTATCGCCATCACAAGGACGGAGCGTATGATGAGATATCCAGAGCGTGGGCGTTGGTGATCACGGAAGCGGCCAAGCGTGGAGGTGGCTTTCACCTGCACAACGGAAAGTGGGATCAGGTCCTGGCTAGGCACAACCAGCAATCCGGAGGAAAGCTAGAGCAGGCCATGAGCGCAATGGTCAACGAAGTTGGATGGGTCGGTGCGAACTCAAATGCTCAAGGGCAGGGTTCTTCTTCGGATCCCAACTCGATACTCAACCAGCTCATCAACGGCACATATGGCGCACCCGTTCAAGTTGGTCCCTTCTAGAACAGGCGACGGCATGAACATCGAAGTGCGCCGTGACTCTGAAATTTATAGGTATACTCACGGGACTGGGAGGATAACTAGAGCGGACATTAACGTCGATTGCATCATGGTTTCTTTTGTCGTTCACTTTTTCAACGTTCAGGGCATTGTTTGGGGCGAATGGGGAGGGATGACATAGACAGGCGTGGGTTACTTGCGGGGATCATTGTTTACAAGGCGTTGGCGTGTTGGCTTCTCAAATGCTGTTGTTCCTTGGCTCCATTGTTGTCTTTTCTGGCCACATCTCACTGGCACAAGATACCTCTTTCCTACCGGCTGTCTCTCGTTCTAGGGGAACGACTTTGTTCGTCACTTGCATGTACGCAATCTTTAGCATATTCTTTCCGAGGTCGAAAGTTTGGAGCAGTGTGTAACCAACCATCACTACCATATTCATTCCACCATAGTCACGCAAGTGGTAACTCGGATAACACAGTGTGCCTGGCGGGTGACTTGGTGTAGACACCCGTACACCCGTGTCATGTCCCTTGTTCCTTTGGTGTGTACCGAGGTGTGTTTAGGCGGTTTGTTGGGATCAATCAAACTCGCCTCGCATCTTAAATGCAATGACGGGAGTTCAAACGCATAATCCAGATGATCATCTCTGCCCTTGAAGCGCTGACAGAGACCAAAGCAACAGTAAAGTCCCTTGCATATATGCTCCTGTTCAACTGCCGCCATCTTCCTACACAGTGGCGGCTCCCTTTGAAACTACTACGTACAGCTTCTTGAGCTTTGGAATGGCCATCATGGAAAGACTAGAGGTTGTAGATATTGAGGGATGACTAAGCTGGACGGAACATCCAGTGATCAAGTGCGGAGTTCCCGCCCTCCTGCTGTGTGACGGGATGACAAGTGAAAGGCCTAGAAGTTGGTGAGGTCACCACCTAGAGCCCCACCGGTACAGGGGCCCAATTCAGGCGGCTCCATGTTAGGCAGACGCTGTGACCTTTACACTAGCGCCCCACGTGATCCCGCACCCTGAGCGCGCCTGCCCAATTCACACAGCGCGTCTTATCGTTCTAGCCTTCCTTGATCCATCACTGCATGCTTTGCGACGTTCGCTTTGGGAAACTCACAAACTTTTATCAAAAACTTCTCTCTTCAACACATCCATCTCAACCTCTTCGCTGGGGTCCCACTGCGAACGACTTGCAAACCACCAGCCTTGAGGCTGCCCAGCTAGACAAGATGCCTGCGTATGTTTACCTCTGCTATCGACCTGTGTCAACCGCGTCTCCCGCCGTCTTCGAGCAACGGAGACCCCCATTAACACTTTTACAGAGTCGGCGATCAACACAAACTCATCACCAACCCGTTTGAGGAACCACAACGGCGAATCAGCGAATACACAGCCCAAGAGATCGCCACACTACAGAGCCGTCTCGAGAAACAACTAGGACCCGAGTATTTGTCGAGCCGCGCCGGCCCATCAGGCCAAAAAGTCCACTACATCTCGTCAGAAAAATGCATTCAACTCGCGAACGAGGTCTTCGGCTTCAACGGCTGGTCCTCCAGCATCCAGAATATCCAGGTCGACTTCGTCGATGAGCACCCTCAGACGTTGAAGATCAACATGGGTATCTCGGTTATCATGCGAGTCACCCTGCGCGACGGAACCTATCACGAGGATCTTGGCTACGGCCACATCGAAAACTGCAAGGGCAAGGCGGCTGCTTTTGAGAAAGCCAAGAAGGAAGCCACAACAGATGCATTGAAGCGCGCGCTGCGCCAGTTTGGCAATGTGCTGGGCAACTGTATCTACGACAAGCAATATTTGGCCAAGGTGACCAAGATGAAGGTTGAGCCAACCAAGTTTGCGGAAGATAACCTACACCGGCACTCCGATTTCGTCAAGAAGGAGCCGATCGAGGCAGATGTTATGAAGGTTGACGCAGTTGGGCCTGGTGCTCGTCCATCAGCGTTGGGAAATGAGGAGTCTTTTGAGGATCTGCTTGGAGGTAAGGCCACTTATGCACTGCTTTTTCCAACGGGCTCGGCTGATGATGAGTAGAACTCGATGAAGCGGACTTCAACATGGCCGATGAGGGCCATCCGGATGAAGTTGTGCTACCGCAAACCGTGCACAATAGCTTGAGTGACAAGCCTGTACATCAGCAACTGACCAATCTCAATCCACACGCACAACAATCTCGACCTCTGACGCGATCAGGGTCAACAGGCAGCCTGAACACCCGGCAACAACCACAGACTTCTAACCAGTTCACGGCAAGGGCCCAAACTCGGCCTCCACAACAGCAGTTCAATAACAACAACAACAACAACCCAAGTCGTCCCATGGGTCAACCGGTCAATAATTCCAGTAATGCAAACACTTCCAACAACCCCCAGAACTACTCAACACCACAGAAGCCTGCTCCTGGCGCTCCTGTTCCCCAAGGAGGTGCAGCTGTAGCTCCCGCACCAGAAACTGTTGGCTTCTTCTCAGCTAAAGCCGTGACCCAACTTCCGGAGGAGGCATTGGCTAGTGGCCAAGTCGCGCCAAAACCAGGTCTAGCGTTCAACCCTCACGCCGAAAGTCCGTCTATCCGCAAGACGCCTGGCATCGATCACACCAAGTCCAAGCCTTTAGCCAGAAACGGTCAGCACGTCCCTCCAGCCAAGACAACCTCCGAGACAGAAGCTGAACCAAACACATCGCTTCCAAGATCTGCGGGAGCTCAAGCGGCATCACGACCAGTCACAATGAACGAGGCACGGTCAGCATCGGGAGGCTTCTCCCGAGCCGGGCCGCCGATGGGTGGTAACGCTGGCAACATGGGCAAGACAAACATCGTCAATCCCCAACTTGATCAGACAAGGCGGATTGGCGCGCCAGGCATGGGTGGTTTCTCTAGTAGTCCCAGTGCCAACAGGGGCCAGTACCGGCCGTTGACAATGAAGAGGCCTGCTACTGTTATGGGAGGGGGTGCAGGTCAGACCAAGGATGGTAATGGTGATAGTGCGACGACGGCGACGACAGCGGCGGATGCGACAACAGGATCGGTGACGGGAGGTAATGAGGCTCCTTCTGCTGGTAACGGTGGGAGAGTACCGTTGACTGACATGTCGGCTAATGCGTCGAATGCTACAGCAGCGGCGGCCGCTGCTAGTGGGCCGGAGGTTAAGAGGCAGAGGCTGGCTTAGACGGAGGAAAAGGATGGCATGTTATTGACAGGGAAGCGGTTTACGGGTACAGTCTCTACTTCAGATGGACAAATCAGGTTCAACTCGTCGGTATGGCGGTGTATGGCGTTCATGGCGTTTTCTTGGTGGGGGCGAACATCACTCGCGAAGTGATGGATGGCTCGTTTTCGTTCTCACGGATCTTTGCAAAACAGAGCGGTGGAGCTTACAAAAGACACTTATGTCACAGGAATGATTTATTTTCAAAGCGACCCTCTTTGAGAGGATCAATGCTTTGTGGCATCTTGGGATTGTAAGATAATGACGAATCAGTGCCGGAATAGCTTCGAAGGCGAATCTTTCGTGTGATAGCTTAGACTACATGGTTTATATATCCATAACCATAACGTGCAAAATTGTTGATACATCAACATGTAATTGTGCCCTGGCCCTTTTCGTACAACCTCCAGAACGAGGTGTGCTGCTTTTCACTTGCCCACTTTAAAAGAAGGATGAATGATTAGACCGGGTTGGTCATTAAACCGTCCCATCTCACCAGGCAACTACTGATACTTACACCAGCGTAATCCGCAAACTACACTAACTAGTTGCGCACCCAGGCATGAGGTACATATACCAAATTTCCCGCTCCTTCCTTCCGAGGGACTCATGAGCTCCTATATGGTCCGCAGGTGTAGTGGTTTCTATCCCGCTGCCCTGTAACCCGTAACTCGGGAGCACATGGGTTCACTCCTCACTTCGAACAGGTAACTATCCTTTTCCGCCCTTCCCTTCTACCCGGCCTCACCCCCGTCCATCTTTTTTTGTTTTTTTCCTGGATTGTGTGATTCAGACCGTCGCATGGTAAAGACCGTTGTTTCCCTTTTGTCTAGTTAACAATCCGTGTAAGTGCACGTCATATGAACTGGTATGCGTTGGTGGCACCAGGTATTCAATATGTCTTTCAATATTACCATTCTTCTGTGTCGTTTTGGAGTAAACATATAGCTTACGTCAAGTACTCTTTGTAGAACGCTCTACCAAGGGAGAGAAAAAGAAGAAGAAAAGGAAAGCCGGGCAGGAGTTCTTGTATGGACTATATCGAAAGCTGGCTGTTCTTGCTCTTGTGCTTGATGTGGATTTGGATTTCACTAGCTGTTAAGGGGTTGAGGGACTGCGACATACAAGTGCTTGTTGGATCACAGAGGCTCTGGAATCTGGATGTATCGCACAAGGAGGTTACAAACTGAGTTCTCATGAGGGGCAACTGTTGTTGGTGAACAGGTGGTCTATAGACTCAGAAACTTGATTCGAACCTGTGAGAGGAAGAGAGCAAGGTTGATCACGGCTTTAGCTAGTCCCCAAGATACATCAATCAAGGAAAGGAGCAATGCAGCGATACAGCAAGTAGTACAGAAAGCAGAAAATCCAAACACAAGTCCCAAGTCAATCGAGTGCATCATAGCCATGCGATGGAAGGGAAAAAGGTTTGGTATCAAGTTTAATTGTTGTATTCTACACCTTTACCGCAGATTGGTAGAAATCTCTTATCTAGTAGAATAGGTAGGTACCTAGTAGGCTCACAATCCGTCCCTTTCAACTGACCAACAGAAAAAAGTAGTACTTTTAGTTCAGGTAGAAACTGACTGCTGCCCGTTGGTATATCGGAAAAAAAATGCCAAATTATGCCTGCCTGTTTCCCCTGTCTCCTCCTCCTCCTCCTCCTTCTCCAGTCCTAAAACGCCATCCCGTAGAAAACAAGCAAGATCCCAGCCGCCAAATGGTACAAAGTGAAGAAAGAATAGAAAGATGCAAAGAAGTATGTGCAGTGCAGTGTGGGCTATGATGTTGTGTCTCCGTAATTCCTGATCAGAGAGAGAGAGAGAGATCGGGAAGATCGAGCTTGAAACGTGGAACAGCGAAGCTCGAAGCTTAAATACGACCATCAAGCAGCGTCTTGGCAATCAAGGGCCAACCGAGGAGGGTACCAGCGACGAGGGGGTAGCTATATATGTTGGAAAAACACAAAAGATCCCAGTTAGTTACCTATATCTTTTTTCTGATACGGATTTTGAGGGTGAATGAATCAAACAAACTTACACAGCAGCCTGACCAGCGAGCCTCTTGAACGAAGCACCCCAGTCGGCACCAGCAGCGCCCGTCTCAGTAGGGATGCGCTCATAAGGAGTGTGCAACTCCATGCGGCGAGCCCATTGGCGCATGGACTGGATGACGGAGAATTGGCGGGTGCCCTGGACGGCGGTGGTGGTGGCCTTGCGAGAAGTGGCCTGAGTGGCAGCGCGGAAGGCGGAGCGGGCGAGGACGGGGGAGACCATTTTGATTTGATTGTTTTGGTGTTGTGGTGTGTTTGTATGATGTTACTCGAAAGGTTTTGAGGGTAAAAGTTGTGGTAGGTGGTGCGAGATACCGTTCGCGAAGTGGTATTGGATGATGGAGTAAGTTGAGTGGATGTACTGTGGTGGTAATGAAGAAGAAGAAAGATACAACGTTTCTCGATCTCTAAGATCTAGGATCTGTTGCTTCTTGGATATCGATGCTGATGCTGTTGATGCTGATGTTGATAGAAGAAAGAAGGTATCACAAACCGTCGTCGGACACGATCCTCTTATAATAAACCAACTTCTCATCCCTCTTGCTTACTTCCATTCCGTTCAATTGCCTTCAACACCAAAGATTTTCTCGCATCGCGATCCTTCCCGAACTTCCCAACTTCCCAGCTTCCGGGTAAAACCCAAAGGGACGGGTCGAGTCCCAGCTAGACGGTACCAAATTGGGCCTTGGGTGCAAGTCATCTTACCAAAACCGCCTCATGATGGGCAGATCCTCCATCCAGAATCTCACCACCCTCCTCCGGCTTCTGTTCGTCCACACGTCTAACCCTCCCCAACCCTTATGCTCAATCAGTCCAGATGAGAGAAGCGAACGGCCCAAATCATACCACAGACATTCTAAAACACCAGATGCCAAGCATGCTCCCCCCCGGTTCTCCTCGTCTTCCAGCTCCTTCAGCTGCTCAGCCCTATGGGTTGTTTGGGATGAACCAATCAGATGAGGTGTAATTGCCCCCGGATTCCTCTCCAGGTGACTGCTGAAGGAACCAGGCTTTCAGGCTTTGCAGCGAGATAACGAGTGAAAGGGTGAACGACACAGGAAGGGAATGGCACGATTTGGTGCTGAGTCTCGGCCGGTCGTGGTGTGATCGGGGGAGTCCGACTGCCTTGGTCTCGCTGTGATTGGGTAGAAGACCAAAAGGGAAGAAAGGGGAGTGGGGCGCTGCTGAAAGATGGCGTTGCCTGGCCGTTTGGAATGGGAAATGCCAAGCGAGCAAAAACAGGGGGTGGTGATTGGTAGCGGTTGGGAATGAATGGTTCTGGATCCGACACTGTTTTCTGTTTCCTGGTTTTGGGTTTGGGTTAAACTTGGGGAAGAGGCGAAGCTGGCTGCTTTCAGCTGACCAGCGCTGAATGACAGGCTGGAATTTGCCATACTACCAAGTGGCAGGAATAACTTGTTTCCCGGAGTCTGGGTGTTTGATTGTTTCTTTTCCCGGATGACGCCGGCGGGCGGTCCCTCCCTCCCAAGAACCTAGCAAACCATGGGAATGGGAAATGACCAAAACCTAACCCAGATTATCTCCAGGGGACGGTCGCGAGTTTTCCCGAAATATGGCAAATACATCTTTTTGGGTTTGTTGCCGTTTGACATCTGACAACGGACACAAGGAATGACAGCTGCACATGTCTCTATCCGGTCACCTCATCGCTGCCATCTTCCGGCCCGGGCCCGGGATCCGAGTCAAGATGCTGTATACGTACCACGAAACTTTGATCCGAGTTTAGTCCAGCCTTGAACATTCACAAAATCATGAACTGGATCGGGCAAAAATTGAATGAAGCCATCGTGAGATTTCTCGGTTCTTCCCGGATCTAGCGGAGCCCGCAACGGGGCAACCGACCACATACGGTCCCGAAGGGGATCCCGTCCAGTACCCGCCGGGCCGCCATATCGTCGGGAGGCTCCACACGTCAGCCGATTGGAACCCATCAAGCGTGGGACACGGATGCACCCGGAATACAAACGCAGATGGAGCCGCGGAAGGATACGGCCTGGAGTTTTCGCCTTCAAACTTGAAATAGCTTGGAAGCGGGAGTTGGTTATCCCGTCTTCCAAAAGAGTGAGCCCTAGGGGCTTGACAAAAACAGAGAAACAAAATGTCGGTAGGCATCTCGTACGATCATCAGCATCTCGTGACCATTCAATACCAGGAGACCTCGAGGGAAGCTTCGGGATGAGGGATGAGGGGTATCACAAGATTTTCTTCTGTTTTTTTTCTTTTTTTTCTTTTGCTGTTCCTTCGTTTTCTCCAATATCTACGCCCGCTGCCCAATTCCGCTCTTACCAGTATCCTCCACCTCTTGCTACCTGGTCACCCTATCACAGGCATCACAGGCATCACAGGCATCTCCATCCCATCTCCGTCCCATCGGCATCTAAGCCCTAGTAACCGTAGTTCCATCCGCAGGCTCCAGCAGCTCCCAGCGGCAGACAATGTTGTTGGACTTGAACTCGTCAATGATCTTCTGGGCAATAGTCTCAAAGTTTTCCGTCGCCAGGGCCAAGATGGTCGGGCCGGCACCGGACAGGCACACGCCCAAAAGACCGGGCTGCGTGACGGGCGTCATGGACTCGACGATCTTAGTCAGACCGGGAATGAGAACCTGGCGGTACGGCTGATGCAGCTTGTCCTGCATGGCCAGGTTGATGAGCTCCGGGTCGGGAGGGGATTGGCCGAGGGCGACGGGAAGGAGGGCTATCCTTTGGAGGTTGAAGGTCTGGTTGGAAAAGAAAAAAAAGTCAGTGATTTGGTTGGTTGGTTGGTTGATAGAGAGATACAAGAGAAAGCAAAGACGTACAACATCCGCACGGGGATACTCGGCGGGAAGAACCTCGCGGGCCTTGGCGGTGGGAACCTCGAACTCGGGAATAATGGCCACGGCCTTGATTTCGGGAGCCCAGGGGAACTTGATGTGGTGGCCGATGCCGTGGGGAGGCGAAGGGGGCTTGACGCCGGTGTCGACACCGCCGGCGGGGGCGGGGAGGACCTCACTGAGGGGAATCTCAGTACGGGCGGTCTCCTCAGGGGTGAGGGGCTTGAGGTAAGTGCCGACGAAGCCACCGAAGAGGGCGGCACCGACGTTGTCGGGGTGACGCTCTGCAATTCTTGTCAGTGGTTGTTGCTCAAGGTGAGTGAGAGTGTAAGTGACTCACCAATCATGAGGCAGTAGTCAAAGAGACGCTCAGGAGTGAGGTCGTGCAGACCGCCGACCTCCTTGCCGAGCTGGACACCGGCGACGACAGCGGCGCCGGAAGAACCCAGACCTCTTCCGAGGGGGATGGGGTTCTTGATGTGCACATGAGTCTCGACGGGGAAGCTGCGCTGGTCGTTGCAGCGGAGGACGTAGAGAGCAACACGGGTGATAAGGTTGACCTCGGGATCCAGGCTGATGTCCTCCTCGCCCTGGCCCTCGTAGGTGATGCGGCAGTTAAGCGGCTTGTCCGAAGTCGTCTTGGAGCGGTCGATGGTGACATGGAGCTCCAGGTACATGGACAAGGCCAGGCCGATGACGTCGAAGCCCGGGCCGATGTTGGCGCTCGAGCAAGGCGTCTTAATGACAAACTTCTCGATCTGCTGGGAAGACGCCATTTTGTCTGGAGTGAAAGTGATTTACTACTAGGGGTTGAACCCAGTGGTTATGGTTTCACAGAAAGAAAAGGGAGATGGATGAACCAAAGTAAACAATCGGCCTGCCTATGCCAAGAACATAAAATGCTCTCTTTTGTGAGATGCGTCACCTTCACTGAAATTTTGTTGAATTTCAATTGATTTCCCTTTCTGGAGGACGGGGTGAGGGTGCCCCGATTACGGAGCGGCGCCTGGCGGGCAGTGGGCAATGACTCCCCTAGTGTACAGTGCCCACTTGGCGTTATGGAGCGCTGGGTGCTCCACCTTTTAGGGTTCGATCCACTAGTCTAAACCCCTGACTTGTTTATCGTTTGAAGTCAACAGACAGTCATCAAGGTTCTTGGCTCGAATAAGTGGCTTGACACTTACAAGGCTGTAAACCCCTTTTCGACCGTTGCTGTAGGTACGGTGCCAAAAAGGCCATGGAAACATCTGCAACTGAGCTTTTGAAGTGATCATTTAGATACTGGCACAATGTTCTTCAAGGTGAATTGCTTCCAACCCTTTCCAAACCCTCTTATCCTGCATCAGCACAAGTGCTCTCAAGAGACTTTTCGCACACGTCTACAGAGATAACCACCTGGTGGTGATTATCATCAACCAAGATCCTTACTATGGAGTTAAGAGTTCACACTCCTGTTTTTCGGTGATCCACAAAGCTGTGCCCCTTCTCAACGTGGCGGTCCTGCCGAAACATTCGACAGCGTCCTCCTCAGCCCGGCACCCGTAGCTCTCCTTTTGGCGTTTGGAGTAGTAATAGCCTTATCAGCTGATTCGGACTCGCCACCGTTGGTAGCGATTCCCGTAGACACATTTGAAAACGTCCTCTTCACCCCACCACCGGTTCTCCTCCCCCTCGTAGCTGTTGCTATTGTTGCAGTCGTAGTGGCAGTACCAGCAATTTGCTTTCCCTTTCCACTTCCCGCCGCAGGCTTCATATCCCGTAGCTTCTTGAGCATATCCACCCAAGCTGGATTATCTAATACTTTGTCTGGTAACGTCTCCTCCAGAGTCTCCGGTGATCCTTCAGCCACTCGCTGTCTATGCATACTTCGAGCAGCTTTGCCAAAGTTGGCTTTGCGTTTGCCGCGGGCTTGGATCTCTTTTTGCTTGGCTTCAAACCATTCTTGCGAGTGTCGTTGTGGCCAATGTATCCGGGGATCGATGTGAGCGTAAAGTGGCTCGTCTGGGACCGGTATTGGTAATTTCTTTGGCGGCGGACTGGCCTGTTTGTGTGGACTGAGCTGAGGTGTCGGTTCGGCTACGGGCTGGGGTATCAGTTTGGGTATTGGCTGAACTTGCGAGACCGGCTCAGGTACGGTTTCCGGCTCTATCTCCGGAGGAACCGATTCTCGGGCTGAAAACTCTTGTTGTGACTTTTGGCTCTGCGGTGTGTCTGTCCTCTTCGCCTGTGGCTGCTGCTGTGCCGGCTTTGGAACTGGTGCCGGTTCCGGCGGAGGGGCTGATTCTGCTTGCAGCTCTGGCTCCAAGTGTTCTCCGGAATCAGATTCAGAATCTGATATTATGATCGGCTCATGTAAATTGGTCACTATGGGTCGTGGCCTGGGCTGAGGTTGCTGAGGTTTCTGTGGAGGCCGTGGTCTAGGTTGCCCAACCGTTTGATTTGTATTACTTGGAACCCTCGATCCCTGTAGTTGATGTTGACCGCGAAGATCTGGGAGGAGCTCTGTGGTACTTGATTCGACCCCATTCGCGGTAACATGAGTGGACATAGGACCAGGTATTAGCCCTGCGGGAGGGTTATAGCCCGCGAGATCAAATGCACTTCTGGCATAGTGTACCATAAGTCTATCAGCCATAGACATGTAATTACTGCTCTGACCAGTTGGCATTATAACTTGTACGTTTGAGATACCCCCAGATGAATTTTGCGGGTGAGTGGCAGGAAGAAGATTGTTCTGCGGCCCCAGATTCTGAGCGGGGGTCGGGCCTTTCATAGGGTTTTGGGGAGCATGCACAGCCGAGCCACTGCAGGCCGCATCTTGCATCTCATCAGAAAATCTAAGCTGCTGTGTAAGTTCTGCTATCCTCGTCGGTGGGAGCCCTGGGTTTGACAGTTGTGTAGAACCATTTTGGGGCTCACCCGGTGGTTGTTTTCCAGCCGCCAGATAAGGGGCGTCAATTGCCATGTTGGCGGGCTTCGTAGACTCCTGGACTTTGGCCTCTGATCGAGGCTTGTCGCGAGTCTCAGAACCGTTGATACGACTACTGTCAAGAGCGTTGGAAGAAGGCGATGAACCCGAGCTCTTGTTAGGTGGCCCACCGTTCAAATCTGACAAGGAACTGACGTTTGTGGTTAAACGTGGGGAGGTGGAGTTTGCTGAGATAGAAGAGAGGGCCTTAGGTTTAAGTGAAGAGGACCCAGTTGAAGCCGAGGTTGAGTCTTTCGCTAAGGAGGTAGAACCTTTATGCGTGCCCGGTCCAGGTTTGGGAGTCCGTCCGTTCAGGTAGGGGTCCTTAACGGCAGTTTTGCGCCTAACAATACCTCCTGGCAGAAGTTTAGACTTCGTGGTAGGAAAGGGCGAGGAACGGTTCTTCACCGGACCTGCCTCCAAAGAATCTGGTTTGCAGCCCTGTGGACTTTGTCTGGCAACATCGCCAACTTCAGCGTTGCTGTCTACCTGGGCTGATTTTCCGGCGCCACCTCGACCATCAACTGAATGTGAGGTGATGGATAATTGAGACAATGAGGATGGATGTCCTAATGACCTCGATGAAGTGGCAGCGATGTCCGGTTTCTGGGAGGCAGAAGTGGCCAGGTCATCGGGTAGTGGCACTGGAAAAGACTTTAGATGGTGGGCACAAAAGATATTGACTGAAGGTGCCTCGCATTGCGGAATAGAGCAAGGGATGAGACGAGCAGGTTGAGTGTTGTCGGTCGAGGAAGAGGAGACAGAGTAGCCCATCGCTGAGGAGGGCCTTCTGGGGAGTCCGAGGGTAGAGGTGGTGGAGAGACGGAGTGAGGTGGTGGTTGACGAGGCTGAACGTTGAGAGAATGACGACCTGGCATGGTAATGATGGCGTCGTGCTGCCTCTTGGCTATCCACTACACAGCGATGACATGTCCAGTCACTGTGTTTTAGTAGTGAGTGGTCAGTATACCCAAAGAATAGAGAAAATCAAAGAAAATAGCGCGGTGGACAGCTAGTCTGTTTTTTTTTGAACGTTGATGGCTCGAGTGTCGACATCTGTAACTGAGGCTGTCTTGTTGGAAGCTAGGCTGCGAACAAGTTGAAGGACGGCTATGTTGATTGTTGTCTGTTGTGCAAATCCCGCCACAGGTAGAGAGGAAAGAGCAAGATGGAAAGTGTGAAAGAGGCAGATGGAAGCTTTGATTGGCTACAAGTAGGCCCGCCCCAACTTTACCATTTACTTCTCCTTGGTCATCAGTAACCGATGGGTTGGTTGTCAACTCCTTTCTGGCATTTTTGTGGCTAGTTCCAGTCCATGTTGACTGCAGTGACGACGAAGAGGTGCTTGCGAATAGGTTCATAGAGGGAAGGAAGTTAAAAAGTATAAAATAAAAAAGAAGAGAAACGGAAAAATTGAGTAGGGATGACGGGCATGATAGGGAAGTACAGAAAAGAGAATAAAAGAGAGAAGATCAAAACCTACGTTGACCGGGTGGGGTGTGGAATGTGGCATGCGGAATGATAATTTCTATCACAACTGATGCATCGGAACAGTGACCTTGTAATACTGGCTTCCTTTTTGCAATATCTGCATCGAGACGGCATCGATCAAGTCGTGCCCAAACAAGTCCGAGGCGCCAGGTGTGGTCGCCCTGGGCTGTATAAATGTACGAGTCTAGACGTCTGCAAGGGGATACTTGGAGTAAGTAAGATGGATGTATAAGCCGTCCTATGACAGTCCAAAGACTTTGGTTAGCACGCCAATCCCAGGGTGTGAAGCACGAAAACAAAAAGTCTCAGGGGGCCAAGAACACCATATAGGTAGAGTCCTTGTGATAAGACAACAAGCGTCTCAGGTCTTTTCAGTTTTTCCTATTAGTCCTCATCCAGGCCAGCCACAACGGTTTCATGATTCTGAGGTATCGAGGATGAGGAGACCACGATCGAAATCGAGTACACTCCCCAATGTCTTTCCTGTCCCCCACTGCCTTTGGCCCGGCTTCATAGAGCACTTGCAAGTCGGGCTCCTGGAAAGTGGAAGTAGCCGCTGTCAACAGAGACTCAGAGCGAGAGCTCCGGACAGGCAGCTATCAGATGTATCCAGCCGCCAAGCATGTCGTGCTGCCGATAGTCTCAGGACAGCACGAGGAGTGGGCAAATGAATTGGCGCGGACGCGCACTCACAACGAATGAGGCGCCAGAATCCCCATTGCACCAACAGAATCATGACCCCAGAAGGGATATCGGCCGTCGGACCTTTTACCAAGTACTCATCATGAACGCTGCCGTGTGAAGTGAGAGGGTGGGTTGGGGTCAGGCAAGCTTACCTGATGCGAGACACACGGGAATGCTTTCTTTATATCAGTGAAGCAGTCAATGCCAGAGAACACATAAAGCACCAGAGCTTTCTTTGGACGTCAACCCAGTTTCAACCTTGCGTCTCTCCCGCTTGAGTAACCAAACCCCGCCTGCCGGATCTCGGGGTGCCATCCAGCGCTTCTGGAGAAGCTTGCTTGCCTAGGCCATGTGAGGAACCAGCATCAATGTTGTTGACCATCGACCAGAGGCCCGGCGATCGCAGAGGCAGGGTTGAGGATTTTTGGTGCGTTGAAAAAGCTTGCTGGTCATAGATAGGCACTTGATGTAATGATAATAAAACGAAAGGAACTGAAGCGTACGACGTTCGTTGTCAGTGGAGGAAAGATGACGATGGAAAGTCTGCCTACGTACCGCTAGGTGTGGAGTGTGGCCCGAAATATGTTCTAGTGGAGCCCAACTTCCTACGGCAACGGCTCGGGCAACACCCGCCGCTAAAAGTGAATCGTGCACGGACCTTTGACCACCCAGATGTCGTGGAGGCTGAGTGCTAGGGGCCACCCTGGCCTAGAAGCTCCCTGTAGCTTGTTGCTAGCGTCGTGGTTGAGGTGATCAATCCACCGCCGAACGAACTTCCAGCTGCAGGGGAATGTAACAAGTTGGAATTCGCGATAGGTAACCTGTTCTTGGACATGTGCTTTGCGACAACTTGCATGCCGCCACCATCCCTTTTCCCGACTCGACTTACCAGACGCCCAGATATCTTGACATTGATTATACGGATTCACCGACGAGCAAAGCAATTAAACGCCTCCAAGACAAGTCCCCGGCCATGGACTTCCTCAAATCGGCTGTCGCATCAGCCATCGCAAAGGGGCCTCCATTCCCCTATAACTTTGGCGACAAGATCGATTTCGACCCCTCCATCTGGACCCTTTACAACGGAACTCGACGCGTATGTTGTTACACCCTTCTTCTGCTACCCGATATTCGCCAGCTAATCCCTATACTGCCCGGTTTCCAGGAGGACGGGTCCAACTGCAGTATCTTCTCCTTTGACATCTCCGCCAACCGATCTGCGCTTCCCCTAGCCAAGAACGCGCTCAAGAAGCTACGAACACTACGGCATCCTGGCGTTATCAAGGTCTTGGATACGGTCGAGGTAGGGCACCTTTGCCCATGGAACGTCGTGGTTGCTTAAGCTGAGCCTTGCGCAAAAGACAGACTCCTACATCTACATTGCCACTGAGCGGCTGGTTCCCCTAAGCTGGCACGTCAAGAGAAAGAGCTTGAGTCCCGAGACTGCAAAATGGGGTCTTTATAGCGTAGCGGTATGTTTCCTATATCCTGGCTTGACTATTCGTACCGACAGCTGACTCTGGAGCTGCTACAGAAAACCCTCAAATTCATTAACGGTGACGCATCCTCGATACACGGCAGCCTCAAGGTCGCCTCGATATACACATCCGAGAGCGGCGAGTGGAAACTTGGTGGCTTTGAAGTCCTGAGCAATGTCAAGGATGATGATGCATTGATATACGTACGTCTTCAAACACGGTTAAGGCATTCGGGAGAATATGGGGCGCTAACTTGCCAATACAGAGATACGGCAGTGTTGTGCCTGACTCGGGGAGGTACACTCCTCCCGAACTTGCAAACGGCGGATGGGATGTCATCAAGAAGAGCCCTCATCATGCGGTTGACTCGTACGACTTTGGCATCCTGATCTACGAGGTCTTCAACGGCAGCTTTATGGGATCAGACCAACTAGGACAGACCAAGAGTATCCCGCCCAGCATGCAAGCGAGCTACAAGCGCCTCATCAACGCCAACCCCAAGGCCAGGCTCAGCGCAGCTCACTTCCTTGAACAAGGACTAAGGTCTGGATCTTTCTTCGACAGCCCATTGATCAAACTCACTGAGGGAGTTGATAACCTGGGGGTAAAGTCGGAAACCGAACGCGAGGCCTTCCTGGAGGATCTCGACCAGCTCTCGGACGATTTCCCAGAAGATTTCTTCAAGATGAAGGTTCTACCCGAGCTACTCAAATCGGTCGAATTTGGCGGTGGTGGTCCCAAAGCCTTTGGAGTAGTCATGAAGATTGCAACAAAGCTGTCGAACGAAGACTTTGACACAAAGGTTACTCCTGTCGTAGTTCGCTTGTTTGGAAACCCCGATAGAGCGATCAGGGTGTGTTTGCTAGACAATCTGTCGCTCATGATCGACAGATTGCCACAAAAAGTGGTAAACGACAAGATCTTTCCGCAAATAGTAAGTCTCAGCCTTGTTATTGTGCAGAATCCTGGTACAGACAGATCCTCATGCAGTTGATACTAACGGTAAACACTTTTAGGTTGCGGGTTTCACAGACGTCGCACCCATTGTGCGCGAACAAACACTCAAGTCCGTACTAGTCATCATCACCAAGCTATCAGACCGTACCATCAATGGCGATCTCCTCAGATACCTCGCCAAAACTGCCAATGATGAACAACCCGGCATCCGTACCAACACCACAATCTGTCTCGGCAAGATTGCCAAGTACCTGGGAACCTCCAACCGAGCCAAGGTCCTCATCGCCGCCTTCACTCGCTCTCTCCGCGACCCCTTTGTGCACGCCCGCAACGCCTCCCTGATGGCTCTCGCCGTAACAGTCGAGTACTTCTCCAGCGAAGACTGCGCCGCACGCCTAATACCCGCCGTCTCCCCCCTCCTCATCGACAAAGAGAAGTTGATCCGCGACCAAGCCAACAAGACCATGGACGTCTACCTCCAACGCATCCGCAAAGCCCAACAAGACATGCCCGAGACCGTAATCCCCCCCGAAACCGCCCAACCCCGTATGAGCACCCCTCAGCCAGCCGAAGCCGCTGCCGCCAGCTCCGGCTCTGGCGCCGTAGCAGCCGCCTGGGCAGGCTGGGCCATCTCCAGCTTCACCAACAAGCTCTCCAGCGCGGCAGGGGAGATGCAACAACCCAACGGCGGTTCTGGTGCGCCATCGCCCGTTCCGAGCGCCAGCGGACTATCCACGCCTACTACTACTTCTACTACAACTCCCAAACGGCCTACCTCATCTGCTGCTGCCTCGGCGCTACACAGACAAGCGCTCAAGTCGCCATCACCTTCCACTACCACTACTCAGTCAACGGGCGACTCCTTCTTTGCCGATCCCGAACCGCCGCAGGAAGAAGACGATGCAGACGCTTGGGGCGACATGGGCGAAATGAACGACGACGACACCACACCGGGCGCAGGAGACGATAAATGGGGGGCGAGCTCGGAACACTCACGACCAGCGTCAGCAGCAAAGAGGTCGGTAAGCAGTAGCAATAGCAAACAGCCATTCGGCGGCGGCGGCGGGGTTGGTGATGATGATGGGGAACCTGATTTTGCGGGATGGTTGGCGGCGCAGGCGGAGAAGAAGAAGAATCCCTTGGGTGCTGCTGGACCAAAGACGTTGCCAAAGGGACTGGCGAAGACGGGAAGCGCTGCGACAGGGACGGTGAAGAAGACGTTGCCGATTAGTAAGAAGCCTGCACCGGTGACGACTGTGAAGAAGATTGATACGAAGCCGAAGGTGGATGTGGATGGGGATGATGGGTGGGGGGATGGGTGGTAATCTAGATGGCAGTTTGGTGGTGAGGTTGCCGAGAGGGCGGGGGTGGTTGGATCAGAGTTGGAGACGGAGGATGGCATTTTGTTAAAGTCTAAACTTAGTCTATAATGTATGGGATGAAAGTGAACTGACCCGGGTGGTTGGGTGTATCAAAATCTGCAGATGATTACCAAAAGTTGGGATCATATCATGGACATATCAGATTATTTATATCTACCGTGCAGTGACATCTATATCCTCCAGGTGGTCTCACGTTTGAATCTACCCACATCCATCGAATACCCTCCTGTCGTCCTGTCCTGCCAGTCACGTATCACGTAACACAGTCTGATACTGGTCGGTCTTTTACATGTGTTTTTTGCCATGTATATCAACACTAAATACAACTTGGTATATGCAGTCTTCTCTCATCTATCCGTCCATATACATTTTGTTTATGTCCGGCCCGGTCCGATCCGTTCCCTTCTTTTTCAAAAATAAACCTGTACACCCTTTTCCTGTACCTGCCTGTATCCACCCATGTCTTTTTTGTATGTGCACGAACGCTTGTCAAAAACAGTTCAACTCGCTTCGGGATATCATCCTCCTTTTTTCTATTTCTTCTT
Source organism: Neurospora discreta FGSC 8579 (assembly GCA_009805215.1). Classification (NCBI taxonomy): domain Eukaryota; kingdom Fungi; phylum Ascomycota; class Sordariomycetes; order Sordariales; family Sordariaceae; genus Neurospora; species Neurospora discreta. Next base: position 430,496 of record RANX01000016.1, read on the forward strand.
CCTTTTACTCATCCTCTCCCTGGGTCTCCTTTTTCCAGACAGAATTGGGCGCTACTTAGTTACCCTTCGCAAGCAAGTTCAGCGCGCTACCAGCCAGGATAAAGCCAGCCTGGTCCTTCGAAACAGCATGCTTAGTCTTGATCTCCACCACCTTGCCAGTGTCCTTCTTGGTAACCCGCAGGGAAACCTCGCCCTGGCCACCGTTCTTGAGCATCTCGTACAGACCGACAGTAGCCACCTCATCGCCGGCGTCAATCAGATCGTAATCCTGCTCGTTGGCGAACGTCAGGGGCACGACACCCTGCTTCTTGAGGTTGGTCTCGTGGATTCTGGCAAAGGACTTGGTGACGATGATCCTGGCACCCAAGTAGCGGGGCTGAAGGGCAGCGTGCTCGCGCGCGGAGCCCTCGCCGTAGTTGTGCTCGGCAACGACGAGCCAGGGCTGGTTGCGCTGCTTCCACTTCTTGGCCAACTCGGGGATGGTGTGCTTAGAGCCGTCGAGGTCGTAGGCGACATTGACCTCGCCCGTGGCGGCGTTGACGGCCGTGTTGAGCGTGTTCTCCGAGATGTTGGGCAGGTGGCCCTTGTACTTGAGCCAGGGGCCGGCGGCGGAAATGGTGTCGGTTGTGCACTTGCCGGTGACTTTGACGAGCACGCGCAGGCCGGAGAAGTCCGAGTCGGGGAAGGGCTCGAAAGGCTCGAGGAGGGCGAGACGCTCGGAGGAGGGCGAAATGGCGACTTCCACGTTCGGGTTGGGAGATCCGGACTGGACTTGGAAGACCTCGCGACCGGCTTCGAAGGGGGTTTCGGGACCCTCGAGACCCTTGGGCGCGGGGAACTTGAATTCCTTGCCGTCGGGGGTAGTCAGGCTGTCGGTGATGGGGTTGAAGGTGGTGGAACCGGCGTAGGCCATGGCGGTGACGATTTCGGGCGAAGCGAGGAAGTTCATGGTCTCGAGGTTGCCGTCGTTGCGACCACGGAAGTTTCTGTTGTAGGAAGTAAGGATGGCGTTGGGAGTGCCCTTGGGGATGTCATCCTGACGCTTCCACTGGCCGATGCAGGGACCGCAGGCGTTGGAGAGGACAATACCACCAGCCTTCTCGAAGGTCTGAAGGGTGTTGTCTCTCTCAAGAGTGGCACGAATGCCCTCGGAACCGGGGGTAATGTAGAAGTCGGCAGCGGGCTTGAGACCAGCCTGCTCGGCGGCCTTGACGATGCTCTCGCAACGGGTCATGTCCTCATAGGAGCTGTTAGTGCAGCTACCAATCAGACCAGCAGAAAGCTTCTCAGGCCACTTCTGCTCCTGAACAGTCTTCTTGAACTGGGAAAGAGGAGTGGAAAGATCGGGAGTGAAGGGACCGTTGATATGGGGCTCGAGCTCGGAAAGGTCGATCTCGATCAACTCGTCGTACTGGGCGCCCTCATCGGCCTTGAACTTGAAGAACGAGTCCTGGCCGGTGCCCCTGGTGAAGTTCTCGAAGTTCTTGGCGTCCTTGTCGGCCTGCTCGCGGTTGGTGGCCTTGAGGTAGCGGCTGGAAGCCTCGGTGAAGGGGAAGATGGAGGTAGTGGCGCCAATCTCGGCACTGTAGCAACAAGGGTCAGTCAATACGTTCTAGACGGCGAGAGGGAAAGGTTCGGGAGGACTCACCCCATATTACAAAGGGTTGATGAACCAGAGCACGACAAAGACTGACTACCATTGCCTATCAAAGAAAACATGAACGTTAGCGATCAGACAGAGGCAGTGTCACGATAGCTGTCACAGTCAGTCATGTTGCCAGTTGCTACGGTTGCTGCTGCTGCTGCTGCTGTAGTGAGTGTCTGTTACTTGTCCCGAAGGAGCCAAAAACGAGTGAACGTCACAATTCGTAGTCTCAAAGAGACCCAAAAACGAATGGACAGATCACAAACGTTTGAGTTAGCCACAAAACACACATCAATTTATGATCAATGTTATCTTCCAGGACACCAGCGGGAGGGCAAAAGCAGGGGAGGGGCACCAACGGGGCGCCACTCAAGACCGACGCCGGTAACGACTGGGTATGTGGAGAGGTCTCCATCGCTCTCTATCCTCGTCATTGTTGAACATCCCCAGTTCCTCATCTGGATCGTCCACCGGCAATCCCTTGGCAACCCTGTTTGCCTTGTGTACTTTGGAGCCGATGTGTATCACCCAATGGTTGCCATTAGCACGAGCTGAATCCTTCTCGCAAATGGTACAGAACGAGAACTTAGGATGCTATCCTTCGTCTTTCGCCTGTTCCACAATGTGCGTCCTGCGTGCCACGTGAATTCTGATGAAATAGGGAGCTTCGAACTGCTTTTGACACAAGCGGCAGTAGTTCCGGGGGTATCCATCTTCTCCAGAGCCAATGGGGGCATCGGCAAGGGCACCAGCAGGGAGGGCACCGGCGGAACGGGCGATGGCTGCCTTGTGTGCTTTGCACTTGAAATGCTGGGTCAGAGACTTGTTATCTCTAACGTCAATGTGGCAATCATGGCAATGGTACGGCCCCGGAACGTAACCTGGTTCCCCATAAACCCCCTTCTTGAGACCCCAATTGAGGGGGCAGATGTGCTCATGAATTTCCCTCGCAGGATTGTTGATATGGTTAGTGCCGCATTTCGTGCAAGGATGAATGTCCTCTCCCGCCTCGCATTGCAGCCAACCCTGATGCTCACGGCCAGCCAAGTGTACTTTGAGGGCTCTCTTTCGGAAATCGCGGACATCTGCATACCATGCAGGATCGTTGCAGACATCACAATGGAAAATTTTTGGGCCTTTTTTCTTGCCCTGCACATGAGATCGATGCTTGTCGGTCCGGTAGTGCTTGTCAAGCCGGGGCTTGCTTGGAAACCGGTGCCAGCACACCATGCAGAAGTGTCGGCGCTCTTCCATTGCCCTGCGACGGCCGTCAAGGTCGCTTTGGGCGACACGGCGGGCTTTGCGCCTCTTCGTTTTGGCGGCCAATCTGGTGCGCTGCTGATAGGTGAGGTGAAACGGTTCGTCTCGACCCTCCACCAGAGGCGTCCTCAGGTTGGCTGGCCCGTAGGGCCGGTTTTCGACCAGCCAAATGAAGAAGTCCTGCAGTCTGTACTTCTCAGAGGCAAAAGCGCATGTCCCAAATGCAAATGTGAAGAATGCCTCCATAACAATGAAGGTGGCGCGAGTCTCTGGCAACTTTTGGGGCGATGGCATTGGGGCCCAGGCGAGCAGGCGGCTGTGGCTGATCTTGTAGCCGAGGTTGATCAGCTTGCCGACTCTCCGGGGAAGGTTTCGCATCCTTTCGTAGTCTTGAAGGCGAAAATGGTAACCTTGCACACCACTGGTTGCGGAACCAATGTAGACAAATGGCTGGCGTTCATCATGCTGCAAAACATGGAGGTAGATTGCGCTCAAAGTCTTCGAGTCCGGGCGCTGTGTGCCGGGAAGGCCGTTGCAGAAAAATGAGATGAGGTCTGGCATCTGCGTTTGACGGAGGAGAGCGAGCAGGCCGGGTGCCACTGATACATTGGTCGTCATCAGGGCCTCGTATACTTGATCAGCGTTGGGGAAGAGTGTGTTGAAGATGGGTTGCACAAGCCCCGGCGGCGTGGCAGTGATGAGCTCATGCATGCGGCCAGCGGAAAACGTCATGTCAGCAGCGTGTGGATCATCCATCTGAGCAAAGGTGTTAGCATAATCAAAAAACGAATCTCGATGCGACATGAGAGAAAAACTTACCATCGCTTGCTGGGACGTCCCGACAGCCACGTCGGCGGCCTGTGAATCATCCATCTGAGCAAAGGTGTCAGCATAACCAAAAACGCATCTCGATGCCACGTGAGAGAAGGAAAACTTACCACGACTGGTTGGGAGGTTATGGCGGCGATCGATCGTCTCGAAGAGCTCGGCGAACTTGCAGACAATGTCGGCAGTGTGGCAATCGAGAACGGCGGCGAAAAAGGCGGGAGCGGACAGGAGTAAAAAAAATAAAAAAGGGCGGCCACGAGACAATGCTCTGAATGTCTTCTCTCAAGAACAGATCCCAAAACGAGGTCGGGGGGTCGTGGTCTTATAGAAGTCTGCGAGGGCGTGGTACTTGGTGACATCGTCCCCCAACGAGCTATTCAGAGCGGAACCTCGTCCCCCAACCAAGTGTTCAGGGTGGATATCCTGCAACATCTTGGCCAGACTGACGCGATCGAGATGTCGAAGCCGTTCAAAGATGGAAGGCACTGAGGTGATTGTCGAGTGTCTGCCCAAGTGGGGTAAAATGACACGATGCGGAGGTGATCGGGTGGCCCTCAAGGTGCTGGAGCTGTCCCAAGACGGAAGGCACTGAGGTGATTGTCGAGTGTCTGCCCAAGTGTTGGGGTGAAATGACACGATGCGGAGGTGATCGGGTGGCCCTCAAGGTGCTGGAGCTGTCCCAAGACGGAAGGAACTGAGGTGATTGTTGAGTGTCTGCCCCCATGATGAGGGAAGTAAAATGATGCGGAGATTGCCAGAGAGTCTCCGCCATGCCAGACCGAGAGTAGAGATGGGAAGGCACTGAGCTGGTTGTCGATCCGTGACGTCCAGACTTTTGATGGATCCACCGTCACACACCTCGAACGGCGAAGACGGAAGGCACCGAAATCTTTGGTGGTGATGGAGTCCTAATGCCATCCTGATGCTTGAAAGAGCTGCGCAGATATCAAAGGTGAGGCGAGTCTGACAACCCATCCGTCATCCGACAACTCCAGGACGCCCAGCGATGACGGGGGAGAGAGAGCTGAGAGAGAGCTATGGGAGATGCTGAACGGTCCGAGGTCATGGAAACCATCGTGATTCATGGATGAGCCGACCGAGAGGGACGAGTGCGCAAAGTTGGGAAGGAACCAAGAGCTTTGCAATAGGAATCCAAGGCAGCGACAAAAGCCCCGCCCATGGAAATGAAAGGAGTGCGCAAAGTTGGGAAGGAACCAAGAGGTTTGCGATGGGGATCCAAGGCAGCAACAACAGCCCCGCACATCGAAACGAGAGGATTGTGCAGAGTGGGAAGGGACGAAACGGTTTGCGATCGGGATGGGAGGCAGTAATAAAACCCCGCCCGCAAGATGAGGAAGTCGCGTCGATTTCTTGGTGGGTACCTAGACAGCGAGGCGCTAGTCCAGGGAAAAGGCAGGGATGTGACGTGACGGGAGGGTGAGTGACGACCGGTGTCATCCGTCATCGGAATCGATCCGGAGAGCCTCGGCCGAGAAGCGTTGAGTTGTGAGAGACAGGTCTAGTTCCTCGAGCCTGGTCCAGTTTCCAAGGAAATCGACTGGCGAACTGCGGAGGAAATGTATAAGCGTTGTGTGCTCGTTGGAGTCACTGAGGATGGGAGGACAAGCGAACTGCGGAGGAAATGTATTGTGCGTTGTGTGCTGAGTGGAGTCGACGATGATGGGAGGGTCGGCATCATCATCGCTGGAGTCCGAGAGACCACTCGGGTAATCATCACACAGTTGGGAGGGGAATTGGGGGATCCCGTATCGGGTTCCGTGGGCGCCGGCTGGTCTGAACCATGGGGTTCCAGTGGGCGCGAACAGTCACTCGACTGCCTGGACGCTATGATCAAGCACAACATCCGTCATTTTAGTAGTAGAACTAATAAAACTGACCTTCGTATATTCATTATGACTTCCGATGCCAACACGGGGACAACAGGAATGATAGATAATATCGACGCCAACACAGGGACGCCGACAATCACAACAGCAGCAGCAACAATAATAGCAACATAGCAACATACTGTACCTAGAAAGCAAAGGATTGGAAATGGAACATACCTAATAAAACGTTAGTATCAAACACACAAATACGCACACACAAAAACCCCCCAAAAAAAAACAAAAAAAAACAAAAAAAGGGGGGGGGAGGGATACATACGGTTCCCCCGAATAAATTCATGGAAAGGGAAAATGTGTTCTGGAAGCAAAAAACATACCAAAGTACTCAACAATGTAGCCAGTGCCACCACGGACGGTAAGACGGCCGGTAAGGTGAAGAATGACATCCTTGGCGCTGACCCAGTCGTTGAGCTTGCCAGTCAGGCGAACACCGAGGATCTTGGGGGCCTTGAGCTCCCAAGGAGCACCAACGAGGGCCTCAACAGCATCAGCACCGCCAACACCGATAGTAATGGTAGTCAAACCACCAGCGTTGGGAGAGTGGCTGTCGGTTCCGAGCATCATGAGACCGGGAACGGCGTAGTTCTCGAGGACGGTCTGGTGGATGATACCAGCACCGGGAGGCCAAAAGTCAATGCCGTACTTCTTGCCCGCCGACTCGAGGAAGTCGAAAACCTCGTTGTTGGTCGCAATACCGGCCTTCAAGTCCTCATCGGCACCCTTGGATCCAACAATCAAGTGGTCGCAGTGAATACTGGCGGGGATGACGGGCTGGGGAAGATTGCAAGTCATGAACTGCAGGAGAGCCATCTGGGCGGAGGCATCTTGCATGTTCACACGGTCGGGCTTGAGCTTGAGGTTGGCCTTGCCGCGAATGTCACGGCCGCCGTTGGTGTTGGAGAGGAGCGACTCTTCGACATTGTCGAGGTGGGAGTAGAGGATCTTCTCGGCCAGGGTCAGGCGCTGCGAACCCAGCACGCGGCGGACCTCGGAATACTTGTTGTAGAGGGTCTCATATCTGGGAGGGAGAACGCCGGTGTTGTTGGAGGAGGTGGAAGAAAAGGAGCGGGCCGAAGCGCATGCAACGCGCGGGAGCTGCTTGGCTTGGATTGCCCGCTACGAGAAAGGACGGCTTGTTAGCGCTGATGAGTCACTAAATAGCCCTTTATTTTGTACGGGGTTGAGCTTCGGGGAGGTGGTCTACCTTCAGGGCAGCGCCTGAGCGACTGGCGAGATCGATTGACCTCATGTTGACAGGCCGTACAGGAGGAAGGACTCGGTTGTTTGGCTGACGGAACTAAAGAGAGGAAGAAAAGAGGAGAGAAAAGTTGCCGGTTACACACATCTTCATTTGGTCCGAATTACGGAGCCATTCCACTTTGTGAGTGCCGCCGCCGCCACCCAAGCAGCAAATCCGGGGATGCGGTCGACTACATTACAGTACATACAGAATACACTAACTGCCTTCTTGACCAATGATCTCCCGCAATTTCTTCAGTGAATGCATCGTTTTTTTTTTTTTTTTTTTTTTTTTTTTTTTTTTTGTCTTTCATCTTTTCATTCCAACGTTGAGTTCTGGGATGCCCAAGTTCCCCAAAATGAAGTCTCGGATCGCAGGTAAAACCCCTCCAGGCCGGCAGTACCCTTGGCCAATGTCGACTTGGAATCCGCCAAGCCGGGGGACGTAACATAACAGTGGATCGTATTTTGCCAGTTCGAACCAATCATGGTCCGTATGTTCCTAATCGATTCTCTCAGTCAGGGACTTCGGCCGAGCTTTCATCTTGAAATGTTCTTATATCCGACGGAAATGTAGTCTATATAGCAATACTACTTATTGTTACCAAGTACACTACATATATACTGAAAACGACATGGCGAACATTTCTAAGAAATTCATGTCGTTGTGTGATTGTTCGACTTCTACAAATCATTACTTGCATAACCATGAAACGCCATTGCCATAGCCGATGCTACTAAACAGCCCGCCAGTCGCTTTGAAAAGGAACACCCGGGAGAAATAACACACAAAAATGCGCCTGCCATGACACTGCGCTTTGCAGCTTCACCCCCTCTTACATGGACAGCTCATCATAGAGACGTAGAAACGGAGATCTTTCCGCAGCCGCCCTACACTTCAGCGGTCTTGCAAATCGTCATCGACTCCTCAGCCTCATCCAAAAGTTCCCACTAGCGAGCTTCGGAATAATCGTTCAGAGCGACGCATACAATACCGCGGTGATGGCCGTTGTACTGTCTGATAACAAGTTGGGTATGTAACTCCCACAGCCGTGCGTAATGATCGCTGCAGGCAGTCACCAGGTAGGCACTATCAGCGCTGAAGGCACAGTCCCATACCCAGCGCTGGTGCTCCTTGAGAGTGGCCTCGAGGGGGAACGCTTGCGGTTCCGAATCGGCCGTGGCTGGTTCCATTTCCCTAACTTCCCAGATCCTGGCCGTATGGTCGGCGCTACATGTTGCAAGCTTCTTGACATCGGGCGAGAGAAGGATGCGTGTGATGCTTTCCTTGTGGGCGGAAAAGTGGGTGAGGGGGATCAGCTGGGTGCGGTCGTAGGCCTGGATGAGTTGCCAAACGAATACGTTGCCCTGGCAGAGAGAAAGGAGGTGTCAGTCTCAGGAAAATACAGCAAGGAATGACTCCGTCGAAAGAAAACCTACAGCAGTGTTGGCCGCACAGAGGAGGGTACCGTCACTGGCAACCGTGACACTTGTCACTGAAACATCCTCCTCGGGGATTAGCTGGTGCGAGCAAGTGTTCTCGGCCAGATCCCACAGTCTGATGCTTCCGGCGCGGTCGCAGCTGATGATCTCTCCCTGATTAGGGTGGATGACAACGTCGTTCGCCGGGGAGCCGTGATTGTAGCTTCGCTGGATGGTTCCGGTGCGAGTTTCCCAAATCTTGACCGTTCCGTCCTCCGAGCTTGTTACCATCCACTTGCCTTCGCAGTGGAAGGCCACACCGGTCACGTTGCCCGTGTGGCCCTGGAAGGTCATGAGGGCCTGCGGGTTTGTGGAACGAATGTCAAAGAGCTTGACATCGCGGTGGCCGGCAGCGGCGAGGTATCGCTTGTCAGGGGATATGCAAAGACGGTTCACTTGAGACTCGGGGTGTTGGATGGTGCGCGAGCAGATTCCTGAGAGCGCCTCCCAGAACCTGATGGTGTGGTCGTAACCAGCTGTAAAGGGCAAAGTGAAGGGTCAGCAGTTGTTCCGATTTGGCAGAAGGGAGGAACTGAAGCAAGGGTTTGGAGCATTACAGCGTCGGCAAGGTAGACCGGGACAAGACAAGCCATACCTGTGCAAAGGATAACCGACATGATGGCGACTGCGACGGGAATACAGAGGCTATGATTCCATAGTCCACGTATATGTACTCTTCTTCCGGTGCTCGGGCAGTCGGTAAAAGACAGCGAGCGCGTCAATGTGGGAAGAAGAGACGTGGATCACGGTAGAACGAGATATCTCGAAATGGAACGGAGATGGATGTCAACAACGGAGGCCCTGATGATCGCGGGATGGCACTGAACCGCATCGATTGATAGCAACGGATGGTACTGTACTTAGCGCTGCATGGACAAGGCAGCCCAGGGCGGCGGGGCAGGCAACCGAAGAGACGGACGGGATGGAGTGGAGTGGACTTAAGATAGGTTGCCCCACAGTGGAGGGACAAACGGTGGGGCCGAAGTTCAAGTTGATCATACTACATACCTAGGTACTTAGCTTATGTCAGCAACTGTGACTGAAATTGCCTGCCGTGACGATTCACTAACACATCCTCGACCAACCAAGCAACAGCCCAAGCGATTCTGTTTCCCAACTTCCCTTCCTCTCAAGCACAACTACACCAACTGTACTACCAACTTCAACACCAAGACATTGATATTTACTCTCTCTGTGCGGTTTCCATTTGCTCGAGACTTGGATCTACACATAGTCCACTTTCATTTTCCTCTTCGCCCATTTTTCGATCCTGTTATAGCACCTTCCCAATCTCAGCATATTATCGGGGCCTCTGTTCCCCTCGTCGTCCAGCAAACACTCAGTTTCAATCGTGATGCCGCGGAACACCATGTACAAGGACCCGACACCCACCCCATTCCACTAGATGCTGTTGTTATCCATATCCGTCTTGGATGTGCCACTTGGACATCTCTGACTTCACACTCATTGGTGAGGTCTACGGCAAAGCCGAGTACCAGATGTGTTGTTCACCTTGCTTCCCGTTTCCCTTGGCCGGTGATAGAGTGTCCTGTACGTCCGGCGATATCCGTTCAGCGACCTATTAGTATTCACTCTGTGTTGGTCAACATATGCTGGGACCTGCAATTCTAAGCGCGCGTGGGCTTTGTTTCCGTACCACCGACACCCTACGGTCCTACGTAGTACTCCGTGGACATTTTGTTTTGTGAGTGAGTGGGTGGATTGCCATTGATTGGCACCCGAGCGCACGGGTGGAGGGGGCTGACCTGTCTAGATGCCTTGCAACAGAGCCCCGGCTTGACGAACACTCTACACACGTCCATATTCGGCTGTTTGCGTCCCAGAACCCGTCTTCGCAGTGGACGTCCACCTGTTGGGGCCTTCCTCGGTGCCCGAGTGTGGTACGGGTACCCGATTTCGCCAAAGCTTTCGGATTCTTCCGGTTATCAGCATGAACAACCAACCTCCACGGGGCACCATTCCCGCACTGGACTTTTATGTGCCCGATTGTCTCCTCCCAGCGACGTGCGTCATGTCACCCGCCATCGCTGTGCTACCTGTCGGTTTCGCCCCATGTCCGAACTTAGGTGGAATCCAAGCTGGCCCGCATCTCGAGAAGCACACATGCTCGGTTTCCGTTCCGAACTAAACCTTCGGACTTGCGGTGAGGCCAGACCTCAGGTAGCACTCGGAACAGCGTGACTGGACGCGTTTTGTTTCCCATACAAGGCGAACCGAGGATTCGGGTGCTGGGCAGCACAGCGCTGGTCACTCGGGTGGATGCCCGGTCTCACCGGGAGTACAGCTGGCCACCGGGTCGTACAAGGCGCGGCTCTCCACCCACAGTTTTGTGCTTCCTCGAGCTTCACATCTATCGCAGAGCCTTGAAACCTGTTAGCCTTGGGTTCTTGAACGACGACTGACCTGAATCCACCTTACCCATTTCTATCAGCAAATCGGCCGTTTCTCTCCTGCAAAACTACCGGTGATGCAAGCAACCGATATCAAAGAACAGCGTGCTGGTATGCATGCATGGTACCGTTCCCTCACGCGATCACCCATCAAGGCCCGATGAACCATTTCGTATTCCCGTGGAATGAACCAAGACACGGGATTGCGGCTGGTAGCAGATGCGTTGACATGGGCAGCACTGAGCCATCTAGAAGGACAGGTGGTAACGTGTCTGAGGAGAATCCGATAACCCTCTCGGCTCCAACCGAGGATCAGGATAGTATTTGGCTGATACGGAATGCGCTGAGCGAATGATTCCTTTCCTATTCCTTCTTCGTGGCCGAGATTGCAGCCTGACGCACGCAACGCGACGCAGCGCAATGCCAGATAAATGCCAGATCAACTGATCTGAAACCCACAAAGAAAAGTTCGTGCGGCCTCTGGACGCCTGCAAAAGAGAAAAGAGGGAAAGGGGAAAAGAAGAAAAACAAAAGCCGAGAACCAAACACCCAAGCACCCTAAACCCCTGGAAATGAAAAAACAAAGAGGTATCAAACATCCAAAACCCTGATTAAAGCACAACCCCCAAACACCTTGCCCAACACAGCATAACCTTGTACTCCCGCCTTTAGCCTAACGTTATCCCAACCGTACCTTGTTGTTTGTGCATCCCGATACCTTCAGCATCCTTCGCTTCACATCATATCAGGCGGCGCGTCCGTGTCCCTGAGACGTTGGTGCCCAGCCACCATGCTGACCACATCGCCCATCGTGACGGCCACCACTACGACCACCGCGCCCATCATTGAACCCTCCACTGCCTCCAGAGCCACCTGGAGCGGCACCGCCCAATGAGTATGACGATGGGGCACGTACGCCGTGAGGGCACTGTCTGTAGACCATGCCATTGTCACAACTTCCACACCACCTAAGTATCGTCAGCAACAAGTTCAGAGCCGTAATAAATGCCGATGGAACAATACTCACTGGCGCATACTTCCGGCACAAGCTTGGCAAGTGTACGGCAGTAACATCTGTCCGCCGATCAAAAAGCATCCGCAAGTTTCAGGGTTGGACTCGTGGCTAGGCATGATGATAAGCTCTTGTTGATGGGCAAAATAGTACTGATTCTGCGAGGTCGATGGCGAGTTATTCACCCAATGGTAAAGAGCTTGGTAGTATGATAAGTTATCTTCTCAGAATGAAGACTAAAGAAACAGACAAAGCACGGCGCTGGTTGAGCCGAGTTCTTATAGTTGTGAGCCTCAGCACGCACTCGGGATCTTCAGTTACAAACGATTCTGACTTACACAGAGACATCACCTCACCGCTAGACACCAAACTTTGCGCCATATCCTGGCGTAGCATTTTTCTACGCAGGTGTTTGGTATTCCTATCCCATACCCGAAGCCGTTCCAGAGGGGTCTGCTGATCGACGTGGTTGACCGGTGATGATGCTGCCACTCTGGGATGGAGGGTGTGTTGGACCATCAACACCCGTTGACCGGTACCATGGCACTCTCAAGCATATCGCGGTTGGGCCGAGGACACACAAGAGACGGGCCAATGTTGCCAGCGAAGTAAGCCTTGTCCAGGTTCGACCCTGTATCAGAAACTGGCCTAGCTCCTTTTCTGGAAGACGTCTCCCGCCTTGTCTCGGTTGTGCTCGTCCTGTTCTTTGCAGCGGCAATATGGACATCCATCCGCTCGGCATGCTTGGATAGTCGAGCGAGAGATCAAGCAAGATGCACTATCTTGCCGAGTCCGCGATCCCGCACATTGCATTGGACGCTGCAACTACCCGGCTCTGAGCTGTGCATCGAATGGCCATGAAAGTTTACTACGGTCCTGATTGGAAAAGTCCATCATAGTCCGGCTTACTTTGTGTCGACAAAGTGGCTTTCTTTTGGCCTGGCCTACAATAATAGCGGATGCCTGCATACACTTGCTCCAGTAGCACGCAGAAATGCGCGGGTAGAGAGCGCCCAATAGACCGACTTTTGCTACCTGACCAGGAACTTCATTACCTACCCACGGTTGCTTTGGCTATTGCAACCAAAAGTCGGTTGGGCTTGAACTGCCCACATGTGGCTTCACCTCCAAGCTTTTAAAACAATACCAAGTCGGGAACATCTGGATACTATCCCAGCAAGCCCATTCATTGTACATCCCTTCCTCTTTATGACGCACCTACCAGTAAGGTGCGGCTTATACCGAAGCTAGCGGATAATGTCACTTGAGACTAGGATGGGGAGGCCGGATGTTGCCCCCATCTGCCCAGCCTTATCACGTTCCCCGTCATTCCTTCAGGCAACATTTCCTTTTTCCTGGTTGGTTATGCCACCGAGGTCTTTAAAGCCCCTCAAATTAATTTCGAGAACCATTCGAATAGTTCGTTAGCAAGTACATTGTATATTTCCCTCTCTATGATGCATCTATCAGTAAGAAGCGGCTTATGCCGAAGCCAACGAGCGGATAAAGTCACTTATAATTGGGATGGAGAGGCCGGATGTTGCCCCAATCTGTCCAGTCTTATTCGTTAACGGCCATCCCTTCAGGCAATATTCCGCCTTCTCTTCCTTTTTTTTTCCTGGTTAGCTAGTCTATCGAGGTCTTCAAATCAACATTCAAGGAGTTTTCATTCGTCGAGCAGGCGGGAAGCGCGGGCTGCATTCCTTGAGCCATGTTCTCCAAAGCCAAGAGGTCATTCAGTGAACTAATTTAGTCCTTCCCTATAACATCTGCTTCTCTTGTCCTTCAATCATGTGTCTCTCTCTAAATGCCTTGAAATCATCTTCGGTATAACCTTGATTCGCTTCAGGAAGAGATCACATCAGAACAAGTCTCAATATCAGAGAGGCGAGAGGTACGCTAGGAGTGAATGAGTGCACTTACTATATGGCTCGAACTTGGCAAGCTCGTCCCATCGTTTGTTCTGCAAGTGTTCCGAGGCCGTGTGAAAGGTGCCCTGTAGGAGGTATATACTGTGTCTGACGCCCTTGTCATCGGTGTAGACCATGTTGTTCGGTTCTGCACTTTAGATGGGTGTCCCCAAGGGCTGGAAAGTTTCGACCTCTTCTTCCTGTCTCGGTTCCATGACGGCTTTATGTGAAGGCTCCTAAGCTTGGGGGTCTTCGGAGTTGTGTAGGTTGGAAGCAGTTGGAGACTGAGAGGTGGGAGGGGTTCTTACCGGCATTAATATAGGTAGGGCGACTCGAAGGGCGGGGAGGTGGGCTTACTTAAGGTATACTTCCGGCGTGTACCCGCGGGTACGTAATCCTTCCTGATGCCAAGTGAAACTTGGACTACAATAGGTGCACGCCTCCCAGACCTACATTTAATCCTCCATGGACGTTATACTACAATGTTCGGACGACGGTCATTGGATGAGAGGTAGGCAATGGTGAATCCTCCCTTGGTAGAGTACGTGAACTGGGTCTAACTGTAACCACACCGCAGGATCCTCAAACACAATATCTCAACCGCTAATTTAATGGTCCTCTTCGGCTATTTTTTGACATAAGACACTCAGTGATATTATGTTTTAAGGAAACAACAGGTATGCTTTCATTCATCTCTCATACACTACGCAGCTACAGGTCTAACACGCAACAGCATAACCACCTAGTAACCTATCACAACTCAATACGCGCAGAGTGGTCAAGCCTAGCATCAACCCTACACCCCGCTCTTCACTGCTTATAGAGTCAGGGCAGGTTGATTTCTTACTTGCGTTGCTGCTTGCTTACCTACCGGTTACCTCCCAGTATCAACGCCAAGATACCAACTAGAGAAGGTGTCAAGGCGTACGGTAGGCGCTGTTGTTGGTTGGAGTAGGTAGGTAGGTAAGTAGGGGTGTGTTGGCGGCGTTCGCTAAGGAGGTTTGTCGGGACGCCATCAATCGGTGGCGGGCCCGCGGTACTTGCTGGCCCATTTCATCGCAAATTCCTCAGCGGGCAGATCCAGCAGGTCTGTCATGATTTGCAGGCGTTCGGCCTCGGACCCGGTGACTTCGTAGTCTTGCCCGTCAATGGTGGCTATCATGTTCATTGGGACCGTCTCGATGGGGGTGCCGACGGACCCCGAGCTCGTCAAGACGTTGCAACCCAGATCGGCGTTGTTGCAGTTGCCGCCGTTGAACCGTCGCGGAGAGATTGGCCCTGCCGAAGCAAGCCAGGCGGTGGCAGTGAGGAGGGAGAGGCTGAGTTTGATATGCATGTTGAAGAATGAGTGGGGGCTTCCGAGGTAGAAAGGATAGGTAAGTATGGTTGTCTGTGGTCTGGATGGACAGGAAGTGACACACAGATAGGTAAAGATATGTCGACTGACAGTGGGATGGGAAGCTAGCTCTTATAGACTAGCAACCAAAGCATCTATCTGTTTCTACGAATGAACCGCCCGAGCACGACCAGAGGGCGACCGAAAGTTGACCGATGGGTTACCACGTCACCGCATTTGCCGCTGTGATGAACATCAAGCTGCGAAGGAAAGTGTGATGAAGGATTTATTTACGGATCTGTATGCACTATAAGTTACATGACATCGCCCGTTCCAGATTCTGTACACTAGTAGCTATCGTGGGAAATGGACCTTCATGGACTAGACTACGACATCGACGTTGTATTATCTCGTATAATGTGGACAGCAGAGTTCTTGTTCCATACTGATTGGCGGGCAAGGGTAACTGCCATACCCGTCAGGTGTACAAATTATATCCCCACGTCAACTAGCGCACCCGAAATGCTGGGACGGGTATAGTCATGGCTTTACCCAAACTTCATGTGATTCTTCTAGTCGCTGGATGCCAGCAGGAAATTCTGGCGGTAGCAGGCTGCCAACCTGACTCATCGATATAGGTGAGCCATTTGGACTGCTTTTACCTCGCCTCATACTCATCGCAGATTCTGCAGCATTGGCTAATATTCAAACACTTCAGGTACTCTGAGTTACACTTGGGCTATAACCGCCGGAAAGCTGATTGATTTCAAGATACATCACAGCAGGCCTCTTCCTACGGGGCTGGGTCCTCCACGAGGGATTCCTTCCGTGGTCCTAAATCACCACAGAAGGGCCAAAGGTGTTAGCGCCTTTGGGTCTCAGAAGAATGGCATATGTGGCACAAATACCGATCTTCTGCCACAACTGCCACAACGAGAAACGGCCATAGTGAGAGAGAACCGAGCAGGGAAACCACAACCATGCTCAAGGGATACACGAGAAGAGGTGTATGATCTGGCGAGAACATGATGGCAAAACGGACCTTTCAACAAGACATCGGAACGGCCGTGGTCGCCCAGGTCCTATTTGGGGCAGATGTCAAGTTTGATAGAGGACGGGCCATCCACCGATGGGGGGACCTCTTGATCCGTCTGGCGGTGTTTCATCAAGAACATGTCACAGTCCAAGAGATGAAGAAGAGGGATTGGTCTTAACCTCAGCGCACAGCAGAACTCGTGATGGAAAACAAAGGATGTTAACAAAGGAGTAGGAGTCTTGTTCAAGAAGACCAGCCTGGACGGAGAGAGAGTGAGCGGATTCATTGAAGGTGCAGAGGAGATGGTCGCGAAGATCTGCTGAGGACCTTGACGGTTAGGGATATCCAGTATGTAAGTTCTTTGTGCCCTTTTTTCTTTCCTTTTTCGTGTCCTTCAAAATGAGTGATTCGATCCGAGAAAGAATCGTTAGGCACTCTTGCAGAGATCACGTTGACGGAAAATGTCGGTGGGTACCATAGCGCGCACACGGTAGATGTAAAAATGGTCCGCGGGATCAACTCCGTGCGACTGGACTGTTTTCCCACGGAGGGTCCGTTTTCCCAGTGTAAAATGATGCCTAGTATTCTTTCAAAAACGAAACTATGATATAGACCGTAACGGTGTTGCGTATAGTACATTGTATCTCTAGAAATTATTACCAGTATAATATTTATTAAAGAGGGTTTACAATATATAAAACGCATTACAATACAAGCCACATTCTGCTAGGGCAATAACCTCTTATACAAGAAATGTCACTTCCTGCTATCGTGATGTTAAAGCATTAGCCATATTTCAATAGCAGGAACCTCTCCTCCAATAAATGTTACTTCCCATTATTGTAATGTTAGAACGTTAAATCTATTTGCAACTTGAAAATTATTTTAATCGCTATATAAGATTATTTTACAATAGAAGCAATTATTAATTTTAAATATTTGCTATTTAAGAAGTTTTTATCGCGAAGTTCAGCTTAGAAATAAGGTTAATTATTTTTTAAGGTGGTTATAGCTATTAAAGAGATATTAGGAGCGAGGTTAATTGTTCTTTAGGGTGGTTATAACTATTAAAGAGATTTTAGGAGCGAGGTCCTGTCGCTTTAGAAGTATATTTAGGTTGAAGACGGGATTTAGGGGTGTAAACGGAACGGGAGCCTTAAATAAAGACAATGTATCAATACGCATTATATCTTTTTATAGGGCAGTTCTAAGTTGCTACCTAAGTATCCAAATAATAATTATAAGGTAGGTAGGTAGACTTAAAATTCTATTCTAATTTTGCTACTTAATTTCCCACTCTCAAACTAACCCGAATTTTATTATAATCCAAGACTCCGACGGGAGTTACTCGCTACCTTTAGCTAATTATATAAACGGGATAGTAAATATAATAATTATAAAAATAAATAATAACTAGGATAAAGATGAAAAGCGGTGCATCTATTACAATTCCATTACCTCCCGCCATCAACTATCCTATAAAGATGGAAATAAACCTGCCCCGGGAAGCGAAAAGATATAAAGCTCTATAGAGCTAATATAAAATATAGCCTGTAAATTAATATATAATTATAAAAAAAAAGGCTATCTATAAGGTAAAGATATGCGCCCAAATCATAATACTTGTAGTCCTCTTGGATTTAGATGTACTTTATAAGGTATATCTATTTTTTTGAACCGCGTTGCTCCTACTTTTAGAGGGTAATAGGCTTTAAGAATTTAAACGGCTAATCTTTACCCTAAATAGTACTTCCATTATTATTGTCGTTGTAGGGGAGAGGATAGTATTCGGCTTAACCGTATAGATGGAGAATAATGCCAAAGGAACGGTTAATATGGTCGATACGCTTAGCGCGGGTAGCCGGTGCCTACTCGCTTTTATATATATTGCTTTGTATACTATTCTCGCAGGCTATCTCTAAGGGTCCAACTGAGAAAATATTATCGAACTTTATTCTAGGGAAACCTCCTATCTTCAAGGATATAAAGCTACCCCCGTCCTTAAGCCTCATCGGTACCTTTTCGAATAAAGTGAAGTATAGCCCCCTATCTAAGCTTTTTACTAAATGATTCATCTAATCCTTCGTTCTATTATCAGTAAACTTCCAAATGTCGTAGTTAAAGAGTAAGTATTCAGTATACTAGAGTCGCTCAGCGTACGGCACAATTTTATTAATATTATAGAATACTATTATAATAACTTCCTCTACTTCTACTTATTGGGAAGATATGTCGGGATCGTTAGTATTATAGATATTTAAATCGGAGTTATCAATATCGGAGTCTTCAACGATTTAGTCTTTATCGTTTGAATAAATCTATTCCTCTTCTTTAGAATTTGAATTGAACTCTAGCTTCATAAATTCCACCTACACATCCTCAGCTTCATCGGCAGCACACTTGGCTTCCCTAATACGCTTAGCTTCCTTCTATTCCTCGTCGCTCCACTCAAAATTAATTATAGGCTGGACAGGGGGCTGGATAGGGATGGTAGCGGCGGTCTTCTTAGTAGCGATAGTCTTTTTGGGAGCGACCTTCTTAGGAGTAACGATAGTTTTCTTAGGAGTAACCTTCTTAAGAGTAGTAATAGTCTTCTTAGGAGCGGCCTTTTTAGGAGTAAGAGTATTAGGAACGGGAATCTTAGTAGCGGGTTTAGTAATAATTATATCTTTGCTCGGTTCGATATTAAAAACCCCCTTTTTAGTAACGACAGTAGAAGTGTCGGGTGTCTCTATTATAGAAGTAGAAGCTTCGTCGAAGAAGGTAGCCGATAAACCCAATACGGAAGAAATACGGGCTTCTATTCTAACTATTAATATAATTGTAAAAAAAAGTTGGATTTTAATAAATAATTCGAATACGTACTTTTGGGTATCTTCGGAGTTGCAGCCGTATTGGCCTTACGCTTCTTAGAGATTGTAGCGGCGCCCTCATATAGGACAACAACAGTATACTTCCTAGCCTTAGTTGTAAGCTATATTCTAAAAGGGTTAAGCTTTCTCTTATCGGGTAGGCGGATATTGTAGGCGAATATATATAATAGTTAAGCAGTGTCCGGGTAAACTTCCTTCTATCTTACCCAAATATCTATAGTCTTATTCTAACCTATTTCTTATTCGGATATATTAGGGTATTCTATTAGAACGCTAATAAATTAATAGATTTGTGGGCCTTCCTCGATAGAAACAGGTAGGTCGCCGGACTTACAATTAGTATCTTTCTTATCCTAATCGTTGAGTACGTCGTACTATAACCTATTAAAAGGCTTTTAGTTGTAGTAATCCATCAATACTATAATATTTATATAGTAATTACTAAGGGAATACGTTAGCGATATTAAGGTAAGAGGATAATAATAATAATAGAGTTGAAGCTTACTATTTGGAAAAGCGTAAGTAAATTAATTAGTAATTAAAGTATAAATAATATATCGTATATATAAAAACGTAAGGGTTGTAAAGTAAAAGATAATAAAGCAAAGTTAGCGACGTAAAGATAAATTTAAATAAAACGTGATCTTGTTACGGTACAGGGTCTTAAATATCGTTGTCGCGCTAGGCGAAATATTGGATAGAGAAGTAGAAAGAAAAGAATAACGTCCCCAACAACCTTCAACTCAGTATAGGATAGAGCCAGACTATTATCACCAATTGCACAGTTACAAGGTTGTAAGGTTGTATAGTTAAAAGGTTAGAGAAGTTGAAATTGAGTGTGGGATGCGAATACTTATACTTGCAAAATGTATGTAGGGTCTGTTTGAGCCGCCCTGTGCCGTGCCCCGGGCCGCTGCCTTGGGGTGGATCCCGGGGGAGGTCCTCGGGCCCCTACCCGATATATATTAGGTTAGATTTCGTCCTATGTGCCTTGGATATAACAATCTCCGTTTGCCCCGGCCCCCGTAATACTTAGCGGCAGGTTGATTATCAATTGAGAATGGAATAACGGGAAGCTCAATTCGGGGGGATATAACTATAAATATACACACTCGAGAAGTTCTACGCGATACCAACGCATCATTACTATTGTTATTGAAATGAAAAATATTATTAAATTCGAAATATAAAATGCAGCCACTTACAATAATATCGGGAGTCTAAACTATTATACATGTATATATTTGCAATTATCCGTTAAGGCTTACTAATAATATAAATCCTATTATATCTATTTGTTTATATGCGCTAAAATATTATAAATGTAAATATATTAAATCCCCTATTGCCAACCATTATCGAATATATACTCCTTGTCGTATCTCATAGCCACTAAGATCGTTGACTAATATTATAAAAATTATATAATATATAAGGAGAGGAAATGTAGGGGAAATAGAGGTTTTATACGGCACTCGACTTAAAATTATTATTATTAAACTCTCTGAAGATATAAGTCTCCGGGTCTTTATCGATGTAGATATAAGCCTTCCTAGCTTTCTTGGTAACTTTACATTGCGACCTATACATGCGCGCTACACCAAGTATATCCGGCTTAAATAGTTACTATTCCTTACGCTACGTGGTTATCTTCTATTTATTAATTAACTAGTCTTTAGTAGGAGTGGTCTCATCTCCTACAAGTCGATTCGTGCCCTTCTTAGTCCAGTTAATATGCTTCTTAGTATAGTAGGCCAACTTAATAAAAATTATTAAAGTAAACGATTATTAATATTTAGATCGACTCTCTAATAAATATATTTTTTATAGTTAAGGACCGCTACTTATTGCGATACTACTTATAGATATTAGGTGTGCTAGCCTTAATGTCGAGCCAATTGTAGTAAAAGTTAAAAATTTCGACGAAGAGGTTATAGCTATACTCCTGCTTAAGCTCGGACTGGATAACCTTTACCTCTGTCACCCGATTAATAATACGGTTTCTCTTGAGCAGGTCCTCTACGAAAGTCTATAATATGGTTAGCGATATTTTACAGTTATAAATGTAATGAATACTTACTATTATCTTATTAATAGAATGGTTGCGCTAGTTGGCTATATTGCTATAAATGCGGTTGTGGATATATTTCTGGAGGAGCGCTTTCTAGTCTCCCTCTATATCTTAGGAGTTGAATTCGACTAGACTCTCAACGGCGTCCTCTCGTAATATTTAGAGGAAAGTAATCCGAGCTTATAGCTCACTCCCCTTTAGATAGTACCGTACAGTAATATTCATATCCTTAGGGAGTTGACGAGTATATTTCCTCTTCTTAGGGTTCCTATCGATATTAATATTAATATTGGACCCGTTGGTAGCATTAGTTAATACTTACTATAAAATTTAGTATTAGAAAGGAATAGCACTATATATTTATTTGGGATTTACTTACTATTAATTATTATAAAATATTTTCGGTATTAGGATTGTTAGCTCCAATACTCAACACTATATCGCTATACTTATCGGTAATAACTATACGGTTTTAGGACGCATTGCTATTGAAATCCTTTATATTCTTTATATTAGTCTCCCTATTGAAGTTCTCTACGTTGTCTTATATAATAGAATTCCCTCCTTGGCCGTTCGGCGGGGTAGTTCTAAGAAGTACGGTCGCGGCTGATATAGTATTTAGGAGAAACTGGTTGAGGGTATTAATTGTAAATGGAGTATAGTATTATAACTATAATATATTAAATTGCGCGTTAACCTATAAAGTGAGACGCCCGTAGTAATAATAGGAGGGGTAGAGGTGAGGGAGAGATAGGGGAATTTATTTAGGAGGTAGGCAAAGTTTTATTTGCAAAATAACTTTATAATTTTGAAAGATTTAAGCGTTTGGGAGAAAAAGAAAGTGTAACGCCCGTAAATTTTATAGGGATGTTAACGGAAGGAAGGAGTAAGATTGGTATTATAGGGAGGGAGAATAGAAGGCGGGGGGAATACCGAAGCCTAATTTAGGCGGGGGTAACTAAGGAGAGTCGACGGCGGGGGTAGGGCCGTACTAGCGGTAGTGGGGTAAATGGCAATATAAATAACGGGAGGTTCCCGGCCGTTACGTAGGATGCTCCGCCGACTAGAATCGGTCGCTTCGGAATCGTAGAGTCGCGTCGATTTATTACCTAGTAGAGCGCAAACACATAGTACGCTGTGTCAATACCCTGCCATCTATTACGCTTACGTATATAATATAATAAAGCCGTTACTTTTATAATTAGGTAAATTACCGGCTATTGTAGCGCAATCTCAATTGTTACGTCCTACGTTTTTGTAAATAATATTTAAAGCCGTTACTTTTATAGTTGGTTAAAACCCTGGCTATTATAGTAATCTTAACCTCTACCCCCCTACGCTCCCGTATATAATATCTAAAGCCGTTACTTTTATAATTAGGTAATATAGAAAAATATCCGCTTCAGTTCTTAGCCGTTTCGGGTATTAAAGTATAAGAATAACGATCCTATAGACTTCTTCCGACATTAGAAGCGTAAATAGACCGATTAAGCTTCGCCTACGCAAAAGGATAATTAATAATTGCAAAATCCTATTATATCGCAATTAAAAAACCTAGGGGATGCTTTAAGTACTAGCTCTACTAACTAACGCATTAATAAGTGATTCGAGGAAGATAGTTTTGGCGGAGGAGATGTCGATTGTCTATTGGATATACCAATTGATTCGATAACCCCGCTGGTTATGCCGATACCTATAGTAGGAGAGGATGTTATTGAAGGGGTGGTAGACTACGATATAATGGCAATAGAATGGCGGATTATAAAGGAAGTAGAGGAGGCGATATAGAATAATAAGCCGGAAAATGACGAAGGAGCGGAAGTAGTAGAGGTCGCTAATCCTCTCATCGACCGACTTCAAGCGGAGCACGCTCTTAGAGCTATAGAGGATGCTAAGGATATAGGGTTTGACGACGACTTCGACGTATTAAAGGTAACCGTAGCCAGCGACGGAATTGTTACGCCCGGGCAACCTCTAGGCAATTTACTAATATAACTTTAGTAAGCGGAGCCCGGTTAGAAGGATCGTCTAGATATTCCCGCTAGTAGTAATATAGGTGCTTTAAAATAAAGCTAAATTGTAAACGACCCTATTATTCCGATAACCTATAAAATATTTGAATTTAATCTTTCGCTATTCGAACTATCCCTAGCACTGTAGATCAAAAAGTATAATATATTCCGTCTTGTATACGCCGACTTACGTAACGTGTTTTTTATCCCTTAATATAGGAATGATTTTGAAGTACTTCTATTACGGAAGGAAATAGTTATAAGGCGACTTAACCGCGTAATCCCCCTTAATACTATTTGCAAAGGCGTGGTGAAACTCAACCTAGACGTATTCCCTAGTAGGGTTAAGGTTAAAGAACTTATATATATTTTCGATTTCGAGAGTATGATCTAGATATTACTTGGCTCGAGTAAGTTATTTAATAAAATATATTAGGGAATAGCGTAAGTAATAGACGGTCCTGTTCTAGAACCGTAGCAAGTAAAGTGGTGGGGAGAAAGTCTATAGACTATAAGTGGACGATTTTTCTTTTACCCTTCGAAGTCTGCGCCCGTGAATATAGGAACGGGCTCTTCAGAGATATTGGCAGAAGGCTCTTCAGGAATAATAGAAGGGGTAGAGAAGCTTATACCAATCTTCCCTTTTAACTTTGTATATTATAAATATCCCTTCATAGGAGGAAACCAAATGCCAACATATCTATACAATAGCGGCGAACTATAAGATTTATATTGCGGGAGGGTTAGATACTGTAGTTTAAATATTAGGTACGGACATCCCCTATAAATACTAGTTATATTGATCCAGCCCGTTTTTCCAAAATCGGCGCTACTAGTAGAGATAATACCGGCCTTTATATAAATAATTGACGGAGTCCCCTAAGAGTTAATTTTAGTGGAGGGATATAAAGTTTTTATTTTCCCGTTAAATATTATAAGTATAATGCCGTAGGTCGATATAGATTATACTTTTGACTCGGAGAGACCCTACGAGCCTAGAGGTATATTACTATCTTTTATAATCCGGTACCTTTTTAATTAGAAGATGAAGAATTATCGACCTATTCGGTTATCGTTACTTTATTACAGTGAATTGGAATTCAAATAGTAGGGTCGATAGTATTTCGAAGATAATTTCGTCGGAGAAGACCGATTTTTTCTACTATAGAGTATGTTTATCAATACCTTTAGTTTATATGCTAATAGTTATATATCGATTATAAGCGTTTATATTACAGTATTATTCTTTGAGGAATAGTTTCGTACTAAATGAGAGGGAATATTTCTTATTACTTTAGGTCTATATAGCGGTGACCTCGGGGATATAATTAAATCCCTAGTATATTTAATGAAGCTCGATAAAGGAATGTGGATTACTATTAAAGGAAGCTAAAAGCGAATTTTTATATACAACTTTGTAGTATACTTTATTGGCGACATACTTTCCTAATAAAAGCTGGCTAGATGTAAATCCTATTAAGCAAACTAACCCTATAGGTTTTACTTTATTACTAATCAAATTAGATCTAACTTTAATTTTAATATTTAATAATATAGAAAACTCTATTATTAATATTTCGAAAATATAGCATTTATTGAATAACTTCCGACTAGATTAGTTTAAATAAAGATATAAATAGAATTCGGTATATATAACGATATACATTTAATCTATATGCTCAGAGATATCTTCCTAGCCTTGGACTATATACGAATTCGAGTTTATGACGCGGCGTATTTGGAATTTGCAGGCCTATCCCGTATTCTTATTGATTATTTGTTCGAAGACGAAGGATTTTTCTATAAACGTTTTCAAAAAGAAGCCGCTTTCGTATTTTAGGAAATTCGGTTCCCTCTAGGTTGGGCGAGGATATAAAACCTTAAAATATACTATAAGTCTTACTGTATAAAGGAATACGCACGTTTTGTTATTATTACCCCTATACTATTATTTAGGTGGCTTAGAGCGGAATATATTAAACTAGAATTCTAGCAGCTTTTCGTTAACGAAGGTCCTTGTTTTCTCGATATATCCGATCTAAATTACCAGATTATAAGGCCCGAAGTATATATATGTAAGGAGTAGATAATTCTAACCTTCTAAAGGTTTATATAATTAATTTTAATTATTTTTACCTGTAACGGAGTCCTAATACTAGAAGAGCTTAGTTGTGTAGTAATGGGCGGGAGAAAGGCTTTCTAGTATATGTGCTATGTTCTAGGCAATAGCAAAAAAAGTACTAGTAAGAAGGTAAGCCAAATTACCTTTAGTAGAGGTACTACGACGGTTAGGGGTAGAACGTTTAAACGAGGACGGGGAGGGATTAGGATGGGTAGTACGCTTGTTTTCATACCGATAGTAACGGTAATAGAAAATGCGGTTTTAATTGCGTTTAGCTCTGTCGGAATACGAGTAACGAGACGTATACCGATTATACTAAATTAGAAGGGTAATAAGGTTTTGAACTGTTAAGGCCTTTCGAATGTTTATACTGGTATATATCTTTTAGAGGTTGTGGAGGAGTATAGTTTATGCCGCTTGGCGCTTATATTATAAGGAGAGGATGAATATAAGTAAGTGCTGCTATTACCTAGCCAATTAGATATAGAATCTAAATAATTGCTAATATAATTAGGGAATTTACGTGCGATATATTTGCAACCAATTATTAAAATGCCGTATCTATATTAATCTAACGTACTAACGAGCGCCGATTTATATTGTTTATACTAACTGGTTATTTCGAGTATAGCTATCCAGACGTTTATTACGCATTTTCCGTACTTAAAGAATTATGCCCGGGGCTAGCCGTATTATATAATTTATATTTTAATGGCGAGGGATTCTATTTGAAAGAAGAAGTATCGACTTTCGAAATTCGATTAAATCCCTATTATTACAATCCCCTAGCGCTATACGGCTTATTAGAGGATTGGGTGAAAAGTTGATAAGATCTATTATTATCGGTTGTAAATCCTCGCTTTGAAGACGAATATTCCGACTTTATAATGAAATTGAGGGAGGTATTTAAGTCGGACTATAACCGACTATATATTTTCTAGGGAATTAAGAAATTCCTGTAGGTTGAGAAGGTTTCTTTTGTATTCTAGCGCCGTTCGATAAGGCGAGTGTTTAAAATTAGGGATTTTATCCGGATATTAAACGAAGATTGGAAAGATACTTCGTTTGCCTACTTAGATAGTATTTTTATTTATTATTAGACCGGATAAATATATATATTTACTATTGTTATTATTGTTAAGCCCTGGGTTGAGTTCCTTATATATAAATTTATTATTAAATGCCTAATCTATGAATTTACTTAAGTAAGAAGGATTATTGGATTCCCTAGTATTTTGCCGGATTAGGTATAGATAATAACTCGAAGCGATGGCGACTTTATATATGTCAATTATGATATTTATTTTATATAAATTATATAAAGACGGTGTTCCTTTGTTAAATAATTGTTTAATTTAGCCCTAATCTAGTTGTAGAAATTATTATAGAATGTACGGGAGTTGTAAATATAGATTTTTTTTTTTTTTTTATATTTATATAATATTTGAACTTTCCCCTAATCGAACTATAATCGGTATTACGCTTCCTTAGAAGCCCCGGCTACGGGTATAATTAAGCTTTTTTTTTTAATATATTTATTGAAATAGAAAGAATATAATAAACTATATAAAGAAAGAATATTCTTGTATATTAGTTGGGGTATTAAAATTTGTCGTTATAGAGAAATATTCGAATATTTCAAAGCTTCAACCTTTTATTTAATTCTATTATTATTTTATTATTCTATTTATTCTATCTGTTTATATTAATTATTATTATTACTATTGTTGTATATAGCCTGCATCGAAAGGTTTAACTATCTATCGTTGAGTAGATCTCGTCTCCCTTCCTCAAATTCCTATACGGTATCGACCTATATTACTTTAATATCGTATATCCTATATTAGCAGCTAGCGCCCAAGCGCAGCTAGCTTAAGTACTACCAATACAACTTCAAAATCTCTTCGCTAAATTACAATTGTAAACGACCCTCTATAGTAATATATTCCGGTTTAGATAATTGCTACCGTTACGTTTCCCCGCCTAATAATATATTGTATATATTAATAACCCTGTATTCTAGCTTACTATTGTATGCTCTAAGGGAATGAATGTCCCCCGATCTTTACTATAAGATAAGTAGATTACTTTTTAAACTCTCTTTATCCTCAATTACTAATCTTTAAGACCTTACTATAAATAGTATTATCGATTATTATTTCTAACCGTTTAATGCTACGCTCGTTTACTATATATAGTATATAAGTGTAAAAATAATAGATTTCCAAGTTAGTATTCAAGTTAACCCCAGCTACTCCTAGGATCTCCTACTAACTTGTAAGTCGATTAACTTTTCTTTAGTAAATGTCTGCCCCTAATGCCCCCCCTAAGGGACCTCCGATCTAACCCCTTAAATATTAACGATAATTGTAAAGAATGTTTGAGGTAAATATTTAAGTTAATCCGCCTACGACGGCCTAGCTCCCTCCCCTTAGTTATTATATCTTCCGGCTTAATGCTAACGACGGTGGTAGGTATAATTGTTAACCTTTCTTATACTTTAGGTTCCGATAGGTAAGCTAGTATTAATATAACTATATTTGCTAAATATTTAAAATTTTATAGTTGCTTCCGGAGCTCCGCTCAACTATACGCCTCCCAGCTATTTAATACTGTACCCAACCGACCCTATAGCTGCCGTTCGCTGACGCTCCTCTAATAGTTTACTCCGTTGTCCTTAGCCGTTTCACTTCCTATTATTCCCTCTCCGTTATCTACTTACTAATATTGCGTATAAATCCTCTTCTATTCTACTGCCAACTTTTGCTTCGAGGTATGTACCCTAGACTTCTATATTTTATAGTTATCTAATATGTTTTATAATATAGGTTCCTTTGTATATAGATCCCTATAGTATTCTATAAGAGGAATTGTAGTACTGATACCGGAATGGTATCACTGGCGTCATCACATGTCAGATCACCTGACTGGGTGGCCTAAACGGCCGGGCTCCCGGGGGGAGCCCACCCGCATAAGTGGGTCCTGTAGATTAGATAAGGCTTGCGTGCACCCTTAAGGTCAACCGACTGCACGCCAGCTTCCTGATCTGGATTCTTTCCCAGATCATTATCTTACACATATTCAATCAGACACATATTATTGTCACAACGTTCAAATACCCTCTCAACGGTATTAAGTACTTTAAGAACTATCTAAGATTAAGGTGAGAGGAACTTTAACGTACCTACTATTGTATTACTGTTGTAACTAGTTGGATAGGAGGGGATTTATTAACCTTCTTTTAATTTTTAGATTCTTTATTAAAATTGTAAATAGCAGTGGTTTAGTAAAGCTGGTTGGGAGAGTTGGCGGCGATGATACTGGAGGATGAGGATAGGAATGTGGATTGGAATGTGGAAGTGGAGGAGAAACTTGAATTAGAGTGGGAGCCTAGTTAGGTGGCCGACCGCGAGTGGGGTAGTATAAGTGGGACCCGGCTACCCGGCAGTGGGTGGGGTGCCGGACCGCTGGTAGCGAGGTAGATTAAATGAAATATATATTTTGCCTGCAATATATATTCCAAATCCGCGGGATTTCGTTAATATCTAATCGTTTTACTATAAAATATTCAATTTATATTTGACGTACCTTTAACGTTTAAGAGGATTTCGGGCTACAAACTATCCCTCTAAGAGATGAGCTTATTGTAAAAAAGTTAATTCAAATATATATCCTTTTATTTAATGTAATTAGGTTGTAGCTATAAGCTATTACCTTACGAAGGGGGGCTGCTATAAAAAAATCATATAATATTGTATATCATTTTACTCTTTCGAAATTATTTAACGCTGTAGGCCACTACCCTTAGAACGAAGTTTACTGTAAAAAAATCAATTAATATTATACTGGATATTAATATCGAAATACCCTTCCAGATAAAAAAGGAGAATGGAATTTCATAATAATATTTAGCGGACGAGGAGCTTTAAAATAATTCGGGTTTCTCTAGATAAAGTAGAGTTCCTAAATGACAATAACTATATTTTATAGTTGAGCTTCACTATTTATATACTTTGGCTTGAAGGTAATTTATTTGTTTGAGAGATAATATCGATAAAAGTAGAAGATATATTGTCAATAATTCTTTTTATAATTAATAAGTAGAATGAAATATCTTTACCCTTAGTAGATGGCTATGCTTTTATATCATCTGGATGACCAATTGGATTGGAGAGGAGAAAATGTACTAATGTTTCAAAATAATTTTAGAATGCAATACAAATTGATATGAATATTATCCCTGCGTATCAAGCTGGATGTAGCTGTGCGATGATCACTTAGTTAAATGACTTTTGTAGGAAAATATTTGCAGTTAGCGTGCAATTTACACGAATATGGCTTGTACGGTGCATATCCAATTGCATCCTTGCGATATTTTACACGTAATATAATTATACAATGATTTTACAATTATCATATTTCACAACTGTAAATTCATACCTGTGACCATCTTCTACAACCCCCCTAGCGCGCTATGGAAGTTAAGCGTTGTTGGCCGCGCGGGACAAGCCATTCCAGGAACCACTGACCAGCAGCTAGCTTATCCCAGGCTTGTCCAAATGAACTGGCTCCACACGACGGATATGTATCATGTATCAAGGAAGGTGCGATATCAAGCATCGCGTTGCCCCTGATAAATCTTTTGGAGGAGAGAGACAGGAAGGATGTTGTAGGGGATCCAAGAAATTAGGCTTCAGGGGCAGTGCATGGTAAGGGTATCTACCTTTAGTACCTATGTCTGTAAAAGCCCGACAGCGATCCTCAATATCGAGCTTCACAGGTCAAAGTCAAAGACACCGACATGGATTGTAGTTATCTACAGAGACTAAAACTAGGTAGTCTGTACTAAAACCTCGGCTCCCTCCCGCACGCACTTGCTTCACTATTTCTCTTTTTTCCACTGCTGATCTCGTGGAAAGCACAGATGGGGGAGAGTTGCTCTAACTCGCAAGTGCTGCTTTAAGAAGTGCCGATCTGGAGTGAGACCGCTCAACGAGATGAATCCCCAAGGGGAAGAGGTCCGCTTGTTGAGACGGCAAATTTAATGTCGTCGGAATTTTGTCCACACTTCCCCAAGTGGACCAGCGCTATGGCACTCGAGAGCGAGCCGAGTCGAGATGGACTGGTCTGGTCCAATTTGGATGAGCGCTCTGGCCAGACGCAAAGCTGCGTGTTGTTAAGTCGTGTTGCTTGCTGCGGATATAATCCTGACAGACAGCGCCTCTTCATTGAAAAAAGGCACAGGAGTTGAACAACACAAGCACGAGAAAAAAGGACATGCAAATTAAGGAAAGATAAAGCAGAGATCCTAGTGTAGTAGGTTTCATTGACTAGACTTAGTCCCCCACAGGCCACAGCCCAGGCTAAGCAAGCAGGCTTCAACCCCTCCGTGGGACCCCTTTCAAGAGGCTCAAGCTGGTTTAGACGAATGGACCAATCATGAGCTGTGCTTTTGGGGGAGCAGTCGGTGGAGCGACGTCACACACGGCTCCCTTGGGCGCTGAAACGGGCAACCCACGACACCATGGGAGCGAGTGTTTGGGTGTTTTGGCGGTTGCGAGAAGGTCGCAAATGGACCGTTGATTGGTTTTGGCATGGCCCCTGTAGCCCGTGCGCCCCATGTTGATTTCGAGGAACGGCATCCACTGCGACCAGCCACCCCAGTTAGACCGTGGACGACCCCCCCGGACGGGATCATCTGCCATTCGCGCCGTCGCGGTCCTGGCACCACATTCATCAGCTTGAAACTCGAGATCTTGTTCTTTTTTTTTTCTACCTCTCTACCTCTCTCTCTCTCTCCCTCTCTCTCTGTGTTCGTCCCGTCCCGTCCTTTTTTTTTTTTTTTTTTTTTTGCTCTGGACTGCGCGTGTCTCTTTCACGGCACAAACAAGAAGGGGTCCAGTAAGAGGAAAGAGATTCGGCATGCGACATTGGCGTTGGGCGACGAGACATTGACTACCATTATACTACACTTCGAGACACAATCCGAACTTGACCCCTCGATACCCCAAGCACCCACCACCAGTCAAGGAGACGTGTTACCCCGTCCTTCCCTTTCAACCATTAACAGATCCACGCCGCGCGGACGCCAGCTTGTCTCGACAACTGCAAGGAAGTGAATGGTCAACCGCCGAGTAAAACTAAGCAGCCACTTCTTGAAAGAACAAACAAGCAAAACGGACGGACGGACGGACGGCATAACACTGCCCAAGGGAGCACGCTCCAATCAAGACGGGATACCAACAAGCTGGTTGGAAAAAGGGTCTTGACGGCCGCGGCGCATTCCACACATAGCAAGCGACTGAGACTTGTGCCAAACCCTCAACAGTGATCGATTGACAACACTTCCTCAAGAGAATCAACAAAACCCACCCATTCATCTCAACGGGGGGATCACGGAGTAACTTGGCAGAAACCGTAACGTGTTAAGCGCCCCTTTCAAATCCCAGCACCATGTCGTACAATCGATTAGGCAAGTTGACTTTCTGTTCTACCATGAATCACTCATGATATCAAACAAACACCAAGACCCTAAGTGGGACTGTCACTACATCAAGTTAGCACCCACTTCCTCTGAACCCTTCCAATATCCCAAACCACATTCCTTCCTAAGGGTTCTTACCCCTTGCTCCCTTGGCAACTTCATGGGTCCCAAGAGTCTTGGAGACTTACATGGGTACCTTTGAGACCGGACCCCCAGCCTAGCTTTCTTTACTTTCGGGACGACTTCAAAGTTGTCAAGAGTGAAAAGGGCTTTGTGGCGCAAGTGCACGGCAGTGGTGATCTTTTACACAGCCCATCTTGAGTCTTTGCTCTGACATACATACTGCCGCAACGAGTCGCATTGTGCCGTGCCTTGACGTACAGACTTGGCCATCGCGCGCGTCCGGGCGCGCATATGGTTGCCTCCTAGTAAACAGTTGGTAATAGCTTGAAACTGCAACTCTAACACTTTCTCTTCATCTGTCTAGACGACGACTTCTACGAAAGTCACCCAATGGATCCTCGAATGCATACGGCGCCCCCGGCGGGCCACCCCATACAGCCAGGCTACCAGTTGGAGGACAACCCGTACCACCACCAGCAAGGTTTCGATATCCCGGCCGGCCCTGGGAGATACAGTCCTGGAGATGCGCTACACATCCAGACTCCTGTGAGTATAGCTGCTATGTCTGTGGAGATGGGGAACAAGATACTAATGCGCTGAGCAGCAACCGATTGAGGGCATGAGCGGTTACAATGCCCCGGGCCAACATTATACCCCCGACTACGCCGTGAACCCGGAAGAACACCACGATGCCTACTACAACCAGCCCTACGAGCCCCAAGTTGGCCATGATCCATATGCCGCGGCTCCAACACCCCCGGTGGCCGGCTACCAGGCGCACGACGACCAACGGCCCATGCTGATGCATACCGATTCCCAAGTCGACCAGAGCGATCCTTACCATGACGAACCCCAGCCGCCAACGAACAATGCGCCCATCAAGAGGTGGAAGACAGTCAAACAGGTGCTTCTGTACCGCGGTAACCTGGTGTTGGATTGTCCCATCCCTCCAAAGCTGCTGAACCAGCTGCCCCACGGCGAGCGTGACGAGTTCACCCACATGAGATACTCGGCTGCCACCTGCGACCCTTCGGAGTTCTACGAGGAGAACTTCACTCTGCGCCAGAAGCTCTTCAGCAAGCCTAGGCACACAGAGCTCTTCATCGTCGTTACCATGTACAACGAGGACGAAATCCTGTTTGCGCGGACCATGATTGGTGTGTTCAAGAACATTGAGTACATGTGCAAGCGGACGGAAAGTAAGACTTGGGGCAAGGACGCCTGGAAGAAGATTGTGGTGTGTGTCGTCAGTGACGGTCGTGCCAAGATCAACCCGAGAACAAGAGCCTTGTTAGCCGGTATGGGTGTCTTTCAGGATGGTATCGCCAAGCAACAGGTTAACGGAAAGGATGTCACGGCGCATATTTACGAGTACACGACCCAGGTCGGCATGACCATCAAAAACGATGTCGTCCAGCTCATCCCGAAGCAGCAGCCCGTTCAAATGCTGTTCTGTCTCAAAGAGAAGAACCAAAAGAAGATCAACTCGCATCGCTGGTTCTTCCAGGCCTTTGGTCGCGTATTGGATCCCAATATCTGCGTGCTCATCGATGCTGGTACCAAGCCCGGTGGTAGCTCCATCTACCACCTGTGGAAGGCCTTTGATCTTGAGCCCATGTGCGCCGGCGCCTGCGGTGAAATCAAGGCCATGTTGGGCACGGGCGGCAAGAACCTGATCAACCCACTCGTCGCAACTCAAAACTTTGAGTACAAGATGAGTAACATTCTCGACAAGCCTCTCGAATCCGCCTTCGGCTTCATTTCCGTCTTGCCCGGTGCCTTCTCTGCCTACCGCTACGTCGCTTTGCAAAACGACAAGAACGGCCAGGGCCCCTTGGAGAAGTACTTTGCCGGTGAGAAGCTGCACGGCGGTGACGCCGGTATCTTTACGGCCAACATGTACCTCGCCGAAGATCGTATCTTGTGTTTCGAGCTCGTCACCAAGCGCAACTGCCACTGGATCTTGCAGTACGTCAAGTCGGCCACGGGCGAAACCGATGTACCCGCCGACCTTACCGAGTTGATTCTGCAGCGTCGTCGTTGGCTCAACGGTTCCTTCTTCGCGGCTATATATGCTATTGTCCACTTCCACCAGTTCTTCCGGTCCGATCACTCCTTCTTGCGAAAAATTGCCTTCTTCATCGAGTTTGTGTTCCAGACGGTCAACATGATCTTTGCCTGGTTTGCTATTGGCAACTTCTTCCTCGTATTCAAGATCTTAACGACGGGTCTGGGCGACGCAAAGCTTCTAGGAAACGTCGGCCAGATTTTGGGCGTCGTGTTTGCGTGGGCGTACGGTGTGACTCTGATAACGTGCTTTGTCTTGTCCATGGGTAATCGGCCGGCTGGCTCTCCACGGTTGTACATGGGCATGGTTGTTTTCTGGGCGATTATCTTCATGTACGTTTGCTCCCCCCCTACCCTTCTATTTCACTTGGAGCCCTTACTAACAGTAGTATCACAGCTACCTAATGTTCGCAGCCATCTACATTGCCGTCGTCTCCATCCAAACCGACATCCAAAAGGGCCTCTCCTTCACCGACCTCTTCCGTAACGAGCTCTTCTATACCCTCATCGTCTCTGTCGTCTCCACCTACGGCATCTGGCTGATCGCCTCCCTCCTCATGTTCGACCCCTGGCACATGGTCACCTCCATGGTGCAGTACATGCTCCTCTCGCCCACCTACACCAACGTGCTCAACGTCTACGCCTTCTGCAACACCCACGATATTTCATGGGGTACCAAGGGCGACGACAAGCCCGACAAGCTCCCCTCGGTCAACACCAAGGACGGCCAGGGTAAAACCGATCTCCCCGACGAAGGCGACCTCAACGCCTCCTACGAGCGCGAACTCCAGGTTTTCTCGAGGAAATACGTGAAGCCGGTGTCGGCGCCCACGGCGGCTCAGTTGGAGGAGAAGCAGATGGACTATTACCGCGGTGTCAGATCGATGGTTGTGTTGGTGTGGATGATCACTAACTTTGCGCTGTGCGCGGTGGTATTGAGTACGGCTGGCCTTGAAAGGATCGATCCGGAGGAAGGAAGCAAGGAGCAGGAAACGACGAAGCGGGCGACGATTTATATGAGTGTGGTGTTGTGGAGCGTGGCGGTTCTGAGCGGGTTTAAATTTGTGGGGGCTTGTTGGTTTTTGGTGGTGAGGATGTTTAGGGGTGTTTAAGTGATGCTACTTTGTTGTTGTCTCTGGGCCGTTCTTCTGGAAATGCGTTATGAATAGCTTTTCTTGTCTTCAATCGAATCTTTGAGGAAAGTGGATGTTACGTGGATATGTGGATTTTGTAAAAGCAAAGACAATCGGACTGTTTGGTTGAGATGAGTGAGGACATCCAAGGAGAGTGGAATGTGGATAGAATCGAAGATAGTAAGGACTTGGGAAGGAGTTGAGAGGTGATTTGGTCCTTTGCCTCTCTTTTTCCTTTTCTCCCCCCTTTTGCTTTAGCCAGAGATACCTATTGAACGTTCTGAAACTTCAGCTGGCTTTTCTTTTCTTGGGGTGTTGGGAGTGGACGTGTGCTTTGCTTGTTTCCGCCACAGAAGTTATAGGGAGATACGAAGTTATGATGGTACCTAATACTATAGTGATGACACTTGATACAGAGAACTGCTCATGTGTTGTTGTCTTGCGCTTTCGCAATGAATACAAGCTCATCCGGCTAATGTTGTTTCCTGCGATGATCGAGACGGTTTGTTGACACATCCTGTCACATCGTTAATGTTCAACTAGACCCCATTATGGAGATACTGTGTTCAACCGTCTTCATCAACCTCACCGTGGCACTGACTCAACTCTCAAATTAACAACTTAGACATAAAAATGATCTCTATTACGATATAATCTCGTCATCAAGTCCAATTTTGCGACTTATTCAGTTTGTAAAGCCGTTTTATATTACCATGACCTTCTTGCTTCTACTTCTCGAAGTGTTCACACCAAGTTTCCAAGGATACCATTCCTTCCCCCTTCTCCCATGGAAGAAAACCAGTAAAAGACGTTCGAGATGACAGCTGTGGATCTTGTTCGTTCTTCCACGCAAGCATTCGTTTCAGAAAGGGCACTGATCTATGACCCGCCCGTCCGTTTCCATCCCTTCGGAACTCCAAGCCGGGTTTGACAACAATCTCCGGCTGTCAACACGGAGGGGATGATAGTGTATGACGGTGGAAAGTGACGGAGCGGATAGACGCTACCGTAATCGTCTGTTCATGAGAAGGCACCAAAACGAGATCGAGTTTGCGTTCCCGAATCCATAAGTACCTAACTTCTCAGGTAATCAGTCAGGCATGAATGACTTATTATGCTCAACAAGATGATGTATAGTATTCTTTTCGTCTTAGAGTTTCGCAAATCTTGATACGCGCAGTATCAATTACCAACGATAGTTGCCGACCCTCTCATGGTCACCTACTGGGGACGTCATCCAATCTCTTGCCCGCATGTTTATACCATGTCATCTAGCTATTTTGCTCTAGTTATTCGGGACCATTTTTTGTTCCTTCCTACTAGTAAATTTGGTAGCCCACGACGGCCCCTTTTTTACCGAAACCTATAAGATACATAGGATGTGCCATATCACGGCATGCGATGAGAGCGAGCGAGGCAACAAGATGTATGTACCGACAAACACTCGGCGTCAGTGTTAGTAGCAACCGGCCGGTCTCCGTCTCTCATCGTTGCGAGCTTCATCGTCGGCGGAAATAACGGGTGATATCTCCCTCCTTGCATGCTTGAGCTTGCGTGCTTACTGTGCTTTGCCTGCTGATACAAACTTGAATCTGAACTCGCCCACTCGAAGCTCAAATGACACAGACTCAGCACTTTCGCACCTGTTGTTGTTCCTCACTGACTGCAGTACATAGTCATAACAAAACTTTTCTACAGAGGGCCTTCTCGTTGGCAAAAGTTTAAAAAAAAAATTCTCAAGTCTTTGATCACCTTAATGGCGGGCGGATTTGTCCTCTCAAGCGCGAACAAGGATGACCCACTGTCCAAACTAATTGGGTTTTGCGGCATGAAATGAGTTCAATCTTCACCACGGTGGCCAAGCCCGGGCGTCTTGGTACATATGCCTGGCAGTGTGTCTGGGCAAAGCTGTGTTTGACCTGTAATGAAAAAAGCTGGAAAAAGTGACCACGAGGGCAGCCATCTCTTCAGGTCATGCACCACTCATTCACTGCGCCGTCCACTGCGCGCGCTTCCTTGTACTGAAACGGGTTCATGCAAGAAAAAATTCTGCTGGTCAGTCGGCCGGTCACATAACTGGTACCTTCGTTTCGGTCGCATTCTTTTCTTTTGAAATTTGAAAACTTTCTTCCATAGTCTTCGAACGTGCATGAAAGGTGGCGAGAAGTCATTCACGGTGGCCTTGGGAGACGCAGCGACGATTGGTAAGTTGACGAGTAAAAAGGTTTTCTCGTGCTCTGCAGTCAGTACAGTAGTGTGCTGAGTGAGAAATGTAAGCTAGCGCTAAGACTTTGTGGCGGATTGGCGTGCGTTGGCTTCAGTTCGTTTTTTTTTGTTCCGTCGTCGTTCGGCGCTTCCAAGGTCCAGGGCAGCCTGGCGTTTCTGGCGTCGTTCATTGCGTGCTCTTCAAAAACTTTTTTTTGCCTACTTTCAAATGCTTCAGCCGCTGACAACCGTTGTTACTTCGCTGGCTTCACTGGCTGCACCAATCACTGAAAGAAATCGCATTCTGGGTTGAGCTGCCAAGTCCATTGGAGGATGCTGCCGCCGTCGCCTTGAAAAAGAGGGGAGCAAGAGGGTCCGCGGTCATGAAAGAAGGTGGTCTGTCTGGAAGTGTCCTGGGTGGGAACGGCCGAGGAAGATGGAAGACGGCGAAAGAAAGAGGCTCTGCGAATTGCAACCGAAGCAGAATGCAGGGTGACCTCCGATGAAAGGTTCCTGTTGTGATGTGTGACCGAAGGCGCAGAAAAATGTCTTGACCGCTCCAGTCACACCACACCACACAATGGAAAGGCACACCAGAAAAAGATTGAAGTGCCATTGAAAATATGGCATTCTCAGGAATTCGAGAGATGACAAAGCCAGATTCTGATCGACACTTCAAGACTCGCGAAAGACGGTTTTCCTAGAAAATCCTTATCGCGGGAATAAACGGTTCCTGGCCAGTTTACCCCGTTCGTTCATTAACCCAGACCACCGGTTGGCGTTGACACAGGGCATCGGACGGCACCTTATCAGCGCAGGACGGGAGCGAGCGAGAAAGGGCGACAGCCCAGAAAGGCGGAAGATAGGGCGGCAGCTTTACCCCGGATTTTCATTGCAAGCCCCCCTCCCTCGGTTTCAGTCTGTTGGTCCGTGTGTTGAACGTTCGACCCCTTTTACCAACTTCCATGATGACCTCCAGA
Organism: Neurospora discreta FGSC 8579; assembly: GCA_009805215.1. Lineage (NCBI taxonomy): Eukaryota > Fungi > Ascomycota > Sordariomycetes > Sordariales > Sordariaceae > Neurospora > Neurospora discreta. The sequence goes on from RANX01000016.1 coordinate 468,632, forward strand.
CTCCAGACTCGAGACGCTCTGCATGAACAAAGTGGAAGCATGATGACTCCCATAATTTCATCGACACTGACCCTGCGTGGCCCTGCTTTGTTGTGAGGGGATCGGGGGCTTGTTTCCAATTTCCCGTCACGTTGTTCCCCCTCAACTCATCCGCATGACTTGCTTCCACCGTGACTTGGACCGCCCGCTTCTCCTTGGCTTTGTTGGAAAACGAGGGGTAACGTTGGTGTCGTGATCCATCTTGCCGACGATCTTGGTTGAGGCACCAGGACTTGGTTTTCCTCTCCTTTTTGACCCCATCGTAAATTTCCTCTACTACGCGTAGATGATTGGTTTTACTTTGCCGCTAACGGTTTCTCACAACTCGGCCTGAGCTGACTTTCAATTTCCATTTCAGACCCTCTTGCTTCTTCACCACGACGATCTTGGAAATACACTGGCTCTTTGGGCCGTCCCTACTGGCGGGTTAACACAACAACAAAAAACGTTGTTCTTCTGCGGCCTCTGCCCCACCATTCCTCGTTCGGGACTCGGACGTGAAGCAGCATCATGGATCTCATCAACAAAGAACGAAGAAGCCGGGAGCATTGACCGAGAATCCGGGGTTGCCGGCACTCGGGCCAACTCTTGGGAGACTGGTGCCTGAGAAACTGGAGACCCGCTTCGCCTAGGGGAAAGCTCCTTTTTGCGATGGAGCCGGTGATGGATCACGGATGGATCCCGGGGGAGAGGAATTTTTTTTCACCAAGTGGTCGTTGTCAAGTGGGTAAAAAAGATTCTGGACCGGGAAAACAGCCGGGGCCATGGCGTGGTGCAAGAAAAAACGGTCATCATCAGGGGCTTGTTGAGACTTTCGAGAACAACTCAAACTGTGAGGGGTCTTTGGTCTCTAGCGTCAGTCGTCTCCAGCACGGCAAGTCGGCAACAGTAGTACCAAAGACAAAGATAGAAACAGAATAAAACCCAAAGAGGTTTCGTACACTCTACATGGCGCGTCGCTACACCGCCAAGCACTGAACAAAATAAGAGTCATATCGATGATATTTCTGGGAGAAATCCAGCAAATTTCAGGAACGCTTCTCCGATACACCCTTCGCTTCACCAGGGGTAGATGCTCAATGGAGAGAGAATATGCAAGACCACATACAGTTTCTTTCGCTTGTCGTGATGTGAATTGTACGTACACTACCACCTACACTACATACGGAGTACCAACTCCGGCACATTTCCAACTGACCGCCGCCTTTCAACGCTCAATGCCGTCGGTGGACGGACAGAGGACGGTCTCAGCTCCCCCCAAAAGCCGCCGAGGCATTTGACATTGTGACATGGTGACATGGAGGGGGGCTATAAAGACACAGGCTGACGCGAGATGACTGACTGGTGGTGCAAACTTGCGACAACTAAACACTTCACACAAAGAGCAGCGGCAGTTGATGGCAGAGTGACAGCGCCAAGGGTGAAGGACAAATCATCATGGTCGCATCGGCCATGCTTCAGGCTTTGAGGATCACGGCGGGAAGACTGGATCGACGTCCGCCTTTTTGCCAAGCCGACCAAGCAAGGCGGCAGCTGCCAGGCGGAATGCTGCGGTTCTGTGTGTCACACAAAGAACGAAAAGGGGATTAAAAACAAAGATTTTGGCCCAGACAACCACACTGCAGAGCCTGGAAAATTTGGTGTGGTTGCAGCGCTTCGTCACCGTCCCTTGCATGACGCATGGACCAGATACAAGTACCGTAAAGTACAGATTAGCCTGTAGACCATGGAAAAGATACTTGGCTCCATTTCCCAAATTACGGGGTAATGATCTCGTAACAAAAAGTGCTGGTGCGGCTCGTGACTGCCAGACAGGCCCGCTTTTGGGAGTTTCTATGTGCTAAGAAGAAAGCTTGAAAGGACCGCTGGCAACCGTTCGTGGGCCGGCGTGGACTGGGCGGCATCAACGACGGCTGCCTCTCACCATTGACTGTCGTGAGTCGTGACTGCCATGGCCCCGTCCGCTGGTGCAAACACATTTTCAGCCCGCCCAAAGCCGCCCTCCAGAGGTCAAGGAGCACCTGACGCACCTGACGCCATTGTTTGGTTGCTTCGTTTCTGTCAACCTCCATGGCTCCCGTCCTTCACACACACACACCGGGATCAGTGAAACCACCTTCACCACCTCCTGTCCTGTAACGTGCTGCAGAGACACTCGCACAATGGATCATGGCACAGCAGCAACCGCAGATTTTGGCATCTCCGCTTTCTCCATCCCGGTTGCAAAGTCACGATGCAATTCAAGAGGCAGAGAGAGGCCAGTCACTTTGTAGACCAAGTCCACGTTGGCTCCTCTGCTGTTCCAGTTGCGGTCCATTGTCTCCATTCGCCTTGGGTCTTGAAAAATTCGCAATTCGGCCGAGCCCAGTGTGTCCCTGTATTTGTGCCGCTGTACGCAGCATTGAAAAAAAAAAAAAGTTTTAAAAGAAAGAGGTACGAAGTACTTACAGGTAGCGGCTAAGTAGCCGAGAAGCAGGAGAAGGTGCGCTGTGTACAAAGTGTGGACAAAGAGGAGTCATGTGGCTGCCCACTTTTCACTTGCTTTGCTTTGCTCATCCTGGATCCAGCAATGGGCAGCGCTTGGTGGTTCCATGGCGACCCAGCATCGTCCCAGGAGGTTCACTGTCCCCAGAGTTACGGTACCGTCCGAGCACAGTGACACCATTTCTGGCCTTTATTTCGATCCCGCTAGCTGCATCCATGAAATAACTAATAAGACCTTTTTCTTGGCCAGCCTTCCTTGCCATCCCATCCCTTTCAAAACCCACGAAACCAACGACCCCTCAGTGACCCTTATACATACCTTCATCTATTAAAAGACCGAATCTCTCAGGATCCGCACCCCTCGTCTCCCGTTTTCCCTTACCTATACACGGATCCTTACCTTGAGTCTCAACTGCTCGTCTCCGATAAAGACAAGCCTCATACCCCGCGAGTACTTCTTGACTCAGACACCAAACTTTCCATTATCAACATACGACAGCTGTGTCCTTGACATATAACCATCTCGGCATCATCACACGAAAAGACAAGAACTGCCGGTAGAGTGTCTTCGCGCGATTTTCTACAGCCACCTCAACCAACAACACCACACAACACATCCAGACAAACCGTCAAAATGGAGAGGACACCATCATACACCATCACCGAGCCCCACCCCACGGTGGTGCAAAATACCTACACCAAGGCTGGCCGCGGCGGTGCCGGTAATTTCTTCCGTGCTCCCAAGACTACCCCTTCGACCGGCGTTCCCACCAAGGTCACTCCATCAGCACAACCCAGCGCTCCCGCCCGTTTCTACTCGGGCCGCGGTGGCGCTGGCAACGCCCACACCTACACACAGCGCCCTACCCTTTCTTTTGACGAAGAGTACCAGAGGGCCGAGGTCCGCGAGAAGGCTGCCACCATGGGCTACGTCGGGCGAGGTGGTGCCGGCAACATCTTCAGCACCGTCAGTGACAAGATCAGCATCCGCTCTGAGGGTAGCTCCAGGAGCAGGAATCGTCGCGACTCCGTCAGCACCACCGACAGCCACCGCTCTGGCTTTTGGAGGACGTTGAGCAACCTTGCCCACAAGGGTTAGGAGCCCCGCTCCGACAAACGAAGCAGGAGGACTCTTTACGAGTGGCGCCTGTCACTGGCAGAATATGGAGAGAGCAGCATAGGCTCCAGCATAGGCTGCAGCAGTAGGGAGGAAGAAGCAGTCCATGAAGACCATGGGGTCAGGGACAATGATGCCGGTGATGGGAGGGAAACCCACCGAACTGCGATTCAGCGTGCTGGCCCTCGCAGATATCACTCCGAACCCACCCTTCGACCGAAGTACTTGTCACCTATGGCAAGCATTCGACGCAACTCATGTCTTGCACCATCATCCTAATCCAGCCATGCTTCTTTCCCTCTTCATCCTCCTCCTACTACTTCATACTCTTTTTTCACTTCATACGCACACTCACCACTCCATCATTCAACCTATGGACGTCGTTTTTCTTTTCTCTACAAATGTTTTATTCCTTCAACATCAGCATGGCGTTTCGGGGCGGCTTTTGTATTGTGTATGTCACATTCGGGCCATTGGGTTTTACAGCAATGATGGGATTCCTGGGATGTATCGGGAATCTTGGGACCAAAAGTTTTAGCAGGGAGAGTTCACAAAAAGAACTAGGCAAAAAAGTTTTCTCATTTATTAGCAATCATGTAATGGGGAGGATCTCAGCAAAACGAACGGCGAGAAAGAGAGATATCTCAGACCAACGACCTCTCACAGAAGAGTCGTTTTCCTTTCACAACACAAACCACGGCGATGTCGTCGGATCATGGCCGATTCACTCGTTTCTGATTGGTCGGAGCAAAAGGTGGTTTTTTGTTGTTGGGCTGCCAAGGAAAATTAGGGGTTCATCTCATGGTTCTTCTGCGGCGCTGACGGTCCCCGCAAAAACCAAAAAGAGCCTCTTCAGCTCCTCACACATCATCCCAACGACGCAAGGGAAGGGCACAAAATCGGCGTTTGTTAGTGTTTTGCTGGCGCATGAAACAGCAGTTTTTCGATGCGACTGTTCTGCTTTTGGACATTGATTTAAAAGCGAATATCAAGATACCCCATGGAGAGATAGAGGAAGCGATTATGTATTGGCCGGAGCTTGTTCATTTACTGGAAGCACTATTTTTTTCTTTATTTTTGGGCAGAAATGTGGTGGACGAACAAATTCAAATCGAACATTTTCTGACTGCCACCTACTTTTTACCACTTTGAATATTCGCAATTGTGATATTGATCTGAATGAACGAACCGAAGTCAAACATGTACGAACTTCAAGATCTGGCAGATGACCGCTTGGCAAGCCGCCGAAACCGAAACAGCTTTCACGGGAGCGAAGGTGTTTCAAACGGCATGCACAGTCAGCAGGTCAGTTTTCACAAATGGTTACCAAAATTCTTAGAGCTTCCATCCAGGGCGCCGAAACCCTCGTTCGCGCTCTTTCCAGGGCACACATCCACAGCACATCCGAATTGCCGCCATCCCTCGATTCGCGAGGGAAAAAAAAAAAAAAAAAAAAAAAAAAAAAAAAAAAAAAAAAAAAAAAAAAAAAAAAAAAAGGCCAACGATGACATCGACCAAGGAAGCCCCGTTGTGACTGGTGGTCGGTGTTCGGACCGAGCGGAACCCCCGTTACCCCCCCGCCCCGGTCCTCCGGCGGCATTCGGCAAGCTGGAGATGGGGGCATGGTCCAGGTTTCAACAACCGGGATTATGTTGAACCCAGTTCACAATGCAAGAGGGTGGGTATACCTACATACCGCACGGTCGCACCAAGGCCAACCTCACACCCACGGGTGCTGAACCTGAGTGCGGATTTGACAGTGGGACAACGAACATGGTGGGACAAGACACAGGCGAGCCAGGCTCCCAGGTCAATCAAACAGAACAATCTCTCAAAAAAAAAAAAAAAAAAGAGAAAAGACACAAAGGAACGGGTGGAAGTCAGGTCTTGATGCCCTAACGGTCTAGCTGGGAGCCATTGAGCGAAAACGGTGAGTTTTCATGAACAACAATGCCGAGACGGCGAGTACACTACCGGACAGTTCGGTGTCCTCTCAACTCGAGCAAGGACAGTAGACTTAGGCACTTACATACCAGCACTCAAGCAGTATTCACCGCCAGAGGTACATATGCTCTAAATTCACACTAAATTGGTGGATTGATGTTATATTGTACCGCCCTGCGAGCCTGACGGGGAATCTGAATGGAATGAAAGGGGCTTCCAGAACCCAGACCCCTTGCCAGCGACCAGGCGGCCGTTATTGCTGGACCGTCGGGAATAGCGACGAGCTGCCCTGTGTATGATCGCGAAACAGATCCTAGAATTTGGCGAGCTCATCCGAGTCCCCCGTAGCTCAGGCCTGCAGCTTCAAGGACCTTGAATTGTACAAGCCACCAAGACGGGTCAGGGCAAAGAAGAGCCTTGCGAAGACCATTGTGTCCAAATCAAAGACATGAATAGTGACGATGGGAACAACTATGTAGCGAATCACCTACGTATCTCCAATGTATGAGGGGGCTTGAGAATTCTCCGAGGAGATTCAACAAAAACAAACCAGTAGTGTACGACAACATATAAATAAGGTACCTCGAAGCTCGCTGCTGTGGTGTAACGACTCTTTTCATTTTTCGGGGGCAGATGGAATGCCTTGCTCCCTTCCCCCATGGATGGCAGATCACACAATGGCCTACCTGCCTGTCGCCATCCACGACACACGACTGATCTGGCCGCTGCGCTGCGGTGTGGTTGGTCTTCGCCATCGTCGCAATCAATGACGATGCGCATGCAACGCGACATCTTGACAAGTAACCTACGATAATTTATAGATTGCTGTGTCGCCTTGACGGTTGGGAATGTGGTGCTCGGGGAAGGGGGTGTTATTGCGCGATGTGCCTGGGGATGATTACCTAGTATACCTCGTTGTAGAGCTGAGAGGAGGGAGGGTGTTGTAAGAGTGGTTATTACAATTAGCCTTCTCGACAACTGTGTTGCCAGAAGATGTTATCAGTTCCAGAGAAAAGCGTACTTACTCTTTCACATCCATCCTTTTTTTTCTCTTTAGAATTATTGTAGTTGTCACGAGAGATCGATATTGGACATCAAGGTATCCACCCACCGACTCTGTGAGACCTTTTTTGAGATGAACCTATCTTTCCATCTTCAGCCTGCGCCTCTTGGTGTTTCACTCTTCAATGAATCATCACCACTCATCACGCATCACTGGGGCCCTTTCCAATCTCAAAACAGCTGTTATGACAGCAGCAACGGCACCGTCGTTGCTCGTTTACACTCCGCACTGGGCAAACCGCTCATCATCAACGACCTGAACATCATGACATAGAGACGTATATAACCCTAACCCTGACCTCGCATCCAATGGAACTGGTTACGCACTCAACGTTTCCATGATCATCAACTCCCGATCTTCCCGTGCTCCATATCCCCAACCCATCGGGCAACTGATGCTGGGCACTTTTGATCCAACACTCGCCAACGCCCTGCCATTCCGTATGCCAACGTCACGCACGTTCCGGCGCCCCTTGCTTCAACTTGCAAATCCCTCGTCACCGGTCACCGCTTGTGTGTTGCTCTCAAAATGTTCGTTTCATGTTGCTCCAGCATCGATCGCACACCACGGGGGTCTCACTCTCGCTCTCCAGCAGTCGTCGTAGCTTCGCTTCGGTCTTGTGTAGGGTCTAGTATAGTGGAATGTCTTCCACTGGTCAGTAACTCATTTTCTGGCACACTGTGACCGCGTATGATCGACCAGGAGGTTGGCCCCTCACAGTTTGTTCGCAGCGGTTGGATGTCCACATCAGTGAGTACACACAGTACATGAGCAGACAGTTGCAGTGACAGGGTGGAGCGCACCCACTGAGTACCGAAGGGAGGTATTTAGGACGATATATTTTTATTCTTACTCTTTGGTTTATCTACCAGCTGCCTAGCAGCTGTTCTGCTCGCTGTTTGTGCTTATGTGATATGTTTGTATTCTTGTAATCTTATGGTTACCATGGTGACCGTCCGTGTGCTCATTGCTCACTACGTCTCCCTACCCACCCAATGTTTACTTTCCAGCCTTTTTACTAGGCTTCCCCCTTTTTGCTTCCCAGCCTCACACAGAAATGACATATCTTACTTCGTCATCCCACGACTGATCGCAACATACGATGGCAGTGAAGGTATACTCGTCAGGGCTAAAATTACCTTCTCCCACCTGCCAACAACCAAACTTTTGAGGCGCTTCTGGCCCACACAGAGGTAGCACAGAAGAAGGTCGGTAGCTGGTAAGTCTGATTGATGATGTACGATAGAATTGAAATTTTGTTTATTAGACAACCGGTGTCCTTGCTTTCCGGCTCGCTCGCTCGTTCTCGTTTCCCGAGTCTTGTCATCATCATCATCATCGTCATCATCATGTAAACTTCGTATGAATGATATCCGGATTCTCGTGCCAGTCGTCAATGCTAACCCACATCTGTTCATTGTCACACATTGGTTAGCACACATAGCCCCCTTTTGGAATTTCCTTCTCGTCCGCGTGCGAACACAGATACATTCGAGAACATACCTTTCTAAACGTGCTCAGACCCGCCAAAATACTGCCACCGATCCAGGTCGAGTACTTCCTCTCCGGCGGCGCAAAGATCTTTATCCGCATGTCCTTAACTGCGAGCTTCTGCACTTCCGTGAGCAAGCGGTCGCCGAAGCCCTTTGTGAGCGTGCTGCCTCCGGACAGTACAATGTTGGAGTACAAGTCTCTGCGCAGGTCCAAGTCCGTCCGGTTGATTGAGTCGACCACTATCTGGTGCACGCCGGGATACTCGAGACCGATAATCTCGGGGTCGAAAAGGATTTCCGGGGCGCGGAACCGCTCTGCTCCTATCTTTGGTGGGTGTCAGTTCCTGCATCGATATCTGTTTTCTTCCCAACCTCACGCGATTGGTAGAGACAGGGGAGGAACATAATCAAACATACCTTCAACTTATTTCCATCCGGTAAGACATACTCGGCAATCTTGGCCGGATCCATCTTGGCCGCCGCCCACTCCTTCTCCTCCTTGCGCGGGTCGTGCGCCACGTACGTGACACTTTCTTTGATTAGCCGGACCACCTCCTTCTCAGCGCTCGTGTGGAACACGTAGCCGCTCTTGCGCAGCAGCGTCTGCAGGTACTCGGTTACGTCTCGTCCTGCGACGTCGATGCGCCGGATGCTGTTGGGTACGGTGAAGCCCTGGTACACGGGCACGGCATGCGACACGCCGTCGCCCGAGTCGAGAACCACGCCTGTCGTTCGCCCCGAGGCGTAGAGCGACAGGACGGCTTGGATGGAGGTGTAGAGTGCGGGCACGTTGAAGGTCTCGAAGAGGATCTGGGCGGCTGTGTCGCGGTTTGCGCGCGGGTTGAGGGGTGGCTCGGTTAGGAGGACTGGATGCTAGCAGTTGGACAAGCTGTTAGTTGCTGCGTCTTGTCTTGTTCTGGCCAGAGAATTTGGGACAACGAACCTCTTCGCTAAGCGTCTTCAACCCCTCATCGTACACGTATGCCCAAATCTTCTCCATATCGTCCCAATCCGTCACGATGCCGTGCTCCAGCGGGTATCGGATCTTGAGCAGTCCGCGCAACTCTGAGGCCGCCTTTTGGCCGATAAACACCTCGCCCTCTAATGCGCCGGCCAGCACTCGTAGGTGCTTTGGCCTTCCTACGAAGGAGGGGAAGTGGCATTTTGGTACGTCGTCTCCCGCGAAGCCGGCGCGAATGGTGCCCGAGCCATTGTCGAGCACAATGGGCGCGTTATGCAACGAGTCTGTCATTGTCCAAGTATGTGAAGGGTAGGTCGTATTGTGGACATGTAAGGTTGTTGAAGGCTGTCCGCTGTCCGCCGCTGCCACCTAACCGTCCCAGCGGTGGGTGGGTGGTGATGCTATCGTAGAATCGCGGAGGCGGGGTGAAGGCCAGGCAGGCTTCGACAAGGGTGTTCGTGTCTCTGCGGGAGTGGGCTTCGGTGGTAGACCGTTGGTGGTCAAAAGGTCGCCTATCGTCGGTCAAAGACGCAGGGTAAACAGAGGAGGGCTTGTATGTATCGGTCGTTTGCAGTCGTATATCGTCAACAATCAGGATGTCGGTCGTAAAAGCATTTGCCCGCCAAAAGTCAAGTGGGTGGGTGTGAGGTTGTCTGCCAGCAGCTGTGTCGTTTGGTGGGGACGTCAGAAGGGTCCAGGGTTCGGTTGACGGTTTGGGTCTCTGGGGAAAGACTTTCAGATCGGATAACCGCAGGAAGTCAGTCAGTCGTCCGGTCGCAGAGATGGATGTTTTCCGGTAGCACACGACGCGACATTCAGACGGACTGGCCTCGATTCGTTCGAAAAGGGCGTTTCTGCTGCAGGGACGTGCCGGTTCGAATTGGGCTGTCGGTCAGAGAGCTTGACCAAATCCAGCCAATCAGTGCCGGTGAGGATGGGAGTGCACGAGCCATCCTTAGCAGTGGATCTCAAGCTCCCCCTCCCCCTTGTCTGGCCCAACTTGCAGATCACTTCAGCGATATCGCGGGGCAGGTTCACTTCGTACAAGAGCAAATGTTCAAGTTTGACCATGTGAAAAGTATTACGATAATCATTGAGATATAATATATCCTACCTCTTTCCAGTCCGCAGGTTTACTTCGTGCATTGAACGGGGTGGTTCCGCTTCCAAGTTTCCATTTTCGGGACTTCAGCAGGTCATCCTCAAAAAGGACGGAGTTACTGATGATGAGCCTCGGGGTCGTCAGTTTGCATGTATTGGGTCTGCTAGACAAGTAGTTGATAGTTGTGAGAACTGTAATAAATTGCTTCGCAAATCAAGTTCCCATGACACGATGAGAGGCAGCCCAGCCTGGTGTGTTGCCCTAGGGGGGATGCCGGAAACGGAAGCAAACAAACATTGCCCTTTATCTATCTCGGTAGCACCGAAGGGCAATTGCAAGCCATACCACATGGTATATTGACGGCCACGTCAAGAAAAGGTATCTTGGCGCAATAAAATAATCATGAAATCATATCAATGACACTCATCCGCTCCTCTTCTCAGGACCTAGCTCAACTTGACCTTTCCAAAGTAGAATCCCCTCCCACCATTACTCAACCAGCACTCTTCTCCATCAACCAGTGAGTTAGCCCGTACAACCTGCTCAACCGCAATACCCCTACTCAAGCGTGCCGTTAGCAGAACTGCCCAATGATAATTATCTCACAACAGGAGAGACTCACCTCTTCAAAGCCCACCTCCTCGTAGTCCCCGCATTTCCACCACTTCCCCAATCCCCTTCCGTCTCTCGCTCTCCTTCCCTAACCGGCGGCGTGACCCATCTCCCGTCCCTCCAGAAGTACGGCGTGGAAATACTCCCTTCCATCACCTCGCCGTCCTCGCTAACAATCAACACCTCCTTCCGATCCGTCAACGCGATCCCGTGCCTCTTCCGTGCTTCGTCGTAGACTTGGCGCTTCGTAGTCTTAAAGTGCGTGTATGCTGACTTTTTGGACCTTTGGGTGTCTACTAGGACCTCAAATGGCGTTGATGTTCCCATCAGGCATATAGTAGGGATATTGGTACCCGGCTCAGGAAGGGAGTCGGGGAAGAAGTTGAGTGCTGAAGGGACTTGCGGTACTGGTGAGATGGTGATGCCTAGCTCTCCCTTCTCGGAAACGGTTACACGGATGCGGTGTGGGTGAGATCGCTGCTCGTCGGAGAGGGAGGAAAGAATGAAGGAGGAGAGGGTTTCGAGGCCGCTGTCACCGGAGAGGAGAGAGACCACGGCGGGCCATTTGAAGTGAGTGGCGGCGCGCAGGATGCGGTCGCGGTGGTAAGGGAGCATGTACAATGGAGCGAAGGGGGAGGAGTCAATTGAAGACACGAAGTCGGGGAGCAGGAGAGGGTCGTAGCGCAGGGTGGTGAAGAGGAGGAAGGGAGCTTCTGTCTTGGTCGCCATTGTGATGGTGCCTGCCTGTCTTTGAAGGTTACCTAGATGGAGGAACAGCAGAGACTCGGTGAATCAGAGGTTTCAAAAAAGTGAAGTTGAATGGTGAAAGATGCGATATCCATCATGTATTACATCTGTTTAAGAAGACGCGATCCACCTAGGTGACCCATGGTTCTCTATGGCCGTATCACTGAAAGTATATGAGATCTATCGGATTTCCTTATCTCTGAAGGGTCCGATGAGTCAACGACCCTTCAAGCTGGAAAGACCAATGGTTGGTACAAGAAGCCGCGGGTGATGGCAAGAATGTAGGTATGTAAAGCAATATGCAAAAGTAATAACAATCCATAATATTATATCCCAATGTATGTAAGATCAGTCCATGAGCTCTGTCACAGTTGCATCAAAGACGGCAGCGGCAAGGTCCAGTCTGGACGGGATGACACTGCCCTGATGGTCGAATGGCGGGGCGTTCAACTTTAAAGTGGAACTAAACCCCCAGCTGTTCTGGTCCACTTTTGCTTGACGTACATAAGCGAAAGGTTTACCCCACCGTGTGCGGTCATTCTTGGCGTTTATCCCATGCCCCCTCGGCTGAGAGATATCTTGACTACGAACGTTGATAAACTTGATGATGGTTGGAGTTATCTAGCACAGTGAATTCTCGAGCTCGAAATACTTTCTGACAATAGACCTTATAGACGTCTTCAATCTTGTTATAATATTTTCGGATCTTGTTGTCAAAAAGCTCAAGGGGAAGGGGGGAATGGATGCTCAGCTCCGGGTGGTCTACGTGTAAAACAACAGTGCTGAGCCGTAAACAGAGGGCGTTCAGGTACCAGCTGCCCTAGCAAGGCTTGGCAGCAGAAGCTTCAAGGAGCTCAGACCACCTTTGCTTTAGAGCTCAACACTGTCTATTTACATGCCATCAGGCCTTGATATGTAATACTGTAGTTTGCTTGCCGGTTGCCCAGCCGCCAGCCGAAAAAAAAAAAAAAAAAAAACAACTTTTTTGATCGCATGACGAAGATCTCGGAGCTTTCTTGGAGCCCCAGCAGACAGAAATCTATACCCTTCCACGCCATCGAGCAATTACCAAGCTTGAGGTTTCCATTTGCTACACTACTTTTCCAGTGACTGTGCGCGTACCTGTGGACTTCTTGTGGACTACGCTGCCGTGTGCCAAGAGGTAAAACCTGTAGTGTAGGCAGAACAAGTGAAGGAATACCCCGGGCCCCAACCTTGAAGTTGCCGTGGGCTGTGGCCGCCGCCGCGCTATCCAAGTCCGACCCATGCGAACGAACCCGCATCATCCACTCAAAAAAATAGAGGAACTCCAAACTTGTCACTGCAATTGAGAGCAGTTGCCGGAATCTGTCTCTGAACTTGCCGCCGCCGTCTCTTCGTCTCCTCGATTACCTAGCCTTGCCATTCGGTCGTCTCTCTGCCGACTCCGATCTAGTATATACCCCGATTGTTTACCTTATCTACTAGAGGTTCTCCTACGCATCACCACACATAACCATGGCTCCCACCATCCCGCCGCCCTCCGTCCCCATCCCGGCGGCCACGCCCGTCACTGTCCCGGCCGACTCCTCCATCTGGGATCGCGTCTCCAACTGGGTCTCGGAGCACAAGGCTGTTGTCTACACCATTGCTGGTGTTTCCGTCGTCATCACCACCGCCGGTGTTGTCTACTATCTCCGCAAGGGATCAGTACGTTGCATCCTTCTTCCGCGCATCTTCCCGCGTCCCGCGTCCCGCTGCTGCCCTGCGCCCTGCCCAGCTGCATGAGGCCTCGTTGTCATTCTGTACTAACGTTTGCGCCCACTCGCTCAGGAGCAGAAGGAGTCCGGTCCCAAGCTCAGCAAGAAGGAAAGGAGGAAACGGAAGCAGGCCGAGAAGGAGGAGGCCGAGAAGGCTTCTACTTCGGCCAAGTCAGAAGAGGCTGCTCCCACACAAGCCAAGGCCGCCGCCGTCGAGAGCGCCGACGAGCTGCCCGAGATCGATGAGGAATCCGTCGTCAGGCTATCCGAGGAGGAGCGCAAGGCTTACGCCGCCAAGCTGAAGGAGCTCGGAAACAAGGCCTACGGTTCCAAGGACTTCAACAAGGCCATCGACCTCTACTCCAAGGCCATCATCTGCAAGCCCGACCCCGTCTACTACTCCAACCGCGCCGCTTGCCACAATGCCCTCGCCGAGTGGGAGCAGGTTGTCGCCGATACCACCGCTGCGCTCAAGCTCGACCCTCACTACGTCAAGGCCCTCAACCGCCGTGCCAATGCCTACGACCAGCTGAGCCGCTACAGCGACGCTCTCCTCGACTTCACTGCCAGCTGCATCATCGACGGTTTCCGCAACGAGCAGAGCGCCCAGGCTGTCGAGCGCCTTCTCAAGAAGTTCGCCGAGAACAAGGCCAAGGAGATCCTCGAGACAAAGCCTCCCAAGCTCCCCAGCTCCACCTTTGTCGGCAACTACCTCCAGAGCTTCCGCTCCAAGCCCCGCCCCGAGGGTCTCGAGGACTCTGTTGAGCTCTCCGAAGAGACTGGTCTTGGTCAGCTGCAGCTTGGCTTGAAGCATTTGGAGAGCAAGACTGGTACTGGTTATGAGGAGGGCTCCGCCGCCTTCAAGAAGGCCCTCGACCTCGGTGAGCTCGGCCCTCACGAGGCCCTCGCCTACAACCTTCGTGGTACCTTCCACTGCCTTATGGGCAAGCACGAGGAGGCTCTCGCCGATCTCAGCAAGTCCATCGAGCTCGACCCTGCCATGACCCAGAGCTACATCAAGCGTGCTAGCATGAACCTTGAGCTCGGTAAGTCTTTCTCTTTCGTATGTTGATTAGAATTAGAGTTAACGCCTTTTTGTAGGTCACCCCGACAAGGCCGAGGAGGACTTCAACAAGGCCATTGAGCAGAACGCCGAGGACCCTGATATCTACTACCACCGCGCCCAGCTCCACTTTATCAAGGGGGAGTTTGCCGAGGCTGCTAAGGATTACCAGAAGTCCATTGATCTCGACTCCGACTTCATCTTCTCCCACATCCAGCTTGGTGTCACCCAGTACAAGATGGGCTCCATTGCCTCTTCCATGGCCACCTTCCGCCGCTGCATGAAGAACTTCGACCAGACTCCTGATGTCTACAACTACTATGGCGAGCTTCTTCTCGACCAGAACAAGTTCCAGGAAGCCATTGAGAAGTTCGATACCGCTATCGCCCTCGAGAAGGAGACCAAGCCCATGTGCATGAATGTTCTGCCCCTCATCAACAAGGCTCTCGCCCTCTTCCAGTGGAAGCAGGATTACGCCGAAGCTGAGCAGCTCTGCGAGAAGGCCCTCATCAGTAAGACAGCCCTATTTGTGAAATAGGTCATCAAATCTTGTGTGCTAACATAAACGCTTCCAGTTGACCCCGAGTGCGACATCGCCGTCGCCACTATGGCCCAGCTCCTCCTCCAGCAGGGCAAGGTCGTCGAGGCCCTCAAGTTCTTTGAGCGTGCCGCCGAGCTCGCCCGCACCGAAGGCGAACTCGTTAACGCCCTTTCCTACGCCGAGGCCACGAGGACACAGATCCAGGTGCAGGAGAACTATCCTGAGCTTGCCAGCAAGCTCCAGGGCATGAGCGGTGGTCCCGGCATGCGGTAAAAGCATGTCAAGATTACTGTAGCAATATAAAAAGGAAGAGAAATACAGAAAGCGATGAAGTTTGAAACGACATGAAAAGCAGTGTTGTACATTAAGAAAGGGTTCATTTTTTGGTTGTTGTTGCTGTTGTTGTAACGGTGTAAGGAGACTGAGGATGTCTGTCGGTGCCCGGTAAGGGGACGCGGGAATGAACGAATGGTGTTTACATAGGTTGGCCTGGATGGGATAGGATGCAATGCTTTTTTTTAATACTTCTCTCTTTCTCTTCTCTCTCCCTTCTCTCTCTTTTTCCCGCGATTCGACACAACCTCGTCACTACACATCATCATCATCATCATCATCATCATCAATCCATTGTCATCATATATCAAGTCATTGCATTCATGTCATGTTACGCTTTGGGGGGGTCAGATTGGCATTTTGATTTGGTTTCAAATGGAGTTCATGTCAATGTTCTTCTCTCAATCTGCTGTTATGGGCTAACTTCACAGATGGAGTTCGGTATGTTAAGAATATGACCAAGTAGTATGGTGTACATATTTCATGTTCAATTTGTAGTTGACAAGACTAAATAACCATGAACAGCATAGACATGAAAAGAAACATACGGTATACAAGGATCAAAGCGGACATCCTCCCTCAGTAAATGAAGAATGAAAAGAAATGAAATAAAAATAAGAGAGAATGAAGAGTGAATACATGAAAGAGTGGTTGTGAGAAGGTATTTCAAGAATATGGTAAGAGTGAGATTGAAGTGAAGAAGTGAATTGTGAGCGAAGAGCCTGTGAGTGGACTGGTGGATGCCCTTGAAGCACCGACGTGCGAGGGGAGTGAGTGTCGGGATAGTAGTATACAATTGACAGTCAGCATTTCATTTGAGCTTTACTTGATGAGACCATCTAGGCTCACTCTCTACGTACATAGGAACCATAACTAACGAGCATGTTGCTGAGCTATCGCATACTTGTTGATACTGAGTGTCTGTAGAGTAGAGCTGGGTTGTTGTTCTCCTTGTTTCGGTTTCAACAAGAGTGTGTTTACGTTTATATCGGGTTCTATTGGGGTTTCGCTCCAGTCATACACGACATCGAGACTGCAAACACACACAAGAAAACAAAAAAGAAAGACAGCCATCCGGACGGTGTAGTAGAAAGTAATTACTAATGTAAAAGAGTTTTGCACCCAAAAAACCATACGGGGAGTATAACATGAAGAAGCTGAGCCGTAGCTCACCTGAAGAAACATAAAAAAGAAACCCTTAATCCGTCCACCCGTCCATTCGTCATCCACCATCCATCCATGCGTCGTTCGTGATTATTACGTCCCGGAGTGTATTGTCCTGAAACAGTTCGTTCGTGTAAAACATGCTTTGCTGACATATCAACCCGTATGGATATCATATATATCCGTTCCACTCCCCCTCTTTCTTCTCTTCTCATGGGTATTTGTAATTGTTGCCTTGTGTACGTCTTGAGTTGGTATGGGCCATTACCAGCCCGCACCGTAGAATCTCTTTTCTCCAGCCATCGTCGCATTCCAATTCAGTCCGTAAGCCTGATTACCTCCGCCTGAAGGCACTGGCCTTGGAACCGTTGGGAGCGGCACAGGTGCCGGAGCCAGTGGAGGGATAACCGGCACCGGAATCACTTGCGCCTGCGCCTGCGACTGCTGGTCCGCCTGCTGCTGCTGCTGCTGCTGCGCCGGCGGCGGACTGGCCCCTTTCAAACCACCAGTCTCATCTGCATCTGAACCTCCCGAATCACCACGGAATCTCTAATTCTTCTTGTTCGAGAAGTAGACGCCCAGGCCGACGCCGAGCGCAATGGCAATGATGATGAGCACACACACCAGCAAGCAGTACCACTTCAGCTTGCGGCGGTTGCGGGCGTGCTTGACGCCCTTGTCGACCTCCTGGATGCCCTTGTCCATGTTGTCGTTGACCTGTTCCGTCTTCTGGACCACGTCGGCGATGACCTCGCCCTGCTGCACGATGAGCGTGTTAAGGTACTCGAAGAGTTGGGCGAGCTCTTGCATCGATTGCTCGACGCGGAGGAGTTCCTGGTGGCGGGCTTGGACGTTACCGAGGACGGCCTTGGCGGCGCCGACGCGGTTAGATTGTAGGAGCTATGGGCAGGAATTAGCAAGATTCAACTAAGAAAAAAAAGGAAAAAAATGGGGATCAACATACAGCACTCTGGAAGATTTGATCCTGCTGCATGTCGCCGTTGCGCACAGCGTCCTGTTCCTGGGGTGTCGCATCGGGATTAACAATCAACAGCTGACGAACGGCCTGCTCGCCAATCTGGCCCTTGTGACGGCGCTCCTCCACGAGGTAGGCCTGAATAGCATCCTTGTACAGATCCCTGAGGCGCTCGGCCTGGCGCTTCTTGGTGTTGAAGGTGCCGTCACCGGTCCGGGTGGCATCGGAGACAAGGTTGTCGACTTCGCTCTTGATCTGCGACTTGAGCTGCTCCGTCACAGTCTGCAGCTGCTCGAGGCCTGGGGGCGGGCGGCCGCTGGTGTCGGAGAGGGACTGTTGGTGAAGAGTGCGGATCTGGTCGAGGTTTGCGCGGAACTGTTGAATGTGGCCTTCGACGTCACGGACGCTGTTCAGGAATTCTTGCTGGGATAGAGGAGCGCCGGTGGTTGTGGTATCAGGGCCGTGAGGTTGACGTTGTTGCTGGCCGTATGTCTGCATCTCGTGAGATTCGGGCTGCTGCAAGGGAGTAGGTTGGTTAGTACGTGACCGAGATTGCATTGCGACGCATCAACATGATCGGATTGAATAAGTCGAAGGACACTATGGAGAAAGCTTGCTCACTTGACCGTAGCCGTTGTTGTCGTAACCTCCACCATAGTTGCTGCCATAGCTGCCACCATAACCGCCTTCCGCCGAAGGACCCTCATTGTAAGGGCTAGGCTGACCGTAGGGATTTTGATTATAAGACATGGTTGCTACTGTTTGGATAATTCTGAGATGAAGCCGCTTGTTCTCGATTCAATTGCACGGACGTGAATGTGCCAGTGGAGTGGTTGGCGATTTGTCGTTCTTCCAATGGAGATGATAATGAGAGGGGAAAAGGCCAATCGATTAATGGATTAATAACCTAGGTAGGTAGGTACGGATGGAAGACCGGGGGCGCCGGGTGGTACTATCGCCTGAATGGTTTTTGTTGTCGCAAAGTGGTCGAAGACAACAACAAGGGAACCTCGGAAAGGAAGGATTGCAGCAGCGACAATGGTGTGGTAGGGAAGGTAGTAAGATGGAACAAGAGCCCAGCCTCACAGAACCTCAACTGAAATGGATGGATGATGCCGCCCGCTGACCTAGTGTAGAACGATGCCTGCTTCTTTCTGCCCTGACCAGTCACCGAACGAACTGATTGCAAAAGACGGGGAGGGCAGGGCAGTGACCTGCAGCGACGGTGCGCTCTCGTTTAAATTTGGAGGGTGCAGCAGCGACGGAGAGTTCCAGGGGCGGCCAATGGCCAATGATTTGGGGGAAAGGAAGCGGGCTGTGGGCAGGCGATCTTCTAACGCCGGGCAAGTTTTTGGCGGTGCGGCCATGCTGTTAACGCAGTACGGCTTAGTCGTCCCAAGACGGAATAGTTTCAGGGCAGCCAGTTTTTCGTTAGCAAGGTACCGATGCCAACGGAGCGAATGACCCGCAAAATCCTTTTATTCTCGGTTTTCTTTTCTGTTTTTCTTCTTTTTTTTTCTTTTTTTTTCTTTTTTTTTTTTTTTTTTTTTTTTTTTTTTTTTTTTTTTTTTCTTTTTTTTTCTTTTTTTTTCTTTTTTTTTTTTCTTTTTTTTTCTTTTTCTTTTGCTTTGGTTTCTTACAGGGTTCCGTCTCCATGATCCGTTATGCCGGAGCAGAAAAGTTCAAGAAAGTTAGCTG
Organism: Neurospora discreta FGSC 8579; assembly: GCA_009805215.1. NCBI lineage: Eukaryota > Fungi > Ascomycota > Sordariomycetes > Sordariales > Sordariaceae > Neurospora > Neurospora discreta. The sequence goes on from RANX01000016.1 coordinate 487,708, forward strand.
GCTTCTGAATCACAGTGCTCATGAATGGTAGTTCAATCCAACCTATTACACACCTCAACAATGCCTTGAGATCAGAGACGTTCGTCACTTTTGTAGGACACGAACCCTAAACGGAGTTGATGGAAGGTCTATATTTATGTATCGAAGCTTCGAAGAGAAGTGGAAGGGCTGAATAGGGGCGGTGGCTGGGAGAGGATGATTCGTACTATATTTCGAGCTTCTACACACCATTCCGCGGAGCACTCTTGACCGTGGCTATGGATGATCCTCATCCCTGTCTCTCTGTTGATGGTGAATGCTGAGCCAGACTCTCAAAACTACAATGGGAAAAGAGTCTCGGTCGCAACGGATTCCCGAGCGACCCACATGAATCTGTTGCTGCGCTCAAGCTCAGCTGCAGACGGTCTGCACGAGATGCAGCGTCAAGGCACAAGCTTCAAGAGCTGACGACTGGCTGCTGCGAGGCTGTTGTTGCTGCCAGAAGATGGGAAGGAAGAGGGGAATGCAAAGTACAACTTTAACAGCCGTATGAACTCGTTCATGACAGTGGCAAATGTACCTCTAGTCAAGTCTCCGCAGTCCAAAAAACCCCCAACTTGCCGTAGCATTCACCACGTGGAAGGTAGTATGGCAAACTTCGGTAATGTAATTCTCCAATGGCGGAGGAATGGGGAAGTTGGAAACCATTCTGTTGCCGCCCCGGTGACGATATCGTCAATTGGTACTTGCACCAAGTTGGAAGGGAGGAACCAGTCGTGTGGAGCCTCGAAGAGAGCGTGCAGGCGGCCCCACGTCGACGTGCCCCCTCTTGTTTGGAAATGGAGCCCCAACGGGAAAAGGGGTCCTTTCTTTCTCTCCCACTGACAGAAAGCTTGGCGGGTCATGTTTCGAGTTCATGGAGTGTTCGCTTTCTGTTTCTGATCTCACTCATAGAGTTGCAAACTTCAGCCAAGTTCCCGCCTTGCTGCTTAGCCGGCCTGACAGACAGCCTTTCTTTCCTGGCATGCCACGATGACCGTGATTGAAGCACTCGTTTGATCACATGTTTTGTTTATTTCGCGCTCAGCTGAGAAATGATATACCTTTACACCCTCAACTCCGGTCCGTGTCCTTATATGTGAACCCAATGCTCTTTAAATTACATCCAAATCCCAACATTGGTATCTCATGAGACGGCTGCTCCCATTTTCGTCCCATCATCCAGCCCGATCTTTGTGTGCATGACCTCCAATAGTGTTTACATGTCTTCGATAGACATGATATCCTCGTTTCACCGCGAGAATCTTCCAGTCCTCACGGCCGCTCGGCAAGCAGCCGCCCAGCAACCACGCCGATCACCAGTCAGACGTTGATGCTATCATCTTTGGTTCCACCAGACCGCCGAAGTTTGAATACAATGTTCGCTACCTTGGCCAGCCACTGTTTACCTTGGGCGATAGACGAGGATATATGCGTAAATTCGTCTAGGTATCTGAGCGGTCTTCCCATCGTCTCCTGCTGCTGAGCAGCAGACAGATTGATGAGATGGGCTTCCCGCCACCAGACACAATCTTCGCGTTTCATCTGGCTGCCCTTGTTTCGGTTTTGTCCGGCGCAATCACCAAGTGCAGTGCTTTACGTTCGTAGCCCAGCAGCAGCTTGTCTCAGTAGCTATGCCCACTTGCGGTGCCCTTTCACCCGATCACCCATATCGAGAACCACACGACTATAGCGGTCCTTTCGTTATGATCACGGCTCAAAAGTAGTTCTTTTTCCGGCTGGTCCTGGTGTACTGGCTGAGGTGCCATTCAGTATCCGCATCCTTGTTGTCGAGGGTGCCCATGGTGATCTTGAAGGGCTTCATCGTGAACCGGGGTCCAACCTCACTGAGCTCGACCGAGTCGTACGAGGTACGGACGTAGACATGGTGCCTGACCTCAATGGTGTCGTCGTTATTGACGAATGTAATGACTCTGTTGCCGACGTTGGGTTTCTGTGTCGGCTCGCGGGGAGGAAAGAGGTGCTTGAGGATCTTGACCACCCGTTCGCCGAGCTTGGTGCTGAAGCCCTCGAAAATCAACCTGGGGTAGCTTTCGCTGACTGTGCCCTTTATCGACTTGGGAATATCGGCGCGGAGAACGACGTTGTGGAGGGAGAAAATGAGCGTCGGGCCATGGGGCTTTAGCAAAGGTTAGAAAATGCTTTCCGCAAGCAAAGCAACATGGCTGGTGGGATGACGTACGAAATGGGAAATGGTCATGGCGGTAGGGACACCACGATGTTCGTGTAGCAAAACAACATCCGTCAAGTTTTGCGCCTTGGCGGCACCAACAAGGTCCTCCAAAACGAGGTTACCACGGTTCAGTCGAACACTGGTGGGCAGTAGGAGACGAATTTCTTTGCTGAACTGGCCGAGTCTGCTGGAGGGATCGCGACTTGTTGTAACCAAGATTCTGGGGTCAATGACACCTGACAGCTCCGAGTATTCGTCGTCGATATCGATAGCGTCTCCGTTCACATCCCTCGAAACATCGTAGTCGTAGTCCTTTCGCAGTTCCTTGTCCTTGGCGATCTCGGGGTCGAGCGGCTTGCCCGAGGCCAGGGCAGACCTCAACTTGGCGCGCTTCTCTGCAACCTCAGCCTCCTTGAGCAGGATGGCCCTGCGGTAAAGGTAGTCCCGCCTTTGGCGAGCCTGCTTTCTCTGTTGCAGTTGTTAGTCAGTCAGGGACGTTGGGAGGCTTGGAGAAGATTCAGAATAACTAGGACACTTACAATCATTTTGCTGTGTTGAAATCCTGATCAGGCGGTGGTGATAAGTAATTCGGAGGGGAATGCGCAGGGCTCAAAGAGTCGTGTTGTCTGCCAGGCGAGGATGTCGATAAGAATTAAGGCTGCGAAGACTGGCAGAAATTCAGATGTCCGGATCGATACACTAGTGGTGACGACAGGGGTGTTCAACGAGAAAAAAAGTCAAAGTTGCATCAAATGGGACCAAGCGCGGGGTGCACGGACCCTTCTTAGCTGGGCGGGATTTCTTCCCGTCGATTTGCGCCTGCCGGGAATGATGAGATCGCGCCTGGTCTGTACAACCACCACCCTAAAACGCCACCTTCCTCCCCTTGTAGTTTCTCAGTACCTGGCTGTCTGCTGTCTACAGGGCAGTTTCAGGCGCTGTGACTGAACTATATAAGGTACCTAGGTAGGTAAGTACTGGCTGGAGCTGCCGGGCTGCTGACAGAAGGCCAACCTCACGCCCACGGGTATCAAACAAACCTCAACAACCTCCACGGGCAACCGTGACCCGTTCGCCAACGCAAAGACATCCACCCGCAAAATTCCCCAAGCGAACAACGACCGCAACCGAGCACCCCAACAACGGCGGCAACCAAACCGGGCATTCGCTTCACAACACCAAGAACCACCAACCCGATAACTACTAAGTAGTCTCACACTACACCATCACCTCGACGTTCTGGCAGTGTCGTTCTTCGTTACGAAGCCCCCGCGCGCAACACAGCCCGCACGCCGATCCAATTCGTTTCTGCGATGATGTGACCTTTAAGACGACTACCAAGCCCATAATCTCCATACATCTTTCCAGAGTCCCGCATTGCGACAATCCGCAATACGACACCACACTTTACCTTTCCACAAAATTTCCGGGTGTGAACTCCCCAAGGTACGCCACTAGTCTGTATGCCATGTCTATGTAAACACAAAAGATACACATACTTTCCCACAGCCCGCCCAGCAACTACTACCCTACAGGTTGGCCCGCGGCGTATATCAACAGTGCCAGCAGTCTCGTCTCCCAACGATAGCTGCCTCAATCTACCACGTTTTCGTTCGACTTTTCCTCCCAGACACTTACTGATCAGTTGCTGGTGCTCCAGAGTTTACCTCCGTCAACCCACTCGCCATCATGGCCAACATGGAGGTGTCCTTTACACACCTTGGAAACCATTTGGTTTCCGACTCTGCTGCCGCCATCAAGGCCGGTGGCTCCGACGAGCTCTCTAATATCGATCCTGATGAAAACCTCCTCTACGGTGTCTACGGTGGACGTGGTCCCCGCGGCAATGGTAGACGCCGCCACGATGACGATGACAACGAAACCGAGGTCCTCGATGACGATGATGACGAGAGTTTGGCCAGCGTTCCAGTCGACGGCATGAAGAGCCTCAAGCTGGATGCCCCCATGGAGGAGAAGGAACTGCCTCCCCACGCTTGCGCCTACTGTGGCATCCACTCGCCCTCTAGCGTCGTCAAGTGCCTTACCTGCAACAAGTGGTTCTGCAGCGCCAAAGGAAGCGCCTTTTCGTCCCATATCGTCAACCACCTCGTTCGAGCCCGTCACAAGGAAGTTCAACTTCACCCCGAGTCTTCCCTCGGCGATACCGTCCTCGAATGCTACAACTGCGGCACCAAGAATGTTTTCATCCTCGGTTTTATCCCTGCCAAGTCAGATACGGTTGTGGTCCTTCTCTGCCGCCAGCCGTGTGGTGCTAGTACCTCAACCAAGGATATGAGCTGGGATATATCTAGGTGGCAGCCCTTGATCGAAGACAGGGCTTTCCTCAACTGGCTCGTCACCCCTCCCACGGATGCTGAGCAGCTTCGCGCCCGCCATCTCACGCCGCCCATGATCGCCAAGCTCGAGGAAATGTGGAAGGAGGCACCGAACGCGACTGTTGCCGACCTCGAGAAGAGTGCTGGAGTCGATGATGATCCTCACCCGGTCCTGCTCAAGTACGACGACCCCTATCATTATCAGAACATCTTCGGCCCTCTCGTCAAGATGGAATCCGACTACGACAAGAAGCTGAAGGAGGCCCAGTCTGAGGATGGCCTTCAAGTCCGCTGGCATCTGGGTCTCAACAGCAAACATGTCGCCAGCTTCATCCTTCCCAAGATCGAATCTGGTGATGTAAAGCTGGCTGTTGGCGATGAGATGCGTCTCAAGTACAAGGGAGAGCTGCGCCCGCCTTGGGAGGGTGTTGGATATGTCATCAAGATTCCCAACAACCAGTCCGACGAGGTTGAGGTGGAACTCCGGAAGTCGGCCAATGACAAGTCTGTCCCGACGGAATGCACACACCAGTTTTCGGCCGACTATGTGTGGAAAGCGACTTCCTATGACCGCATGCAGCTAGCCATGAAGACTTTTGCCGTCGACGAGATGAGTGTTTCTGGTTACATCTTCCACAAGCTGCTAGGACACGAAGTTCAGGTTGCTCCGACCAAGATTACGATGCCCAAGAAGTTTCACGTTCCTGGTCTCCCTGAGCTCAATGCCAGCCAAATTGCCGCCATCAAGCAGGTCTTGTCCAACCCTCTGAGCCTTATCCAGGGTCCTCCGGGAACTGGCAAGACTGTCACTTCGGCCACCATCATCTACCATCTTGCCAAGATGAGCAACAGCCAAGTTCTCGTTTGCGCCCCATCCAACGTTGCTGTGGACCAGCTCTGTGAGAGGATCCACCGAACTGGCCTGAAGGTCGTTCGCTTGACCGCCAAGTCCCGTGAGGATGTCGAATCCTCTGTCAGCTTCCTGGCTCTCCACGAGCAAGTTCGCATGAACACTACCAACAAGGAACTTGATGGTCTCGTCAAGCTCAAGACTGAGACTGGTGAGCTGTCTTCTCAGGATGAGAAGAGGTTCAAGCAGCTGACGCGCCAGGCTGAGCGTGAGATTCTGCAGAACGCCGATGTGGTGTGCTGCACTTGTGTTGGTGCCGGAGATCCGCGACTCTCTAAGATGAAGTTCCGTAATGTGCTCATCGACGAGTCTACACAGTCTGCCGAACCCGAGTGCATGATTCCACTGGTCCTTGGATGTAAGCAGGTTGTCTTGGTTGGTGACCACAAGCAGCTTGGCCCTGTCATCATGAACAAGAAGGCTGCCAAGGCTGGCCTTAACCAGTCGCTCTTCGAGAGGTTGGTCAAGCTTCAGTTTACCCCCATCCGCTTGAAGGTCCAGTATCGTATGCATCCTTGCCTCTCTGAGTTCCCCTCCAATATGTTCTACGAAGGATCGTTGCAAAACGGCGTCACTGCTGCCGAGAGACTCCGCAAGGATGTCGATTTCCCCTGGCCGGTCCCTGAGACTCCCATGATGTTCTGGTCCAACTTGGGCAACGAGGAAATCTCGGCATCGGGCACATCGTACCTCAACCGGACTGAGGCTGCTAATGTCGAGAAGATTGTCACACGCTTCTTCAAGGCTGGTGTCAAGCCTGCCGACATTGGTGTCATCACGCCGTACGAGGGTCAGCGCAGCTACATTGTCAATACCATGCAGAACACCGGCACATTCAAGAAGGAATCGTACAGAGAAGTTGAAGTCGCTTCCGTTGATGCCTTTCAGGGTCGGGAGAAGGATTTCATCGTGCTGTCCTGTGTTCGCTCCAACGAGAACCAAGGCATTGGTTTCCTTTCGGATCCCCGTCGTCTCAATGTCGCCCTCACTCGTGCCAAGTACGGTCTGGTGATTATCGGTAACCCCAAGGTTCTCTGCAAGCATGAGCTCTGGCACCACCTTCTCGTCCACTTCAAAGACAAGAAGTGTCTCGTCGAAGGCCCCCTCACAAACCTTCAGCCTTCCCTTTTGCAGTTTGGCAGACCTCGTCAGGCCTATCGGCCGCAGCGCAGCCACACTCAACATGTTGCCAGCGGTCCCTCTAATGGTCGGTACGCTGCTGCTGCTCCCTTGACTGCCGGCTCCGTCAGGGATTATGAAACTGGTTCTATGGTCTCGTATATCCCGGATGATGTCTCATCCATCCACAGCTCCGCCCTGGGAGGTGCCGTTTTGAGCTCTGGTTATCCTGCCATGTTCTCGAACTTCCACCCTGAGGCATGGCCTGGTCTGCCGTGTGCTGGTCCCAATGGACGCCCGGGCGCCAAGGGCCGTGGTCGTGCGACAGAGAGTATCGCAGGCGAGAGCGTCGCCAACAGCGAGTTCACTGATGCCACTTCCAGTGTCATCGGCGGCAAGGGTATCGGTCAGGGCGGCGCGAGTCTCGGTGCTGGCCTTAGCGAGGCCATCGGATCTGCCCGCCCTACTTCTTACAGCCAGAGCGATCGCCTTAAGCAGTATGTCGAGAGCAATGGTCGCATGGGAGTCGGCAACGGATATCGCCGTTACGATGACGACGAGAAGAGCGTCAGCACTGCTTTTGCCAGCCAGATCGGGACAGGTTTCGATTGAGCGGTAAGCTCCTAGGCGTTGTTGGTCTCCCTCTTCCCTCCTGTGGAAGCGCACGACACAATGCTTTTAGTTCGCTTGAACCTGAACAGGGGTATAGCAAATGGACCTCTTATGAGTCACTTGGTGAGCACGACAGAATGAAACTTGTTCTGTCGACACGCTACCGATAGCCTTTGGGCTGGCGGGCAGACATCTTACCCTTCTCCAGCTTGGATTTGCCCAACTGAAGCTGCAAGGAGTTGTCGCTGCTCTCTGAAAACCAATCCTTCGCATAGGCTTCTCCAAGGTGTGGGTGATCAGCCAAGATACCTTCTGCGCATTAGTTTCGTGCAAGCTGAACCCCAAGCAACGGGAACAAAGCATCTTTACACCTCCGTCTAAGGTCGTACACCTGATCCGACGTGCATACGGATTCAGGCAACAGACGGGTGTTCGAGGAGGGTTCTGTCATCCTAGGATGTACGGAGCCGGGGGAGGTCGACCCACACTTGGTATCGGGCGGAAACGTTGGGTTAGCTGACGGTCGAATTTGCAAGGTTGCGGAGGCGCCCTGGTCCAATGCGATCTACCAGGAAGAACTTAGCTCTCTATCTGTTTCTCCAGGGCAGGTGGCAAGTTGAATATCTTCCTTCGTGGACTGATGGACGATTGAATGAAACGGCAAAGCCTGCGAGTCAATCAACGCAGTGTGGTTCACACCGATACGCTCCCTCTCAAGCTTTCAAGTACCACCAGCCCGAGTTAGTTTTTCACTTCGTTTTTTAAAGCGTGCTTCACAGAGACTCGTCTAGGCTCCCATACCCTCCTTGTAAGAGAAGTCGGTTGATAAGCAGCCTGGCCAATCCAGCGAGCACTGCTGCGTTAGATAGTTGAAAGTCGTCCTCTGGACTTCCTAACCAAAGTCACTCATTATGACCAGAGACGGGGCAGAGATAGTTTTCACACAGAAAAGAGATGAGAGGAGTTTACATGGTCAAGAAACGGAAAAGAAAAACAGAGAAAAAAAATAGGGGGAGGCAAGAGGGAAGAAAAAAAAAAAAGAAACAGCGTTGGATGATTATCTAGTGGAAGGGTTGCGCAAGAGGAGTAGATGTGACCCGTCATAGCTATTCACATTTACTCACACTGGAAATCTGAAAGCGTATGGGTACCTATTTAGATAGCGTATTTGAACTTCATTTCCTGCTGATCTTCATCAGTTCTCGCCGTGACAACGAAGGTGGGTAAATGTGTAGTAGCACTACGTGACGCTTCCTACGGTTAGTATACACCGGCCATTCAAGCCATCTTGCACATCATACAAGGTCTTAAGAAGAAAACTGGTGCCCTTCTGCAGCAGACTTTGTTCACCTGCTGTAGTAGAGGGCCGAGAATGTGAACAAAAATGAAATAAACTTGGAATCACGGAAGAAACATCTGCTTCGAATCTGTCGAGGCAGTAAATCGCAAACACTATGTGTGATACGGTTATTGACTGAGTACCCAACCACTGTAAATGTTGGTAAACCATATATTATGAGTTGACGATATCCCTTTCCAATAATGTGGTATTATATTACTACAAGTGATCTTTAGTCTAGAAGCTCTGTACTCTTGTTTTCGTACCTGCTTACGTTCCTCTGTCTCTTTCTCTCTCTCTCTCTCTCCCTCCTCTTAGCCAATTGGTATCTCTGTTTTGCTTCTTTGAGCTTTGGATTTATTCCGTCCCATCCCTTCCCATCCAGCCATGCTTCATGCATCCTCCCCCTCTTCGGTATTATTGTAGTTTTCTTCGTCAACTGTATATGTATGTGGTGTACATCTGTAATGAGCGTCGCCATGACATATGAGAAAACCGGCTCACACAATGGCCGGACTTGATAGAGCGTCCCCAGGACAGCTGTTGTCTTCTTGCGTCGCGCCGATTCACTCACTCACTTCGAATCGAACGCTTTCCTTCTTTCAGATTCTACACCTTCACTGATAACGCAAACTCAATGGCTCGGACTTAAAGCTGAAAGTTCAACGAGTTCGCCCTACTGCTCGGCTGTCCTTTCAGATGCGCCGAGGACCCCTTGAACAAGCTCTGCCAGATGTAGGCCTCGCTGAGCAAGAGCTCAATGTCCTTCTCTGTCCACTCGCGCGTCGGTAAGGATTGCAGGAACATCATGATCTCTTGGAAGTCCATCTTGACGAGCTTGTCGGACCATTTGACGAGGAAGGCAGCGCAGACGTAGAGGTGGAATTCTGAGAAGCCTTGTTCTTCGGCCTGTGTTTTTGGGTTTGAGTGTTAGCTAGCTGGGGAGAAGGCAGACCAACAAAAAAAGAGGGTAAACGAGAGGGGGAAAAGTACTAACCATGTAAGTATCCCACATCCTGATCGTGTTCTTGACACTGATTTCCCTCATCAACAGACAGTTCATCCACCTGAAGCTGAATTGGATAAACTCGACGTTCTCCTCCTCCAAGTGCTTCGCCAGTCCGGCGTCGATCCTCTGCGTCAGGTCCCTCAGCGCCGCCACCTGCCTCTGAATGCCCGGCTGCGCAACAATGTAGTGGTCCTGTATGCCGTCCAGCAGCTTGGTCAGGCACCAGAACGTGTCAGCCTCGACGGCGTCCAGCACCGCCCTAGGAAGCTGGCCCGGGTCCATACCGCGCTCTATGTCTGGGTCTGTGATATATGTGCCCAGAAAGACTTGCCAGAAGGGCGTCACCAGATCGTTGATGCCTTGTACGTAGCCGCTCGCTGGGTGTCGGACCGCCCATACGTAGAGGATACGCTCCAAAGAGCGCTGTGTTGCTTCATAGCCATAGAGCTCGATGTGTGGGTTCGTTCGAGGGACATCAATGCTGATCTGGTGCCAGATGGCTTCGTCTAAGCCGCGGTTGCCTCCGCCTCCCTTGCCGGTGGACGGTGGTGGAGCGCCACCTGCTCGTTCAAAGGCTTGTCGTACACCGTCCAGGTATTCTTTTCGTTTGCGCTCCAGTGTGGCCACCCTCCTTTCACTGTTGGTGGGGAGGTAGCTTAGCAGGAGCTGCCACGTCATGGCCCTAACTTCTTCTGGCACGCCGGACCAGGCCAGGGCTCGGAGGTCGGCCAGAGGGATTGTTGACGATTGAAGGATCTTTTTGAATTTGTTGATCCTGGTGATCCTCGAGTTGACGGCATCAATTTCCTTCTGGGAAGCATTAGGTGCTACTGAAGGGTGGTTGATTAGATGTAGCGCGTTTGCGGGATCGCGGAGTATGTCTCTGTACTGTGGTCGTAGGATCTTGCCTTCGGTTTTCTTGGGCATTGGGTAGGCAGATGCTGGTCGCTCGATGGCTATGTCGGCGCTGTCCGAGTATCGACGTGCGGTTGAGTCCGTATGCGTGTTTGTCGCAGTTCCTCGGCTGGTTCCTTGTTCAGTCTTTGCTGCTATCCGGCGCGACCTCCTCTTCATGCTGGACAGACTGGGAAGCCCAAAGTCATCGTCGCCATCGTCTTCGTAGGCGTATACATCGTCTCCGTCGTCGGCCGCCCAATCTTCGTTGGTGCTCGTTATGAAGTTCATGTAGTTCTGAAAAGGAGGGGATGTTACCCCTTTGATATGGGGCGAGGCTGTATTATTGGAAGTGGTTCGGCCCAGGGCAGAGGACGAAGGAGGAGGGGTTCGTGGTCGCGATCCGGAACTAGACAGATTTCTGGTTCAGTCTATAGTCAGTAAAGACGTCGTTCCCAAAAACAACACCAGCGCCAACTAACGCACAATGAATCAAACTTGAGCATATCGGCATGAGAGTAGGCAGCGCCAACGACCTTGCCCGAGTCGCGCGTGGTCGTCTTCTTTAGCGGGGCATCCTTCTGGGGCGCTCTCCAAAAAGGGGAGCCAGAGCTGTCGCATTGTCCGAGTCATGTCAGTGTTTCCGTCTTGGAATCTAGAATAGGATTTGGACTTGAGACATACTCGGACCTGTCTGGAGCCATGACGGGACATGGGATTAGCAACTGGTGAACAACGAGGGGGCTGTAGTCGTCAGGACATACCAACTTGCACCATCTCCTGCTGGTGTAGCGACATCATGGCCTGTTAGCATGGGAGCCAAACACACTTTGAAATGAACCACTAACACATACCTGGGGAGACCCTTTCTTGCCCGAGCTCGAAGAGGAAAACATTATTACTATGTGAGTGGGTATACAAACAGGATAGATGATTACAAGCGCAATCGCACCACCATTCCCTTGTCACGATGTCGTTCGTTGAAAGGGACGGAGGGAATCTCCATGGAGCTAGACAGGCAGGCAATGGAATGATGGCCGTTCCCGTTTATTGATGCCGTGGTTGTGCAGTGTTAAGCCCATCGGCTTGTTTCCTGGGGTACACAGCGGTTGCCACTAACACATCGGCGGCTTGGCTTTTGGCAACCACCCGCGTCTTGCCCGGGCATCTCATCTCGGTGTCTTTGCCTTCCCGTTCCAGCAGTGATTGACTTGGATAGGTACAGTCCGCCTCTCACAGCTCGCCAGCTGTTCGCCAGCCTCATACGGGCAGGACAGCCCGCCGATGTCGCCCATGAGGTTACCTCTAAACTTACAGCGCATGGGCGGCCCAGAAGGTATGATAAGGTGCGCTGGACCGCCCCTTCCCCGCAGGTACGGCCTCGTTGTACACGCTGTTTCTCATCGCCCACGCGCCTAATTGGCCCTTGCAGAAACACGCGAATGCCACCTAGTGCCGTATGTAACGCCTTTTTGTTAGTACCGGCCCCAAGTCATGGTTGACGGAAGGGGCCCCATTCGTGGTGCCGGGTGCCCTGAACCGGGGTCCACCCGACCGAACCTTAACACTCGGCGCCAAACTGGGACTGCAGGGCAGCGGCGAGGCCCTGGCTTTCCAGTTCACTTGCACTCCGCCTTGGGACTGAGGCAGGCAGACCCGGACCCGACCTGATGGAGTTCCGGTTTCTTCAAAAGCAAACGACGTCCACTTTTCCACCATCCACTTCCACTTTCCTACCCAGGTCATCCAGCAACAACAACCACATCGATCCGACCTATCTTGGACTTGTACATCCAATCGGTCCGTCTCCAAATCCGGGTCTATTGATCTGAGGAAGGAAACGACAAGCACCCGACTTCCACTTCTACTTGAGCTGCTCCGAGGTCCATCCGCCGCCGCATCTGATTTCTTGCGACAACCCGACCACTACGATCTATTCGCGTCTCGCCGCTTCTCTCCTCCTTTGAGAAGTCTTTCGGCTTGATCTGCCTCTAGCAGTTCTACGCCGGCTTACGCCATCCAAGCGTCACGCCACATTGATACTACATAGTCTCGAACAACTTCAACACTCATCTCTTTTCCATCTTCGATACCCAGTATTCAAACACACAGCAACCGCCACAATGGCCGAAGCAGAGAATTACGAGGACGACCTCTTTGACGACCTGTACGTTATCTCGGTTTCCCTGGTGACACCAAATCTGAACATGATCTGACACTCTTGCGAACTAGGTACAACGACGACGACGCTCCTGCTGCCTCAAAGCCAGCCGCTGCACCAGCTTCCGCCCCGACCACAGCTCAGACTTCAGCTACTGAGCAGCCTTCTCAACACCAACAGCAACAGCAGCAACAGCAAGAGCAGCAGCAACAAGCTACCGCCGTCCAGCAGTCGGCTGCTGACAACTACGGAGGATCCAACGACTACAGTCAGCAAGGCTACTACAATGGAGGTAACGGACAATACGGCAACGACGAGGAAGAGGACGAAGACGAAGACGATATCGACTTCAATCTTGGAAGCGGTCCGTCGACCTCTGTCGCGCGCCATGACGACGACAACCAAAACAACAATAACAGCCAGTCTCAATCGCAATATCATGCTCCCCCACCGACCCAGGCCCAACACAAGGGCCCTAATGCTAAGGAAGATGGGTAAGTCACATCCCCTTGATGCTATTCGTGACACGCGTATATGCTCGTAACACCCCCCCACCCCCCGTACAACCCCTACCCATATCCTCGATTTCGCCCGATGCAGCTGCAGCCCCGCCCTGGTTCTCCCACATGAAGAGATGAACACCTACTCGAGACCCGCTCGGGACGTGGCGTCCTAGAACTGCTCCGTTGGTCTGGTAGGAAACAGAAGGATTGGGCGGCGCAAGGACCCGATGAACACAGTAGAGTCTTGGTACCAGACACTCTGAGTTAGTCTGGCGCGTATGGGTGAACCATACCGTATGGATGCTCCAGGGATTACAAGACTGCAAGTGGTCGAAGGCAGGAAAGGGTCGCTCCCCGCTATGGACGTGAACATGGAAAATCGGGAGAGAAGAGGCTGGAAGCCGTGGACGTGTCCAGGGTCACGCCAAGGATCAAGCTTCGACGTCAAATTGATCCCGGAGTACGCTCCTGTCTGTACTACAAGAATGGTGGATGGCCTTGCGGAGGTAATCTTAATAGGGCGTGAGGGAACCGGCTTCCTTTTGCCAGGAGGGTCGATGAGCCTGCAGCCAGAGCAAGATTAGCAGCGAGAAGGGCAGCACCCAGAACAGATACAGACAGTACCTAGCTTGACGGTAGCAAAGAGCTCGAGACAGCAAAAATTCGAAGAAAGATTCCGGCACACCCAGAGACCACTTGGAAAGTGGAACATTGCTGCGCTGCTGCATCTTCTGTTCACTCTGGGAACTGCCGTAGCATACCCCCACCCTGGCCCCTTTCCGTCAAGTCAAGTCAGCATTCGGCACATTAGGACGGCAGTCGTCTCGGAACCCTTGAGAACATCGCGGAGGCAGCTTCAAACTTTTGTCATTCGCCAAATGACAATCATCATACGGTCTTTCGGTCGGTGGGCTCCGCCAACTTGCGACACCAACAGGAGAATCACATCCATTGCCACACGCCACAGTCAAACACCAGGCCCAGTATAAACAAGATGAAGGATAGTTCTTCGGATATTGACGGTGGAGCCCATGCTATATCAAGGATCATGACGGTAGACGGTCAATGTGGTCATACTAGAGGTCTGGGATATACATTACCTGAGGCTGCTCAAATCCTGACGCAACGGCTGGGCAAACGGGCTTGCTGCCCCTGTTCACGCTATATGCACGCCCAGCTCCAAACAACGGCTACAAACATGCTTCCGCATCATACTGATTGGTAGCTCAAGGGTTCGCATGTAGCCATCTGCGGACTCGCTCGGGATTTGGGTGTCTAAGGGGCAACGCGGTTGGGGCTGTTTGCTTGACCACTGCACAACCAAGTCACTCACAATGTCTTTCTCACATCCACACTTCATCTACTCAAGCCCACTCTTTTTACCACTGCCCTCATGTTACGCTTACTCGTTCATATCCAGGTACTATAGACTGCTCAAAAGATGAAGTTAACTGACATATTGCGCGCTTTGTGTTTTCTAGGAAGATGTTTATTGGTGGCCTTAACTGGGAGACTACCGACCGTAAGCCTTGCCATTTTCCCCATCCTCCACACATGGTGATTGTTGTCCTCAAGGGGCACTATATATACCATATTCTCCTTATGGCAGTTGTACTGATACCGGTCTCGTGACTTTCTATAGAATCACTGAGAGATTACTTCTCGCAGTTCGGCGAGGTTGTTGAATGCACCGTTATGCGAGATGGCGCTACTGGTCGCTCGCGTGGCTTCGGATTCCTTACATTCAAGGACCCCAAGACTGTGAACATTGTTATGGTCAAGGAACACTATCTTGACGGCAAGATCGTAAGTTTCCCCGCTATAGCTCGTCTGAACTGTCAAATTAGTGGCCACTAACTCATTCTCCTTCCAGATTGACCCGAAGCGCGCCATTCCCCGCGATGAGCAAGAGAAGACTTCCAAGATCTTTGTTGGTGGCGTTTCTCAAGAGACTACGGACCATGAGTTCCGCGAGTACTTTGCCCAATTCGGCCGTGTCGTCGATGCCACTCTCATGATGGATAAAGACACTGGCCGTCCCCGTGGTTTCGGCTTCGTCACTTTCGAGTCCGAAGCCGGCGTTGAGGCGTGTCTCTCTGCCAACCTTGAGATCCATGGTAAGCCTATCGAAGTCAAGAAAGCCCAACCCCGCGGCAACCTACGCGAGGAGGCCGAGGAAGCTGCTAGACGCGGTGGCGGTAAATTCGGCCAGCGCCGCAGCGGTCAGCAAGGCGGTGGCATGGATGATGGCTCCGGCCAAGGCGGTATGAACGTCATGGGCGGCATGGGCGGCGCCGGCACTGCCGGTATGACACCCCAACTCATGGCCCAGTATCTCCAGCGGATGCAGCAGGCCTTCCAGATGATGCAGCAACAGATGGCCATGAACAGAGGCATGCAAAATCCCATGGTCCAAATGATGCAGATGCAGCAGATGCAACAAATGCAGCAACAGATGCTGGCCGCTCAGCAAGCCCACGCCGCGGCTCAGGCAGGTGCAGGACAGCAAGGCAACGGTGGCCGCGCTGGTAGTGTCGGCGCGGGTCAGGGGCCTAACGCGCAGAACCCCCAGGCGATGGCCGCGGCCATGGGCATGAACCCGGCGATGATGCAGCAGATGATGGGCGGCGCTGGCGGTCCCGGAGCCAGTGGTGCTGATGGCGGTGCCGGTGGTCCTAAGGGGGGATTCAGCGGTTTCGACGGACAGCAGGCCTTCGATGGCCAGCAGCGCGGTCCCGGCGGCGGTAACCGCGGTCCTCGTAACGATGCCGCTGGTGGCAACTACGGCGGTGGAATGCCCGGTGCTGGAGCGGGCTACAATATGGGCGCCACCAGCTGGGAGGGAATGTACGATGACGTCCCCCAACCGATGATGGGCGGCCCCGGTTTCGGTCCTGGCATGGGCGGCATGGGTATGGGTATGGGCGGCGGCATGGGTGGTGGTGGCGGTGGTGGTGGAGGACGTGGTGGTTTCCATAAGGGTCGCGGTCATCACCATGGCAGCAGCGGTGGTCATCAGCAGGGCGGCCATCAAGGCTCGCACTCGCCCGGCGGACCGGTTGACCCGGCCAGTGCACCTCCTCCTAACGCCCCTACGGGTCCGAAGAACGCTGGCAAGCCTGGTGCAAACTATCGTGGTGGTGGAAGGGGTGGATCCAGGGGCTTCCATCCTTATGCAAGGGGTTAGATTTCTTTTGTGTAGAATGGGTGATGATAAAGGGAGCTTCATCATCGATCGGGAAATCCCTGCAGAAACAAGTGGACGAAAGGAGGTCTTCAGCTCCTTGTTTCTGAGTAACCACCCCCAAGCCGCCAGCATGGTACAGAAGATCAAGAGTACAACTCTGGCAGCCACCGAACAACAACAACAAAACTCAACAGCAGACAACCGGCGTGATCCATTCCCTGTGAGGAGCAACGGCGGGGAGAAAGTTGCGCGGTGGATCTGACGGGGACGATGAGCTTAGGAGAGAAGAAGGTCGATGAACGAAGGAAGGGGGCGGTTAGTGGCTGAAGGACTGAAATGGCGTTGGAGTTTGATCAATTAATCAACTGTTTTTGATTTGGTTGTTTTGGTTCTTGCTCACTCATAAAGTCTCAAATAACTCAAAGGTGGTTTTAGTCTTTTCAAATACAGCCTTTTTTTTTTCTTTTTTTTTTCTTTCTTTTTTCCAACTGTACACTATAAGAATGTCCTATATCGAAATTGATTGTCTTTTGTCCATATCAATTTGGTACAGTCCTAGAAGCATTACTATGGAACAGAATACCCAACGTTCGTCATATGCACCTTTCGGCTTCCAAGATTGATGAAGTTGTTCTGGGTTCTGGAGGTGTGTGGTTATTCTGTCCTGGCTTTAGTGCGCACGTCGTGATTCAAAGATTTCCGAATCAACTCCTGAAATGCAGACTTCTTATGCTACTGAACAAAGTCTATCTATATCCGACAGAGGCTGGCACTAGCTAGATAAATAGGGGGTCGCCTCGGTTCGTTTTACCCAAAGAGGAAAGGAAAAGAAAAACAAAAGAAAGAAAAAAAAAGACCGCCATATCAGACAGAATGCACGCGACAAGAAGATCTTCCAATATATCTCATCCTCCCTTTCTTTCTCAGGCTGGACATTCATTGTCAGGTGCAATAATGATGCTTCCCCGTCGTCTGGTTCCAAAACCTATGAGTCATCCAACTGTTTCCTGTGGCGGATGTATTTCGTGAACTACGGTAAGTGGAATGAGAGGGGTCAGCGATCGGATCTACGAAACGAACTACACACATATTTTACGTTTGTCCGAATGGATGGGGTTGTAGGTGATATCTCGCCGGCGGAGGGAGAGCGAGATGAGGATTAGTATGATTATCTGATGTTTCAAGAAGCGCGCGTTGAAATGGGAGAAGAAAATTAATGAAATAGGACTTTACAAGCCTGATCCTGACTGATTGAACTCCTACATGAACTCCATTTGCCCAATTTTTCCCAAAATCCATGCTACTCCATGGCCATACATTAGCTCGTACCTGGACAACCCTCTGACCAATTTTTCCTCACTCACTCCTCCTTCACCTTCTTGGCCTCTGGGGCACCCTCCTCGGCCGGCACAGCCTCGCTCTCAGCCTTTCTCTTCTTCTTCACCAACCCCGTCAAATCATTCGCCTTCTCCTTGACCTCCTCAGCGACCTTCAACGAACTCTCTGCCCTTGTTCCAGAAAGAGGCGCAGCGATCCCCAAAGCCTCGTTGATATCAATAGGCGGCTTCCTCAGATCCACCAGCCTCTGCTCCATATCCGAAATCACCTCCTTTACGTCGGCGATTTGCCGGCGCGTCGCATCGTTATCCTCGGGGTTGTGCGTGCTGGCCAGCTCTACTTCTTTGTTCTGGAGCTTGAGCTTGGTAGAGGCGATGGCGGCTTCAAGCTCGGCGGCGGCTTCGTCGCGGAGGGCTTGGTCTACCACGCCTGCACCACCTGCGCCGGCTTTTTCTGAGGGGGCGGTGGAGTCGTCATCGTCGGAAGACTTGGTCACGGAGGCGAATTCGAGAGCAAGAGAGAGTTTGAAGTGTGCTTCGGCGATGATTTCAGAATCTTGGGTGTAGAGCTGTTGTTTGTACTTGAGGGAGGCGCGGGAGTCGGTTATGGCTGCTGGGTATCTGTGGGGAGGGAAGAGATTGTTGGTTAGTACCTGGGTAGGTTTGGGGTGACAAGGAGGGAGACAAAATGCTTACCTCTCGTTCTCGAGTGAGATCTCGGCCAAGAGGTCATGCAGATCGCCTAAGCGCTCCTTGATGTGCTTGATCATAGGTGACGTCTCAGTAGTGGTGGAAGCCTCCTCGCTTTCCTTCTCCTTGCCCTTGCCTTCTTCTTGGGTCTTATTTTCGGCTTCTAGTGTTGTGAGCTTCTTCTCAAAGAGGACACGCGCAAGGTCAAGGACCTGGAACGCCACGGCGAGATCATCGTCGTCCTCGTCTTCTTCCTCTCCCTCTTCGGCATCCTCATCTTCCTCCTCCTCCTCGTTATCGGAGTCGTCAAAGTTCTCGTCACCCTCAAAGTGGAAGAGGGGCTTCTTCTCCGGATTGGGTTCGTCCTTGTGGGCAACCTCCTTGGCCGCCTCGGCGATGGAAGCTTGCGTGCCCTTAGTCGCCTGCTCTACAGCGTCCTTGATCAAGGATGATGAACCTTCTTCTTTCTCTTCTGTGGCGGCCTTCTTCTGCTTCTTGGACTTGGCCGCCTTCTTTTCAGGTTTGGGCTCGGGCGCGCGGCCACCCAGAACGTCGCTCTTGCTCTGGCCGACCTTGAATAGGGCGCGGCCGTAGAGGAAGAGAATCTCGGCGTTGTCAGGATTCATCTCGCCGTTCATCTCGGCCTGCATCTCGGCAGCCTGGGCATACAGCTCGGCGGCCTCATCGTAGTTCTTTTTTGCGTACTGGGCGGCGGCGTGGGCGGACAGATCGGCGAGGGAGACCTTGAGGGATAGCGCAGCTTCCTCGGCGTTAAGCTCGACGATCGGGGTCGCGGTGCCGCTTGCGGCGGGGGTGTGTGTTGACATTGGGATGAGTTGTTTATGTGTTTGAATAATTGATGCTTGGTGTGTGTGGCACTGTCTCGATTCTGAGATTGGAAATCTTGATTTTGGTGAAAAGTTGGAAGATACAATGCACAAGGCAACCGACTGAAGAGTTACAGAGAGCTTCACAGAAGTTCAGAAGCTGTGACGCGATGGAGATCAGTCCACCCGCAAAGACGCGTCTGATTGGCTTGTGGTGCTATAAGGTGAATGAAAGCCGCTATTTATTGGCTGCTTTCAGCACAACTTGACCCTTGACTTAGTGGAAATGTGGGGCAAAAGAGCAAACAGCAGACCAACAGCAGATGATTATCGTGATCGATCGGGAGAGCCTCCATTATACTCTCTGAAGCTGTTCATCAAATCTCGAACGCATAATCGGAATGAGCTGATCCGTTGACTCTAGCATCACATTCAATTGTCAAACTGCCCGATTTTGGTTTTGCAAGCGTGCTCTCGCTGCTCCAGGGTCAGTCTAAGTTGGAAACGAAGCCAGGGTTAGGGTAATGACGTAGGTCTTCTTAGCAGGCACTCTTATCCTCCCGCTCCTGCTTCCGTTCTTCACGCAACCCCTCGAACCCCTCAATCCATTACTTTTTTTTTTTTTCAGCCTCGTTCAGCCTGGTCAGTTCAATTTTTCTCCAAAGTACCAAAGTACGAAGAGCGTCGCTCAATCTCAAGCCGGTGGGTGACTTTCGAATATCTTGGCTAGCGCGTTCCAGCCTGTTTTCCACGATTGATCAATCTCAAGGGTTGGTTCCATTAGTCCGGCGATAATCCCTGGTCTTTGGTGAGTGTCGTAATCCAATGCAGCGGTCCTCAATTTCTATATCTGGCCATTGCCTTCAGCAAGTCAGCGAGAAATCGGGGATCATAAATCAGTGTCATGGTCCTTTCACTTCTGCCCTTCATGCGCCGCTGTCGTGGTTGTAGGTCACTTGGTCTAATATTGATTGGATAGAACACTCCGTTTTTGACAACCCGACAAACACATATTCAGAGTATCAAACAACCAAAGGTCTCACCAATTGCCAAGATGCTTCAAGCGATTGATAACATCCATGATCGCCAGTTCTTGGCCGCAGAGCTCGCTTCATCAGCCACCCTCGCTGCTGAACTTGCGCAACCGGAGGTCAAGAACATCCTCCTAGCGTATGTAACACCGTTACCTCCGAAGCTCGACCGAAACCGTACAACTGCTGACAGCGAGGTATCCAAGTGCTTCCGGCTCCGTAGCCACCATCAAGAGCAAGTTGTCATATCCGTTTGGCACAACTTGGGTAATTGACTGACCATGTCCTCGCCCCATAGTCCCTGAAATTGTCAAAGCTTTGGCTAGGCACGGCAACAAGATTCGCATTCGCATTATCCTCACGCATTTCGCTAAACACTTCCTCGGTGGCCAGAGCAAAGAACAGCCCGTCTACTCCTCTTTGTTGGACTACCCCCATGTGGAGGCTATTTACGATGATGCCGATGAATGGGGCCCTGAGCCATGGCAGCGCGGAGCGAGCATTCTCCATATTGAACTACGAAGATGGGCCGACATCCTCGTTGTTGCGCGTGGGTTCTTCATTCCTCTACGGTTCAAAGCTTCAAGGTGTTGTGTCTCTTCTGTGCTGACCCTAGCTACCTCATATTCCGAATAGCTCTCAGCGCCAACACGCTTGCCAAAATCGTCAACGGAATGAGCGATAATCTTCTGACGTCCGTGATAAGAGCATGGGACACAGATTCGAGTATCGACAACAAGAAGAAGGTCATTATGGTTGCCCCGGCAATGAACTCTGTGCGTATCTCACATTCTTGATACTGACCCGGTTCAGACTGGGGAGCGTCACCATCGGAAAACTGATACTCATATATTGTTAGGCCATGTGGAGGCATCCCATCACCGCGAAGCAGATTCGAGTGCTGCAAGAAGAATGGGGAGTCAGGGATCCTGAGCCAAGTGAGGGCGACACTGCGGGTGTTGCTGTGGCTAATGGGTGGTTCCAGGTTATCATGGTATGGTTGACCCTCGTCCTGTTGACCTTTGAAATCTAAGACTGACCCATTTGAACCCACAACAGCCGATTGCGAAGTATGCTCGACCACAAAATACCCTCCATAATAAGCTTCATGACAGCGAATGCATTGCTAACATAGTCTCTACCAGGACTCTTGCATGTGGTGATACAGGAGGTAAGCAAAGCTCCTGTTTTTCCCCGTTTGATCTTTTCTTGGCTGTTTCATATCAAATTGTCATTGTGCTAACTTGTTGGTCTGTAGATGGTAAGCTACAACGTATTTCTGTTGATGCAATAGCGAGCTGCTGGGCGTCATTCCATCTACCCGCATCAAACGATTCACGGCGTGTACAAATGGCTAACGTTGTGTGAATACAGGAGCTATGGCCTCCGTCGACACCATCACAGAAGCCATTGAAAGCCGGCTCGGACTTGAGTAGTAAGGCATCACATACTAATCGTTGAAGCGCCGTTGTAGTCTGGTACAAACAAGGTTGCAGGCTGTGTGGAGGAGAACGCTGAGCAACTGAACAGACATGGGCCATACCGACATCACCTATCCTGTGCTTTGGCCTATTCTTTCACGGTCTCTTTTTAGCAATGTTTCACTATCTGAGATTGAACAACTTGCATGGCCGAAACTGCGTTGCCAGAGAACAACATTAGAGGCAGCAAGGATTGGACCCAAAGCACGAACTCGATGGAGGTTCGGAGGCCAGCACAAGGCCCGGGTTTGAGAACGAAGTGTTGGTCTAGGACGACAAAAAGGTATTGAGTCTGGTAAGAAGTAACAGGGAAGAAAGGGGAAAAAGGAGGGCAGCTTAAATACCCAGGACGGGAGTGCTGGTGAATAGAAGCACAGTGAATGGGCGTCAAGAGGCACGACTGGCCAACACAAGGCCTTTGAAATTCGATCAAGCCCAGTTCTTCGGTAGTCACCAGTCATACCTATTATGCTCCTGGTGTTGGAGATCCACAAAAAAAGAAAAAAGGAAAAAAAAAGAAAAAAAAGGAAAGAAAAAAAAATTGTTTGGCGTTATACCGTGTGCGTAAGACACCCGTCAAGGCTTAAAATCCATACCCCCAAAGTCGGTTGACTTTCACGACCATGACGATGAAGATGATCTCCTTAAAAGCAATGGTTTCGGGAAGCTATCCAGTTCATCGAATGCTACCAACCCTTTGGGCGCAAGTTTTCACATGTTCAACCAGGGGGATTGAGAAGGGAGTTCCTAACAGAGTTATGTGCGTGGTCAAGCACATAATTGTTAACGCACAGAACTGACGTTGAGGACTCCGAGCGCAGATCCATTTATTTCCTGTCAGTTGAACGCTGATTGGTTGAGTGCTTCGTGTAAGTCTGCCCGTTTCGAACATGGGAGTTTCGCCTCGACGACACCACTCGAGGTTGAACCGGGCAACTCGCTTTTTGTAGGTCTGATAATGGCAGATTGAATGGTGTCAATGGCAAAGGTTGTTTGGGGCAAAGTCTTTTTCCTCTTTTCTTGTTTTTCTGATCGGAAGTGGATCGAGCACTTGCGCAGTGAGCATACTGCAACATGTATGCCCGCCAGAAATTATATGCAATACGCTGAGTTTGATTCTTTCCACCCTCTAGCGCCCTTATAAAGACAGGCGAAAAGGAGGGAGGATCGAACAAAAAAATAAGGAACCTTAGTTTACAGTGCTCTAAGGTGGCAGCGCGTCTTCCCTAGTCTCCTTCACGGGTCTATGTATGTCTGGTTTTACCAGGATTTTCTAGGAACCTGCGAAAATGAACGTCCCCAGTTTATACGGTACTTGATCAAGTGTGCATATTGGGCTGTTGAGCTGGGGCCATTTCGTCAACAGAGAAGGGACAGCACGGTGAATCTCGTCATGCAGGCAAATTCAACTCTGATCTGTGCTATTCATTCTTCAGCAGACGGATGAAGCATGTGGTATAAAGGTCCCTGAATGTTATTGAAACTTGCAAACTCTTCTTCGTCTCAAAGATGCCAAGGCGTAGGCACCATTTTTCATCAACTGGGTACATAGACATAAAAGGACATCCTCTTACTGTGGGCGTCGTCTACTGTGAAGGAAAATGTCGATTATGGATTGGTCTTGCGTCATGTCTGGGGTGGGGGCGTCTGGTGCATGCAAGCATCATACCTAATATCAATCTTCGGACCCCCGGATCCTTTGCAGAGACGTGCCTATTTTACAAACAGTGCTCGCAGCGATACCACTCTCTCGTCGCCTAATGCTGGGTAATACATCCCTACCTCTCCCCCCTTACCACGGCATTGTAATGGATACACAATTACGGCCGTCATAAAACAAGAGCACGCATACTTTCTGCGCTTAGCGTGCCCGAGAGTGATCGAGGGTGCCTTTTCTGATCCAGCCGTCTCTTCTCTGCACATTCCGTTCTTTCTTTGCATCTCCGCCCTGCTTAGAGTTTCGTTGAAGGGAATGGCTTTGCGTATGCCCTCTTGATCAAGTGCTGGCACATCACCTCAACTTCTTTACTTCTCCGTCTCATCTCTCCTCTATTCTCGTTCATCCTGACCTCCATCCCAACCTTCAATATACCTCCAAGGCAACCTGGGTCCCAATCCCGAGAAACACCATATCTCTTCAGACATCAAAATTAGAACCTGGTATCACTAGCTTGTACGCATAGATGTTACTACATCATTCTTAGTCAACTATTGATCCCGATAACGGCTCGCAACGGCAGCGTCGACGACTCTACCTACCTACCTTTATGGTCCAAGTATCGGAGTGATACAAGATGGACGACCGGCAGAACTTCAACATGAGCATTCGCAACGTCGTCAACTCAACGACTACGCCTCAGTCGGGGCAATCTGACTACCAAGGGAATCCTGAAATTCGCACTTCGGGCGCCCAAAACGCATACCAGTAAGCTGCTTGTCATCTTGACTTTGCTAGGAATCAGCTGCTGACTCAAGACTACCTAGTCCTTCTGCTTCGGACTTCACTTTCCGGCCTCCTGCTGGATTCAATGTGCCCCGCCAATTTGAGAGAGCCCAGTATGTTACCGGCGCGCATGGTGACCACCCTGGGATGACGTACGAGGGGACAAATTACACCATGGCCCCTCAACCGTTTGGGGTTAACAATCGAGCGTATGTGGTGAAGGTTCATCTCGTCTTGCCGGTTGCCTTTTTCTCAGTGGCTTTGCCCCTGTTTGCGTCTCGACACATTTTGGTTTCTCCCCTCTGCGACCGTGGCCCATTATCTGCAGCATGATGCAAAAGCTGCTTGCATGTCTCTGTCGACGTGGGCGGAAGAGGATATGGGATGGAAGTCCAGATGATTTGAGCAAGCTAATGCCAAGCCTCGAGCGAGTGACTGGCAAACGATGATGTGTTTCCCTGATGGTATTGTGTTTTTAATTTTTTTAGTTTTTCATGAAGCGACCTCGAGCATGTTCCCACTTCACTGTTGGTTATTACCACAATACACTACAATTTCGCTGTTGTTCCAACGATAGAGCCGGCCGGTAGGAATCCGTTATTCTCGGGCCTGGGTATGCTATTGTCGGTCGGCCAGGCAGTCGGGCAGTTGGGTCGTGAATGGCTCAGTGGAAACCTGGACTCCCACAGCTGTTTGCTCAATAAGGGGCCACGCATTGAGACCATTCACTTCCATCCCAGCTTGCCCTTTCAAAGTAGGAGGACTGTGAGCCCTCTAACCTTGGGCTCAGAGCTGTGAGCCTGCCAGACCAACGGTGCGAGTGCGCACTCTGCCCCATAAATTGCCTTTCCCCCCATCGAGTTTTCCTCATCCCTCCTCCTTCAACCCAACTCGACTCGACCTACTTTGCCGATCTCAACATCAACATCGGCGCAGTCTGGGGCTCTTCCCATCTCGCGACCTGCTAGTCGCTTCTACATCAAGCATCACCCCGCTGCACATTGGCTTCCTGCTTGCAGACCAGTATCTGCGCGCTGCATCGCCCTGATCTCGGTTTGATCTTAACAGACGTTCGTGTATATTCCCATCCAAACCAAACATCTTGTCCATAGCCGGGATGGCTGCTAACCATCTTGCGTGCTTCATGTAGGCGTTCATCCGGATATTCGCTTAGCCTTGACCTAAGCTCTCTCGGCATGGCTCCGTCTCGCATCAAACCACAGTCACCCCAAGAGGGCTCGGCGTGGTCTCAGCAGCAACTGCCCACCCCCCCTCACAATCGCGGCGGACGACGCAACGTTCGCCTGGAAACCTCAACCAGCATTTCACCTACGGCTGAGCTGTCTTCTCCTATGGTCGACAACGCCAGCATCGAAGAAGACGAGCAGGACTTGAATCTTGACTGGGTGACCAGAGCGGCCAGGTATTTGGATCCCCGAACCGAGGAAGACCGCACGGATCGCATCGCCCTGGAGGCAGACCTTCGCCGTGGTGGCACTCGTTGCTACCACACAAGCAAATGTAACACCAACGCGCCACCCCGTAAGGCTGTCTCTCAGTTCTTTGGGCGTAACAAAAAGGCGACAAGACAGATGCCCGATCGTGTCTGGTGTAACCTGTGTCGCAAGCACTACCAGCGTGCTCGTTACCGTAACCTGGCCGAGTACTCTCTTGACCAGTGCAATCTCATCATTGGCACAATCGTCCGTGCCCAGATTTGGTCCGATATAAGCCATTGGGAGAATCCGAACCTGAAGGGGGGGAATCTGAACGGATGGAAGCTTGTTCCCCGTAAGCGTGAACAGCAGCGTCAGGAAGAGGCCAGCAAGGCGCGTGAGAAGGCGCGTGTTCAGAGAGACAAGAAGCGGTCGCGCGACGACTACGAAGACGAACTCGATGAACTCGATTTCCTCCCCACCTCTAGGGTCGCGCCTGCCCTACTCAGGCTCTGCGATCGTGTGTACTCTTCCGTCCAAATCATCGAGATCATTGAGGAGCATTTCAAAGCTCCCCTTGAGGAGGCCCTCAACTCAGGCCACCCCTCACATGGTCTCCCCGACGTCGAAATTCTTCCCGAGTATGATGGCACTGATGAAACTCTCGAGAAGGAGCGCAAGGAGAAGGCGAGCAAGAAGAAGGCCAACACGGGAAACGTGACGACCCCTGACAAGCGCCGCAAGCAGGCCACCCCGGGCACCGACTCGGATGACTCGAGCTATCACTACTCGCACCAGCAACGTACTGCTTACAGCTACGACGACAGGCAGTACGCCGGAGCTCACAACAACCTCCCTTCTCCCAGCCCCAGCAGATCTAACTGGCCGGCCCATTACTCCCAGGGTCCCTCCTATGCTTACTCATCCGGCAGCGGTTACGACGATTACAACGACAGGTCGTATGCTGAGCGCCAGACCGATGTCTCCTCTCCTAACTTCAACAGAAGTGGCTGGGCTGCCAGCTACCGTCAAGGCCCCTCCAGCTACTACCAGTCTGGCAATTCGGTCAACAGCGGGCTCCAAGGCAACACAACCGCCGCCTACAACGATATCACTCTTGCCCCCATCGGTTCCAGCCGCGGATATGTCAACCCAAGCTATACTGGTCTTACCCCCAGTTACAGCGCTCCCGGCGGCTTGGGCACCAGCGGCAGCGGCAGCATGTCCACCTCGGGATCTAGCTTGAACCCCATGCTCCAGAACGACAACTCCTTCTACCAGCCAGTTTCGCAGAGGAGAGAGACCATTGCTGCTTATCGCACCACACAGCCTTCATCATACGAGCCCCGTCGTACTTTCTCCGAAGCAAACAACCAATACGCCGGTGGTCCCTCCATCACCGCTTCGCATGCCGCTTCCATTCTCACCAACTTCCAGGATAACACACGTCCCAAGTACGAAGGTGGAAGTGGTACGTCTGAGTCTATGCAGGGATCTGTGTATCAGGACTACTCGTCGGGCAGTTATCCCAACCGTTACTGAGGCGTTAGCGTCTGGGAACCATACCTACAGTAAACGCAACAACAGCAACAGCAACAGCAACAGCAACAGCAACAGCATCGACAGAGTGGAAAATAGCATGTGCAACAGCATGTCAAGGCGTTTTGATGTTTTCGATGCAAGATTTTTTCTTTCAAGTGTTTTTTCTTTGCTCAGGTCTTTCATCATAATGAGCATTTCTCGGCAAGCAGCATTTCTTTCAGCTGGTAACATTTTCACTTTTTCGCAGTATTGCTCTTTATCTATTTGACCAAAGCTTTTACGAATGCTGTATACGGCATTCACATTACCCGGCTACGAACAATATCTGGAACCTGCTACAGTGGTTTTCGTCAACAGAAAGTCATTGACAGAGACGAAGCGGTTCGGTGGCAAATTTCAAAGAAGGGGTGACACAATGATGATCATCATCGGAAGGAACGGAAAGGAAATGGAAGTCCTGGATACCCAAGTTCATTCAGGTTAAGAAGAGGATTTTCGCAATGTTCAACACAAATTAAGCGAAGATAGTCTGGTGAGAGTGATTCACCGATGGGGACGAGCGCAAGTACACGAAGCGCAGTCAAAAGGGAGGGGGAAGTAACGAGAAAACAGAAAAAAGTCGCAAAAAAAAAAGTATTCCACATTCACAGCTACAAGCTTGGGTGTGGACAGACCGATTGTAATTTACTGGTGGAGGAAACCAAAGGCTCACTCACATGGAGGAGGAAGGAATACTGGCATATTAGGAGGGTCACAAAAAAAAAGGCAAAGGGAAACAGGGAGCTAGGGACATCATCAGTTGATCTTTATGAGGAGATGATTTTGCTTTTGTTTTATCCGGTTGCATCCGTTGCATTCCTTCACAAGATAGAAATGACTTTTACGAATACCTTCTTCTTCGTACTTTTGTCATTTGGCTTTGGTTTCCGTGAATCATCACGAGCAGTAGATTTTGAAGATGCTGTTACCTTTCAGTCAGGTCTTGGTGTGCGACTTTGTATAGCTGCCACCATTGATAGAGGGAGGCTTCACACACTTCCAAGGAATGCTACTAGGAGCGAAAAAAGAAAAAAAGAAAAAATATAATTTAGGTAGGATAGGAAAAGAAATACTAGAACCTGGTTATTATCAAAGCAATTGCACTCCTCCGTGTAACTGTTCCATCACCGCGCCTCCGAGAATACCTCTAGGAATCACGATTATCCGATACAATATCACAACACGGGGATGCAATCGTGCTGCGGTCGGCACCTGTGAATGGGAGGCTTCGACGATACGGAAGGCATCTTCCACTTCAGTTGTGTTTAGTGATACCTACTGAAGCATTGGTGCTGCCTTCCTGGTGTTCTCACAGCAAAGGCAGGTGCCACCCATCAGCCCCGCGGTCAATGGTCCCGCTTTCCTCCAAAACCATTGCACTGCACCTGGGAAGTACCTACCTTTGCAAGCCCGCCATCACTGACCATGCTTTTTGTTTTCCAGTCTCTTTTTCTCTTGACTGCGGACATTTAACCTCTCGCTCCCTTTAACCTCCAAGATACTCGATTTTCCCATTATCGCTTGTTTCGCCCAGCTGGCCCAGCTTTACAACTTTTACTCAGTGGAATATCCGGAAGCTGCCTCACCCTCCCGCCCCTTTGAGGATAAAAATAGCCCCGTTGTCGAAGAGACGATCACCAGTCGAGCATTGCCTCTTCCATTTTCTCGACCTAAAAGTTACGAGCAACCATAGCTGTCCGTAACTAAGTGAATTCCCGTTATTTCCCCATTTTGAGCTTGAGCGCTTGATCGCGACTCAGGCACTGCAGCTTGTAATTTACCCCCCCCCCCCCCCCCTCTCCCTCCCTATCCCGGCCTCGTCGGTCGCCACAAGCCCACAACCTAGGCAGGTCCAAGGACGTTGCACTATACTTCTACAGCACGTTCGGACGTACTCTCCAGCTGCAGCAAGTGGGACGAAATGAAGAATGGGATGTACATGGCGTTCGGGAGGAAAAGACATCAGACCGGATGTATCCCATCCTGACTTGACTTTGGGAAGCTGCCCCACAAGAAATCAGACATTGGACCAGACGGAGAGCTCTCCGATGGCTGGGTTTCCCTCTCTTCTTTGATACGACACAAATAGTTGGGAAAGTAGTTGGTTCAATATACCTACCCCTCTAAGTGAGGGTTATATCCGCTTCATAGGAATATAGTCACTCTGTCGTAACCTCCCGGTCGCGATCTCTAAGGTGAGTGGCACGGGTGGACAGGCCCGAAGACACTTGTTGCCCAGGCATTTTCCAGGTAAGTAGGAAACATTCACTACATAGCCGGCGATAGCTCTCCTCAAGGCAAGCTAGATCATTAGCCCTGTGACTTTCTTGCTTCAAGTTTTCGGCATAGACACTAACGGCGGGTATAACGACCAAGTAGCCGGACATGCAACGCTTTGCTTAACACAACCTGCCACCTTCTGCGCCATGTTCCACCAACCTGACAACGATGCTTTTGCTTCCCGTCATAATCATCAGACCAGACGGCTAATCAGTAACGGGAGTTGCATGACTCCCAATGCCGCTGTTCAGACCAGACCGGATGAGAACCCAAAGAAAAGGAAGAGCACCGACTGTGGTCTCGACCACAGAATACATACCCTGATCTTTCTGAGGGTAAAAGGACAGCACAGTACCTATACAATCCCGGATAGAAGGGTCAACTTCACCCAACGACCAATGCCGGGCTTAGGGGCATGAGCCAGCTTGATGAGCAGTCAGCCAAGGTGCGAGGACACTCGCCCATGGAGAAACAGCTAAAGAAACGGCATCTAACATCGACTCGTACCAAAGTCGGAGCGAGACTCTTCGAGACCAAACCAAACCTTACTTCACCATATGTCAGGCCTCCGTACAGCTGCCATCCAATGTACGACAGCCAGTACACGTATGAACAAGTTGTCATCCGACCTTCTTGGCTAAGCTGCTCAATATTCACGCTGACCAGGCATACCAGGTGCGCGCATGAGCGCTCCAGTACCCACATGCGTATGTATTATCTTGCGTCTGTGCGGCAAGCATGACACGGATATGTGTCAACTGATGTCGTATACCAGACGTCGTCTAAGCTCATCGAACCCTCCCCCGCCGAGCCGCCGTCATCCTTCACGAGAGACAGGCGAGTCAAAGCCATCAGCTCCTCAGCTTCCCACACATCTGGAGGATTCGCGGTTAGCCAGGGAAGGTTGTGGTGAAAATGAAACGAAACAGCGAAGCATCTCGGCTTTAGTCTCGAGCGGGAGCTCGTAGATGAGACACTAATTTTTGCATACTTGAGTACTATACATGGCTTCAAAAGGGTGCCCGTTGTTGAAGCAAGCCTTTTAGCTCATCTGTAGCGTGAAACTGTCGAGTGTTCTTGGTGTTGTCGAGTGGTGGAAGTTGAGGTGTCGTTATCTCGAAGCTTCTGATTGGCCTGAAGGGCTATGGAGCATTCACAGTTTAACAGCTAAACGTGACACTGTCTGGCGTAGACGGTGTACGTAAGTTTGAACCCTGTTATGTTACGTACGCGCAAGCAATGACTGAGCGTAAGTTATACACTAGTTCTAAACTTCTTGCAAGTGTTACTAGCAACGATCCAATATGGAAAGGCGTTGCTTGCGAAAGAAAGTCGGAGGTGGCGCGGTTCGTTTCCTTCCGTTCGGAAGAGCTGCAAGCCTCTTTTTTCTTCACAAAGGGATTTCAAATGCCGTGTTGATACCTTGGCAGGGGGGCGAGAGGGGTTCCGAGTTTCCGACAGTGATCCGCGTTTCACGCAGCCAAGTTTCTGTTTCCTTCCCATGTTCTCCGCCTTCAAGGTCAAGACGCAATTGGTTTCGATTGGCGAAGACGCTAGTTCACTTGCGACGGACAGGGTCGCCCATAAATAGTTCAGCGGACCACTCAAGACACTACGACTAAAGAGCCGCATGTTGTTACAGTAAAAACCCCTGCTTTTGCTAATAATCCCGGCAGCCAGAATTTTTAGCAAAAGGGGGGGGTTTGCAAAAGAGGGTGCTTGCGCACAGACCAGAAATGAGCATCTTAGCCAGTTGATGAATGCCAATAGACCAAAAAAGTAGGTCGCCTAGGATAGCTTCCCCCCGGTATAAGGGTATAAGTGCTCCCTCCTACCAAAATCAGACCCCTGCTTTTGCAAATCCGGGCTATCATTATTGCAATTAGCAATTAGCAGTCTTTACCACTAGAGGGAATGCGGGCAACCAAAATCTTTAGCAAAAGGGGGGTTTTTAGCAAAA
This sequence comes from Neurospora discreta FGSC 8579, assembly GCA_009805215.1. NCBI lineage: Eukaryota > Fungi > Ascomycota > Sordariomycetes > Sordariales > Sordariaceae > Neurospora > Neurospora discreta. The sequence continues at coordinate 519,056 of RANX01000016.1, forward strand.
GGGGGGGGTAGCATCTGCAGGGGTTTTTACTGTATCTGCCGGCGTTGATAAACTGGCCGACCGCTTGCATGCTACACTAGTACTTTGTTCGCCCTTATCAACATTTTCACTTTGCTTCTTCCATGCCATCTATTGATTCTGTTTGTTCCGATGTAGCCAGCGCAGAGGTCAGAAGACACGAACCTGAAGCAGAACAGACTTGGGCTTAGAAGGAAGTCTCTGTCCCATAGCCGGTGGATGGATCCTAAACTCTGACATATTCCCGTTAGCCTGGTCTGTAAGTCAACTCGGGGAAACAAGCGGACTCAGAATTTGAACACCAAAGTGAAATCTCCCCACCCCCTAGAAGGAGGAAAGAGAACTACGCTTAGTACGTAGAGGTAGGTAGTAGCCTTTCAAGTGCCGATCACATCGAAGCTGCCCTCAATCATGCGCTAGTGTTCCGGGACCCGGATCTCCGACTCCCCGCTTGGGCCTATCCAGCCAGGCTTGTTATGACATTGATAGGCGCCATCCCCAAAAAAAATCCTGAATAATAGAGGATCATCACTATTTCCTCAACAAAGCCGCTTTTTCCCTCCTCAACTTGTTTGATACTGGCTATCAACAGTGTCCCTCTCAAGCACCGCTAGATTCCTCATTGTGTTCGTTGTTCCCCCTGGTGCTAAGGTACCTAACCATGAGACTCAACCTCCTCGGCACCCTCTTGGGGCTTTTTCTGGCTTGGGCAATCTACAAGATCTACGCTGGCTTCAGAACCAACATTGCCAAAGCCCGTAAAGCCGGATATCCCGTTCTGATTACCCGTAGGTTTCCCCCATCCACATACTCATGATCTCGAAGAACGATATAGATATATATAAGTATATACCAAGGACTATGATAGTTTGACTAACAATGATGATGGTAACAGCAATCTACCCCCTCTCCCCTCTCTGGCTCACAACCCGCCACTTCCTCCTCCCCATCCTCACCCGCCTGCTCCCCTCCCGCCTCTACGCCTCTTATGTCTTCGTCATGACGCCCGACTGGGAATACCACCCATCTCCATGCTCGCATTTTGCCCGGTTGGGAAGCGACACGTTCGTGGTGGCCAGCTGGAATGGGCTGGCGTGCTACACCTCGGATGCGGCCGTCATTCACCAAGTGATGAGCAGGCGGGAGGCGTTCCCCAAGGATACGCAGCACTATGGCATCCTGGAGATTTTCGGGTCCAATGTCGTGACGACGGAGGGACAGGTGTGGAGGATGCATAGAAAAGTGACGAGCGCGAGCTTTAATGAGCGGAATGCGGGACATACGTTTAGGGAGGCGGTGAGGCAGACGGTGGGTATGCTTGGGGGGTGGTTTTCTTCATCTGCTTCTTCTTCTTCTGCTGGTTCGCAAGAAGAGAGGCGACGGGAAGGGGATGTGGAAATGACGGGCACTATTACGACTCTGGAACACGACACCAAGCGCTGGGCGCTCAACATTATCGGGTACGTCGGCTTTGGATTGAAGCTGTTTTGGCCGCACGAGTCCATGCCTGCGGACATGGATCCAAAGCTGGCCAAGTACGGGAGTCTGCAGCCGCCCAGCGGATATTCGATGACGTTTGCGGATTCGTTGGCGACGGTTTTGGAGAGGATTTTGATCTTGTTGCTGGTTCCTTCGGCTGTCCTCAAGCGGATTCCCCCACGGTGGGGATCATGGGCATCCAAGCTGCATGAGGCGTGGGAGGCGAAAGTGAACTATACCAAGTATATGAACGCTTTCCTGGCAGAGAAGGTGCAGGATATTCGGGCGGGAGTGCAGGAGAGGGAGGGGATGAATATCATGGGTCAACTGGTCAGGAGTAAGTATGACCCGTCTTCGTCGGAGAAGAAGGACGGCGCGACGACGAAGCTGGAGGACAGTGATATCATGGGTAACGCATTCATCATGACCCTTGCTGGACACGAAACAACCGCCAATGTCATACACTTTACCATTGTCGAGCTGGCTATGCACCCCGAAGTGCAGCGGCGGGTGCAGCGAGATATTGACGCCATCTTTGGGCGCGACTCGGACCCGGAGACGTGGGATTACGAGAAAAACATCAACGCCTTGCTGGCTAGTTACATCGGGGCCGTCATCAACGAAACCCTGCGCCTGATTCCGCCTGTGGTGGTGACGCCCAAGCGAGTAGCAGACACCGATCAATGGATACAAGACGATGGACAAAGGCATCAGATGCCCGCCATGATGCCTGTCATGCCTGTTATATCAGCTGTGCAAAGGAGCAGGCGCTATTGGCCTGCTCTTCAAGACAAGGCCACTACAAAGCAAGGAGACGCGGATGATCTGGACGACTGGCATCCCGACAGGTGGTATCTGCCTTCCGTGTCTCGGGGGCAGTCACCAACGGACGACGAAAATGGGGAGGGAAACCAGCAGCAGGAAGAGCATTACGGTGGGTACCAGGGCCTCGATACCTCACCCACACTCTTCCGGCCCGTGAGGGGATCGTTCATTCCCTTCTCTGAAGGCGCGCGCTCCTGTCTGGGAAGGAGGATTGCCATGGTGGAGATGGTCGCTGCCGTAGCGGTGCTTTTTCAAAAGTACTCGGTTGAGCTGGCGGTGGATGCGAGTGATGAAGAGGTGCAGATGATGGAAACGGAGCAGAGGAGGAGTGTGTATTCCAAGGCGCAGAAGAAGGCAAAGGAGACGGTTCAGCAGGCGCAATCGGTGGTGACACTCAAATTGACCATGGGAAGGCATGTCCCTGTGAGGTTGGTGAAAAGGGGAAGGAGAGGTTTGTGGGGAATGAGGGGCTGTTTTGAGGAAGTGTCTGCCCGGCCCTCGGGGCAGTCCTGTCTCTTTCGCCCCTTCCCTGGTTAGAGGTATATTCCCTAATAAGAGATGGAAATTATGACTAAATACCCTTTCCTGCCATGGTACGTCGATGATAGGTTGGCTCTTCTTTTGCTTCGGCATCAATGTGACCTACCAGTCCGAATATTCCCTCGAGAAGACGTGAATGCAGCGAGATGCACCTTTAGGCCTTGAGCTGATGCAATCATGCATCCTCCAAGGCTCATGCTGCATCGAAAGGCTCGGTTTGAACCGCATGCCTCCATTTCCCCTCCCGGCCGCTGGCTTCTGAGTTGGAAACTTGGTTGATACACACTCACCTGGGATACACTTGGTTCAAGTTGGACCGGACACACCAGCACACTACAAGCGTACACCACTCAACTACATCTTCTCGACGAGCTCATCAGGGCAACATTACTTAGCTATCCTACGATCCCGTGGGCTATCATTGTGTTTTGGCCTCGATTCTCGTCCAAGACAATAAAAGCAAACCTCGTCCTCCACCTCTTGACCTTTTGTCTCTACCAAGTTATAGCGGCTGCCAACTCGACGGGCCGTTTCAACCTCCACCGCTGTTGGCCCTGAGTGAATGGTTTTGGCCTTCTTGTGAGTGAATGGTCTTTGTGCGGGTTTACTTTTACTTTGCACACTCTAACATTTTACCTTAACTTTCAAGTCATCCATCACGGACCTCCAAAGATAGCACAGCCGCGCAAGAAATACAGAATGGGACCGCCACCCACTACATCCAAAGTATCCAATGTGTCCACTGCGCCGAAGCCGTCCAGCACCCTGTATCGTAACGGGCGCCCGCGTGGTACATTTGGGGCTGAAGCAGTGCTGCATTCAAGACTCGAGTTTTATTCCAGGACTGGTTCCCAACACCCTACATCCAGCCTTGGTGTTCCAGAGAGCCGCACGTCAGCCAAGTCAACCCTAGCTGCGGCATCCTTCAGTTCACGCGAAGCAAGCCTCATGACTCCTTCCGTGCCAAATACGTCCAGTCTCGGTGTCTCTGTGTTCCATACTCCAGCAGAGTCGATCGATACTCTGAGATCTTCGGCCTCGATAACTCTCGGCTCGCGAGAAGTAACTGGATCCACAACCTGCTTGAATCCCTCACAAGAGTGGAAGGGGTCTAATGGCGATGGGCATAAGGTTACAAGTGGAATGACCTCTGTTTCTTCCGTCGGCTCTTCGAGTTGCACCTACACAAGGTTTCTCCAGGTGTTGCAAGACCTCTCGGAAGCTAATGAACGGTTACGCACCCAAAACAATATCCTCCAACGCAAGGCTGGCAGGTCAGCCTTGACAAAGGAAGGAGAGGAACGGAGGCTCAAACAACTCACGAGGGAGGAGCACACAGAAACTGCGAATGCCCCACGCAAATCCACGGCAGGGCTGTTCAAGTCCGTATGTTCCATCGATCTGTTGTTCCTCATCGACACCACAATGTCCATGCGTCCATACGTTGAGAGTGCAAAGTGTCAAGTCAGGAGCATTCTAGACGATATCAATCGTGTGTTTCTCAAACAAGCCGAAGTTAGGGTTGCGGTGGTGGGTTACAAAGACCACACTGACAACCCAAGTCTTCAATTCCTGGACTTTACCAAGTCTACCGATGAAGTGCAATCCTTTCTCAACAGCCTGGCTGCTACCGGCGGACGTGATTCTCCCGAAGATGTCCTTGGAGGGCTTCAGCAGGCGCTTGGCGCAACCTGGAAACATCACACACGGGTTGTCCTTCACATCTGTGACGCCCCGCCTCACGGCCGTACACTTCATGACTTCTCCGACGAGCGCGACCATTATCCCAACCCGGGCAGCGAGCCTCATGGATTGACCTATCAGCCGATACTCAAGCGTATGCTTGATGCAAGGATCAACTACTTTCTTCTTCGCATTACAAAGCACACAGATCGCATGGCCTTGATGTTTTTGAAAGAGTACGCCACGGCCGGGGGCGACTGTATGCTAAGTGAGAAAAACAGATACTACAGCCAAGTCAGTGGTATTAAGAATATCGATGGCACGCCGGACGGCGGCTTGGTGTTCCGGGAGGCCGAGTTAGGAATCACGCTCACCGCGATACAGCGTCTCGTCGTCGAGGCCGTCACTACCTCGGTGATGAGTAGTACTGTAAGATCTTTGACTTCATCCAGGAGTAGTAAACGGGCGACGGGCGGAATTAGTAGTCAGAAATCAAACTGCTCTGGACTTGGATTTATTCAGGAGGATGGAGAACTTCCCGGACGCCAGCCTGACGTTAGGCTGGAAAAAGACCGCCCGCAATGGGGCAACCCAGCGTGGTTCGACGAGCGTCTCATTGTAAAGGGCTTTTCGATTGATGCCACTGTCACTGCTGGCTTGGATGATGGCTTAGCCTTCGGCACTAGCATGCTCGATCGCATGATGGAATCCGATATGAACATCACTGTCAGCGCCCTAAAGCTCAATCTTTGCAAACGAAAAACTCCTTTTGCTCAAGGAGCCTTGCGGTTGGCCTCTTTTGCCCGTACCAATTATTCGAGAAATCATTACGTGGTGAAGGAGTCCAAGACAGATGGTGACGACGACGACGACGACGACCGCCGTTTACGCAACCACAGCCTCGCCCATCTTGTCGAGGATATGCGCTCGCAAGCCCTGTGCAAGGCCTTCGCACTCGAATTCAACTCCATCTTGGCTGACTGTCCCGAACACACAATCGACTTTGTTGTTACGTCCTGTTTTGAGTGCATCGGTACGCTTGGGCGTAAAGGTAAGTGTATGTCCATCGAGCCTTTCCTTGCCGGCAAGTTTGTCAAGTACAACGGCAATGCGGGATACGCCAACAAAGAGGCCGATCTCGCCAATGACCCTTCCAACCAGGCTGCTCAGGCATTCTCACATTTCACGTTCGAGCGTTCACGCGGCCAGTTCCTAGTTTGCGACCTTCAGGGCGTGGGCAAGACCATGACGGACCCGGCTGTCCACACACTTGACCCGTACCGCTTTTCGCTGTCACAGACGAATCTCGGTGTTGAAGGGTTCATGTTCTTTTTCGCTTATCACGAGTGCAACCACCTTTGCCGCCGGCTCCAGCTGAGGAGCACCGCGACGATGTTCATGGATGGTGGCAAGAAGATGCAGTTCAGGGATTGTTGGCCTAGTCGGGGCTTGGGCAACCCTCTTGACGGTAACGAGGGGGTGGTTTGCTGCTCAAACAAGCTGTGTGGGAGGATCTTGAACCCATCCCAGGCGGTGACCTTGAAGCATTCAAGTTTTCCTGGGTACCGCTGGTGCGACGAGTGTTTGCCGCAGTTGGACGAGTTCAAATTGAATCCTCGGTGGTGCTGGCCTGTAGGTGGTGACCAGCGCCATCGGTATGAGGTTTCGGGATTCTTCTATGAGTCTCAAGGCAGAAGTATACCTTTCACATGTCTCAAGCATGACAAGTAGGATGTTCTGGCCGAGCTTGTTTACTTTACCTTTGTCCAAGCCCGTAGACTTGGGGTACGAAATCGGTGAAGTGTTATTGTTGTAGAGGGATATTACATTTCGGGCTAACGGATGATCGATAAAGAAATGCGATGGAGGTCTTGTCATTTAGTTTATAGTATCAGAGTAGTATATAATTCAATGTTCTTTTGTAGTGTAATCATAGTGTTTACATGGTGCAAGATGGTGTTTCCATGTCGAACGATGAACATAGTGGACAGGGTTATGTGTAGAGGGTTACGTTATGCATGGATGTAGATGTCTTCCATCGGATATCCTAATCCACTTACGGCCCCCCCCCCCCCCCCCCAACCCTTTACCCTTTACCTAGCCCCTGGTGCTTGTTCGGTCGACGCTCAGTTACCGATCCCTTATAAGTCCCCGATCCCTTCGCTTGTTCTCATTCGTTCATTGGTTCGGGTTTGTGGGTAGGTAGGCAAGTCGGGGACGGGACAAAAACTACATCCAAGTTATACACGGTTCTGGGGCTAGGCCGCCAGCTTTGTGTCCTTACTCTCGTTGTGGTGATGACCGCGCGCTCATTTGTTGAGAAACTTGGATAATTTGAGACGCTACCTACAATGCAATTTTGTGGGTTAAATCCAGGACTTGAGTGTCCTTGGATTCGTGTTGTCTAGAAGACGAAAGGGAGGGAGAGCAAAGAGTGAATGAGACAGCTGAGAAGATGGATGAGGTATGTATCTGCACGCCGAGTTGCGCATCGGTTCAGTTCGGTCCTTCGCTGTGGCCGATGGCGAACCCCGATACTAATGCAGGCTGGCATTAGGTGAATTGCCGAGGGGACGTTGAGAAGTGACACGTAGGTAGTACTAGGTGGAGAAGGTTGTCTTTTTTGTTGTAACTCCTCCTTCCTCCCTTTTTTCTTTATTTCTGATTTTTCTATTTCTTCGAGTTTCTTTCCTTCCGTGTTTCCAATCTTTGCTGGTAGGCTATGTCGATGTCGTACCTGAGCCAATTGTGGTTGGTCGCTGTTCCAGCCATTGTTGGGCTGGTTCGTTCACCATTCCTTCCCTTTATCTTTGTGTGTATTTATTATACCTGTGCATCATTTCTTGCAAGCATAAGGTTGGTAAATCGTATGGACATGTTGCTTCTCGTTCGACTGTTGTTAGGAAATATGATACAAGATCCGGGGATAAGTACAATTGTTCCACAACACCCAACCAACAACAACCGTCGATCACATCCAAACTCCGGAATCGCATCCAGGACAGACGGGAGCAGATTCTCAACAGGGTCCGACGATCCACACGGAAATCTGGGGGATTGTCATTGCCCGTCAGCTCTCCCGCTGCACTTTGTTGATCCTTTTTGGATCCCGTCTCTCGCCGATGTCTTGCTTATAGAGTGTAGCAGAACATGAGGGTACTACCCTATTCTTTTTCTGTAATGTCAGTTTGTTTGTGTGCCCGAGTGCTGTGGATCAAGTCGATGGACTACTAGTGTATGTACTGTGGTTTGGTGAAGAGGAAGGAACGGAAGACGAAAGTTCTTCAGGGTCCTGTCCTGGAAGCGAGACGACCGGCCAACTTTCTCATAGAGTGAATGTCGCTCAACCTGAGTTTTGCCGATTTTTCTGCCATTCCGTTCAAGGCTCTCCCTGCACAGAGCTCACCCGGAAGTCCAACTATCGTGTACCCGTTCAAGTTGATTTTTCTTTGTTTTCTTTTTCGTTTTCCTCTTTGGGTGTAGTGTAGGAAGCTCCTTGGCGTTGGGCTTCACTGCAACGTAAGGTACCTGCGCCGTCGGTGCATTATCCCCGAAATTAGCTATGTACCCACTTCACCACTGAGGCTCCGTAAGTTTGTTACTTTCCGCGTCTTGCCGTGATGGATCTTGGAATGCCGCCATTCAGAAAACTACATATCCGGATCCACTAAGCGACGGAACGCCTCGCCGTAAGCGCCCTGCGGGGCGGTGATGGACCCCGTAGGATCCATCCAGCTGAGAATGTGGCGAGATCCCGATTCCGCTCCGGCAAGTCTAACGCTAGACAAAATTGCGGCGTTGCAGCGTTTACGGGTTGGAAAGTGGGGGTTTGGTCCTGGTCACACAAGACTACTCGTCTGACGGAATGGAGCGGATGAACGAAGACTGGGGAACCAAGCTGTGTAAAAAGAAAATTTAAAGGCATACATGGCCGGAGATGACCAATGCAACTCGAGCAGGGTGGGTGATGGGTGATGAAGGATGATTATGGGTAAGGGGACCACACCTCGCGTTCGGCTTACGCTCCTACATTTGCATGGTTCCTCATTAGTACATACATTAAGCAATCTTGCATCGATGGTCTTTGCCATACCGACGAGCTGGATCGAGTTTAGACTGAAAAACGGGGCGAGGGGGGTTTGCGATGTTTGACGCAGAAATCGTACGTTTGAACACTTCAACCCTTGAGATTGGAGTTACTGTAGAAGCTTCTTTGAGCCCTTCAATTCTACCTTCATTTGAAGCCGAGATTTCAGGTACCGTAAGTGTTGTGCAAAGGGGTTTGGATTTCCAAACTCAGCAAGGGGGTTGACATGTTTCTCTCAAAACTCGTACGTTTGAACACTTGACCCGCACTTAAGGTTGCTGTAGGAGGTTCCTGGGGCCCTGTTGATCCTGCGTTGAACGAAGCCGAAATTCCAAGTCGGTGGCGTGTTGATTCCAAGTCGGTGGCGTGTTTTCGCTGAGTTGAGGGCCATTACACATGGGTATCGTATCCGTTGATGCGACGTTTGATGCAAAAGTCGTACGTTTGAGCGTTGGATTCGGCACTTGAGGCTGTTCGACAATCTTTATCAGAACTTCCCGATGCTACGTCGGAGAAGGCACATAACTCTAGGTACCGTGATGTGCGTCGGTGGTTTTGTCGCCTTGTCGCGAGCTGTTGGCCATCATGGGTATTGTATCCGAACGTTATTCGAGACAATGAAGGTGGGGGAACGGATCCTGGCGGTGGTGAGCTGATACAGAACTTGAGAACGTCGTAAACCCAACACAAAAATAGACGTAAAGGGTAGCGAGCCCAGCGCGACTGTAGGGTGATGAATAGATAGCTAATATGGCCTTGATTGATATTCTTGACAGGACAAAAGGAAAACAGGTATCACTGGCTGCGCTAACGCACACCCTTAATCATCGCAAATGTTCATGCTCGTCAGAATTTCCTGAACATCATTCGTTGGTATACAGAACCTCCCCCAATACGTGTAGATACACATCTTCGAACATTTACAAAGGAAATCGTCATCGTACCGTTTTTGCTGCTCGGAAATTGGTGATATTCTGTGTTGTTGTATTCGCGGAAAAGAGTCCAATCGTTATTCTCGCAAAATAACCACCTCGGTCTTCTTCGTAATACCGCCGTCCAGGATAAACTCGGTGCTGTTATTGGTGTCCTTGCCCGCACGGCCCTCGACGCTTCCGCCATCCATTTCCATGTCGTTCATGCTGTCCAACTTTTCGATCCCCTTGCTCCTGCCCGTTCTCCACGTCTGAAGGGCGTAGCGCGACCCAACCTCTTTCGGGTATCCTGTTCCACGGGTTCGGCTTCCGGTACCGCCAGCTCTCGATCTCTCGTTGAAGTACTTGATTAGGGGCGCAAGAGTCGGAACGTTCGTGACGATGATGCCAAGGTTGTTTTCAACTGCCGACCACATAATCAAAGGAGCGGAGTCGATGGGGTTTACGAGGCGCTTGACCGTCTGGATGCGGATAATCTGGATAATGGTGATGAAGACGCCGAGTCCGAACATTCCGAGTAGAACAAACTTTTTCCGCGTCTGAATTTGAGATTTGAGAAGTACCGGGAATGGGAGAAGCATACTGCAGCGCCGGCTTGTTAGCGCGTGATGAGAGATAACTTTGGAAATCCCAACTTACGAAGTAACATCGAAAACAATGGTTAGCGACGCCATGCTGGTATAAAACGGCACTCCCTTGAGACATTTGCCGGGGATGCTGAAATCCCATTGGCGTGCGGCGGGTTGGCAAAGGTTCAGCTGCACCAGCAAAAATGACAGGTGAAACAGGAAGCAAGAGACAATGACGCCCAGGGTCATGTATCTGTAACCGCCCTTGGGAATAAAACGAAGATATGAGGTGAGCAAGGCGAGCTTGAAGCCGAAAATGCTCGAGATATAACTGTGATCAGGGTCAGCACTTCCGGGAGATCAGGTATAGGTTGGGGAAAATATGAGTCGGAACTAACAAAGGGGCGCCAATATATTGAAGCTGCGAGTCGAGAAGTGTTAGCTACCAGGCTTCCCTCCTATTGTCAACAAGGATAGGCACTTACGATGTTGAAATGGTACAGATTTTGGGAGGGGAAATCTTCCATATGTACCAATCCTAAGCCCCATCGTGTCTCTGTGTTCACTTTATTAGAGCCAGGCGAGATAAATCTTGGTGGTTTTCAGAGTTACTCACGAACGATTGTCACGATGGCAAAACCAGCCGCCGCGACCCATGTGATGATGATAACCCAGTCATCGAACCCAATCGCCTTGAGAAGAAAGGCTCGCACGTAGGTTCGCAGACAAACGGTGATGAAGGAGAGAACCGTAAGGGCGATGGCAACGCCCGTGATCTGTTGGCCCATGGTCGGCGCATCGGGATCTGTGGTGTTGTAGGTCCAAGCCATCTTGGCGGAACGACGACGGGTTCACGACAACACCGCACGGGAATCGGGAGCGAAATGTGGACCAGAAAGCGAGGAGAACAGGAGTAGATATCGAATGCTGCTCTGTGCGTGCGTGGTCGAATGCACGTATGTAACCAGACTTTTTAGTGAGGGTGGAGAAGGCGCCGCTCCCGTCAACCGAGATCTGATGTCGATCAGCGTGGTTTTGCGCCTCCGAACTAAAGACTGATGATGATCGGAGAGGTGGGCGAGGATCAACCTCATCAAGAGCCCTGCCGTGAATATACAATTCAGGAATGAATCCTTTTCAGAAGGTTAGCATGGTTGATCATGTAAGTGGGCAGTGTCACTACATAAGGGATTTGACATTCATCGCCAAGCCACCATCAAGATCTCTTAAAGCTCAGTCTTCCCGGTCTCCGCTACCCTAATCCACCGAGGGCAGGCCAGGGGTTGGTCCATCTAACAGATCCAGAAGAAGCAGGTGTTAATTGCTATCAAGATGAGCAGAGTTCTGGGCCGACGTGAATGATCAAAGAGGGTCTACATGTAACGTCACACGTAGCAACTCCAGCGTGAAGCGAAGGCACAGCGCGCGGGGGAAACTAGCCTGGTATCAGTGCGTTGCTTTGGCCTGCACGGGATCATGATATGAAAATGACTAGCGTTCCGACCTGTATGGGAGGTCTGTTTCCAGGCTGTTGTGCCGGACCTGGCGTCAGCTTGGCTAGGTGCGGCGAAGATGGACAGACGAGTTTAGCAGAAGAAGATTGACCTTCCGTATGGCGTAATACTTGCGGCCAGCACGTGGGTGTAGTAGTGTACACGAGATGGGCCTAGTGGTGGGTTGGTGAAGATGAGAAATTTGCTTGAATGACATCTTGTGCGCTCCTGCTCCTGACGGTGTTCATCTGTAGGGCAAGACAAGACAGTAGTCAAGATGAAGGAGCACCCCCAAGGAGACAAAGTTTCTACACTAGGATGGTTCCAAAGTTGTGCCCGATATGGCCTAGAACGGCGGCCTTCGGTCATAGTCACTGTCCTATCATAGCCTATTATGTAGCGTATGTGATGCCACGGGCGCCGTCGGGGTCCATCATGATACCTAGCCACGCACGGGATCTGTTGGCTGGAAACTCCGGCGAGGTCGATGAAGTGCAACATCTCTTGATTGTGCGCTTTGATAGCGTGGATCTTCCTTGTTGGAGGACAGACTACCTCGGCTAAATCAGTTCCGGCCAGATTGGGACGAATTTTTTAATGCAATACGAGCTCAATCACCGAGTCATTTGTTTGTTTCTGTCCCACTTTCGACTCTGTTGAGCTGAGCTGAATATAAAGACGTAGAAAGCCCATGTTTCCAAGGCTTGACAGCCATATGGATGATGTAGGTGCAGAAATTGACGCGGGAAACACCCAAGTTGTACATATGAGGGAAGGGAAAAGAGGAGAGACACCAAACGAGGAAGAATTCCCGAAGCCACCGTTACGGTAGTATAGGTCGGAAGGACATAGCCCTTGACATCCCTCGTCATGCCGACAGACATTTCATGATTGACCATGAAGCCAAGGGAATGAGGAAATCGAAATTGAGGAAAAGGGTCGAGGAGCAGTCGGAGCCATTCCATAGTAGTGTAGAGAGCTGGAACAGTCCCATGTCGACGCCTGTGATGGGATGCCATAGTGATTTTCCTGCCCAAGACCCAAGACTGTGCAGTGACCCACACAAGGGGATATTAAGTGACGCAGGCCAATGCGAGGAGGGCCTAACGGATTCGGCTAGATCGTGTCGTGATGGATGAACACTGGAAAAAGTCTTCATTGAAGGTCTGCCATTGGGGGTCCACGCCATGAGCTAGACCTTTTTCAAGGAGTCGAGCCGAGGATGGAGGAGAAGTGTTGAATAAGGACAAGGAAATAACAAAATGAAAAAGCCAAAAAAAAAAGGAGGAAACGGGGATAGGTAGCAGAGCAGAGGTATGTGCACTATATGTCTCAACCGGCGACCCTAGCCGGACTGGAAGCTGCCAAGCAGTCTAAGCTATGGCGTACACTAGACGGCCAGAAGGACCGAAAGAAAAAAGGTCAAAGCCAAAGGAATATGCCTTGAGACACGTGGGTACTTTCAGACATGGCTTCGTGATAGGGTTATATCGTGACACTGCAATGCAACGCTGCTCAGGGGCAGAAGAAAAGGTGGCTGCACGAGCAAAGTGGCGGCCGTAAAGGTCCTCGAAGCTCCCAAGTGCTGATGGTTACCCCTCTCGTCGTCGGCAGTAAGACGAAAAGACCGCCCGGGGCTGTGTGTCGGATGTCTGTGCTCCGGGGGAGCGGTTTCGGCCAAGTTTCAAACTCCTGTTTTGTGATTGCTGTACGTGACCTGAAGCTGCGTTTATAATTTCCTGAACGATGGCAACCTATCGGCAGCTTCCGAAGCGCAGGAGCTGGTGACTCTAGTCGTTTGTCCTGTTGTGGTTGAGATCGTCGACGCCGACTTGCTCTCTCTCCCTTCTCGTCCAGCGATGTGCAAGATGCCTTCTGTGTTCGGCAACCTCGGTCCTTCGTCCTGGTCGGGCCTTGGCTTAAAGGAGCTAGCAGTAAAAAACCAGGATGCTCCATAATGACGGTCCATGGGCAATCTCCCCTATCAGCGGTGACTAAAGTCATGAACCTGTGGACCGGCATCTTCCGCAATGATTCCGCGATGTGACTTGTGTGGAGGCTACCTGGCTCGGCGAGGTCTGGCCGGCGGGGGGGGGGGGGGGGAAGTCGGGCTTCAAAAGAGAGCTTCACCTAATTCTCGGTGTTGCTTGATAATGCTGCGGGCATTTTGCGGACGCAGCCCCTGAGGGCGACAGCTCTACACGTGTACGGCGTCGTGTAGTGTAGAATGTACATAGTAGGGTGAGGTTGTGCCACTATCTTGCCTCGGTTGTACACTCCATAGTGCCATCGACATGTCGTTGCAATGTAGCAGTTGAGGCTCAGCGGCAGTTGTTCATCGGCACACGAGAATGCTTGCGGTTCAGGTGTGTAACATTGTTTTACCGAACCGCGGACAGGATGGAAAAGCAATGAAAATGAAATACGGGCGTTCGGCTACCGCGTGCCATGATGGATGGCTGGGAATAGCCGGGCGGCCAATGGCACAGTATCGCGATGAAGTAATTTTTGCTCCCGCTTAGGTAATTTCAACTGAGTGCACGTGCGCGGACCAGAGCGCGGGGTTAGCAGGGCTTTACGCTGAACAAGGGAAAATCCGGCACTTTTTTGTTATTTATTTCATCCTTTATCATAACTCCTGTGTGGCCTGCGAACAGGAATTGATATAGCTAGGAACAGTTATGGGTCGCGTATTGATCGGATGAGATAAGTAATTTCGGAACAAACACACAAGAGTCGCTCCTTTTTGACCTGCATAACACAACAAATTGAGGTCGCTGCGTAGAAGCAAGCGAGCATGCCCGTGGGGTAGCTAGTGTATGTAACCTAGGAAGAGGCGCGATGGATGCTGCAGGAACATGAATTTCCACCCGGACCACCCATTACACTACATAGGCGGACTGAGTGAATCCATCCGTTCGGGATGACAAATTCATACCGGCTGGCTCTTTTCCCGCATCAAGGTGAACCCATCTTGGAGATTACGCCACGTGAAGCGGCAACACGTGGGAGATCAGACCTGTCGGATAGCTACCGGGCGGACATGGGCCCTTTCTGAGTTCTGACGGTTGACACCATCATCAAACCTCATCTCACCCACACGGGTCCCAGAAGCCAAAATGCTTCCAAGCAGTGTAACGCTACACAATAACCTAGCATTATAGAAACCTCAACTACTAAACTATACTACACTACACTACACAGGTCATCGGGCATCGCGAGTTCGCGACCCGGCGCTGGACCAAAGCCCCGGAAGCTACCTAGGTATTCCCGCCCAGGCGGCCGGTGTTGCCCCATTGTCCACTGCTTCGGAGACTTATCTAGCCCATGGAATGTCACGCTGTCCGCAATCTACATACACTAAGGCCCACCCCCGGTATAGTTTACACTACCATGCTACTACACCACTACACGGATACCGCTAGTCCGTCCGTCTCGATTATGTATCATGGACCTGACTCTGCCACCGCTGTCTTGGACGCTACTCTGGCTACATGATACTATTGCATATGGATATCGGCACAGATACCACCCCTCATCCGAATAACCGATTGTCAACGGACGGCCGCCACTGACCGCCGTCCCTAGTGTAGTATGCAGTACTATGTACACTACACTACATTATTACACTACAGATGAGGATGGGCATCGTCCCGAGAGACGGACTGCTGCTGGCGATTCCCTTCAGACGATCCGATCCCCAGGTTTTGCCAGGCCACAGAGCAAGTGTGCCTACCTGGGAAAACTCTGACTCGGGCAAGATAATGGGCCTCTTATCAAGTCAAGAAACAAAAGACACAAGAAGACTCCATCAGCCGGTCTGCGTCTTTCTCCGCTTTGTCCGCGATTACAGCCATTTCTCACGAGGTGAACCATGTCGCGCGTGGCTGGCAAGATAACCTAAAACCCTTCCAGCCATGGAGTTGTGAGGGCCTCTGCACCAAAAGAAGAAAGCATTTCGCCTCGGCCTTGGGCGTGGTGGGACCCTGACGGAGATTGTTCCTGGAACTGATGGCCCTCCGTCCACTCACAGGCTCTCAAGATCCCCGCGAATTCGGATACTGTCACATTTTCTACACGTGTGCGCAGGTCCCGCGTGGGAGAATCGTGCCATGGCTATGGTCCCCCGGAGGGCTGTCAGTTCGGGGCCCATAAGCAGGGTACCCTAACCACTCCCTGAAGGGTCTCTCGCCTGTGTTTTCCCGCTTCTCCCTGGTGGCGGGGTTTCGGGAGAAGCAATCTTCGCGTGGCAGACCACGCCAGCGCCGGGGCATGGAATTATACTTAAACAAAGCAGGTCGTCTGCCATCGTGAATACATCATCGCCAAGATAGTCCTTTTCGGAGATCAGCAACCTCTCTCTCCAGCATAAGCATTCAGACCGGCGCCCACTTCGTCCCAACTGTCTTCAGAGAAACCATCACTTTACCATGAAGGTTTCGACTCTTCTCTCCTCCGGCCTTTTCTCCGTCGGTGCTCTGGCCGCCGCCGTTGGCTCAACCTGCAAATGCTTCCCCGGCGATGCCTGCTGGCCTTCATCACAGGAATGGGCTCAGCTCAACAAGACCGTCGGCGGCAGACTCATCGCTACCGTGCCGCTTGCTGAGGTATGCCATGGCGACCAGTACGACAGCGCAAAGTGCGCGAAGCTCCAGTCTTCGTGGCAGACTCCCGATACTCAGTGAGTTATTTCTTTTTGTCTTAGTTTTTATCTTTTTCCTCTCTTGTCTTAGCTTTTCATCTTGTTGTCAACTGGCCATCTTCTTTTGGTGGTGATCATCACCTATGTAATGTCGATCACTAACAACCATGGCCCCCACACAGCATGGTTGACTCGGCCTCCATCATGGCCCCGTTTTTTGCCAACCAGAGCTGCGACCCCTTCACTTCTAGAGAGAAGCCCTGCACCCTCGGCAACTACGTCAGGTACGCCGTCGATGTCCGGACCGCTGCCGATGTGACCGCGGCCGTCAACTTTGCCCGCATCCACAACATCCGCTTCGTCATCCGCAACACCGGCCATGACTACCTTGGTCGTTCCACCGGTGCCGGTGCCCTCTCCGTATGGACCCACAACCTGAAGGATATCGAGTTCAAGACCTGGAAGGACCAGTACTACTCTGGTCCCGCCGTCAAGCTTGGTGCCGGTGTCCAGGGCTATGAGATTATGGCTGCCGGCAAGGCCAAGGGTCAGGTTGTTGTTGGCGGCGAGTGCCCTACTGTCGGTATCTCGGGTGGTTACACTCAGGGTGGTGGTCACTCGGCTCTGAGCACCAGCTTCGGTCTGTCTGCTGACAACACCCTCGAGTGGGAGGTGGTCACTGCAGATGGCCGTCTCCTCACGGCTTCTCGCACCCAGAACTCTGACCTCTACTGGGCTCTCTCCGGTGGCGGCGGCGGCAACTATGGTGTCGTTCTCAGCATGACCGTCAAGACTTTCCCCGATGCCAAGGTTGGAGGCGCGACCCTCGCCTTCTACTCTACTGCGAATCCCACCGACAAGTTCTACGCCGCCATTGATGCTTTCCACGCTGCCCTCCCCGACATGGTCGCCGCTGGCACCATGGTTGTCTACTACTTCACCTCGACCTTCTTCATGATCTCTCCCATGACTGCCTACGGCAAGTCCGAGGATGAAGTCAAGCAAATCATGGCCCCCTACCTCAAGACTCTTGACACCATGGGTGTCGAGTACACTGCCGGCTACAGCGAGGCCCAGAACTACTATGACCACTACGACAAGTACTTCGGCCCTCTCCCCACTGGCAACATCCAGGTCGGCATTGCTCAGTACGGTGGCCGTCTCATCCCCGTCGATACCGTCAAGAACAACGCCACTGCTTTCGCCAAGACCGCCCGCTTCATCGCCGAGAGCGGCGTCACTTTTATCGGTGTTGGCACTGACGTCTCCGCCTTTGGCAAGAACAACCAGAACGCCGTTCTCCCCGCCTGGCGCAAGGCCCTCGTCCACGCCACCCTCACTACCCCGTGGTCGTTCGCGCCCGAGGACTGGACTAAGATGATCGAGAACCAGCACCTCATGACCGACGTCATCATGCCCGCCATTGAGTCTGTCACCCCCGGCTCCGGCGCCTACATGAACGAGGCCGACTTCCAGCAGCCCGACTTCCAGCACCAGTTCTTTGGCAGCAACTACAAGAACCTTGTGTGCATCAAGAAGAAGTACGACCCCAGCAACCTCTTCTACGCCACTGCCGCTGCCGGTAGCGAGGCCTGGACTGTCTCCAAGGATGGTCGCATGTGCAAGTCTACTTGAGTAAAGCAAGCATGCAGAGTGTCATTTGTTGCTGAGCGGTTCGATATCTGCCTGTTATTAGCGTTGGTCACGTTTATTAGAACCTGATCCCCATAATCTTTAGATTCTCATTCCTTTTGATTTACGTACTACTCGTGTGTCTATGACCTGTGTCATCCTGCTTGTTTCTGGGCAAGCGATTGGAGGTGGTGAGGGGTGGAAAACAGAACGTCGTGAGGTTTCGAAAAGGGTTGACAGTTGTTGAAAAGGGAAGCTATTACTAGGCTTCGTTACCTACGCTATTCTATGGTGCGCACGCTGGCTATAACGAACACGTCATGTATATGTGTCATTTTCTTGTAGATACTTTGGAGGAGAGACTTTCGAATACATGCCTTGATATCAGAAGCTGTCTTTTTTGGTCTTAAACACCATGCTCCGACTGTGTTTTGTTCCTGTTGAAAAGGTCTGGTGATTACCAATCGCAATCGGTACGGTGACAACCACAATCCAACGGAACAAAGTTTCACAGTTATGTGGAAAGAGTTGTGGAAGAAAGCTAACGTTCATCCAAATCGTGGCTGTATTTTTGGAATAATTGTTATTAGAGAAGCTTCCACAAGAACTTTGATAAGGAACACGCTTACTCGTACATACATATGTCGCTGACTGATGCCGTCATTTCGGTTGTATGATGCGACACACCACCCCCACATTCTTCTTCGGTCGTACCCCGCACTAGCAATGCATTGGAGCAAGCTGTAACTTTAGCACCTGGCTGTTACTGCACTAACAGCGTCACTTCCCGAGTTTGCCGGAGCCTCGGTGTACATCCATCACCGATACGACAATAACGACGACCGCTGATGTGTTGTATTTCTAAGCATACGTTCAGCGAGATAGCTCGGCCCCCTCTTCAAAAAGGACATTACGAACCCCACGGTGCTTCATACACAATCTTGACAGCTTCACATATCAAAATTCATCACGAAACAGAGCCAATCAAGCATTAAACACACGCAACATCAGACACAATGGCGTCCCAGAACTCAGACATCCATCTCTACACTGCCCAGACTCCCAATGGCATCAAGGTCTCCATTCTTCTTGAGGAGCTTGGTGTGCCTTACAAGGTACTTACCCTGAGCTTACGTCCCTAGTTGCCCATAAGACCAATGCATACCCTTATCTCTCTCTCTCTCTCTTCACGTCCCTCTTCAATTTTCAGTTCAAATATAAACTAACCTCCTTCAGGTGACCGGAATCGACATCTCCAAAGACGTCCAAAAGGAGCCCTGGTTCCTCGAAATTAACCCCAATGGCCGCATCCCCGCTCTTACCGACAAGCTCGAGGACGGCACGCCCATTGCGCTGTTCGAGTCTGGTGCCATCATGCAGTACCTCGTCGAGCGCTACGATAAGGACTACAAGGTCTCGTACCCGCAGGGTAGCAAGGAGTACTACCTGACCCAGAGCTGGCTCTTCTGGCAGATGGGCGGCCTGGGTCCCATGCAAGGGCAGGCTAACCACTTTACGCGGTACGCGCCCGAGAAGATCGAGTACGGCATCAACAGATACCAGAACGAGACGAGGAGATTGTACAGGGTTATGGATGCGCAGTTGGCCAAGAACAAGTACTTGGTGGGGGATAAGCCTACTATTGCGGACTTTTCGTGCTGGGGGTGGGTTGCTGCTCACGGTAAGCTCTTCCTTTATCTTTTTATCACATGTCCTTTGGATCTGTACCAGGTGTTATAGTTACTGACAGATGAACCCCTATGTGCAGGCTGGTGCGGCATCAAGAACTTCAAGTCTCAATTCCCCAACCTCAACGCCTGGCTCAACAGACTTCTCGAGCGCCCCGGCCTCGAGAAGGGCAGGCATGTGCCCAGCAAGCACACGGCGCTGGAGCTCAACAAGCTGAGTGAAGAAGAACTCGAAGCCAAGGCGGCATCTTCCAAGGCGTGGGTGCAGAAGGGCATGGCTGAGGATGCCAAGAAGTAAGGCAAACGGTAGGGAACGAGCTATGAGCTATGAGCAAGCACTGTTGCGGCTTGTGATGTAGCACTGTCAAGTAGCGAAACAGAAAATGAACGTTGAGACTGACGAGAGATTTTGTATAAAAAAAAGGTTTCGGTCCAAGGTTTAGGTTTGATATGGCGAGTTAGGATGGGAGGTAGTGGTAACATGTATGGCTCGTAGCACTCGGGCTCAGCCAGGCCTTTTCCATATTGGTATTTGGTGATATGGACCAGCCTGAGATGTGGCTGTCGGGATAAATACAGATGCAGGCTTGCCAGCCCAAATTTGAATTAGCCAGTCAGTAACCACCGTCGAGTGAAACAGCCCGAAGCTCAATTTTGAATCGAAGATTTGTCCCAAGATCGCCTGCAGACTGTTGGAAGTTCAGACGAAAGGAAGTTCAATCGTAGCAGTCACGTGTGGCCCGTAACAGCGGGTACTGCTGTGAGTGGTGAAGGCCTGGAACGTCAAGTCCACAGCAGCGAGCTTGCACCTGTTCGCTTACCTAAGGCAAATGCGGGATTCGGCCCCACTTGCCTTTTGTACTTTGCCTCCCGTCAGCGCGTCGTCCTCCACTGCAACGGGCAGCCAACCACTTCTTTTGCACCCAACCGAAACCACATCACATTGTCAACCAAATTTTGGTCGTCTGTTTGTTTGGATCCCTCGACACAGAACGGCCTCACCAACCATCACAATGTCGTGGAGGAACCAAGGAATTACGGGTTCCAACAACATCCCGCTGGGAAGCAGGCGTCGCTTTGCTGGCGATGGAGAGGAAGAGGACGGTGCTCGCAGCGTAACACCATCCGCCCCATCTCCCGTCACCAACGGAGACAGGGACAGAGACAGAGACGGGCCCGTCTACAGCAATGATCGCGACGTCAAGCGCGGCCGCAGCCCCGAAAGATCTGAGGATGGTCCCAAACGCCGCAAGAAGCGCAACCGCTGGGGTGAAGCGACCGAGAACAAGGCCGCCGGCTTGATGGGCCTCCCTACCGCCATCGTCGCCAATATGACGAGCGAACAATTGGAGGCCTACACCCTGCACCTTCGCATCGAGGAAATCACCCAAAAACTCAAGATCGACGATGTCGTTCCTGCTGATGGAGATAGGTATGCTGCACATGTTCGCCTTTCCCGTTTCTGAAACTCCTGACTAACCTGTCGTGTTTTGTCCAGATCACCCTCTCCCGCTCCCCAGTACGACAACCATGGTCGCCGTGTCAACACCCGCGAATACCGTTACCGCAAGAAGCTTGAGGATGAGCGCCACAAGCTCATCGAGAGGGCAATGAAGACGATCCCTAACTATCACCCGCCCTCGGACTACCGTAGACCTACAAAGACCCAGGAGAAGGTCTACGTCCCGGTTAACGACTACCCAGAGATTAACTTCAGTATGATAACTAACCCTCCAAACTCCCTATTAACTCCTAACCTCCCCTCGCCCCCATTGGTATTTTGCCAGGCATGAACCCAGCGCTTCTAGAACGGTTGCCGTTTGTGCCTTGCAAGTTGCTTATGTTGAACGGTTTAACCCGAAAAAAAAAGACCAAATGATTTCCGAGATAACAATACTAACACTTAGCTCTTCCTTGTTCAAGTTGGTTTGCTTATCGGTCCTCGTGGCAATACACTCAAGAAGATGGAAACAGAATCTGGCGCCAAGATTGCTATCCGTGGAAAGGGCTCCGTAAAGGAGGGCAAGGGCCGTTCTGACGCCGCCCACTCCAGCAACCAGGAAGAGGACCTGCACTGTCTCATCATGGCAGATACCGAAGAGAAGGTGAACAAAGCCAAGAAGCTGATTCACAATGTTATTGAGACAGTACGTTTCCCCCTCCCCGCCTTTTGCATTCATGCACCCGCTAACTGTTGTTACAGGCTGCTTCGATCCCTGAAGGCCAGAACGAGCTCAAGCGTAACCAGCTGCGTGAGCTTGCTGCCCTCAACGGTACCCTGCGTGATGACGAAAACCAAGCATGCCAGAACTGCGGCCAGATCGGTCATCGTAAATACGATTGCCCTGAGAAGCAGAATTACACTGCCAACATTATCTGCCGTGTCTGCGGTAACGCGGGTCATATGGCTAGGGATTGTCCTGACAGGCAGAGGGGTGCAAGCTGGAGGAACGATGGTCCCGGTGCTGGCCGGACCGCTGGTCGTATTGGTAGCACTGGTGGCGGCGATGCCGTGGACCGCGAGTACGAGGTATGCTTTCCCCCTTTTCTGATTTTCTCTTTCCGCGAGCAACACACTGACATGTACCAGCAACTCATGCAAGAACTCGGTGGTACCGGCGCTGCTCCTGCCCGTATTGAAGCTGGCCCCGGCTCTTTCAGCAACGGTCCCAGCGGTGGCAACGGCGATGCCAAGCCCTGGCAACGGGGACCCACTGGCGGCCCTGCTCCCTGGCGTACTCGCAACATGGATCGTGATCACGAAGGTGGTCCCGGTGGCCCTCCTAGCGGACCTTCTGGTGGCCCGGCTCCTTGGGCTCGTGATCGTAACGAGCGCAGACACGATGATCGCGATCGAGGAGACAGCTACTATGGCGGTGATCGCAGGCATGACGACTACGGCAGAGGTTCTTCGGGTGGCGGCGGTCCGGCCCCTTGGCACCAGCCTCCCCCGGGCGCTCCGTCTGCCCCGGCGATCCCCACAGCTCCGGCGTATCCTGGTGCTTATGGTGGTTATCCTGGCTATGGTGCTCCTCCCGGTATGGGCGCTGCCCCGCCTCCTGGATTGCCCCCTCCGCCTCCCGGAGCTCCTCCCGGCCTGTCTGGACCGCTTAACGCTCTCATCCAGCAATATGCCAACGCAGCTCCTCCGCCGCCCCCTCCGGCAGCTGAAGCGCCTCCCCCGCCTCCCATGGATCTCCCTCCGCCTCCCCCTCCCGGTGCTTGAAGGGCACTGAGTAACAACTAACCAGATGCGCGCTGGGTCGGACAAGTTGAAATGGAATGGTGTACTGACTGACAGGGTACTCACTTGATTAACAAGGTTTCACTAATGGTGTCAGCACGCACTAGCTTGAATTAACTTGACCACACGGTTGCGCAGAGTTTGTAGGAGTTTTCTTTTTCTCTAATTTCCTGTTGGAGACAGCACGAACTAACTGTACACAAAGAAAGTATCAGAGTAAAACTCTAGGTTTCCTTGATTATAATACTAAAAAAATAAAAATAAAACGAAAGTGATGTTTCTGTTAGACGGGGGGTATGTCAAGCTAGCCCTTGGATACATGAGGATTGTACACAATAAGACGTATTCCCTGGATAAAATTAGTTTTTCAAGGAAATGCACCGTTGCAGAAGTCGGTCGTGACTCTCGCCATTCTTTGTCCAGTTGAGTGAGTGTGAACTATGTCGTTGTCCACCCATTTCAAAATGTTAGGATTCTGTAGATCCCAACGATATCGTCTCCCCTCTCTCCTCCCTGTTCCCTTTCTCTACTAAAGAATAGTTGCGTCCACAGCATTGGATTCATTGTGTTACTTGAACACGTAACATTATTCCATGAAATCGACCGTGACCCTCCTCCGATGACTAACCAACCCAAAAGTCGATATCGTTGGTTAAAGATAGTTTCAAAGTCTTGCTTGATCGTTCCCAATGAACCAATTTGGCCCTCACATCGGCCTTGTAACGATGTTAACCACAGTCTTCGTTTCTCATGATCCTTGGCAACCAAACCAAAGGAAGTGACCTCCTCGCCAAGCCAGCGGTACCCAAAATCTTGGTAAGGTCGAGTTTGCATAACGCGCTTGTAGGTGACACAAATATCGCTACAGTAATCCACATGGTGTTTCCTTTCCCCTCTCACT
The DNA here is from genome assembly GCA_009805215.1 of Neurospora discreta FGSC 8579. Lineage (NCBI taxonomy): Eukaryota > Fungi > Ascomycota > Sordariomycetes > Sordariales > Sordariaceae > Neurospora > Neurospora discreta. The sequence continues at coordinate 542,789 of RANX01000016.1, forward strand.
CAGTCTCGAATTTTGAGCCACCCGTCATTGCTCTAGTCGCACAATCTGTGCTCCAAGGGCGCCCGTCTGTGATAACTTGTGCCGGCTCGTGTCAACCCTGTCGAACCCCTCCCTGCATCGCGGGTATTTGCATCTGCTTATGTTGGGGCGGGATAAGGGCGCGAGGGATCAATGGAGCTGGTGAAGTCCGTTGTTGTTTACGGCGTGGCGTTCACTTTGAGACGTTGAGACGGTGACACAGTGAAGGCGAAGCGTTGTAAAATACCAAAGATATACTTTCCTTTTGCTTCCTGTTGTTTTCCTTTCCTACTCTTGTTCAGTTTTTCCATCCTCGCTAGTCCTGCATAGGCCGAACAGGATGTCCACCATCGACAATCATGATCTCCTCAATCTTCTTGTCGACGTCCTCACCGTACTCGACTCGCTTCCACGTGTTGATGCGGCCCTCGTTCATATCAAAGTCAAAGACGCGAATCTTGCGGTGAAAGCCTCCGTAGCCAGCATAACCGCCGAAACCGGCGGCGCCAGCGTAGCACATCCAGAGGGCGGGCTTGCCGTCTTCTTTGAAGTCTACGGCGCAGTATTCGTTGACGTGGTCGCTATGGGAAAGGGAATGTTAGCGTGCTTTCGGATTTCGAAAAGAGAGAAAACCCTTGACTGGGAGAGACCTACTGCCCACAAGAAACCATCACAACTCCCTCCTCAACCAACGCATCGTGGAAGCCAGAGTTAAACGTTGGCGCCGTAGTCGGCTCCTTCCACGGGCTCACCAGCGTCAAATTCCTTCCATTCTGGTACTCCGGCAAGGGGATATGGATGAAGGCGACATCCATGTGCACGTGCGTATACTCGCGGTGCTTCTTTTTGAGACCCTGCGCCGTCTGCCGGAACCACTCGATCTGGTTGGGCTTGATCCAGTCGTAGCCCGGGTACTTGCGCTCGTTGGGCGAGTAGGCGTGCGTGTCAAGCAAGTATACCGTCAATGCCGAGTGGCTGGACGAGCCGCGCCCCAGCACCTCGATGAAGTAATTACCAACACCGTCGATGCTCTCGGGCCCAGCTTTGGACAGGGAATAGGGCAAGGTCTCAATCAGGTCCATCTGGGCGGCCCGCGACAGGGAGCCTTCGTCGTCGTGGTTACCAAAGATGGAGACGTACGGGATCTTGTGCTTGATGAGGATTTGGGCATACTTGAAGATGGCCTAGAAGAAAGGATGAGTGTTAGCCGGAGCCGCGGGCCTTGTCTAGATATCATGAAACTAGATAGTTCCTTACCGTCTGCGTGTCAGGCGCAGTCTCGCCATTCACCTGATCCCCGCTCAACACCACCAAATCCGGCTTCTCCTCCTCCAAAATCTTGGTTACAAAGTCCAGCGTCCTAGGATCCGCTTCGCACTTCTGCCCCTCCGGCAGCGCATCACGACACGCTCCCACGCCCGTGCTCAAATGCAGATCTGCCAACTGCACAATCTTGAACTTGCCATTATCCCGAATCCTCAACACCGGCTTTACAGGCGGGTGCTCCGCTCCCCTTCGCAGCGTCAGATGGGCAGAGGGCACGCTGCGCCCAACATCCAGCAACAACGGCGTGCCCGTCATGCTCCACCCCTCCCTAGCTTCCACCGCATCGTCGCCAAATAGCACGTCGATCCCGGCCACCGCATTCTTGGAATCACTTGCCCCTTTCTTGGACGACCGCTTCACCCACAGCCCGGCCGGCCTGGACTCCCACTTCTCATTCTTGTTATCTAGGCCCTTGGCCGCGGCCTTCTCCGCATCGGCCACGCTAGGGTTCAATCGGCCGACGGTCACGTCCACAACTACCTTATCGCCGTCCTTCAGCTCCTCCTCGCGCTTGCGGCTGACGTGGAGGTAGGCATGGGAGAAGAGGGTCTTGCCGAGGTGGAGGTCCTTGTCGATACGGTGCCAGACCGAGGTGTCGAGGTCGCAGCTGGAAAAGGGGTTGTAGCTGGTGCAGGTGGTGACGGTGATGTCGGTGATGACTAGGCCGGCGTGGTGGCTGGGCAGGTATTCGTGGATGGCGTTGGGGAGGACGCGGAAGTTGCGGTCGAGGAAGAAGATGAGGAGGAAGGTGATGACGGCGGCGGTGGAGATTTGGATGACGTTGCGGACCTAGTTGGGAGAAAAGGGTTATAGTTAGCTTGGTAGGTTCAGACAGCTTCACAACCTTCGTAGCTCAGTGATGCTACAGTATTTGCATAGAGAGTCGAGAGATGGGAAGGAAGTAGAGATGACCTACAATTCGTCGCGTCATCTTGTCCAAGGCTTTGTTTTTTTGTATATCTGGCCTCTCTGGACCTGCTGGAGTTTCTACTACCTCGTTCGTTGTCGACTGTGATCAAGAGCCTCGGCGTCCCGGCTACAACAACTACTTCTATCAATGGACGAAAGAAGGCGGCCCTGCTGCGGCTCTATGCCCATCTTAGAGCATGTCGCAACGGTCGGTCTGTCGAACCACTCGTCCAAGTTCGAAGTACTCCTTGCCAAGGCTTTGTGTCAAGTCGTGAAGCTAGCTATCCCGGTATGTTAATTTCGATTCGCGAAGGATGAGTGCGTCTGTATGCGTGGGCTTGTCGACTGTCCGGTACGGAGTGTTTCGGTACTCGACTTTCGACGTTGATGCTCGTGGGTGGTGCTGACGGGATCGACGGGGACTCGGTCGGTGGGGTCGGGTTGAACTCGTCAGATTGTATACATAAAAAAATATATAAATATATTTCAATATCCAAGACAGAATCAAGTTGGTTCACCAGGGACCAAATCGCCACTGACACTGCAACTGAACAAAGTGATGAGGTAGTAGTGTAGCAAAAGTCCCCTCCCTTCGAGGGGGGAACTGGGAAAGTCAGCTTCTTCGGTTGGTGAAGATGCCCGCCCGCCTGCCTGCCCGCGGCCGCTGTAAGAAGTGGAATCTGGGGAAATTTACCCAACAAGGTTCACCCACGTCGGCAGGGTCGGCCGAGTCCCGCCAAGATACCTAGGACGGGGCCTGAACGAGATCAACTCAACGGCGATTGTTAGGGCATATACTAGTTTCAGGTGTAATCACTAACACCAGCAGCCTAAAGAACTGTTCTCGAATCTCGAGTGAAACCTTCCCCTATCGCGGAGCTTCTTCTTAGGTACACTACGCAGGCGGGGGGGATACGGAAACCTCGGTGTATCTGCGTCCATTCAAGATTATTTTCTACCCAAAAATCAAGATGCATATGCACAACCCTGCGTGCTCAAGGTATTGCAATGCATATGTAATGCCAGTTGATAAGAAACAAGACTGGTAGTGTTCGGGGAGGCAAGCCGACGGCCCTTCGGGGCGGCATTACCTTCTTTTACTTTGACCATTACTGTAGGTACATACGTAGTGCCTAGGCTAGAGGTATGTGGCTTTCTATAAGACTCGCCCGCGAAAAGCACTAACATCCTAACTGGAGTTCTTCTGGGCCGGGTAAGCTGCTATTCATAGGACGTCTGTACTAACTTCGACTTACAGTGTCAGACCCCCTTTCTTCGTAGCAACCAAGGTACTAAGAAAAGGGGCTCGGGAACTTGGCCATGTCCAAAAACAACAAGCCGATCGTCCCTTAAGAGCTTCACTTTATCAAGTTGACTAAATGCGACATCCACCTCGCCGTTGTTGACATTACTAGAAGTCCGACCCGCGAGTTTATGTATCCGATGTATTTCAATCTCATTCTCAACATCCCAACGATGTCTCTCTGTCTGCCTGCTTCGCTATGTAAACACATGCCCCTTCCTCTTCTGATCTTCATGGACAAGACTGCGGGTATAAACTGATGATCCTTGCCACACTCCATTTCATCTTTATATTCTATTCTGTCTCATCTCCTCCTTCTCATACAACAAACAGGTATCATGCTTCAAACTTAACAATCAAAAGCGACAAAAATTCCAAAACGAAACGCTGCCTCTTAACGCCAATTTGCCTGCCAGTGATGACAGATCCCGGAATCTTTCCGGATCTCTCTCTTGCCTTTTTTCCCTGTCCGTCGTCATGAAACCCGCACATTACGTCGTTACAGAAAATGAAAATTCGAAAGGGAAAGAGAAGGGAAATGAAAAACGACGTGCCTGCGCCATATCATCAAATACCAGTCGATGGTTATTCATCCTCCTCCGTTCATCACCATTATATCCCAACTACCCGAAAAAAGAAAAAAAAATGAAAAAAAAATAAAAAAAAAAAAAGAAAGAAAAAAGGGCTTGAAACAAGAAGCAACCGTCAAGGCGAACTTTCTAAAAATCAGGAAAACATCCCATCCAGTCATGCCAGTCGATTGAGGAAATGACGCGAGAAAAGAAGGAAAAGGGAAGTGGAGTTCAAGTTGTTGTACAGTATACCAACAGCTTTGAAAACCCCCCCCCCCCCCCTCCAGAAAGTAGATGTAGCGTGTGTCGTGATATGCCGAATGAACGACTTCTTTCGTGGTGTATGATGCAGTGTTATTACACAGCTGGGCTCGCGCCCTCTTTCATATTTTTTGTCTTCTCAATCTTCTCCTTCTATTCATGAGTATCGAGTCATGCTGGGTAGGAGCGTAAGTGAGGTGGGGAGGTTAAGGAAGAAAATCATATGCTTGCAAGGCGAGATCTCCCATCAGGAGCTCGGGCGTGGCAGACCATGAGCTTGAGACTCGTACCCCATTCCTCACACTCGGCGAGAAGTGCTTTGTCTCTCCACATGGTTCCAAGGGTTCCTGGGCCAGTGCCGGTACTAGCAGCGCTCTCGTAGCACTGGCTGTACCACCATCGTCCCACCTTCGCTACCATCTTGGTGATGCTTTCATCTGCTACCGGGCTCCCGTCGCTGATCATCTCTGGAAGACTGCGTTCATCCTTAATGATCTTGCCCTTGGCAGCGGCTTTGCTTCTTTTACTGTTCTCGCTTCCTGACGATCGTGGTATGACACTAACGACCGGGACGCCAACACGGCAAGTCTTGAGATCGGCAAAGCCCTTTCTGCCAAGTAGTCGGAGGATGAGATCCGAGGTCGACCCAAGACTGATATCAGGGGATTTGGTATGAATACGTTCCTTCAGGCGGCGGACAGCCTTACGTCCGTGATTGCCCATATTATTCAGATCAACATCCAGGATCGAGAGCTCAATGTAGCCACCAGGCTTGAGGACACGCCGAGCCTCTGAGATGATATTTCGATAATGTGCCTCGGGGGCTGCAACCAAGAAACGAAGTACTACAGCCGTAAAACTCTCTGCGCCAAAAGGAAACTTGCCAGTGTGGGACATGTACTGTGACTGGTAGTGATTCGGAGGACTGAGAGGGAGACCAGTTGAGCCATTACGAGCAGCTGGGCGTAGCGGACGAGGCGAAAGGTTGAAGAACGTTGCTGCTGGATACGTCTCGGCCGCATAGAAAGACCAGTCGTCGTTGCCAAGGCCGTCAATAACAAGAATGGAAGGACGCTTCAGTGAGCCTACGTCGTTGAGCAGCTCATCGCGGACCGGACTGAAGAGCACATGTCCAAAGGTAAGCCACTTGCTGACCGTCATGGACCCGACGCGTAGATTGACCAATGCAAGCGGCGAGCCATCCTCCGAAGATTGACTACAACGACTCGAGTCGGATTGCCGTGGATCGCTAACAAGGCTGTTGGTTTGCTTTTCAGTCTCAGCCTCGTGCTCCAGTGCGGACTGCTTGCTCACAGCCTCATCCCGCCGCTGCATCTCTGACTCCCTGGACACGTCAGGTTCCAACGAGGATCTTGGGCTGGGATGATCGGCCAGGAGTTGCTTCACCTTCTCAGCCATATCGGAACTATAGACGCTAGAACTGACAGGTACTCTTTGTAAGTGCATAATTTGGGTAAGACTCTGTACCTGTTGTTCTTGGAACTGAGAGCGAAGGGTTGGGGACTCCAGGGGTGGCTCGATGCGCCTTGTCGGGGTCGCCGTATACTTCTCCAAGTGAAACTGGTTCCCGAAAGACGACCGCGTGGATGGGGGCTGCTTCAACCTTTCGTCCCCAAACAAGTCATCATACTCGTCCCAGATCTCGTCCTCGGCCAATGGTGCATCAGGCTCAGGGATGACTGCAGTAGCCTCGGCAAAGTTAAATCCTCCGGAGCTACTGGAAGTTGTGGTATGGGTGGTACACAGGGAACCCTTTCTTGGTGAAAATGAGAGAAACTCTTGTCTGATTTCGGTCGGGTAAGTTGGAAGCATCGATCCCGAAGTTGGAGTCAGCATCGGGGCCTCCAGTCCAGCGGTCGTCGCTGGCTCCGTCTGGACAGGCGTCGATGGCCTGGGCGGACTAGGTCCCTTGGCTATGGAGTATGCATCCCGAAGGTCCATCTTAGACGGCGTAACTTGGACACTACGTCTGTGGAACGGCCGGGAGAAACTCTTGGGTGATATTTGTTCGGCACGAGCACTGATGACTTTTGGAATCCGACCAACCTGCGCAAGTCGGCTCGCGCGGCCCTGTGTAGGACTGATGGTGTTTCCGGCCTGCGCTGTAACGGATGAAGGGGTTGACGAAGGCGTTGGAAGCTTAGAACACTTGACCGGGGATATGTGCTCGAGCTCGGCGACTGACAGAACCTGGGCGCTGGCTTCTGAAGTTAAGGAGCTTGGATGCGCATTCGCTTGTGTTACGGAAGGTCGGCGCTCTTCCGCTCCCCCGTTCTGAGAGTCGGGAATTTGCTTGTGAGTTGGAGATTCCGGGCTCTTCGCTTCGCGAAGAACTTCCTCCAAGTCCGGGGTATCAGTATCTTCCTGCTCAGACGAGTCCATCATTGTGTAGAATGCTAGCGGCTTATTTTGGACGACCTTGACTGTAGCCGCCACAGCAGCCACCGGAGCCGCAATTTCTGGCATGTCCACCTTCTTTGTTTCTGTAGCAGGTTGGCTGTGACTCCTTCCAAAGAAGTTCCATTTTCGCGGAGAACGAGCTCGCTTCATCAGGCGCTTGGGTCCAACAAGGTTCTTGGATCCTTCTGATGCCTTGATGCCCTGGGCGGCATCAATCGAGGGGGCCAGCATGGAGTCGTCCGTCATGAGGACACTGGCATCGATACTAGTAATCGAGGGAGACGTGACATGGGGTTGAGTGACGATAGGAGCCGGAATCCTCGGGGGTTCCTTCTCTCCAGACTTCAACCTTTGTATGGATCTCCGCAAAGCCAGCGTCGACTTGCTGACTGGAGCCTCCGACTCACTGCTCTCAGAGGGTCTGCAGCTGCTGACTGACGCACTCTGAGAATGTTGACCAGTGCGAGGGAATGCAGACGGCCATAAAGTGTTTCGAGGGATAGAGTTGAGAGAGACTTGCGAGTCATTCCGCGGTTGTGCGTTGGATTGTTCGCGCGTGACACTTTGGCTGCTTTCCGTCCGGCTCATGTCCGAGCCAACATTCCTGTTCTCGATGATTTCCCCGCCTGCAATAACGACAGGTGCCATCCTTTCCAATAAGAAGGAATCGTTGGTCCCGATGCTCTCTTGCGAGCTCATCGTCCCAGAGACCGCTAGGCTGGTGTTTGCAAGGCTGTTACTCCGACGGCGTGCTGGCCCGACGCGCCCATAGCCTTCGTGGCCAGTTCCTGCAACAGGGCCCTTTCTAGGTGACTTTTTCTCATCTTTCTGTCGAGGGACCTCTAGGGCTGTCCTTGTCCGTCGTCCGAAGAGTGGAAAACGTCTAAAGCTCGATACACCAGGACTTGGCGTACGAGTGGTCCTTCCTGATTCGGCCTTGCCGGTACTCGCATCTTCCCCCACCCTGGACATTTTTGGGGCTGGTGTTGCCTCTCTGGTTATGGATGGCTTCAGAAGATGAACGTGCGTGTCCGAAGTGGATGAGAGCAAGCCAGGCCTGGCGACGGTTGTTGGTGCGAGAAGTTTGCTTGAGCTCTTTTCAGATGGCGCAGATGTCAAGTTACTCTGAATAATGGGCACAGGTAAACCTTGTTGAAGGTGAAGGTCCGGAGTTCCATCTCTGCTCGGACGGCGAGGAGGCTGCCCTCTAGGCGGCGGAGCCTGCAGGGCAGCTTGAGTGGGACGAGGCCGAGAGAAAGAGGCTGGCTTTAGTACCAGTTGTGCTGCTGCCGCTGTTGGTGCCTTTGGCTGGGTCGGTGACGCACGCCAGGGCCTCGGTGCGGATAAACTGCCATCGTGGCTTTTTGTAAACTTGTGTGACGATATGCGTGGTGGTGGGCTAGGCGCAAGGGGTGATAACTGCTTCTTCTTCCTGGAATCCCTCCTCTCAAGCTCACGGACTGTCGAGTTGGATGACGACGAGGTCAAGGATTCCCTGACTGATGGCAAACCCTGAGGATCAGCGCTGACAAGATCCAGCTCATTCGAAATGCTTCCTCCTCTTCTTCTGCTGACTGGCGGTCTTGTTTGGGTCGAGTCAACCTGTCTCATTCTGACACCAGCTCCGGGAAATCGTAAAGGCGCCACCATACCAGGGGACTGAGAGGACATGGACGTAGGCGTGGTATCTCGGCTATACGGACCAGGTCCTGGTGACTCGGAGAATCTTGTACATGGACTGCTGCTGAAGCCACTCATTTGACTGCTAGATCCGGAAAACAAGGGCGTAGGGGGAGGGAGATCGTGAGTTGTTAGCAGGTACGGCACCTCAATGCCGAGACTTCGATTGCAGGCTGGCACTTTGACGTCGCGATATCTGTCCAGCTCTGGGTATAATGTTGGTGCTTGCGGCGCGCCTACTTCAACTTCGACTTGGTGAGCTGCTCGAATTTCCATCGTATCCATTGTTGGGTTGAATCCCGAGCGCGAACTGGTTGAGGAGTCGACTGAGGTCTGAGATCGGGGGTTGGAAGACGATGAGGACGATCTTGTTTTGGCATGATTTCCAGTCTCGCCTTGGGACCCTTTGCGGAAGCTGTTCACTACTTCTTGTGATATCCCTGATTTCTTCCTCCTAAGCACATTTCGAGGTTTTATGGTCGGCGCGGGTAGTCGGCTGGATGACGCTGACGTAATCAATGTGGTGTTGCCCAAAATCTTTGGATCTTTGTTTCCAACAGTAACCCGAGGCTGAATGGGTTCCGGTTGTGTATCGGAGGGCCGCCGTTGCGGCAAAGACTGCGGTAGCCTACTAGGCATCTTGGGTTGTGGCAGTGTCCTGGCACGCTCGGTGCTTGAGTCTCCTTCTCTCTTCTTCAACAACAAGGAACCGGGCGGCGCTATAGTTCCGTAACTTTTGAGCCTGCTATCAGCTGGCAAGCCTGAAAGACTGAGTCCTGGTCTTTCGGAGGCCATTGTGATCCTATATCCCACAGAGGAAGGCCGGCTAACTCGATCATACTAAGACTCTTGCTCCGTGGTCCACGACATGAATGCTGTGCGAGAGTAACACAAACAAAGTCTACCGCGCTGGGAGTATGTGTTCACGGGCGGGAGGCCGTAACAGGCGCAACGGGAGAAGCCTAGTGGTACTGTATGGCGGAACGCCGGTGCTCGATCGTGCTTGTGGCAATTAAGTGCTGATCCCGTACCAGTATTTCACCGGGTGCTAGGGAACCCGACAATATTTTGAAGAGCAGCGAGTGAACTAAGCAATGTCCATGATGACCGAAAGCACAAATGGACGAAGAATTTGATAGAAAGAGGCTTAGAGAAAGGAACGATGGTTCAATAGTCCCTGGATGGACGCCCGACTAGTTAGTCTATCAAGTCGTAGGAACCATGAGCCCCGCATGGGGGCTAACGTGTAAGTGGTTGAGTATGGGTGAAATGTGATGGTGGGCCGCGGGGGGGGGGGGGGGGGGGGGGGGGGGGGGGCCCGGGTTCAGGTGTTTTTGTTCGTGTATGTGTAGTAGTATGTAGTGGTATTGGAAAGCGCGGGATCGATGCAAGACGAGATGGATGGTGTATGGGTGGGTGGTGGGGGTGAGGTTAAGTTGAAGAGGTGGAGGGTATCACAGCACACTGCATAGTGTGATGTGTAGTAATGTGGGAAAATACGGATACGCATCAGGGAAGGCGTCGTCGGATGTAGCATCTTGAAAACAGAAAAGAAAGGAAACAAGACAGGTTGTGAGCCCAGGCAGACGGAACAGATACACTTACCTTGGTTAGACTGCTGATTGAATAGTCTCGGTTCAGTTACAACCAGTCAAGTTGGTTTGAAGTGGTAGTAGTGAGGGAGTGTGACGGGGTAGCCAAGCTGGAGAGGTACCAGTTTGAGAAGGAAAAAGTGAAGAGAGAGTGAGTGAAATGACGGCGAGGTGGTGGCAGGTGGTAGTCGGATAGGTAGTGAAGGCAAGAAGACAACAGCTCATGAGGAACGTACACCACATGGAGGTAGGTAGGTAGGTAGAGTGGCAGTAGAGTAGAGGTAGTGTAGAAGTCGGTTGAGATATCAATAACGCGGCAAAAAGATACCTTGTTCCTGGCTTGCCGCGTAGAGTAAGGATCTGCCACCAATGAGATGGACAAGGTCGGCGACAATGTGCTTGGGAAATGTCCATCCAAGATACATCCGACCATGCGGACATGTATGGGTGGAAGGTACAAGGACCAGGGTTGGTACGATACCTACCTAACCAATCCATCGGTGGAAACATTTTAACTTGGGAACCTCAATGAGCCCATGGTCTGGAGGGCCTCATTCGTGGTGTAATTCCATCCTGGCACAAGATGGGATGCTAGTGCCCATGTAGGCAACCCCGTGTTGCTATCTTTTGACACTCGGGGTGGCGTGGACAGGCAGCTTCGAGCTTCGATGGATCAAAGTGTTGTCAAGTCAAACAACACCGGCGGAAACATGATGCGTTGTGCACATGGCATTTGATGATCTTTCGACGACAACCTGGAAGATGCCCGAAAAGAGAGGGAGGGACTGAGGGAGGGAACCTGGGTGACGGAAGAGTCATCCTTGAAAGTTCAGTTGGGAAGAGAAGAGGGGCGAAGACGCGGTGGAGAGCCGTGTCCAATCTGCATCCAGGAAGTTGGCGACCTCTTGTGGCTTGAGAAGAGGAAAGAAGAAGCTGTCAAAAGGCAAAAGCGTCGTTGCCGTTGGTTGGCTGGGCTGCATGGTGTCAATAGCATCTAGTCCACCTGCAGCGGGAAGAGTGGAGCCGACACCTACGCAGTACCTAGGTCTGAACAGGAATTTGTGGGCCGGGGGACCGTCAAATCTGTCGCTGTGTCTTTCCTTGTTGGGTGTTGTTCCACTGTACGCCCTGCCTAGGTGTTCTAGGCTGTAGTCTACTGAGGTGTTGTTCCTACTGTACCTGACGCTACAGAAAAGATGGGTACCAACTGAAATACACTATGAGACACCGACCTCGGTTGCATCACGCGAACATGACGGGAAAGGAACATCTCGCCATTGAACTTCCAGTGTCGATGCATAGAGTGCGTGTCCCCAGCGGCTGTGCCGTCTCATGCTTAACAAGATAACCAAAGACATGCAAAATCAGCCGTGGAATTTGCATGCGGAGTTGCCCTATGAGCACCTAGAAGACAATGTAAAGTGTGCCATTGGACACGAGTTAACAACGGGGTTCTGCTCAATGCTACCCCCCTCTCCCCCTCAATCTCTGGTCGCATTCGAATCTCTTCCTCCTTCGCTGTGTACAAAAGACCCTTCCTGGACATCCCCAGAGCCTCCATTCAAAGCATGGATATCGCTGCCCTCCTTCCATGTCAGAAGCAATTTGCGTGATGGTGATGGGCCCCCGAGCCCCCCTTGGCCGACCATCTAGGCCGACTGGGGATATGAAGAGCAGTGACCCCGGCCCGTTTATTTGGCTATCTGCACTCTCCAACTGTCCAGAAATCTTATGCCCATGGATATCCCTAGCTTTCGGTATCAGAATAGCAAGTCAATCGGCTCAAGACGGCACGGGAATTTGATGGACGGCAAGGTTCCATGAATGGTTATCGCGGGGTTTTTGCGCCCTCATCTCAGGGTCATCTCCAAACCACGAGTTCAGGGGTTCGCAAAAACACCATGTCTTAGTGTGATATCTCCGTCATATACCCACCTAGAGCTAAGAAAAGTTGGAATCTCTGACGTTCTCAACCCCATCAAGTTTTCTCTTGCAAACCGGGCCAGCCATTGGGAAAGAGAAAACTACCCAGTATCTCCATGTCTCCGTGATGAGCTCTATTTACTAGGTATGTATATTATCTGACCTTCCTTGAGGCCATCAAAAATTTCGAGCAAATTCTCATCAACACCGTGACCCTACGCTCTCCAAAATGACAGGATCCATGCCGTTAATCCCCCGGAGGCGCTAAATGAAAAGAAAAAAAAAGAAAACGAGGGGGGACGGGTGCTGTCCGAGGTCAATAATTCCAGGTACAATGGCGGCGCCATTACCATCACCCCAATACCAAGACCATGGCACAGACAACACAAAATCTCCCACCCCCGCGGTCCATCCCATCGTCAATGTATCGCCCATCTCGTCATCCGTCTACATCCTCCCGTCCAGCTCCAGGTCCCCAGTCTGGTAGGCGCACATTCCACAACGCACGTAGCGACCTGCGTGTGTGTCGTGTCAATCGAGTGTCAATCGCGTCCGTGCAAGACGGAATAGAGAGATTGAAGGGACACCACAAGCGAGCCGATTAATCCCCCCGCACCGAACGAGTCCTTGTACGCAAGTCGCAGATCTAACCTCCGGCGTTCGCTCCTCGTGGAACTGGCCTGTCGAGGCTCGGTCATTCGTCATTTTTAGCTACAGGTCATTGTCGTGACGAGCAAAGCACGACGGACGGGTTGCTGGTCGATCAGTTCATTGCAAGCAAGCGTCCGTCCGTAAGCTATCGGGGCCATGTCACCCACGTTGTTCTGGGGAAGCACGACATTCTTTAGTCAGGGGTGGATGGATCACTGATGGGAACCACTAGGGGGGCATTCGACCATTGAAGACATCGAGTGGTTGCCCTGCTATGTCTCACTGGAACAGACTTGACTCCTTCTTCACAGACCTAGGAATGATAGCTCACCGGAGAGTGCGCCGCAATACAGATTACATACAGTACGTACATGAACCCCAGCGTCTCGGAAGCCAATGGATATCGCAAGTCGGGGATTTGTTCGCCTCTGCCGTAAACCGCCCAGTGGGCATCGTCAAAAAAGCCATCGTTTCGACAGCCGCCCAAATCCACCCTACCATTCGTTGATCCATCCCTTGCTCAATGACCTGATGCGGCGCACAACGTCAGTCTGATTGGATGGAAAATGAGGGGAAATTATGACCAATCATTTTGGCTTTTTGCCAGTGGGTGTCGCGAGGTTTTGGAGGAGTTGGAGCACTTTGAGGGGTCTTCATTTTCCAATCACAGTGACCAAACACCCTTCTGGACTTCAAGCCTACTGAAAAGGGTAGGTCAGGCCGGATCTGCTGTGATTTCGCTGAGTTCAAATCTTGGGTGCATGGAGTGTTTTTTCTAGCCTCTGCGGCTTATTACAGGAATCTCGGTGCGGATGTTGGAGTTATAACTTAGCTCTACGTGATACCGGTCAGACTTTTTCTTTCACCCATCACATCACAGTATAGCGAACTTCACGGAATGTGGCGGGGTTTACGATCGCACACCACATACGGTACCTTACTTGAGGCCAACGGTTGTGCATCAGCACCCACAAGGGGGTATCATGAGGAACTTTGAGTCTATGTACTTGATCAGTTATCTACCGTGCATACTTCTTGGATGGTGGACCAAGCAAGCTGAACACTGCACATCAGCGACCTCCAATTCTCCTTAAGAAACAAGTTGGGCACCCAATCCCTTATATTGACCAGTGTGTCGATGATCAGAGAAATGTTCGACTTCGATGCTACTGCTACGATGTGAGCCTCCATCACCCAGGTACCCAGGGGGCATCGATTGTCTTCGCCAGAAAGTCTCCACCAGAAACCAACGTCAGCGACCTAGAGGTACAGTAACACCAGTCATCCAAATCGCATCGCACGCGCTGCAAGGCTGCCATTGTCCAAAGAAAAGAATAAATGAAAATAATATGAATTGGGTCTGATCCATGCCGTCGGCTTTTGGGCCACTGGGCCTCGGCCCCAGATACCTCTACGCCTCATTCCAACTCCTTCTCTATAAAAAAAAAAAAAAAAAAAAAAAATTTGAACCCGAACTGCCGGAGACACTGTGGCCGCCATCGTGGGCTCTGGAAATAAGCGACGGAAGGAACGAAACTGACCAACCAAAGTCCCGCGTCAACGCTTCGCCACACCCAAAATACCGGTTTCGCGAGGGAAAGTGAGGCTGGTGACGTGGCACTAATCAGTTGCGGTCGCTACTAAGTACAAACCCGCATCAACCGCTCAGGGCTGCCTCACTCCTCCTCGCTTCAGTTCTAGACCAAAATTCGCCCCGAGTTTTGTACAACTCATCAACTCTTTCAGCTTTGCTTGCCCACAATTACATCACGAGTCGCAAGGGTGAGGATGGGAATTCTCCGCCGTAAGTTTTGAGTCAGTATGTCTCTTTCTCTGCTGGAATATCCACCGGAAAAGCTGAGTGGGAACATCGAAAGAAATGCAACCAAGGAACCGCTATGTTCCAGTGTCAATCCCTTGAAAACACCGTGAGGCGTATACATCAATGCTTAAAAGTTTGTTAGTCTAGTTCTTGCCCCATATTTTCTTACAAGGGGGTGACAGGGTGGATTGCAAGGCGGGACACGTCTATCTACGCTATCTGATTGGTTGAAATTRCCTGATTTCAAGGTGAGAATCGGTTGACAGAAGCATACACACAAACCGCCTTTATACTAGCTCAGAATCACCTGAATCACCCAGAATCACCCTCACCACCTTCTATAACTAGTAAAGTTATAGCGCACTTACAGGGCACTTTAACGTAGTCAGTCCTTGTCACTCTCCCTATTTTAAACCCTTGGTTGTACCGAGCTAACGAACTTTTAAGGGGTGATGTGTANGCACTTACAGGGCACTTTAACGTAGTCAGTCCTTGTCACTCTCCCTATTTTAAACCCTTGGTTGTACCGAGCTAACGAACTTTTAAGGGGTGATGTGTACATAGGTACACCTCTATCTACCTAGGTAGGTAGTCAGCTAGTCTAGTGTAGTAGGCGCACAAACGACGGAAGTGGCGACTGGCGAGGCGCCGAGTTTAGAAGGAAAGAAAGATGGAGCACACATTGCACACGTCATGGAATGAGGGGGTAAAAAAAAGAAAAAAGAAAGGATTCCCTTCAAGTCGGGTTTGCGAGCTTTAGTGGGCGAAGGGGGGGGGGGGGGGGGGGGGGGGTGATTGGGTACGACTACCTGCCAGGTATGTAGGTGCAACTGACCGTAATTGGTACACCAACTTGCGAAACCCACCTGGGTTTCATGCAGGATTTCCCAGTTACACAAGGCTAAGGACGTAGAGGTAGGAATGCCAGGAATATAAAGGCGAAGTCTATTGGTTGTGTTGGTTGCTTGAGGTCGGGTACAAGTCCAGAGCGTGTTGAAGCTGAATGTCAGAAGCGAGTCAGAACTAAGCGAGTGTCCAGCCGAGGAGTTGGCAGAGCGTAGGATTCGGAACTGAGACAACAAGCAGAAGAAGGGTAAAAGAAGCGAGAGGAGCCATCAGCCGGTTAAGGATTCAGCTAACCTCGAGAACGGAGAGGTCGTTTACTTCTGTGTGTTTCCGCATTTGGTCACAACCGTGCCCGCGGAGACAAAGGATCGGCTATCGTCGAGCCTGATCACTGCAGCAAGCTGAAAAAGCTGCTTCCCCATCATATCGTAACGGAGATGAAAATCGGCACTCAAGTATAAGTCAACCAAAAATTGGGGTATCTATTGAATTCTGTTCATATCTACAAATCCTCTGAGTTTCCCGTTCTCTTCCTTTCTACTGTCTCTCTTTCATCTTTCTCTGCTTTCTGAGGAAAAAAAAAAAAAAAAAAAAAAAAAAAAAAAAAAAAAAAAAAAAAAAAAGAAAAGAAAAGATCTCTCATCAGTCATCATCCATCAGGCGCAACATTATCATTTGATGGGTCTCACGAGAAGATGATGCAAGGAGGAGTGCCCGTCCGTCACCATACCTTCCTGCGTTTTGCTCAAGTGGGTGGGTAGGAATCGTGACGAGACCCCTCTCTCCCGTGAGGTGCCCGCCGAGAAGTCTCTTTTTCCTTTTTTCCGTTCTTTTCTTTTTTTGTGTTTTTGTCCCCTTCTTTTCGTCTTTAATTCTTTAGGGTTTTGCCTTTTCAGCTCTCATCCAAGGATTGCGATACGTGCGAGTGGCAAGCCCCATCCATGGATGAACCAGCAATGGTGTTCTTGTGCTCTTTGGGGACAAATGCTGTAGGAGTTGGCATCACGGCCAGCCGTCCAAGAATATAGCTCTCGGGTAGTGGTGG
Organism: Neurospora discreta FGSC 8579; assembly: GCA_009805215.1. Taxonomy (NCBI): domain Eukaryota; kingdom Fungi; phylum Ascomycota; class Sordariomycetes; order Sordariales; family Sordariaceae; genus Neurospora; species Neurospora discreta. The sequence goes on from RANX01000016.1 coordinate 559,158, forward strand.
ATGTTAGCAAGAGCCTGCTGAGCAACAACCTGTATCTTTGCTCCCGGTGCATGGGCTCTCTCTGCCCGAGACGTCCTGCTCTAGCCGCTCTTATGCCATGCGTATGCAATCAGTTGGCAAAGATTCTAACGTTCAAGTCAACGCTTCCTGTCGCAATAACGCAACGGATCTGAGCCTCGGGGGTGGCAGCCGCTCCTCCCTTCTTTGGCGTCCCGTTTGGTTCCCCATGTTCACCATTCACCGACGCATCCTTGATGACCGACGGGGCCCATTTAATGCACTGGACGAAGTGGCCATGCGCATCCCCGATCGTCTTGACGCATTTTCCTTCCTGTGTCAAATCCCAGCACCGAAGGGTCTTGTCATCGGATACAGATAAGAGATATTTCCCTCCAGGATGGAACACCAACCCTCGCACCCAGTTATCATGGCCGACCAAGGTTTTGATGCATGTCCCGCGCGCATCCCATAACCGGATCGACTTGTCTCGAGAGCCGGTGGCCATAAACTCGGCAGAGCTTGTCGCAGGGGGCTTCTTGATACCAGCCATGGCGGCAAGATTCTGATATGCAGCCGGAGGTGCAATGGCACAACATAGCACGACATGCTCGTGGCCGATCAACGTGACCTTGGGCTCAGGGTTTGTTATCGTTACATCCCATAGCCTGCTTGTGTAATCGTCGCTGGTGGAGAGTATATATTTCCCGTCAAGGGATGGGCACACGTCGCGGACCCATTCGGCGTGGCCGCGCAATGTCTTGACGCAGTACCCTGTGCTCACGTCCCATATCCTTAGTGTCTTGTCGCGACTTGCGCTAACCAAGAGGTTACCAGACCCAGGGATGAACCGTACGGCGCTGACGCTGTGATCGTGGCCGGGCAAAGTCCGAATGTTTTTATACGAGTCTAGGGGGTCCCAAAGCTTGATAGTTAGATCTGAGCTGCACGAAGCTAGCAACGTGTTCCCGCGGGGGCCGCCATAGTCGACGTCGAGGACAGCTTTTGTGTGGCCCTTGATGGTCCTTTCTAGCTCGCCTAGCTCCCAATCCCAGATCTTGATGGTTTGATCCTCTGACCCGGAAGCTAGAGACGAGAAAACAGGGTGGAATGCTACACAAGTTATGGGGTCTCTGTGTGATTGAAGAGTGTGTCGAGGAGGTGCCCGGGGTAGCCAGGCAGCAGGGTCTTTGTTCTGTCGCGATGTAGGCGTCGCATTGTCGAGCTCTGACTGTAGGATATGATTTCGCGACTCGAGATCCATAATCTGTATGTGGCAAGGGGGGTCAGCGGCTGCTAAGGGGGAGAGGGGGAGAAAAGGTGATTTGGCGGTCGGACAGCGGACAGGATGTGCGCACCTTTTTCTGCAGTCGGACTACACTGGTCCATTTCTTTTCTAGTAGGCCTTCATACTTCTTTGCCGTAGCTGGATCGAAAACCTCTTCGCTTAGGTTCAGCTCTTCTCGGAGCGCGGCAGCGGTGTTGGGCAGGTTGGCGGCAGTGAGGTATGCGATGAGGGCTCTGTGTCTGTGGGAGTGGCGGACAACAAGTTAGCCATTGTCTCGACTCGAGTACACACAAGTAGTAGCAACCTACAGCTCATCGGCCTGCCGAGAGGTCAATATTTGGGACATGGTTGCCAGCCAAGGAGGCGGGTCAGCTAAAGGGGCGTATCTTGAGAGGAGAAGATGTGGTGTTTTTGGTTTCTCGCCGGAGTCGAAATCGGTGTCGGTCCGTTCCTTTGCCAGGACTTATCCGTGTCCGCGTCCGTATCGTGGCCACCTGCCGCGTCGCCCAAAGTGTAGGTACAGTTGTCGTGCACGTTTGTTGACTTGTTTACGGGGGAAGGGATCTTGATCGCAATGCCTTAGTGTGACGGAATTATTTGGCAGCTCAAGACTTTATACTCCATCTCGGTGGAGGCCCGGTCCTTTCGCTCAGGTAGCGGAATGGGGGGGAAGCAGAGAGCTGGCCACGAGCACTCCAAGCTACCTCTACTAAGTGTTTGGGCGCGGGGACGTCGAAGGGCGGGAGAGCTGCTCCTTTGGGTGCTCAAGGTTACTAGTGTTTAGCAACGGGAGTAGTGAGTCTGGTGAGGTGGGCGGCGGTGTTGTGGAGGTCGGGTTACTGTGTAGTTGTTGTTTGTTATTGTTGTGATGTTGTTGTTGTCCTGGTTGATGCGGCATGTGCCAGCTGTCCGGCTCTCTTTCTTCTTTCTCTCCTCGCTTTGATCCCGGATCCAGATCCAGATCAATCCAAATCCAAACGGTGAGGAGTTCGCCTAAAAGTGGACCCCTTGTCCCTGAACTTGGTTGTCGCTGTCTCTAGCTGCCCGTTGGTGGCTTTTTTGGTTGGTCTCTCTGTGCCTCTGGGCTCTTGGAACTCGAGTCCCGTCTAGTCGAGGCGAATGGAGCTCCGGGTTGCAGCTTTTTGAATGGTTCGTGGCGGGATGAAATCAAGCTTAACAGGTGCTGGTATCGAAGAAGACTTGGTGTATGTCCGTTTGGTGGTCAATGTTTATTCAAGACGGATGCTTCAGTCTCTTGTGTGTCCATGGATGTGCATCGTGGTTCTTGCGATCCAATGCGGCGCCGGCATGTAACGAACAGCCTCAGAAACCGCAGCGACAAAGGCAGACTGACAGACTGCTCACTTCACTGTACACTACACTAGACTAGAGGTAGCACATCGAATTGTTTCGTTGGGTTCCCTTTCAGTGTGCTTTTGGCGGGGCAGAGAAACAACGCATCAGCTTCTTCAGGCTTGTCACAGGGCCTTGGCAGTTGTTGTCAGGGTTAGACTGTCAGGGTTACCTACCGCTAGAGGTAGGTGTCAGGGAGCCCCATCGATGGGCAGGGGCAGGTACCTACCGTACCTCCCGTCCAGCTAGAGGTACCGAGGACCCTTGACGTTTATCGCGACAGCTGGCCCGTAAGCGCTGGCGGACTGTGACGGGCCAACATGCGTAGATCAAAGAGGGGTTGATGGACGTCAGGTAGCGGTCAGTGGACGAGGCTGGCCGATGATTGGACACTGCAGCCACATGCTCCCCTTACAAAGCCACAGAAGGCTACTATGGCATGCAAGGGTTATTGCTTGGGTCGGCAATTGGACTTCGCTGGGCGTTTTCATAAGGCGTTAGGGTTCAACGTGGGGAACAAGGGGAACAAGGGGAACAAGGGAACCTACCGCGCCCTCTGTGTCGCAGCCCGTCCGGGGCGTCCACTGTTAGGTCCGCTCTTGTCCCGCCAACCAGAGGCTGTTCGCGAAACGGGAAGCACGGTCAACAAATTACTTACCGTGTGGCCGTGGATTGACTCTTGTCACCGTCAACAAATCTACAACAACACATCAATCACCCTCGACCACGGCTGTATCTCGCTAACTTTGCGGATACGCTTGCCCCCCCCAGCGGATCACACACGTACACCAGGGCGGTCGAGCAGGAACTGGTCACACGGCAACGGAACTTCCTGGCCCTTCTTCGATCTTTGAGGTTGTTATCGCCCACCGTGCCCACACTGCGCAATTGCTACGCGCAGCAATCGAGAACCGACGACCAGATTCCCCGCTGCAACATCCTAAACATTACCTCGCACATCTACCTATCTTCCCTTCTTTCACGCACCCGCGACACTTGCTCCATTGTTGCCAGTCGCAGATAACAAACAAAACAGCTGCCTGACATACTGGTTCATCCATCCAAGTCGCTGCTTCTGTTCGCTCCTCATTTCTTAGCTGTCGATAGCTTCTGTAAGTCCTCCCTCCCTCCCTACGTTTCGTCTGACGCCGTGTAAACACCATCGCCACCAGAGGCCACCCCCAGATAGGCACCGAGACGGCACACATTTCGCTCTCATACCTCCAATGCCCTTCTTGTTCCCATTATGGTCCGCTCTAGAAAACCCCTTTCACTTCAGAGACTAATCAAGCGAGTTGCCTCCCTAGGTCGCCCACCCTCGTTCGACTCGAAGACCACATCAACCTCAACACCCACCAGTCAGAGCACTTCGAGCCTTCCTTCATTCCCCGACCCGTCGAGACGATATCCTCGACTGTCCTCTGATTCCCGGTATCCATCGAACCCTGAAATATCACAGACCAAAAGCCCTGCGACAACAACAGCCACAACACCCAGAACCGCAACCATGGGTGACGAAGAGGACTTCAGCTCCTTGCCCCTTACAGACCGTTGGGTACACAAGGTACGTTTCGGTCCAAGACTTGTCTCTCTCGTTGCGCTTACAAGTCCCAGAATCCCTGTTAACGTTGGCTAGGTCTGGAAAGTACGCAAGGCAGCATACGAAGAGGCCGCTCAGGCATTCGAAAAGACCCCCGATGAATACGATCCCGCGTTTCGACCGTTTGTCCAGGATCCCAGCTTGTGGAAGGGTGCTGTCGCGGATTCCAACGTCGCTGCGCAACAAGAAGGCATGGCTGCTCTTTGCGCGTTCCTAAAGTTTGGCGGTCGTGAAGGCGCTGTTCGGTCGAGACAACACACCATCACGTCAATTGTTGAAAAGGGTCTCCCGTCTACGAGACCCGCCATCAAGACCAACTCTCTCGAAGCGCTCCTTCTTTATATCGAGCTCGACGTCCCTGGCCCCGTTATTGAAGAAATCCTTCCTGTCCTCTCCAACAAGGTTCCCAAGGTGGTCGCTGCTGCGCTCGCTGCGCTGACGGCCATTTTCCACAACTATGGTTGCAAGACGGCAGACCCCAAGCCCGTGCTCAAGTTCTTACCCAAGGTCTTTGGCCATGCCGACAAGAACGTAAGAGCCGAGGCTACGAACCTTACCGTCGAGTTCTACAGGTGGTTGCGCGACGCCATGAAACCCATGTTCTGGGGCGAACTCAAGCCGACTCAACAAAATGATCTAGAACAACTGTTCGAAAAGGCCAAGGCCGAAGGGGCTCCCAAGCAAGAGCGTCTTCTTCGATCACAGCAAGCTGCGCAGGCCGCCGCTCCTGCAGGAGGCGGCGACGAAGATGAAGAAATGGCTGACGCACCTGAGGAAGAAGAGGTAGGGGAAATCGACGCATTCGATTTGGCCGAACCGCAGGATATCATCAGCAAAGTACCAAAAGACTTCTTTGAGAATATCGCCTCGTCCAAGTGGAAGGAGAGAAAGGAGGCATGTGAGGCCCTCTACGCTGTTGTCAACGTTCCGAGAATCAAAGAGGGAGACTTCAACGAGATCACACGTTGCTTGGCAAAATGTATGAAGGACGCCAACATTACCGTCGTCATGCAGGCAGCACAGTGTATCGAGCTACTAGCAAAGGGTCTGCGAAGGGGCTTTGCCAAGTATCGCTCTACCGTCATGCAGCCTATACTCGAGCGTCTGAAGGAAAAGAAGCAGACCGTGGCGGATGCGTTGGGGCTTGCCTTGGATGCCGTCTTTCTGTCGACTGATCTAACGGAAAACATGGAGGATATTATAGAGTTCCTCAAACACAAGAACCCCCAAGTCAAGGAAGGTACCATGAAGTTCCTCGTCAGGTGCTTGCGCACAACGAAGGATGTCCCCAGCAAACAAGAGATTGCGGCCATGGTGGAGTGCGCGAAAAAGCTTCTTGCCGAAAGCAGTGAAGCTCTTCGTTCGGGTGGTGCCGAGGTTTTGGGTACGATTATGAAGATCATTGGCGAAAGGGCAATGAACCCACATCTCGAAGGCTTGGACGACATTCGGAAGAACAAGATCAAAGAGTTCTACGAGGCAGCTGAGGTCAAGGCCAAGGATAAGCCGAAGCCGCCTCCGCCAGCAGCTCGAGCACCGCCTCCGGGTCCTGCAAAGAAGGGCCCCGTCAAGAAGGCACCTGCCGGTGCCAAGAAGCCCGCAGGATTTGGAGCAGCGGCGCCTCCCGCCCAGACACCTACACCGGCCCCTACCGCCGCCGCCGCTCCCCCGCGCATGGGTGGTCTGGGTAACAAGATGGGTGTGCCAAAACCCGGTGGTGCTGCTCCCAGCGGTGGTCTTGGCGGCGGTATCAAGGCCCCACAGAAGCGGTCGGCATTTGCTGCGCCGCCATCTCCTCGACGTGCGGAGCCAGAGCCGGAACCAGAGCCTATGGACCTTGATGATCCGCCTTCCCCCGAGGAGCAACGGCCAGCACCACCACGCATGGGACTCGGACGTGGCGGTCTCCAGCCAGGGGGCCTTGCTGGGCGTTCCCTCGCTAAGCCGGTACCAATGGATTACACCCCTACTCCTCCGATGCCACCCCCACCCTCAGGCCTTTCCCACATTGAGCGTGCTGAACTTGAAGAGCTCCGAGATGCCAATGATCGCCTGCTGAAGCAACTCGAGGATGCTCGTCATGATCGGTCGAAACTCTTGTCAGAGATTCAGGAACTTAAGAACCAGAATGCTTCCCTGATTGAGGACCATACCAGGGACGTGCTCTCGATCAAGGCCAAGGAAACCCAGCTGGTCCGGGCCCGCAGTGATTTTGAAGCCGCCGAGCAGACCAACGACCGGTTGCGCCGTGAGCTGGACAGGCTCAAGCGAGCTTTGAGCCACACCGAGGATCAACTACGCCACGCGAACCGTGCCCGGCCGGGCAGCCCCAGCTCGCCTCACATTGGTCTTGGAGTCATGAGCCCGACCCATGACGGCGGCATTTATAACGATAACGGCTACCAGCAACAGTCAGCGAACAGAAACCGCATGAGCTTTGCCAGCAGCATGAGTGAAGAGAAGGAAAACGGCGGCGACGGCATGATGTCGGGCGGCTTCCACCAGAAGGTGAGCCCGGACCCCAGGTATCACCAAGGAGGAAGCGGAGGCAGTAGCGGCCGTGGTACCCCTGCTGGCTTCCGCCAGCCGGTGGAGGAGGCTAGGAGCTCCGAGTCGCTGGCTTCTATGGGTTTCGGTAGCTACGGAGCTGAGCGTTCCAGCAGTAGGACTGGAATGAGGACTGGCGCGAGCAGATTACAGGCTCCTTCAAGTGGTGCGGCGGGTGGAATGGAGAGCTGGAAGAGGGCTGCGGAAGTGACGAGTCAATTAAAGGCTCGCATAGAGCAGATGAAGGTATGTTGCTGGTCTCATCCGTCTCCTTTGGTACATTGTAAGTGCTAACTATTGTTTTCATCCAGGCCAAGCAGGGTCTCAACCGACCATAGTCGGGCCTTTTCGCTTATTCATGTTGCCTGGGCGGCATTCTTCCCCCCCCTCATCGCCGAATGCTATTGTTGCTGAGTATAGGCATTGCGTTTTGTTAAAGTGTGTGAAACGTAGCGTGAACCGGGTGTGTAAAAAGGAGGAGATTAAGAGGGCATTTGTATATTTTTGGAGAATGCATAGGGCATGGTCGGCGTCGGAAAAAGAGAGGAATTGGAATCACACACCTCATACCCCTGTACCTGAATGTTCCTTGTCACAGTCTGTCTTGCCTTCTCTGACTTGTGATACTCGATCCCCTTCAGATTTGATGGGATTCTCGCTGTAATGCTCGAATCTCTTCTTCCATGGAGAAAACATGACTATATCAGTGAGCTTTGTGGTATGAGACAAGCGGAGGTCAAGCTGTATGAGGAGGAATCTGCAACACCTAATAATAACCATGGCAGGACCGAATGATGGATGTATATAGTAGTTTATATCAGATCAAGGAAACGTCAAACATGAATACGAGTATGTTGTATTCCGCGTCAACGAGGTCTTCATGCTTTTCCCATGTGCTGGCCATTAGGTTGTGAAATGTTGATTGACCTGACGGGACTTTGAGTCCAAGTGACAAAGGGGAAGAGGAACCACAAAGGAAAAGTTGGAATCAATAAACAAGTATTTCTTGTCACGTACAAAGATTGAAGACACATAAAGAAGACTCAGGTTGGAATCCCACTCATAACCATATCTTGCATTTTGTCTTTTTGGCGTTGACAAGTCTATACGTCAGGTACTTTCGGGCACATTGGATGAAGCAGAAGCTTATCAAAACCTTTGTCTAACTTCCCACAGGTGGTATCTGAAAGATCTCTATCTCTGACCATTTGTCAGCGATGTTCTTTTTGCATTCATCAAACCATTAAAGCAGTCTTCAAGTGTACTTGTGTTATTCGCAGTGCTTTTTACTATTGCAACTGACATAAGTGAGATGTCCAAAGTAGGCTCCTTACAGGAAACAGTCGAATGTACAAGGCGAGGTTCTGGGCAGGAGGGAACCTACTGTCTGGAAATTAGCAAAGACTGAATCTTGGAGGTTAGGTAAGATTGTTAGGTTGTAGTTGAAATGAAAGTAAACTCAAATAAACCAGAAGTTGTGTGTTTATCTGCGGGTAAGTATATTTCTTTAACCAGATGTACTGCCGACCTCTTTTGTCACGATGCGTGTAAGTATATCTATCTGTACTCAAGTGAGGTACATGCTGCACTGATGCGCCCTCTACACTAGAGGTAGTCAGTCACTGGTGCAGTCGTCCAAAGTACTTTCTACCTATGTATGAAGTCGGTGCCAATGAGCATTTACATTTGCCTCGGCCCGTCGGTTCCCGGGTTTCGGGTCTTGGGGATTTGGACCGTTCGGCAATGCAAAGTGCAAGATACATCCCTCCTCAAACTTTTCGAAAAAAAAGAAGGAAAAAAGCAGCCTTGGCCATGTACCTGTGCCTAGAAATACCTTTTGCGGCTGTGCCTAGGGTCTAGTGTCCAGAAAGGCAAGGTCCAGAACATGGAAAATGACTCTTCGAGGTCGCTTGAGGTAGGTAGGGAGGAATCTTGGCTACCAGGTCTCATGACCCATCCCCTCTTCCGCAGCAGATGCCACCGAGCTCAGAACGGGACGGGACGAACGGGCGGGATAGATGGGGGAAGCAAGAAGGGTAAGGTAGCTTCGGATGTCGGGAGACGCACAGCTCGGGTTGATGTAATTAATGCAGGCTGTGTGTGTGCAGCTGTCGGGCGGAAGTGTCAAACTGATTTCTGGTGACTGGGAGAGTTAAGCCTAAACTTTAATCTGACGAGACTCGGTCAGGAGGGTTGTGTTACTAGTAAAGAGTATGTGTTGATCCCTCGCCACATTCACATCGTCAGATGGTGTTTTGTTGAGTTTCGCAGCTTGTCACTTGGTTCTCACCTCGACACCTCTTATAGTATCTCGCAATCAATCTCAATCTGCGGATGAAGACCATGTTCGTTTGCAAAACCTTCCTGTTTTTTTCTGTACATTACTTTACCGGTCGTCACATAACTCCTGCGTCGATGGTTTCCTCGACCTGCCTGGACACTCCTTCGTGGTCGTTTTTCTCGGGCCCCAACTCAGCCTCAAGCATGTCCCACCATTTCGTTGGAACTTGCACACCCGCTAAAGCCTTTCGCAATGCGTACATATCCCTTCTGCTGATGTCTTTTCGCATCACAGCAAAGATGGAATGCATGAACATCTCGAGTTCTGGGCGTCTTCAACAAATTATATCAAAATCCACATATCCAATTTGCACAACGTCGTACATTGCACAGTCGGTGTATACCTTGAACGCAATTTGATACCATCCTGTGCGCTTGAAAAAAGGCTGTCTGAGCGCAAGCAAACGTGGGACGTTGTCAACGAGCAAGTGGTTCATCTGGTTTCCAGAATTGCATCTAGACTCGATGGAGTTCGCACTAGGTACTCCAGGTTTGTTTTTTTGGCGAACCAATGCGATCTGTTGGGGCGGTGCACGCGTTCCCTAGATCCCCCCTAAAAAAAAACCACGAAGATCACATGCGCCCCAGACTGAGTGAGGATTTTGCGGGGAGAGAAGAGAAAAAAGTGTCCACTTTAGTGTAGATTCTTGGTGGAGAGATGGAACTGGGGACTGGAACTGGGAAGCGCAGAGACCATCAGGTGGGTCGAGACCATGGCGGGCATCTGGGCCTGGGAAAAGACACTGGGCTTAGGCTTAACTAGGTAGTCACCCCTGCCATGTTGTTCCAGACTTCCAGTCCTTGAGAATGCCAATCCTATTGCTTTTAATCCGCTGAGATGGCAATTGATTGAACGAGTGCTTTGCGAGGAAGGAAGAGGAGAAAACAAAGACGACGCCGGCCAGCCATGCGGCATATTCAATGACGAGTATCTCAAAAGAATACCCATAGATAGCTTCAACGTTAACAATCAGAATTTCCAGCATTTTCATACCTAAACTACCTAATCATGCGGGTTCGAACGAGTTGTGATTTTCGGAATTTAACTGAAACCTGAACGGTTTCTCTCCAAGCAGTCAAGACAAGCAGCTTCCGTTGTCTTGAGCGGGCAGTCCCAGCAATCCGCATTTGTTCTCTTTCCTGTTTGTGCACAAGCGCGATCACCCAAAGCTTGAGTCCGTCCCGTCTGGGGTCTTTCATTCTCTCCAACATGTGGAGGAGGGAATCAGTTCGGCGGCCTGGATCTTTCTTACCTTCTTCTCCCCAGACAGTTCGCTTCATATGATGTCATGTGGGCTGGGTACCAATGGACAGGAACCAGATCGAATCGAAAAATAAAAATAAAAAACACTCAGCAAAAAATTAACTTTACGCAACCCGACCCGGTTGGGCGCGTGGTCTGGACCTGCGATGGAGCATATGAAACCTGGGGAGATGGGAGATGAGGAGACACAACACAACATTGTAGGGTTTTCCCACAAGTGCACAGCAAAAGACGTAGCAGCCCCGACCATTCTTTCCCTTTGGGGTGAAACCGTTGACGCTCGATCTCGCTACGATGGAGATGATGCGATCAAAAATACCGTGACGAAAAATCCTGAGTGGTCTGGAGGAGGGGGAGGAGTCAGGTTGGGGTGAAAAGCCGGGAGGTACGTACTGTATGTAACAATGAGAGCGGAGGGGAGGTTCCTCTTCTTGTTCCCTCCCCGTATGTACACTAGAAAGCTGGAGCCTGGGGAAGAATTGTCAAGGGGGCACAATCCAAGAATCTGGGGGTTTCTGGACGAAAAGGAGGAGGAGATACTGTACACACTATGTACCGAGATATCCGGGATAATATCTGGGGTGTAGAAGTGTGGATGGTCCGGGTTCGTGGGGAAGAAGAATGATACACAGGCACGCGCGAGACGACCGACACCGTTTGCTATCGGCCCTTCTCCATGTCCTGCTGATCGTTTTGGGTGCGCCGAATTGGAATCAATCCGTATCGGATCTCAGTGCGAAATTAGATTCGGGTGCGAGATCAGATTCGGGTGGTTCGTCCGGTGTTTGGGTCCCTCCCCCATGTTTTTGCGATGGTTCACCGACGATTGTTGTTGTTGCTGATGTTGCGATTCACTTGTTTGTGATTCCCTTTTTTTCCAGTTTTCTTTTTCTTTTTTTCTTTGTTCTTTTTCTTTTTTTCTTCTTTTTTTTTCTTTTCTTTTTTTCCCTTCCCTCTCTCTCGCAAAACCGTCATCTGGGTTTACCTAATTGCGGATGTCGCGGAAACGGTTGGAATAGGATTTCGCTTGGTTCACCCGCGGCTCTGATCATGGGAGATGTCGTTGAGACTCCTCGTTAGGTACCTAGGTAGGAATGCTTACACCTACACACGCTGGTGGAGCAGTTGGCGGTTCGGAGGCTTGTCAGCTTCTTGCGGCGGCTTCCAGATTGTCGTCGAGCTGCCGGGAGGTCACCGGTTTTTCTAAGCTTTTCGTCGACCAGGAACCTGTACCGTTCTGGAGGGGAGGCGAGTCATTGATGCTTGACCGTCTCGCGGATACTGTAAGCTGGTTGGTAATTCTGTAGAACCCATCGGCCGGGCACTCCACCGATTTATCCACCGCACATCCACCCCAGAGCCACACGGCGCCACAAAAGGACCGAGTTTTGAAAAGCCCATCTGGTCGTCTTCTTCCCGTCAGTCTTCTTCTGAATTTAGCCTAATTAGCCTCCATTTTACCCAATTGGTCCTTCTTACGTTACCTGACGCATCCCGGTGGATTCACCTCGGGGGTTTGGTCTCTTCTGGGCCTTGAAGCCATTGCGGGCCCGTCACCCCCTGAGCCATGCCACATGAAACCCTAACCCGGATGCGCTTCTGTTTACATTGCAGCGGATTTGCAACGACCCCATCACATCCCCATGCTTTCCCATCCGACTGGGTCTTCCCCAGCCAAAAAGTCTAGACTCCGTGGGGATGGGCCCGGGGGGGGGGGGGGGCTCCATTGCCATGAGGCTCCGGTGGCTTACTCCACACCCGCAAGCCACATTCAGCAGCCCTCAGCGAGTCAGACACTCTCCTCCTCCGAGGCTGCTGACTGTCCCTCCCACTGCATCCCCATGAATTCCAATTTCCCCAGCCTTTACCTCTCCATGCCTTTCCGGGGGTTCGCCCAGGATGATCCTACACGGGGTTGGATGAGTGCCTCCAGGCTGTCTCAGAGTGTTTGCAGCTCTGCAGCTTCCTGCCCAAGTGCCGGCTTCGCCTCCCCCATCCATGCTTTTTACAGCGGCGCCAGGGCCGGACTTGGGCGGGGATGGTCCGTAAGCATCTGGTCCAGTTTCTTGGTCTCGTGACAGTTTGAAGTTGTTCGCGATGCCGAGGGGGGGACAGGAAATTGTCGGTGACCCCGGATCCATCGGGGGGGGGGGGGGGGGGGGGGGGGGGGGGGGGGGGGGGGGGGGGGGAAAGGAAGAGAGGAAAGAGTGGACATTGACAGGAAGCATGCAGTACATAAGGACAAAGCTTCGTCGTCTCGAAAGAAGCTTTTCTGTCATTCCTTAGCTGCATCATTATCTCCATCATCCTACCTCGGTCCCATCATCCGAAGCAGATTCCCCGGGCTTCATTGCAATCTCTTTGCATACTTTCTTCCGTCTTCCTGGAAACCCTTTCCCAAGAAAGAAAAACACTTGACAAGAACAATATCGAAACGACACCGTCTCGACACAGCAAGATGGAGCACGATCACTCCGCCTCCGACATTGAGAAGGAGGCCGTCGCTGTGGCCCGGCCACAGGGCGATGTCACCCGCGTTGAGGCTCCCGTTACCGTCAAGGCCTACATGATGTGCGTCTTTGCCGCTTTCGGCGGTATCTTCTTCGGCTACGATTCAGGTTACATCTCGGGTGTCATGGGCATGAAGTACTTTATCGAAACTATCAACGGACCCGGCGCCACCTTCCTGCCTTCCAAGGAAAAGTCGCTCATCACCTCCATTCTCTCTGCCGGTACCTTCTTTGGCGCCCTCATGGGCGGCGATCTCGCTGACTGGGTTGGTCGTCGTCCTACCATCATCTTCGGCTGCCTCGTCTTCATCGTCGGTGTTATTCTCCAGACTGCCTCCCAGAGCTTGGGTCTCATCGTTGCCGGCCGTCTTGTCGCCGGTTTTGGTGTCGGTTTCGTGTCGGCCATTATCATCCTGTACATGTCTGAGATCGCGCCCCGCAAGGTGCGCGGTGCGATGGTGTCCGGCTACCAGTTCTGCATCTGCCTGGGTCTGCTCCTGGCCTCGTGCGTTGACTACGGCACCCAGAACCGCACCGACAGCGGCTCCTACAGAATCCCTATTGGTCTCCAGATGGCCTGGGCCCTCATTCTTGCGACCGGTATCTTCTTTCTCCCTGAGTCCCCGCGCTTCTTCGTCAAGAAGGGCAAGCTTGACAAGGCCGCTGGCGTACTCTCCCGCCTGCGCGACCAGCCGCTCGATTCCGACTACGTCAGGGACGAACTTGCCGAGATCGTTGCCAACTACGAATTCGAAATGACCGTCGTCCCTAACGGCAACTACTTTCAACAGTGGGCCAACTGCTTCCGCGGCTCTCTTTGGCAGGGCGGTTCTTACCTCCGCCGTACGATTCTCGGCACTTCGATGCAGATGATGCAGCAGTGGACGGGAATCAACTTTATCTTTTACTTTGGCACCACCTTCTTCCAGCAGCTCGGCACCATTGACGACCCCTTCTTGATGTCTCTGGTGACTACTCTTGTCAACGTCTGCTCCACCCCCATCTCCTTCTATACCATGGAGAAGTTCGGCCGTCGCAGCCTCCTGATCTGGGGCGCTCTCGGCATGCTTATCTGCGAATTCATCGTCGCCATTGTCGGTACCTGCAAGCCAGATGATACCATGGCCATCAAGGCCATGCTCGCCTTTATCTGCATCTACATCTTCTTCTTTGCCACCACCTGGGGTCCTGCTTCCTGGGTCGTCATTGGCGAGGTTTTCCCTCTTCCCATTCGCGCCAAGGGCGTTGCCCTTTCCACCGCCTCCAACTGGCTCTGTAAGTTTTTATCCTGCGATGTACTTTTTGAAAAAAAGAAAAAAAAAAACAGTCTGACTAACTCTTTTTTCTTTGTTTTGTTCAGGGAACTGCATCATCGCCGTCATCACCCCCTACATGGTCGACGAAGACAAGGGCAACCTGGGCCCCAAGGTGTTCTACATCTGGGGTGGCCTCTGCACCTGCTGCTTCGTCTACGCCTACATGCTCGTCCCCGAGACCAAGGGCCTCACGCTCGAGCAAGTCGACCAGATGCTTTCCGAGTCTACCCCCCGCACCTCGACCAAGTGGAAGCCTCACACCACTTATGCTGCTGAGATGGGCATGACGGAGAAGACTGTTGCTGGCCACGCTGAGAACCGCAGCGATAGCGAGTAAAGAAAGAAAGAAAAAGAGAGATGGATGGATGGATGGACGATACCCTGATGTTATATGGTTGGAAGGAACTGAACCACTACACTGCAAAGCGGTGGGGATGGGATGCATTTCGTGAATCTTTCTTTTTCAATTATTTTTCTTGTTCCTTTTTTTTTTTTTTTTTTTCTCATTTTGATTTAGCATTTACGCTTTGCATGAGCACCTAGCATGAGCATTCCAAACGGGTTTTTATACTTGGGATACAAAACGGGGAGGGAGTTGGAAAACGGATTGCTCTCCTTGGGGATATAGGATTTCTTAATGTTTACAAGACAACAACAACAACCTCTGAGAACAAATGAGAAAAGTTGATCACTATTTACAACATGACACCGCTCGCCACCACTTTTGGACATTCGTGATTGAGAGCCGCGTGATTGACATGTCTGCATTACTCAATACTACCCTGACGATCTCCGCGAATTTCTCTCGGGGTTTTTTTTTCTTTGTTTTCTCTTTTCTCGGTTTTTCTCTTCTTTTTCTTCCTTATTCATTCTTTTTCATACTTCTCTTTTATGTGATACTGAAGTGATTGGTTTATTCCCACTTGAAATTCGCAAATGATGTTTTCCTTCGGCAGATTAATATTTTCCAAACCCTTGGTTCTCATGGCTGCCATACCTATTGATGCACAGTTGGAATAGTGTCATACTAGCCGGCTGTGCCAGAGTGCCTGGCTTCACGTGCACTGTTTGAGGCTGTGTTATTGGGACATAGCGGGACTGCACGGTCATTTGGTCGAATTGCCGACAGAACATGACTTAACAGATGCTAACAATATGTACTACTGATTAACGGGACACTATGATTTCACAAATTCAAACATGGTTCTTGGCGTGAGGGAGGGGTTAAATTGTGGACAAAACGCGGATGAAATGCAGTGAAGTCCTCACCAGAAAAAGGAAGCATGATAATCAAGTACAAAACCGAGGGCATGAACCTGTCGCTCAAGTTGCCATGTTAAGCTCTCCCCGGTCTGTCTCTTCAGTGTTCTGCCACCAAGTGAGGGGCTGCTTGGAGGGCCTATCCGTTTGTGCGCAAGCCGCCGTCTAAGTCATTTGGACCAATCACAGCACTGTGGCTTGGTACCACTGACGCAACCGATTCTCCTTTTCCTCCACTTTCGCCGTTCCAACAAATCAAGCGCTTCATCACTCTTCGACGACAAACAAAGCACACAGTCTCCAGCACATATTGAAGCTGGATAAACCGTTGATCTCCCGTAATTTTGGGCACATCTGGTTGGCTTACAGCCTCCAACTGATCCCGATTGGGAAATGGGTCTCAACCGTTTGGTTTGCACGGACTCCTCGGCGATGATGTCAACAAACAAGCGCTGGATCCAGTGACCTCATCAACCCAGCTGGGCCCTCTACAGACCATACATAGTATATTTTTGGGGCCCACTGAGGTCATGTGTATAGCCTTACCACTTGTGTGAAGTGGACGGCCCGGCTTAAGGGAATTTGGGTAGGTATTCCAGATGCTCGCTTCTTCAGGTGGAGGACCCCTTTGATGTTCCGTCCTTGAAACGAGAGATGGAAGCATGGATGTAAAAGTATGACGCTGCTTCACGTCAGAACCGGCATTGCATCCATTGGCGTCCCACGGTAGCGTCGGTACCTACTTGTTGGTCGTATTTATTGCCCTGGCGGGGGAGGACTGGTCCTGCTATCTGGTACATATCTTGTTGGTTTCCCTTCTCTTTACCAAGTGATCACTTCCTCCCGTCTATCATCCTATCCCCATCCTCCATATACCACACATCTTAACGCCAATTACGACTGTCCCCCCATCCCCCACATTTTGTGAGACTGCTTGTCCCTAGATCTTTTGTGCAGGGATATCAGTTAGCTTGTGTTTTGTTTTGTTTTGTCTTGTCTTGCCTTGTCTCATCTGCTACAATACCCTTAGCGACACCTCCCATTATCGTACTAATACATATCACACTATCACTACTACCTACGGTACTTACCTATCTACGGCTCCTCCAAAATCCAAAATCCAAACACACCAAAATGGCCACCACACACCGTGACCATCTTCCGGGCGCCTATCCCGACTCCAACCCGGCCACCCCCAGCGAGCAGGGCCTGACGGCGCAGAACCAGAGCTACATCCAAGGCCACGACCAACGGAACACGCTTCACAAGTCCACCGAACCCCGCGGAAACGGGTCTGACATCAGCCAGAAAGACCTCTACCCTCACTCTTCAGGCGAGGCCGTTGGTGGCGGCTTCTACAACCACGACAGTGGTCCGACCATATACGGCTCCCAGTACCCGCGTGTTTCCCAAGCCCCGCCGCGTACCCTCCCCCTGGAGAACACCGACCGAGAGGGCGCCTTTGGTGACCAACACGAATACACATTTTCCAAGCCTGGTCCGACCGTCTCCAAGGAGCAGGGCTTCCGTGAAGTCGACTCCCGCCCCGAGGTTGACTCCCACCCCGAGGCGCGCCGCGCAAACGTAGCTACCTCCAGCCAAGGCGCCGACGAGCAGCGTTCCACCACTCGCGACAAGTCCAGCAACGACGACGCCACCTCGAGCACTAGCCACACCAGCGGTGCTGCTGCTGCTCCTTACTGGGGAGATCTTCCCGAGGCCTCCCAGGGCGGTATTTACAACACGGTCACCGGCCATGGCAGTGCTCAGGATGATCATGATGAGCACCATCATCTACCTCATAGGTCAGCAGAAGACTCTGACAACAGGTTACATGTTACGGGCCTCGGTACTGACGTTCCAAGTGGTGGCATTTACAACACTGTTGCGGGCCATGGAAGCAGCGACGAGGAGAGCAGGCGTCACCTGGAGGACAGGATCAACAATGATCATAACCTCAAGTTGAATATTCCTCAGACGGGTCATGATGGCGCATCTACCATCAACAGCACCGAGGCTGTCTTTGATGCGCCATTGGCTGCTGTCCCCGAGGAAGAGGCGTGGGCTTCTGACAGCTTCTCTCATGTGCCCACCAGTGCTCCTGACGCTGGAACGGTGACTGGCACGGATCGCAAGGACATTGCTCCTGGCTTCCTGCCTGAGTTTGCCGCTGCAGATGATGCTAAGTTCCTCGCCGGGTCGGCTGCTCAGAGGAAGGCGCGCGCAGGCAGCACCAACAACGACAATGTCTTTGATGCTCATGCTCATGATAGCTACCAGAAGGACAGCACTACATCTGCTGGCTCCCACGCCCAGAACAGTGACATCAAGGCCCAACGCGTTTTTCCCTTGACTGCCAAGCACGCGACCATTGCTGACGTCGCCATGGCCAAGGACGATGCTGGCTCGTCTCCCATTCAGCACCATTCGCGCCACAAGGATGCGTTTGTTGCGGGCGCTGCTGGTTTCGGTGCGGGTGCCGCCGCCTCCCATCTGGCCAAGAAGCCTCAGGATGATGAGGTACGCACGTTCAAGGAAAGCAACACCCAGAAGAGCCTAGGAGAGGACACCCTTGTCAAGGAGTGGGATACCGTCCCCGAGAATCTGGACCATCCTGCTCGCAACCATCCTCGTCATGCTGCCGCTATCAGTCACAGAAGAAAGAGCCAGGAGCTTAACGAGGCCGGCGTCATCCCCATCTCTGGCAGCACGTTGGAGAAAGTCAGGAACAAGGAGGATGAGAAGCCCCTCGGAGAAGATACCCTCAATGTTTGGGACACCACTCCGAAGAACTTGCAAAAGCCCGCCACCCGTTACACTGCCCACGGCGGAAATGTCCAGCAGCCTGCCGCTGAGCACAGACTCACGAAGCAGCCTTCGCCCGCCGAGAGTACGAGCAGTGTGGATTCCTCCAAGAGCGGAAAGAAACACCGTGGTCTTCTCGGCATCTTTAACCGCAACAAGGACGACAAGGAAGAGAACACCACCGTCACTGAGCCCCCCAAGTCCCCCAAGGAGAAAAGCCACCATAAGTTGACGAAAGATGCTGCGTTGGCCGGCACTGGAGCTGCTGCTGGCTACGGTCTTGCCCACCACCACAAGCATGACGATAAGGACGCCGCCAACCAGAATCATCGCAAGTCTTTCTCTGGACCTTCCGCCAATCAGCCCACCGAACTGAACCAGGACCTGAAGCGTAGCGCTTCCGCGGCTGCTGCTGGGGCTGTTTCCCACCGCCGGAACCCCAATGACGCTCACAGCGCGTTCCCTCCTGTTCCTGCAGAGGGCGCTGCATCTACTGGCGCTCCTTCCCACGGCTTTTCCCAGGCTGAGCGCGAACATGCCCCTGCTAGCAAGATCCCCGTCGCCGCCGATCACAACATTGACCACGGGCTGAACAGCAGCAACACGGCCCGCGCTGGCATGGCTGGCGCTACTCTTGCTGGAGTCGCTGGTGGCATTGGTGCGGCCAAGTATGCGTCTGCCCAAGATGGCAGGGAGACCATTCATCGTGAGCACGACGTCTCCCACGCCGCCAGTGGTGTTGGTGCCCCCGCTGCTGCTGGTACTGGTCCTGTAACTTCGGGCGGCTTGTATCACACCGAGAACCCAAGACAGCCTCCTGTTGATTCCCGCACTGACCCTTCTGGGGTGAAGCCCAATGAGAAGCTTGCTAGGAACACCGCCCAGGAACCTGGCTACAACCTCCTCATGTCCGGCACTCCCTCCGGTGCTCAGCCCATGTCGACCCACGTTCATGATGGCAAGCATGCAAAGACCACCGGTGACGCTGGCAACTACAACCATCTCCAGACGGGAACTCCTTCGGGTGTCGCGGTGGACACTGCTAATGTAGGCCGTGCCCGTTCCGAGGATCAGCCTCGCACTACCCAGAAGTCAGGCAGCTACAACCATCTTGCCAGCGGCACTCCCTCCGGCGTCATGGCCGGTGCCACTTCTCAGCCCACCGCTCGCCGTGCCTCCGAGGGTGTCAAGCGCAACGCTCCCACCGCCGGTCACAATGATTCTGAGGAAGGTCCCTACAATGTCCTCGCATCCGGCACCCCCTCGGGCGTCAAGATTTCTCCCCGCCACTCCCGACATAGCTCCCGCTCGGCTGACCCGGCCGAGACGTCCGAGCCCGTCACCCACGCCGACCACCAGGACAAGGACGGCATGTACCGGACCCTCGCCTCCGGCACTGCCACCGGTGTGAACGCTGCCGCCTTGCACGAAAACCGTGACAAGGCTATGGAGGATGTCAAGGATGAGGTGCACAAGCAGAGCACTTTGAACACTTCGACTTCCAAGTCTGGTGCCAACCCGCGCGGTTTTACCCCGGCTGAGTCGTGGCCTATTGCCGCACCCCCGCCCGTTGAGCACCACAAAAACCAGGATAGCACAGCAGCCGCACCCACGCACCACACCACGGCCAGGCGCACCCAAGACCAATACAAGCCCGTCCTCTCTGCCGAGCCTCCCCAGCAATTCATGTCGCCTGAAGTGATGCCTGACGTCTACACCACCTCTGTTCCTGGGCGCAACTCCGGTGCCGGATCCGGTCCCACTGTCGCGCCTGCGGCCACGGAGCCCATGCGCGCTAAGCACATGAGTCCTATGGTGATGCCGGACGCCTATACCGCTTCTGTGCCGGGACATTCTGGAGCGGACAAGATCAATAGCATCCCCGAGTCCACTGGCCATACTTATGGTTCCGCTGTTGTTCAGCCTGCTGAGGCTAAGCATATGAGCCCGGAAGAGATGCCGGCTGCTTATACCACTTCAGCCCCGGGACATTCCGGTGCTGAGAAGCATGCTGAGTCTAAGACGAAGGCTCCGCGCTCCGCCATCAACCCCGCGGTGGCGGCGGCTAGCGGAGCTTGGGCTGCTCGGTCAGCTCAGAAGGGCGTGAGTGAGGGTTCCGCTAAGGAACAGCGTAGCCACAAGCCGGTGCTTCACAAGTGCCAGCATTGCGGAAAGGATAATGACGTTAGTGATGTTTTGCATACAGTCTTGAAGGGTGAGAGTGATCGTCAGTATTAAGGCGGATCAGGATATTTGTGTTTGAGGATTATGGCGGCTTTGTCTTTGCTAGTTATTGGATTCCAGGAGGTGATTTGTGTTCATGAATTTATTTGCTTATAATACTTGCACTTTGAAGGATTCGAGAAAAATCGATGGCATTGCAATGGCAGGCTATGATATGGCGGTTCCCTGACTGGTGGTTATTAATGTCTTTGGAGCATTGCGTGATCATTGTTTTATGCTTCACAGCTCCTTCATGCTTTGATAATTGCGGACTTTCTAAATGAAAGTAATCGACACGAAAGTCGTCAACATCAATGATTCTCTCGTCTTCGTCCTCGGGCCGACCATATCAACCACTTCAACCGCATCGGGACCGACAATCGACAGCCACGGATAAACGTTTTCGGCACATAAACCAAACCCACGAATTGCACCAGGTTACAGTATCAGACGATAATCAGGTACATGACGGCTTCTTGACGTCACGACTCCTTGCAGCTGATAAATGGATTTGCATCCGCGCGCGGTCTACAGCTGCGGCTGGGCTTGTTCATGTCAAATGTCAGACATTAAAACTTGTCTTTAACTCTGGCAGTACCTTTAACTACAACATTTTTCGTTTCGAGCCAAGATAGTTCACATTTCCGAGTCCTACAACTCTCTCTTCCCAACCAACAACATCACCTCGACTCACTGTGACTGGGTCACCACTCATCCCTCAATCGCAAAAAAAGAAAGTCAAGATGGACGCCAAATCCCCCCACATCAAGAACCGCGATACCCCCCCATGGGGCCTCTACCAGCGGAATATGTTTTGGAAATACAACGACAGGGAACTGCCGCCTTTTAATACCCGTCCGTCCCTTTTTTTCCTTTTTTTTTTTCTTACCTCTTCTCTCTCTCTCTTCCCCTCTCTCATCAACCAACCTCGATAGCCGGTAACTAACCCCCTTCCTGCCCTTCAAACAGATCCAGACGTTCTCGAACGCCTCGCCTCGCAAAAACTCTCACAAAACGGCTGGCTCTATGCCTCCTCCAACGCCGGGCTCTCCCACACCCACCTCGCCAACCGGCAAGCCTTCTTCCGCCACAAGCTCGTACCGAGACAACTCGTCGACACCAACGAGCGGTCCACGCGCACCTCTCTTTTTGATGGGAAATGGGAGGTCTCAGCCCCCTTTGGCATCGCGCCCGTGGGAATCAACAAGATCTACCACGATCAGGGAGAGCTAGCGGTCGCCAAGGCAGCCGGGGAGCTAGGGCTGGTATACAGTCTGAGTACGGCCGGGAGTTTTCCCATCGAGGACGTTGCAAAGGCCAACGACGACGGGAGGGCCAACCGGTTCAAGGCCAATGAGAATCTGGACGTGGATGGGGAGGAAGCCAGTGGAGGGAACTCCTCCCCCAACTCGCGCAAAGTTCCCGAGGCGCCCCGGTTTTTCCAGCTGTACATGCCTCACGACGACGACTTGACCGTGAGCTTGCTCCAGCGGGCGCACGCGTCCGGCTTCGAGGCGTGTATCCTGACCACGGACACGTCGCAGCTAGGATGGCGCCACGACGATGTCGCGACGAGCAATTATGCGTTTTATCGCGGCATCGGTGGCGAACTGGGCTTCACGGATCCCGTCTTCCAGAAGAGGATGGCGGAGTCGGGGGTGGATCCCCGGAAAGATGCCGTGAGGGCGGCGACGCTGTGGATCGATACCATCTGGCACGGCCGGGCGTGGTCCTGGGACAAGGCGGTCTGGGCGCGCGACAAGTGGCGGGAGATTGCAGGGAAGGACAAGCCGTTTGTGATCAAGGGCATTCAGAGCGTCAAGGACGCGGAAAAGGCGGCGGATTTGGGGTTCGAGGGGGTGGTGGTGAGTAATCATGCGGGAAGACAGGTGGATGGGGCGGTGGGCAGTCTAGATGCGTTGGAGAGTATTGTCAAGGCAGTGGGGGAGAGGCCTGGGTTTACCGTCATGTTTGATAGTGGGGTGAGAGGAGCGGCGGACGTGATGAAGGCGTTGGCGCTGGGAGCCAAGTTTGTGTTTATTGGGAGACTGTGGATTTGGGGTCTGGCGATTATGGGGGAGGAAGGGGTGAGGCATGTGTTGAGGAGTCTGTTGGCGGATTTGGACATTCTGATGAATGTGATGGGGGTGAAGAGTGTGGAGGAGATGATGGATGGGGGTCTTTTGGAGAGTGGGCCGAGGGTCTATGGGCTGCTGAATGAGAAGAGTAAGTTGTGAGATGGGGACCTGAGGGCATCACATGCAGGTCGGCGGCAGAAGGTATATCGATGATGGGTAGGTAGCTTGGATGTGGTCTTGGGGTTGCTAGAGGTACCCAGCTACATAGAGGGTAGATGTACAATATGATAGTAGACAAAACTAGGTACCTCTACACTATAGACTGCTAATTCTCGAGGACCCACTTGTAGCAGAAGCTCAGGGGCTTCTTCCCGTTTGGGTGCAACCTGGAAGTAAACAATCACGAGGAAAATATCATCTGATTTTGGCAAGAAAGGAGAACCTCAATGAGCAACATGGAACCTACTTAAAAATCCATGTCGAATTGGTCGTTGGTGTACACCACATACCAGGCCCTACACTACACTTGTGCATACCATGGACCCACTTCTCCGCCATAGGTACTAGTGTATGTACACTAGTGTAGAACAGTGCTCCACCAACCAGCCTGCAAGGACCCCTAATCTGTCATTTCAGCGTGCATTCAGTGTTGCGATTGGATTGTCATCGTCTGCAGGTAACCCGAACCCTGAGATTTGTAGTTTCATTGTCGGGTGAAGCCCGCTGAGGAGAGTCATGTCGAACCTGATCTGATGATCCATTCAGCACTCATTGCTTCACCTTTCTTGCCGCTTGCAGCTGGCATTCACTTCCTGCTCTCAGGTCCAGGCCCGGTTCTGTTACTCACCAACCACCAACACCCGACAGTCCTCCTTTGTCGTCCCATTCTTCCATTTTACTTTTGACACCAGCAGTCAATTGCGCTTGGGTTCATTCTGCCCGCATCTGGAAGTGCACATCTCCAATAGACTAAGGTGAGGTGGGCTAGGTATAGTACAGTGGGGTGCCAGAAGTCTGTGTGCACGGCCCACTTTCCCAAATTTTCACCACTTTCTTTATTTACTACCCCTTTTTCTTTTTTTTCTTTCTCAA